>JANRMT010027041.1:92442586-92482820 GCA_026402145.1 Polypterus bichir lapradei
GGTTCGCAGATTTTTCCTTAGAACCTAACTATTAATTGTTAGCGGAAAGCGCAAATATCCTCTGCAATTTTTTATGCCATTTTTCATGGTAATACTGTGCTGTAGAGGGAACAGGAAGCAACTGCTGAGGGAAATGCAGTTTGGGATGGTGAAAGTAGCCAATCCGAGAGCGTTATTCATTTCTCCTTGCTGCTGATTGACTGCTGTTCTGTGACATGTCTCCAGCTGAGTGGATTTATCACCACTGAGGGAAACACGGTTTGGGATGGTGAAAGTAGCCAATCCGAGAGCGTTATTCATCTCTCCTTGCTGCTGATTGATTGCTGCCCTGTGACGCGACTCCAGCTAAGTGTCCTCGTGTTTCCCATTTTGTTATTGTATTCATTTTGTTATTCTTAAACGCACACGATGTTGCAGAATCGCCCTGCACCTTATAAGACTTCTGGCACTGAGTCTAAGCATTAGAAGAAGTTTAAAACTCTCCAGGAGAAGGCTGAATTATCGGATTTACTCCGGGAACTAAAAAGTTGTTGCAGTAGCGCGCCACTATGGCATTAATGAAAGCACCGTATGCTACATAAAGAAGAACGAAGCAGCGATCTGGAGTACCATATCTGCAAGTTTCTGTTATAGTGCCAAAAAGGTAACGACTTTTTAAGGAGTAAAAATATCATCAGGATGAAATCTGCCTTGGCATTGTGGGTCACTGACTGCAGGAAGAACATCCCTTTGGACGGTAACATCATCCGCGGAAATTGTACCAGCTGTTCGCTACAGGAGACAATGTAGCAGCTTCCCATCACAATGTTCCTGAAACCTATAAAGAAAAGCCAGCATGAAACCCAAACCAGAAGAAGACCCGTCCAAAGATATGACTCCTCCTGATGCGCCTGAATAAGAGGCGCCACCCGAGGAGTTTTAAATCCTCTGCATCATACTGCTCAGCTACTTCATCATCATCAATATCATTCATCATTGGTGACTACCTGTACATTTTACTGTATTTTAATTAAATTAAATTATTATGTATTTACTCTACTTATAAACAAAGAAAATGACAGCGCATACCAAAGAAAACGCGCTGCATGAATTACAGTATGTATAACGGTAACATTGGTATTTTACATTCTAGCATCGCGGGAGACATAGCAGTACAGTACTGTACAGTATGCAGGTTTACCTTTACATTCTGTTTTTAGGTAATGTATTAAGGTAATTTTTTAGGTAATGTATTAAGCTGAGTTTGCAACGAAATTAAAGTTCTTTGGAGGCATACTGTATTTAGTGTTTAAACTATAAAAATAGGCATTTAAAAGGCATTTTTTAAACACATCCAAAAGTCGTGGTTTTTCACAATTCACGGGTGCTCTAGGAACGTAACTAAAGGCGAAATTTGGGGGTGTGTATACACACTTTATGTAACATCAAGTGAAACTCCTGGCAATAAAGTACAAAGCTGGAGTTGAATCTAACGCATGCTTCTTGAATTTAAGAAACCAGCCATTAATTGCAAAGCAAATCACAATTAAATTCCTCATAAAGAAACCTAACTTTAATGAAGAAAACCATAAAATGTATCAGGAGTTTAAGGTACTGGAAAAAAGTGAGTCTGACACCTCATTGACAAAAACATCGTAAACTCAATGTGAATCTTCATAAAAAGCAGTTAGTTCAAATCCGCCATTCGATTTGTCAGGGCTGAATGAGAAAGCTACTTACGGCTGGTAAAATTTCCTGTTAGAATAATATTCGGAAAAAAAATAAAAACAGTTTTTCCTCAAGCTGGTATAACTGGCTTTTGTACACCACAGTTAGACATGCAGTGTTTTCTAGTATGTGCTACACAGCAGTAAACAAATTACACTTGTGACAGATGGATTCAGAGATTGGGAGCATCTCATCTGAGCCTATTTTAAGCACCAGGTTAGTAAACAGAATATAAAATACACAAGCAACATGTGAGGTGTACAGGTACATGCATAAAAATCACGAAAATGCTCAATTTTAATTAACTAAACAGAGATAACGCAAACATATCTTTTGTAGAAAGAAACTGTAAGCAGTAAAGTAGTTCTTGACATTGTAATGTTCTGTGCCAAACAAAATATCCCATTGCATGGGCACAGAGAAACTGATGAGGCTCTAAATGATGGAAATGTTTTGGAATGGTTTAAATTGCTGGCTAAGTATAATCCTGAAATTAAGAATCACCTTGACAAACTGCCAAGAAATGCAGAAAGATGAGGTCTGATATACAAAACAATTTGCTTGAGTCTGCTTCTTCACTACTCCTCCGAAAAATAAATAACAAAATTTGCATGCATGTCCCAATACCTGTTATATTATTATTGCTGATGAATGTAAAGTTGTTTCAGAAAGACAGCTTGTGGATGTGTGCATTTGCTATATTCAAGGAGGAATTGTTAAAGAGTTATTGGGTTTGTGGATATACACAGAATAGCAGTTGACAGCATTTGTTAGGGACACCAAATCTGGACTTTTCACTGGGCATGGCATTTCGATTTGACGGAGCTTCAGCCATGTTGTGGAATAAAGGAGAAGTGCAGGTGATCCTGAAGCATAAGTTTCCCCGAGTCTTTTACTGAAATGCTGAACTCTTTACACATATTTATGTCAGGAAATAATCAACCTGCACAATTTAAGGAGACCCAAAAGGACCTACATCCATACTGTCAATTGTTGAAATTGGAATGCCTGATAGACCCACGTTGATGCTCAAAGTCAGGCACAGTGACTTTCTTGATTTGATACACTTGATGAATTCTCTGAAAGCAGTGGACATAAGATGGCCAATCCATTCTGCAACAGATCGAAGCAAAGAAGTTTCAAGATAAGTGATTCTGCAACCGAAAGACTTCAGTCACCTTCTCTATCTGTCACAGACAGAATTACCTGAAAGATAATTTCAGACATTTTAGAGAAAACATGTGAAGACTACTTTAATAAAGTACTAAAGTTAGATGTAGACCTAATGGAAAAAATGGGATCAACTAAAGGTGTGTTTTCCATGAGAGGAAACTTTCAACAAAACTTTGTGTTTCTTTTGTTACAAGCATACTTGGAAAACCTACCACTACCCAGAGTAAAAATGATTTGAGACAGCTATGGAATAACATTTTAGATGGAGCTGACTTGACGTTTTCGCAATGACTCCTATGTGCATGCTTCTGTATCCTTCTGACCTAGTTCAGTCACTTTTGAAAACAGAAATTCACTGAAAACATGCATGTGAATATTATGGTATATTTGTTAGTGAAGCAGAATTCTCAGTATTCTTTCAGCAGCTAAAATGAATAAGGAAATGGGTATGTCATCACTTATGGAGGTACTAACTTTTCTGAAGACACATTTCTAATATCAACATGTTTGACTGGGTTATCATCACACTCCTGATGACCTCCTGTTGTATTGAGAGACTGTTCTCCACTACAAAAAGGGTGAAAACATGGCTAAGATCTACAATGCTAACTGTATGCCTAAATCATTTATCATTGAACGTGGGTTATGTGAATCGCTTGATTATGATGAGATCATCTCGATATTGAACAGTAAGTAATTTTATCTCTAACTCATCATGTAAACTGTCAGATGTCATTCAATGGGAAGCCTGAAGAGTTTCTCATCTTCTACTGTTGTTGCTAGCATTGGGTTACATGGCTATGTGTGAGTTTTCAAAAGCAGACATGGCTTTGTGTTGATCCTAGACTACTGATAAGTTTTACACAACTACTTTGCTTTTTTTGGTGGGATGTTGGTAAAGATGCTTGACTTCAGCAATTACATTAAACTACACTCATTTGAATGAGCAGAAAATGCAGGAGAGGGACTGGAGATTTTTTATGAATGTGCAAAGATGGGAAAGGGAGCAGAGTAGAATTAAGACTAAAATCTGTGATCAAGACATTGAAATGTGGGCTGAATTTGTCCATGTCACTGCCCAGAAAAGTAAATTGCAACATCCTGGCTGACTCAGCCACAGAAATGATTCACTCTGTACCAATATCTTAATGATGAATCATTCTGAATGCTGGTGACTTAAATCAAGGAATCAATTTTCTATTAGGCATTCATGGATACTGCAAGTTGGACCTGCACTATGCAAATATTAATGACTTACAAGTATAAACCTGTGGTACAATCTGAGCAGGTCTGACCTCAGTTTACTACCACCAACAAGCCTGCCAATGACAGCAGCAGCTCTCCGATATCCAAGCCAGAATTTTTAAATGTGTTTTGTTCCGGGAACCCCTGTAAAATGTTCATTTCCCCATGGAGACAAATAAAGTCTAATCTAATCTAATCTAATCTAAACCAATGATAGGCTTTATTCTACAAAATGTGTGTATTTTTGTTGCTGTATTCAATGATGTATGCTGCAATTGTACAGTTTCTGTAAGCTGTATCTGTTACTTCGTTGATGTGGTTGGAGCCTGTGTCACATGCATGTGCATAGGGGACAACTAGATGGTTGCAGCTACTGTAATTCTACTGCCTCTCCAAGGGTTGACGCTGTGTCCTAATTCCTTTCTCTTTTCCTCCCTGTGCAGGCAGGATGATTGATGGCTATAACGCCTCTGACGTCACATCTGGTGTACATCCACCAGGAAGTGCCTCTTCCTGTTGGAAGGACCCAAAACTGGAAACTCCACCATCTTGGGACAGTTTTGTTCTGTTCTGATCTGCAAAGACAACTCCACAATAATTACCTTTATTTTCATTATTCTTCCAAAACCAATTATACAGGGTGACCAGACTGGTACCCCAACTCTTTATTGTTGTCGTCCGTCTCTCTTACACCAGATAGTTATGCCTGCAGCTGTCTGTATAATATCTGCATTCTTTATATATAAATCTGTTGCTGTTAATTTCTCTAGAATAAAATTGTGTTGAGAAATTCTTGAATGCCAATTAATTTTTGATATTCATACTAATTAATAAGAGATAATTCCCTATATTCATAACGTGTTTTCAATGATAAACGTTTTTAGAATTATGACATGCCCACCCAATTGTTTTCAGGCTTTGCAATTTCTGGCTACACCTCTTAGAAGTGCAATGAGAAAACCAACCCACCAATTTATCCAAGGGACAAATCAGAGTCATCAATCAATTTAAAAGGCCATGTTACATTACACGACTTTTCAAGCAATTTTCTCTTGTATGTTACCACGATTCTTATTCCAGAATCATATTTTCCCTTATTTGTTATTTTCTATTAATTTTCACATTATTTATTTTAAAACAGCTCCTAATCATTTTGGTTGTTTTTGTTGCCATGCAGCGTGGTCCCCGATGTCGTACAAATTATATTATCTATGCAATAGTAAAAAGATTAGTGTATTGGACCTATTTTTATCTTAATTTTGCAGATTCATATTAAAAAAAACAAAACAATGTGCTATCTGATTTCTTATTATTCTCTAAGATCGTTCAGTTTCTGACTTCTGCATTAGTATTTTGTTTGTGGTTTTTTCAGATACAATTTTGGGTTTAACACATTCTAAATTAGTCTTTTGGTAATGACCCCTGGCTTGTTTTTATGACTATTCTACTGGTCATCCCATTATGTTTCATTGCTTTCCAGTGTAACTATAACACATTATTTTAAGGTGACGACAGGAGGCTGAAATCAGAAAGGGCATACTATTTCTGTTTCTACTTCAGTACCCCTTTGTTAACAATAACGACAGTTATAAAACATGGCCTGAGTATATGATCGGCGCTTCCACATGCCTGTGTTAAAAAGAAAGTTGGGGAACCCAAATTCATCTGCAGCTGGGATAGTCCAAAACCTGATGTACTGTGGGAAGGTTGGTCTGGAGGAGGAAGAAGATTAAGATGAGGAGTAAAGGAAAGACTGTGAGTTACACACACACACACACTAAAAAGTCTGAAGGAGTTGAATAAGCATTCAGAGCTAAGCCAAGTGTTGTTTTTCTCATCCATTGCCTGCTTTGAGGTGCGTGCCCTCCATAATGTTTGGGACAAAGACACAATTTCCCTTGATTTATCCTTCTGCTCCCCAGTTTAAAATTACAAATCAAATAATTCAGAAGTGATTAAAATGCACATTACAGACTTTAACTTAAGGGCATTTGCATACATTTAAATCACAGCATGTAGAAATAATAACACTTTTACTGTATGCTTCCCCCACCTCAACCCCATTTCAGTGCACCAAAATTCTTTGGTAAATAACAATGGCAGATATTGTATATTAAAGCAGCCATATTTAGTACTTTGTTGCTTATCCCTTCCATGCAATGACTGCTTGAAGTCTGGGATTTATAGACATCACCAGGTGAGTAGTATCTTCTCTGGTGATGCTTTGCAGAGCTTCTAATGCAGCCATCTTCAGCTCCTGCTTATTTTTGGGGGCTTGTCCCTGTAGAGTTTCTCTTCAGTATATGGAAGGCATGCTCAACTGGACTTAAATCGTGTGACTGGCTTGGCCATTCAAGATTTTTCCATTTTTTAGCTTTGAAAAACTCCTGTGTTTCCTTAGCAGTATGTTTGGGGTCAATATCTTGTTGTAGGATAAAGAGCCTTCCAATGTGTTTGGAGGCATTTACTGGAACTTAAGCAGATAACATGTTTCTATAAACCTCAGAAAGCATCATGCAACTGCCTGTCAGCAGTTACATCATTGATGAAGATAAGTGTGCCAGTACCTGTGGTAGCCTTACATGCACAAGCCATAATAAATCCCAGCAGCATGTTTAACAGATGATGCAGTATGCTTTGGATCTTGGACAGTTCCTTTACGTGCCACACTTTTTCTCTTACCATCTTTGGCTCATCTGTCCATATGACCTTTTTCCAGAATTCTGCAGGCCCCTTTAAGTAATTTTTTGCAAAATGCAATCTGGTCATTCTGTTTTTGAGGCTAACTAGTTATTTTGCAGTGTAGATTTATGTGGATACTAGTCTCTGACACATACACATCTGCCTCCTGTAGGCTGTTTCTGATTGGTCGGACAGACTTTTACTTTACCATAGTGTGGATTCTTCTGTCATCAGCAGTGGAGGGCTTTCTTGGCCTACCAGTCTCCTTCCAATTACTGAACTCACCAGTGTGTTCTTTCTTCTTAATAATATTTCAGTTGATTTAGGTAATCCTAAGCCTTTACATACGTCTCTAATGGTTTTATTCTTGTTTTTCAGCCTCAAAATGGCTTCTTTGACTTTCATCGGTACAGCTCTTGTTCTCATGTTGAACAATGGCAACTATAAACTCCAAAGGGTAGAATCAAGCCTACAGTAGGTATCTTATGCCTGCATTAATGAAGTAATGAAACACACCTGAGCAATCACAAACATCTGTGACGGCAATTGTCCCTGAAATAGGGGGACCATGTATAAAAAGTGTCATCTCTACATAGTGTGACCAAAATGTATACAAATATCCTTAAATGAAAGTCTGCAGTGTGCATTTTAATCACGTCTGAATTGTTTAATTTGTAATTTAAACTATGAAGCAGAGGGGTAAATCAAGGAAAAATGTGTCTTTGTCCCAAACATTATGAAGGGCACTGTATTTGTAGGCTAGCATTAGGCTTGTGATAAACAAGCCGTCTAGTTTTCAGGGAGAGTCTGCCCCCTACGAGACACCATAATGGAATAAAAATTTTGAAATCACAGCTTCATGCTGAGAAAGACTTGCTGGATAGATCCAGTTTGTTTAACTGACCACATTGAAAAGGTCTCATAATTATAGCACTTTCCACCAGGTGGCACTCTGCACTAAACATACTTCTACATAAGACTTGACACGTCGCCGCAGCCGTTTTTAACGGCACTGGATTTTCCAGTCCTGATAAAGCAGCCAGTCGGCCTTATTTCTCTCCATTGCAGATTTCAAGAACATAAAACAAACAAACAAATGAGAGACCTTAATGGAAAAAGGAGGGGAAAAGAATGCTTTGTAACTGAAGAGGAACAAAGGAAATGGGAACAATAGGTCTCGAGACAGACAAAAGCAATAAAACTCAGGAAGCGTGTCAAGAGAACAATACCATACCAGATTACAGAATGCCAGCATCTCCCACTAAAAGAGGAAGAGGAAGGATAAAATGCATGACAAACAAACTGGGCTGATACAGCAGATTACAAAGAAGAAAAAAAAGGAATAACAAAGCATAGATGAACGGTTTTTGTGTTTTGTTTTAAACTAAACTGCAGTTAAACAATGACTGACTGGAGGCAAGTCAGTGGCTGCCCTAGTTCCCTGAGGCACCTGAGCTGGTTTCCTCATTCCACATGCTGCTTGCTTTACGTACGACTTTTTCAAGGCATGCCGGAAAATATCAAATTGTCAAAAAACAACAGACTGTCAGACTGAAAGATTCTCTGTTAATGAAAATATGATTGCATTGTACTCCCTGGTGTATTCAAAGCATCTGGCATTTATGTCATTCTTTTAAATAAAATGTTCAACAAGACAGGTTTGCCGACACCTTGTGGACACAAATGAAGCAATGTTGTTTGCGTGTGGCCAGCTCTCCCTGCGCAAGTTGATTGTATGAGTGCTAACTACTCTTTCCCAGACAAACCCCCCCCCCACTACCAACAAGCCAGCATCCTGCTATTCTTAGCGGCCAGACGGTACCCCCTGTACCGCTCCAGGCATGACCACCCTTTCCTGCCAAGGTCGCGACCCCCGATGCTATCTGACTTTTCTTTTCAGTTTCATGCTCTGGCAGCTGGCATGTCGTGCCTGCCACAATGGGTTTAAAAATAAAATAACAGCAGCAGCAGCCGACTGGCACCTGTGCCAGGAAGGAACAGGGGGGATATTTTTGGCTTTGCAGCCTTCACACCCTGACAAGACTAACAGCACCCACCCTCCGCCCACTAAAAAGGCAGAGCAGGCATTTGACAGCTTCTTGTTTTCTCACATCGGAGACGATTGAAGAGCAAGGTGCAGGTGAATCTTAAGAACCTATAGTTACTTAATGAAAGTTTGAAGGGAGAGCATCTGATAAAAACAAATCAAATGCTGTACCTTTTTATGTGATTTCACATACTCAGAACAAATTAAACATAATAGTTTGGAGCCATCAATGGAAGCTATAATGATTTAATACTGCCCACCTGTTTCAAGTACAACGTGAGATTTTGGTAAGATCTGATCTATAGGTATATACAGTATACATGTTGTGAGTGCTAGATGCACATTTAGACCCTACGTTATTTTGCGTGTGACTTATGCAAACTTGTACTTAAATAGCAAAGTTTCTTTTGAGATGCAAATGTTTGATTTTATGCACCTACAAACCTTTTGTTTCTAGAGATTGAGGAGTCTTGGATGTCGTCTTAGGTGAAGCATGTGTCACACACAACACATTCACTCAAATTTTGTTCCAAGTAAAGCTGATGTGACATTACATGACTTCTAACAGGAAGAGATGTCAAAGATGACGACTGTACTTGCTAATCTCTTTGCCTGAAGATGTCAGATTACACAACTAAAAATCACAGGGAAAGACAAACTCGATGACTTGGTGACAACGTGTGAGGACAGTTTCCCTTTACAAAGTACTGCGTGCTCGCTCCTTTTCCGACAATGTAAGATATGTGGTAGTCAGCATTGCTCTCTTACTCATATTTCTCCTACAATATTATTCTAGTTTCGTATGTGCAATGGTAAAATATATAGGCACACACATGCACAAGGGGAACAGTTTACAGGCTCAAATAGTGTTATTCGTCAGCCAGACCAGGGGTTGTCACTCTCACCTGATCCTCACTCCTCTTGTTCCTCTGCAGTTCGGCCGAAGGCCCTGAGTCTCAATGACATCACTACAGGTCCACCCACTGTTGTCATCAGGGTTTGCCAGAAGTGATGTCATCATTTCCGGTACCCAGAATCCACCTTCCTGCAACATCAGTTCCTGTTCCAGCCGCCCTGACTCCACCTCTTCCTCATATCCACCATATTCATAGAGCAGACTCAACCTGTTAAGTCAGTTCAGTTGTGAACTCTGCTTATGTAAAGACGTGTTTCTGTTTTTTCAGTATACGGGGTGGACATCCCAAAACCTTTTTCTGTCTGCTGCCTGATTTTTTACTACAATATATATAACTCATGTGAAAGGATTTTTAGGGACGTATTTGCTTTGTGAGTCTGAGGCTTGTTTTTAACAAAAGAAACAAGCCAGGCTGCTCAGCTTTGTTATTGGAGGTTCACATGCTTTCACTGAAATCAATATGTTCATCAATCACTCCATGAAACTCGATGTCAGGTATAATTAGGTGACTTGCTTTATGGTTTTGATTTTTAGAATTAAAGGATAACTGGCATTTTTTAAGTCAAGGTTATTTCTTCACAATCATGGCATATATTCATTTGTCACATAAAATATTGTTCTAAAGTGAAGCTTTTTTATAAATTTGAAAAATACTGTGTCTTTCCCTGCAATTTACAATGGGCGCTCTATTTAAACAAGCATCCATACATGTTAGATAAAGCCTTAAAACTTACCAAATATGTCCACTTTAAAGTGGCAAAGGTTTCAATTCAAGTAAATGTGTCTTCTGCATTTATAAAGCATCCTTATGTAAATGGAACGAAATTAGAAGTAATTATTTTATTAGTTTCTTGGTCCTGTTTACAGAAGCCGAAAGAGAACATGCAATATCGTTATTTTTTTTAAATTGTCTCCTCAAGATAACAGAATAATTTTATCGAGATGTTGAGAAAACAAAACCTAGCCTTTGCTCCTGGCATCAGGCTCGCTTAGACTGCAATGCCTATACAGCTGAAGCCTTGCTAACCACCTTCTTAAATGACGGACACTAACGTTATTATTTTCTAAACTAAGGCATAAACATATTTAAGCCTGCGTCAGCCTTTGATTGAACAAAAATGTGACGTGCTGATCAATACAGTTCTGCTCTTTTGCCATTTCAAACAGGACGTGGCTTCAATAAGCTAAACATTAAACGTTAGATACAATTATTTCATCATTTTCAGATCTCGATAAAATTAGACCGTTATCTCGAGGAAACAATTAAAAAAAATAATGATATTGCACATTCCTCTCTCGGCTTCCATACCTGTTTTCTCAAGGTAAAGATATATATCTTGCGTGTTTGTGTTCTTGCAGAGGCCGAGGAGTTATGACAATGTAATGACAAACCCCCTCATTAAAATCTGCAGTTATTTTACATAGGGTACAAAGTGAGATGCACACTGAGTGGTATCATACTGAAAAGAGGAGTTTCATTATAGTTTATACACATAACAAGAAGTCTGAACTGATTACACTGCACTGTATTTTTAATAAAAGGCTTAGATTTTTTTACAGAGCCAAACTACTTTTACCATGTCATGTCTTGCACATGAATGAACCTCTGAAAAAGGCAGAGTGTACGACAGAGCATATTGAAGTGCCATAAACCCATTGGCATTTTTTTTTAATGCATTATGAGTTACTGTTATTCATGATATAATAATAAAAGAATTGAACACTATGTTTTTGAGTGCAGAAATTCACTGACCACGATGTCACTCAATCTGTAAACATCAATCTGCAGACTCCATGTAGAAACTGGCTATGTGAGGTAGGAATGACATCTTAGTTGAATCCCGTAAAATGCCAGAAGTGACTCTACTCTATTGGGCCCTTGAGCAAGACCCTTAACCTGCAACTGCTCTGTTCTGGGTATGATGCTAATCTGCATCCAGTCCTGCAAGCATGTCCTCCAACTTGCAGGGAAAACTCGGGAGTTTGGTGGCAGAATTGGCACTCCAGCCACTGCAAAAAACCGCATAAAAGTTCAGTGTGGTGCTAAGGTGTCACCTGTTGTACGGCTACACTCAGATCCCAACACGCTGTAATCAATACATGCTCCCAACCTCACCTGACCCTCTGCCTATGAACTCACTAAACTTCAGCCTGATTAAATTTTGGAGAATTGGAATTGTTAATTTGGCCTTTGTGTATGTGTGTGTGTTTTCAACCTGCAATGGACTTTCCAGGTATTGTTCCTACCTTGTGTCAGATGCTTACTGGGATAGACTGCAGCTGAATCACATCCCTACCCTGGATAAGAGTGTTAGGAAGATGTGTTGCACATGCTCAGTAATATCTCTCAGTGAAGCACACACGTGAATATCAATCCAGCCAGAGCAGGCAGCATCTCCCATATATTGAAAGATAACATGAGATCAGAAGTGCAAACTTTTTTTTTCCATTGTTCTTGTCTAGCTGTCTACAGAGCAGAGTGAGCAAGGGAACCACAGGGTAAGATGAAGGGGTAGGTTGGCAAAGGCATGAGACTCACAGCCAGTCCCCTTTTAAAATGGATAAATCTCACAACAATGATTTGCCTTTTCCCTTGTTAAGATGACATGGTTACGCTGTTTTGTGATGTGTGTAATCTGAAGACACAATCAATACTTTATAACATTTCTGGCTTAAAAAAATGAATGTATATGGTAAGTTTTAAGGCTTTATCTATCACACAATGATGCTGGGTTTCAAAGAGCCCCAATGTAAACTTTAAAAACAAAGTAATTTTAAAATGTATAAAAATACTTCCATTTAAAGCACAATTATAAATATATATATATATATATATATATATATATATATAATTAATGTGAGGAAATAAGTTTGACTTGAAAAATACCAAACTTTTCCTTTAATGTGAAACCTTACAAAGCTACATATTAGTCGTTCTTCACAAGAGTTCATTAACATGATGGCATGAGGACAAGGTGGTTAGCAGCACTACCTCACTGCTCCAGGGCATTGTCTATGGAGAGCTGGTGAATTCTCCACTCATACAAATTAGCCATCTTTAACTACTTTGGTTTTATCCCACATGACAAGGACATGCATGTTAGGTTAATTATGCTGTGTTTCATCCATCCATTCATTATCCAATCCACTATATCCTAACTACAGATTACAAGGCAGGAAACAAACCACGGGCAGAGCGCCAGCCCACCTCAGGGCACACACACCCCCCCACATACCAAGCACACACTAGGGACAATTTAGAATCGCCAATGCACTGAACCTGCATGTCTTTGGACTGTGGGAGGAAACCGGAGCACCCGAAGAAAAACCCATGCAGACACAGGGAGAACATGCAAACTTCACACAGCGAGACAGCAGCGCTACCACTGCGCCACCATGCTGGCTGCGTTTCATTTACCTCAGAAATCAGAGTTGGGAATGTCTCACCCAAAATGGACATGCCCAGGAAGACCTTTGTTGTGCTTGCTCCATTGGAATAAACAGTATTTGGTAACACATTATGGTAACACATTATGCAGCATTTTGCTTATCCAAACAACATAGTGGCATGTCCACAGATAAGACATTGGACAGTACTGTGTGTACGACTGATGTATAGAGACACACAAATAGACAGAAGTGCTAAAAAAACAGAATAACACAACAGCTTTCACTAAAGTTCACAGTGTACATCACCATTTTGGATAGATGTTATGATTTGAAGTTGGACAAACCTGGACTTGACACTCCAGCCCAAAGTTTCTGAGTTGAAAATCTAACTTATGGGGACGTTGCAACTGAAAATTTCAAATAGGAACTCGTAAATTCCGAATTCCCACTTCAAATGAAATGCAGCACTAGTACAAATATTATGACCTAATATGAGCAAAATGTGGAAATCTGCCCTGTGATGGAAAAGGTTTGTCTGCCTTAAACTTAAAACTGCAAAGGCTGGCTCTGACTCCTTAAAGTCCTGTAAGGAAAAAAATCAGGTAAGTAAATGGATGGACAGGTGGAGCTCACCAAGTCACTAATATTTTTCTGTTAGGCATTCATACATGACTATTAAACTGATAAGATGTGCTTGGGAGTGACTAGGAACAAGCTGCTACTTGTCAGGACATGATGTTTGTTGATTGGATTGAGACTCTCAATTCAAACAATTTTAACAAGCAGATTTCACCAATTATGTCCAAATGACAAAATAAACTTCTGTGAATAAACATTTATAACCACTACCCAGGCTAACTGAGCACTGAAAATAAATTAAAAAAATAAATAGGTGCTCAAGTTAGGAAAGAAAACTGGCATGGCTTATAAAGCAAGGGGGTGCACGAGAAAGAAACAAATCTGCTGTTCACTAACAAAGCTACCACAGCGAAAGCCAGCAACAAAGTGGTCCTCCAAAACCATAACTAAAAAATAAATGTAGAAACAGAAATATAGCTGCTGACGTTGTTTAAACACATTAAGTCCACCACCATCACTGCTAATAACGGAGTATATTAAGAAGAAAAAAATAAGACAAGTGAAGGAAGACCATTCAGTCAAAACAACAGCTTCATATTAGCCTTAACTTGACTTCATATTGAGGGGCAAAAAATGGAAACATCATCTCTTTGGCCTCTTGGGGCTATGGGATAAACCATAACCCAAATAAAATGGCCACTGAGCCTTTTCTTCATCATGCATGGTAAATCCTGTTTAACTTAACCTTGTTTAAAATGTTGTTGCCTTGTCACTCCTATGCTGGACAGCCAGTCTGCTTTAAACATTTGCACAGATTACATGTTCTGCTGTTGTCCGCATGGATGTTATGTGGATATTTTAGTGTCCTCCCACATCAAAAAAGATGGACATTTCAGATGAACTGGCAGCTATGAATCTGCCTGATGAGTGAGTGTCGTTTCTGGGTTTGTGTTATGATGGACTGGGCTACCATCTATGGTTAGTTCCTGTTTTGAATCCAGTGCTAGATTGATAGATTCTAAATCCATGAGACCAAGTGGAGTACAAAGCAATCCAGACAAATGAGTGATGGATTATTATTCCCAAATAACAACTGTTACCTTAATTAATAAGCCACATTGAAATTTTCTCTTCTCCATTACAGTATTTAATTTCATTCTGGTCCCACTACCTCCTGAACAGAGATGGTTTGAAATTTCTAGAACAAATTCTTAAAAGGATATGCACCACTTTAAGCAAGAGCCTGCATTACTCGTTTAATTACAATCTGAATAATTAAAGTACTAGGCTTACAATGAATGCAAGAAACAAATCTCTCTCTCTGTCATTATATATATATAGGCATTATATATATTAGGCTTGTCATCCCAGCCAATACCCCCAGGCCGCCAGATGGAGCTCTCCCTGCAGCATGGAGGTGCCCCAGATACCAGCAGGGAATCATTGATTATACAGTTTTTCCCCTACAAACCTGCTGGATACCCTAGAGGCAAACAGAGGACGCTGCAGGGAGGCCCAGAGAGTCACAGGTGCCCTATAACCCGGAAGTGCGTCATAGACAAACCGACAGCGGAAGTGGCGTGCTTCCGGGGTGAAGAAAAGGACTTTTGATCTGACCCAGAAGTGATAGGAGATCACATGGATGGGGATTGGAAAACTTCCGGGTCAGGGATTATAAAAGGATTCTAGGAACTCCCAGACGGGGAGCTGAGCTGGGTGGAAGGGTGGCAACGCGTCTAGGAGTGCTGGAGGATTGTTATTGTAGTGATTGTTGATTATTTAATGAGTATTGTGGAGAGGAGGGTGCTTGTGCACTGTATTTGTCCAAATAAAGAAGATTATTGGACTTTTACTACGTGTCTTGGTCTTGGACAAGGGTTCAAGGGAGCGACAGGGGACCCAATCTGTCACTATATATATAGGGGGGGGGAAAGCACATGGCCGTGATATCTCTAAAACACATAGAGTGCTGATCTCTCTCTCAAAAACATCAAACGTTACTCCTTAAAAATTTGTAGATGATAAGGTCTGCTGACCAAACAGGTCTCGCTAGCTAAGCGGATCAACTCGAACAGAGGCTGGCAAGTGAATGAGGAAGGCCACTCCCCCCTTCTCTCGGCCCACAGCCACTTTCTTGGATTTGCATAAATACATTGGTGCCGCAAGCGAACTATGGCACTTAGCGCGATGAGAGAAGTTGCAAAATCAACCAGAACGTTTAAGCAAATTAAAGAAAACAACCAGATCTAAATCCGTTGAGTAATTCTCTTGTCAAAAGTGGACAGACATAAAGTGGACAGACATACAGATAGAACACGCTTGGACCACAAAATTTTTAAAACCGTTGCTTAGTGAGCACCTATGGGCCAAGTCTAACCTACACTCCAAATTTCAAGTCCCAAGCCCTTATGGTTATATATATATATATATATATATAGTGGTCTATAGCCGGCTTGTCATCCCGGCCAATACCCCCAGGCCGCCAGGTGGAGCTCTCCCTGCAGCATGGAGGTTCCCCAGATACCAGCAGGGAATCATGGATTATTGAGTTTTCCCCTACAAACCTGCTGGATACCCATGTGCCAACAGAGGATGCTGCCGGGAGGCCCAGAGAGTCACATGTGCCCTATAAAGCGACAGCGGAAGTGACGTGCTTCCGGGGTGAAGAAGACTTTTTATCTGACCTGGAAGTAATAAGGAATCACATGGACTGGGGATTGGGAACACTTCCAGGTTAGGGAATATAAAATGACTCTGGGAACTCCAGACGACGAGCTGAGCTGGGTGGAAGGGTGGCAACGCGTCTTGGAGTGGTGGAGTGATTATTATTGTGTTTGTGTGAATTTAATGAGTACAGTAATCCCTCCTCGATCAGGGGGGTTGCGTTCCAGATCCCCCCGCGATAGGTGAAAATCCGCGAAGTAGAAACCATATGTTTGTATGGTTATTTTTATATATTTTAAGCCCTTATAAACTCTCCCGCACTGTTTATAAATATTCCCCGCAGAGTTATACAGCATAATCCCTTTGTATTCTCTTAGATATTAGGTAAGATTCATTGAAATTATGTATATAAACACACTGTTTATATACAGTAAAACCTAAATATTATTTTAAAGATATTGAGTGTCTCCGATATCACATATGTTACAGCCATTACGATAGACAGGTCACCAGCAATAAATACGTACAATGCAAGAAAAATAGTATACAGTAAATGTGTGTACAGTGACACTAAACGTACGTACATGTACTAAGCACTGTAAGAAGAAAATTAATTATGGTTACTCACCAACAATGACACGATGACTTGTCTGATAACAATGAGTTTAATTTTACTGCACAACAAAGGAGAGCGTTACAGCCCTTGTAAAGGAGCCACTTCAGGCGATTGTGTAGCACTGCCGTTGTTCTTCTTCTGGCAGTCTTCAATCCAAATCCCTAAAGCAGATTCCATCCAGACTACTGCCTTATTACATCCACTTACAACTCGTTTTGCACCCTGGTTAAAAGGACACTGCAGCCGTAGATCTTATATTCCTTTCCTACTTTTTAAATAAAAAGAATCGTAGCCTTCAACAAATCCAAAACGTTTACCTTTTCGGCAATCGTTAACATCTTCTTCTTGCGCTTGGGCACGGCCCCTGAAGCAGTAGCAGATTGTTTTGGAGCCATAATGAAGGGCTTGACTATGCACAAAGATAAACACAAAAGAGCACAACTCTTTACACAGCAAAACACGTTGATGCTGAATGAGCGAGACGAGACTTCCTGGTTAACACTGCATTCAGCACGCAGGAGCTCAACTGCGTGCTCTGATTGGTTAGCTTCTCAGTCAGGAGAACTTAACTGCGTGCTCTGATTGGTTAGCTTCTCAGCCATCCGCCAATAGCGTCCCTTGTATGAAATCAACTGGGCAAACCAACTGAGGAAGCATATACAGGAAGTAAAAAGACACATTGTCCGCAGAACCCGCGAAGCAGCGAAAAATCCGCGTTATATATTTAGTTATGCTTTCATATAAAATCCGCGATAGAGTGAAGCCGCGAAAGTCGAAGCGCGATATAGCGAGGGATTACTGTACATCAGTATATAGGTTTTAGATGGATGTAAAAGTCAATTTTGGCTTCAGATTTTGGATTAGACATTGTTTTCTAATGGTTTAATATTTTTTCAGGAGCCATCTTTGGTGCCTGTTTTAAACAATACAGGGATTGCTTTATCCTGTGAAAGCATCAAGCACTGTGAAGAAATGGCACACAGTTGACAAGCTTTATCCCCTGATAACACCTGCACTGCAGTTCAAAAACAGATGCACCACAAAGTTAAAATTGCTGTGCTACTGCCAGGACTCCCAGCAGGAGAGACGGGCTGAGTGTAAGCAGCAGGCGTTGCATCCAATTCAGCAAAGAACATAACCCCCCCTCTCCACACAGCAAAAATGTCTATCAAACTTTGAAATCAGTGACACTACATGATCAGGGCTGCACAGAAATCAATACTAGACCTCACACTTCTCTACAGTTCATTTCAACGTCCAATTTCATTCTCTTAAAAAAAGTTCATCGCCTTTACGAACACTCAGCCACAGCAAAGAACCTGTGAGAACGCCCATTTCTGCAACTCATTCATAGTGCTAACTAATAAATGACCTACAAATGACGGCACACTGCAAGACATAGATTGCACCATAATAAGGTAGGACAATGCACCTCACTCAATTCTGGCGAATCGTAGTGTAGCCTTCCTCTTTGTTGCACTCCTTGAAATGCCACCTCGCACCCCATTGGGTTGAATACTCAGCATCAACTCTGTTTCTAGTTTTCTGACATTTCTTCTATTGGTCACCTCCATTATTTCTAGTTTGTCCCTCTTTCTTTGGGAAACATAACAATAAGAAGTCAATTTAGAGAACCCAATCAACCCGAAGCAAACACCTCATTGGGAGAAAAAGGCACACTGAGACTGGCAGAATGTGGAAATTCCATACAGGTACTGGAGACAGCTGGGATTCCAAACCAAAATTCTGAAGTGTTGAGACAAAACGGTTAAACACTGCATTACCATACCACCCACTCTCAAAGTTTGCAGAACACTTTTTTTTCTATTTTTTTTATTTATTTTTTATTCACAACAATTATCTGGCCCAATCTTATCTGCAATATTTAAATGGATACTGCCAAGTCAATTCAGGTAAGACTGGTTTCTAAAATACATTCTTGTGGTCATTCATTCTATGCTAAGATGAGCTCTAAGGACTAAAGATGACCAAAAAAATAAAGAGAGAAAGAGAGAGAAACAGAGCGACACTACAACTCTCAGAAAGTGCACACTTGTGGAATTTCTCTCGCAGCCTTTGGAGACGTAATCACACCTCCAAGTGCAACAGAGCTTGAAACAGAGGAAGGAAGTATAATGGCCAAAGGTAACAAAAATAAACTGCTGTGCCCGATTGATGCACCCTAGCAGATCCACTTACATCACCCTAAAGTAAAACTATAAATAAGAAGACTAGAAAAACAGAATAGAAAGTGTTCAATGGCTGCTAGATAGCACATAACTGGGAGAAACAAGTGGACATGGTTATTTATTAAGAAGCAACAAGACTAGGACATCAAGAAGCTAGTGTATGACATTTCATGGCACTACGCAGGGACTTGGACACAACTTCTCTCCAAAAAGAAGAGCAAGCTAAATTATGAAAGTGATCATTGCTTTGATCTCATTAATTGTAGGATGCACACTACCCCTTGTCAATTTTCTTCTTCCTTCTGTTGGATAATTTGAAGAACCCAAAAGCTTTGGGGTTGCTGCCCACAAAACTGTGATCCCCTCCAGTTTTGCTGACCAGAATGGTACATTCGGCAGAAGGAGCAAATCCTTGTTTCCTTTCAGCTGTTTTCTAAAGTGACAGAAGTGGGGGTGACCCACCCCTCTCATAGACAGCTGTAGAAGGAGTGGAGTTTCATTCACAAAACTGGAAAGCGGCCAATAGATGTAGACAATGTCGGCTCGAAAAATGGTCTATGAATGTGTTGTTTTTATTTTGTTACACTTTCCGAAAATTTTGCAGCATTTGCTGCAAGTGATCTGATCTGTTTACATTGCTTTCCTATGCTCTGTTCCAGGAATTCGGCCTTGGGTGGCACAGAAGCACAGAGTCTGTATGGCAGGCTGTTAACAAACAAGAATGCAATAAACAGCTTTCTCGGTTAAGCTGTGGACCTTTTCAGTTTAGAACTGCAGTAACCTATCTTAAAACAGTTGACAGGTGACATGAATAGAAACTATAAACTTCAGTTTTGATAGCCTGACTTCAACAGAGAAAATGGAAGCAGCAATATGAAGATGAACATGATGTACAGGACAGGGTGGCAGGTATTCATACTAAGCACGGACATGAAGTGCCTGAGTTTGTCCTGCCAATGTTTTGAAAGGAAAAATGAAAAACAAGAACAAAGGGGAACATTTAATGGCATATTTAATCTTCCAGATAAGACCAAAGGAGGTCCTCGTGCATGTAAAAAATGTAACAATATCCATCCACTTAATATCATTAAAGCTGGACACTGGCAAATTAAAATGTGTGTCATTCTACTAACCATGGAAAATGAGGAAAAGACTAAATTTATTAAAACCCCAGAGTCAATAAGTATCTAAAAGAGAAAATACAAGATTAACAGACTAAGCAAAGGAAATTTCCACAATCCTCTCACTTTACCTGCTCTTTGGTCAAACTTCTGGAGATTTGGGCCTCCACTCTCAGAAAAGGAATGGCCGTCCTTACATCAGGAACCTAATGAGCACTGCATGTGCTACAGAATCCAATATGAAAATACTTCTCTCGCTCTCGCTCTCCTTTCCTTTCTAATTGTCACTCTCACTTTCCAGAGTTGCTGCCAGCTCTTCATCCAGTCCTCTGAGCTCAGGATATACATGTGGAGTGGATAAAGCAACAAACAGCTGCTCCACAATCACTGTATTTGCATGAAACGTGCAACAAAGCTGGCTACTGTACCCGAGCCAGCCAGGGAGGGCTGGCCTCTGGAAACAAATACCAACAACAATAAAAACCACAACCAGAGTAGAAGAGCAGGGTGCCAACGATCCTGAAAAGAGCTTGTTATTTCCTCGCGGGAACAATAAAATGAACAGAGACGATGAACTACTTACTGGAGGAGGGCGATTAAAAAAATAAATTAAAAATGACTGCAGAAGAGAACTGCATCACAAAAATGAACAAAGATTTTAGTACAACGCGAAAGCAACAAATTTAAGAGAGTTACGGATTACGTAGAAAGAAGCGTGCTGGTACTGATAAACTAACTACAGTAGGATACGATGAAATGTGCAGCGTAAACCAAGAAGATGCAGAGTAGAAATGAAAGGACAAATCCTGACTGAAAGGTTTTAGGAAAAAATAAATAAATAAGAAGGAGGCGGCTAATCCTGACTGTGACAATAAAGATAAGATACAGGAGAAAGTAGGGTGAAATGACACCTTTTATTGGCTAACTAAATAGATTGCAAGACCAGGGTGTGGTAAATGAAGAGACCTAAGATAAGTAAGGGAAGAATGGGGTCAGAAGAAACATCTACTTAAAAAGAGAAGTAAACCCTTTTAATTCTAAGTAAGCTGGCAGAAACAAGAAGAATTAATCAGAAGTTTTGTTTAGATCAAGCTTAAAATTTTAAAGATCCCTTTTCTAGGCTGCTTTTCTATTTTTGAGGTGATGTCTATCTCAGTGGCACTCAGCATGAGGTAGGAACCAACCCTAAAAGGGGCACAAATCCATTGCAGGGCATTCTCACTCACACTCTAAAGATGTGAATTAATCTTACACACACACACACACACACACACACACACACACACTTCTTTGAGATGTGGAAAAAAAAGCACAAACAGTGAAAACAGCACAGAGGCAGAATCTCCTCAGGAATCTGAACTCAGGTCTTTTAAGCTGAAAGTCAGCAGTGCCACCATGCTGAGGACGTTTAAAAATTATACAATTAAAAAGTTGGCAAATGCAATATCCAAACAACCCACTTAACCCATTTATAACAACATCAGAACAAAAGAAATCTGACAAACGAGAGGAGACCATTCTATCCATCAAGCTTATCTGTTTAGCTAATAGCTAAGCTGTCCCGATGTCTCAACCAGATACCACTTAAAGATAACAGCAATAAGGGGTGGCATTGGGTGCAGAGCAAAAACCAAGCCTGAGCAGAATGTCTCAATGGATGAAACCCCTTAAACAAGGACTGGAAGATGTTTTCAATCAACTTAGACATGTTGAACTTTTACCTTTTAGTAAGAATGAAAGATCTGAAAAAATATAAGTATGGAAATCAGAAAGAATATTGCAACAGTAATATAAAAGCAGCTTAGACAAAATATTGGTTTTCTCAGCAGAAATGGCAACTTATGGTTAAATAGTAAGAATTCAATACTTTGTAGTAAAGCACATTTCCAGAGCTCAAGGACACTCTGAATGCAATATGAATAAAAACAAAATAAAAGAGAAGATAGAATTTCAAAACCAGCCCAAGGCACATAATAATCTACTGTTTAATTATGACATCAACAAAAGCAACAACAGGCAAATACGTGCCACAATACAAAAGATGTAAAAGTGTATTACAAAAGGAAAAAAGCAGCAGGTTGGTTTTAGAAATATTCATGACATCGGTCTGCAGCTTAGGTCCAAAGGCAATGAATGAATTGTATTTTGTGTAGGATTAGGGAAGCAGGGAAGTCACGGTCAGTGCAGGTATGCAATTTCATTTAAACAGACATGTTCTAGCGTAGATGGTATGATGTCCGTGTCAAGAGATTACAGAAGGACAAGGCAGATCAGTGAGGAAGAAATTTGGAAAAGTTTACTCCTTGCTCTAAATAAGGTACTATAAGATACAAAAAAGTCACTGCCGTACCTATAGGAGAGACTTGATATTAAAAATACCGTTATCGGCAGCTAAACACAGAAATTAACCCTAGATTTAGCGGCTGTCTTCCATTGGCTACGTTTATGTACACCCACTCTTGCTTTCTTTTTCTCTCATATGGGGTCAGTTTAGAGTCACAAATTAAACAAATGTGTCTTTAAGCTGTGGAAGAAAAACTGGGGAAAAAAAACATATTGACACAGAAGAATGTGTAAACTCCACATAGTTAGTGACTGGAGAAGGATTTGATACCAGGACTCTGGCAATGGAAAGTGGAATTGCCTATAAAATTATCATCCAATTATGCATTCATTTTAGAAACTTCCCTAATCCATTTGTGGGTTTCACTGGGGTACCAGAGACAATCCCTACAGCATCTGGTGCAGAAACCAGTCTGGAAGAGAGCCGCTTCATTGAGGGATACATTCACATACCAGAATACCCAGAGTAAAACCCACATATACACAAGGAAAACATTATAACTTTATAGACAGTGACCTGGTCAGGATTTGAACCCTAGAACCATTAGATACTGCATCACTGGGAAATTGTTATAATTATTATCACTGGGTCCAAAACCTGTCCAAGAAACATAGTGTGCAAACCCAGAACTAACCATCATAACACCCACAAATATGAAGACCTCAGTGATGACCTGAACCTTTCTGAGATGCAGAAGGGAAGCTGGAGTACCCAGAAAAAAAGACCCCACACAGACAAAGATAGAACATGTAAATCTTACGTAGATGACAGCTCTAGTTCCTCTGTAGGCTGAGAAAAGCCCATCTACCACCAGCTACTCTAACAACATTCTACAGAGGAACCATAGAGAGCATCCTGAGCAACTGCATCACTGCCTGGTTTGGAAATTGCATGGTCAGGGATCGTAAAGCCCTACAACAGATAGTGAAGACAGCCGAGAAGATCACTGGTGTCTCTCTTCCTTCCATCATGGACATTTACACCACACGTTGCATCCGCAAAGCCACCAGCATTGTGAATGACCCAACACAACCTTCACACTCACTGTTTACACTTCTGCCATTGGGAAAAGTACCAAAGCATTCAGGCCCTTACCACCAGAATGTGTAACAGTTTTTTTCCCCCCAAGCAGTCAGATTCCGCTCATGGACTGGTCTGATATCTGATATATGTATTCTGCTTTGCAATGTTGCACATTGTTGCACGTTTGCACATTTGACTGACTTGCACCTTGTTATATATTACATGTCTTTATGTTATGTGTCATGGATTCTTTGTTTTCCTGTGTTCTATGTAGCACCATGGTCCTGGAGGAACGTTGTTTCATTTCACTGGATACTGTATTACTGTATATGGATGAAATGACAATAAATACTCTTGAATGTCTTTTCTTTCTTGAACAAGGTTGGAATTCAAACCCGGTTTTCTGAAGCCTCAAAGCTTGAATCTGTCTTCTCCAAATGCAAAAACAGTAGTCAGCAAATGCTATATCCTTGATAAGGTAAAGGCACAACCTAAAGATCAACAATTGCGAGATATTTACTGCGATAGTAAACCAAAGGAAATGTACAACGCTAAAAATAATTTATTATATTATTATTACATCAAAAGAAAAAAAAAGGTACATATTTGTTTCCAATGATATTACTGCTTTAAAAAACACATACACTAAATACTTAAATAGAAAGAAACCTGTGTGGATGCCACCTGCAGCTTATTTCACAGTGGAAAGAACAACATATGCGTCCTGCTGCTAGGCTGTGTCACTCATTATCTGACGGCCAAGGCACTCCATGGCAATGGTAGAAGAGACGAGCACCACCTAGGCTGATGGATGCTGGTGACTGACCTTGCTGTAAATGCCTGACAGAAGGCTGGTGTCTCTTTTTAAATCCATGAGCAACCGTTTCATGCACCACGGGTTCACTAGCTGGGGGCGGCAAACCCTTTGACTGCAACCAGAGGACAGCGATGACCAAGGTCATCATCGCATCTCTCTGGCAATTTCAAGCGGACATCAAATGAGTTAGCAAGTCCACATTTGACAAAGGAAAGAAAACACCTGGCAGGAGCTGACAGAACAGGTTAGTGGCAGCAAACAGTTTCTAAAGAAGAGTGGATCAGAGTGAACTAAAAGACATTTTATAGTGAACACTGTTGTAAAAGTGCTTTATGGTGTAATTAGCACTATCAAAACACTAGACATGGAAGAATTGAATACACATACGAGAAGAAAAAAACAGGAAATAAAATTGAAAGATTAAAGGCAGGAATACTACAAAGAAAAAGTGACACTGAATATTAACGAGAGAAAGAAAGTGGTAATTAGCATTCCCATCAATTATGAAGCAAGACTTTGGGATAAAGGAAAAGCAGAATCAGAAGATCTTCATTGTATACAGAACAGGTTGGTATTAAGGGGGTTCTAATGACATATTAGAAGGATGGATAGAGCCCTTTTAAGGATTAAAAAGAAAACAGGCGTAATTTTAGGGTTAACACAGTCACTGCATTTGAAAAGATGTCATGACCAAATATTTATAAAAATATTATATCTACTCATTAACTTCACAATATAAAGCGTCATCCATCCATCCATTATCCCACCCGCTATATCCTAACTACAGGGTCACGGGGGTCTGCTGGAGCGAATCCCAGCCAACACAGGGCGCAAGGCAGGAAACAAACCCCGGACAGGGCGCCAGCCCACTGCAGGGCACACACACACACATACACACAAACAAACACACACAGACACACACCAAGCACACACTACAGCTGTGGTACTGAAATTGAGACCCCATACTACAAGGAAAGCATGTGAACTTTATAGACAGTGAAACCCATCAGCTAGAGTTGTGACACAGCATTAGAAACTGCACCTTTGGGAAATCACTATAATTATAATAGTATTTTTTATTCTAGTTATTCATTTATTTGGTTTGTTTGTTTGTTTACTTAATTTTCCTACTATCAAAGTTTTACTCTGAAAGTCTAGCTCTCTTTCTCAAGGGTGGGGGTTAATTTGATTCAAACCTACTTTTGTAAAATTTTTTGGACTTGTTTTTTGATTTTAATAAATTCACCAAAATTTTATTTAAAAAAAAAAAATTATAACGGGGCCAGTGCCTGACCCAGCAACATAAGGGGCAAACCCAGAACTAACACATCATAACACTCACAGATATGAATGCCTCAGTGATGACCTGCATTGTTTTAAGATGCAGAAGAGAAGATACATTACCCAGAGAACATTCCACACAGACAAAGGTAGAACATGCAAACTTTATACCTTATGACAAGGCTGGAATTTAAACCCGATTTTCTGAAGCTTCAAGACATGAATCTGTCTATATAAAGCTGTGAAATTGAAATTCTGCCCCCTTCATTGTATTTTGTAAGGGGTAGATGATCATCAAAAGATTAATGCTAGCCCAAATAAAAATGTGTGTGTGTGGTGTGTGTAGGATTCCAGGATGTGGGGATACACTGCCTTCCTGAGAAATGGGGTCTGAATCCCTACCTGGAAGGAAGAAAAGACATCTGTCTATGGATTGCAGGAGGCGAAACTCCAAAACGGATGTTAAAGGAATTAAAGGATACTGGAGAAGGGCATTGGGCTAGCAATTAGTCCTCCTGGAGATTGCGGATATGCGCCCAAGGTCCTTTAGGAGGACAACTACAGTACATGCCTTCTAAGAGTCAGGGCTGACCCAGAACCACTTGCCAGTCAGGTGGGTGTTGAGCCACACTTTAAGAGTAAAGACAGTTCCACAGTCAGGTGAAGAGCAGTGGCAAGGGCTCAACTGGAATAATGGAAATGGAACCGCTTGATGTCGGTCTTCTCCTGGACTTAGTCCTCCATCACTCCAGGTGAGCCCTTGTTCATATATACACACACACAATAGCATTGAAAAGATTGGAATCACCCACAACGTTAATTTTTTTTCAACATCATGAAGTAGATTAAATACTGTCAAAACGCTGTGTTACTAATGGCTGTTACTTCTTAAAATGACCGATTCATCATTCACATATAACTGTAAAGCCCATTTTTCAGCTACCATTACTTCAGAGTCTTAATGGTAAACCCCTTTACCTTATTCTTAATTAATCATGTTTCAAAATGCTTACTGGTTATTCAAGAAACTTTTGAATTTATATTAATACATACATTCATACATACATACATACATGCACATTGTGCCTAAAAAAATTTATTCACCCCTTGAAGTTTTCACATTTTATTGTTAAACAACTTTGAATCACAGTGAGTTTAATTTGTTTTTTTTTTTTGACAATGATAAAAAGAGAATGACTCCTTAATGTCAAAGTGAAAACATATCTGTGAATTAATTACATATAAAAAACACAAAATAATTGATTGTGTAGGTATTCACCCCTTTTAATATGAAAAACCTAAATCCTCACTGATGCAGCCAGTTTTAGAAGTCATAGAATTAGTTCAGTGAAGATCACCTGCCTGTAGTCAAGAGGCTTCCATTAAAACTGCACCTTTCTTTGGAAGGTCCAATTTGGTGTGTTAGTATTGTGGCCTAACCTACACAATGAAGACAAAGGAACACTCCAAGCAATTTCATGAAAAGGTGACTAAAAAGCACAAGGGGATTCAGACCAGAAAATATCAATATTGAAATTGTGGCCCCACACACAAGAAGAACATGTGAACTTTACAGACAGTGATCCCCTTGCAGTCCAGTTAAAATTAATCATTAAGGCATGAAAAGAGTACAACATAGCTATAAATCTGCCTACAGCAAGCCATCCAGAAAAACAGAGTGACTGTTCAAGAAGAAGAGTAATGGGAAAGGCCACCAAGAGATCCATGATAATACTAAAGGAGTTACAAGTTACTTTGACTGATATTGGAAAGACTTTGCGCAAAAAAGAACATTTGACTGGGTGCTTCACCAGTCATAGCTTTATGTAAAAGTGGCAAAAAAAAAGTAAAAAAGGCACGTCTCAGCTACAGGCTGTCAGAAAGCACATAGGAGACTCTACAGTCAGGTAGAAGAGGGTTCTATGGTCTGTCTTTTTTGGCCATCAGAATAAATGAAATGCATGGCATAAGCTCAACACTGCACATTATCACAAATGCACCATTTTCATCGCAAAGCAAATAGATGCCAGCATGATGCTGTGAGGATGTTTCTCTGCAGCTCCTGCAAGGCTTGTGAGGGCATAGGGTGGATGAATGAAGCAAAACATGAGTACATTTTAAAGAAAACCTGATGCAGTCCACAAGACACCTGCACCCTGGGAGAATATTTGTTTTCTAGCAACACAACAACCCCAAGCATAAAGCCAAAACTATAAAGGTATGTCTTAAAAAACAATGTTCATGTTCTGGGGTGGTAGATTCAGAACCCAGGTCCCAATCCAGTCGAGAGAAGACTTGAAAAAGGCTGTTCAGTCACAAAATTCCCATGAAACCGAGCAGTGGAGAAATGGAGAAAAAGTGGCAGTGTTTAGACGTGCAAAACTGACCTGTGCACAAAGACACAAGGGTGCCATGGCTGCCAAAGCATGCATCCGACCAAATAATGACTTGAAGGGGAGGGAGTACTTATGTAGCCAACTATATTGTGTGTGTTTTGTTTGTAATTAATTTAGATCAATTTTCAGAGATATGTTTTCTCTTTGACATTATTTAACAGAAAGACTTTATTGTCAAAAATGTCAAATTAAATCCACTTTGCTAAACAAACACATTTATTTATTGTATTATTTATTTATTTTCCTTAGAATGAGTAGGATTTTTGCATTTTACCACTGTACCAAATTTCACATGGATTGAATGACTCATTTTTAAGAAACTGTGACACAGTGAGATAAATGGACATCACTCTAAAAGTGGTGAAACTGTATATTATATATATAACTCCATAAATACAATTTCACCACTATTAGAGTGATGTCCATTTATCTCGCTGTGTCACAATTTCTTCTCTCTTTATCTCCTTCCACTCCTCCAGGGAAGCTTTGTCATCTTCCACCCGACTCCAACCCTCCAGGGTGTGGTCGAGAGGCTTCTTTTATCTTGGACCCGGGAGTACTTCCAGTGTTACATCACAGCCAACTGGAAGTATGTCTTGGTCAATCAAAGTCCCACAGAGTAGGGATCATTAACCCTATCAGCTCCCCCCGGCGGCCCCCACTAAAGGTCCCAGCATGCCCTGCAAGGTGTGGGAATCCTGACCAAGAGATACTGCCATCCAGCGTTTTAGAGGGACCCTGTAAGGACTACAAGCTATCAACCCCTATCCTTCTAACACACTGGCCTCCCAGCTGGATACTGTTCTTCAGTCTGATCCTGCCGAGATGCCAGCATGCCCAGTTCTGTACTGGCATCTTCTGCCACCCTCCTGGTTTACCCCTGCTATCCATTAAAAATATATATGAGTGGAATCACAAAATATTAAAGTGTGGGATGCAATACTTATGTGAACAGCAGATTTCCATGTTTTCTTGTTGAAATGTTTTTTTCCCAAATCAAAGTAATGATACATTAAGAAAAGAAAAAAAATAAATAAATTTGACTTTCATTGGTTTGAAATAAAAATATTACAGCAAACAAAATAATGGTGTGGCTTTGTTATTCATGAAAATAACAGAATAGGCCATGGGATAATGTCTAAATACTTTTGTAAGGCACATTATGTGTATACTTTATATGATGTATGCAACAATAATGATTGTATAAACCTATTGTGTGTGTGTGTGTGTGTATATATACTAGGGGATTCCCCCCAGCTCGCTTTGCCCGCCAACCCCCCCATCCTTTGTGCCTCTGCCGCTTGTGTTGTGAAGAGGGGGGCTGAATGCACCCCAAGGAGATGCAGTCGCTCCTCCGAAACCTCCTCTTAAACGGTGATACAATTGGAAACAAATACAGTTTTTTTTTTGTTTTTTTTTACCTCCTCTTTGCTCGATCAGCTGCTGCCGTGTGATCTACATCTTGCACGGCACTTTGAACATTTAAAATGCTGTACAGCAGCTGTCCTACTCTTAATCTTTTATTTCCGGCCTCAGGCATGGTTAAATCTTTTGGCACAAAGTCTCGTCTCGCAGGACGTGAGTTCTTGATATTTTTTAGTTTAGAATTTAAAAACGGAATAAGAATCTGAAAATCTAACAACATCACATTATAGTTCGATAAAGTCTGAAAAGAATCATACCAAACATATATATCTAGGTTTTAAAATAAGCCTGATTTAAAGCATGACAAAAAACGTGACATAAAAAGTAAAATAAAATCGTTGCACAAAATCGTTGCACTTTTAGGCTTAGGATTTTATATATCCAGGGGGTCATCGGGTTACGTCTCGACATACAACATTTCGAGTTTACAATGCTCATTCCTATAAAATCTTTAAAAAATTGAGATGTGAGAAGGAATAAAAAGGTAAGGATTTTTTTTTACACTCATTTTTTCTGTTCCTACAGTACAGTGTACAGTATAGTATATTTATGTCCTTTTTCTGTGGCTTAGTTGTGTTTTTATGCTCTAGATTATGATTTTGCAAATGTGTTAGGATAGGTAAGTGACTTAGGATAGGGTATGTTTCGACTTACACCAAAATTCTGGTTACATCACTGTTGTAGGAACAGAACTATGTCGTAACCCAAGGACCCCCTGTATAGAGAGTACATATGTTTATGCAATCATTATTGTCACACATATTTTACACTCTCACACACACAACATTCCTAGAGTATAAAGTATGTAAAGAAAGTAACATTAACCAATTTAAAACTCTCACAAGTCTGAAGCTTTCATTTATCACTTCTGTGCTTTCATGTAGAATTTACCTTATCTAAATAAATGTCTTACATGCTTCCTTTTATCTGTCCATCATAATCGCCGGCTTTTTTTCTCACTGGCTATGTAGTTTCCATGTCTGTTATTGACTTATGGTAAATCACTGGCAGTTGGCTGCATGGTGGTGCAGCATTTAGCATTCCAGCATCAAAGTTCTAGAGTCTAGGATTCAAATCTCAGCCCAGACACATCCAGTGTGGAGTCTGCACATTCTCCACTGATCTGTGGATGGTCTAACAAATACACCAAAAGGATTAATTTATAAACTGGAATTATGAGGATGCCAAATCTGGGACTGTCTTGGCTTCTGTCCTGTTGTCAATACTGCCACCACAGGCCTGAGCACCACATGACTATGAAGGTTAGAAGGTTAGAAAATGGATGGATGTACCAACAAAGCAACCTTTTATAGCAAGAACAAGCCACCTCTTAAACGCGAATGACAGAGCTTTTTTATATTTTATATAAAAAAAAGTTCAAATCTCTTAAAAACAAACGAGTAATGATTATTGTAAGCATGCAAAACTACATATCTGAAAATCAACAAGATAAGGACAACTAAAATATATAAAGCTTTTTGTTTCCTGGTATTCTATAAGAGACAGTCCCAGTTTCCCCCCTTGTCTTTTAAATTTACATACAAGGAACAAAACTCATCATCTTGTCCATGTCAGGTTTGTATCAGCAGGCATTTCTGTCATATTTTATGAGGCTCCCTTCAAGTGAAAGGTCACTGAACACGTGACAACATTGAGAAAATAAAACCTGCCTTTTACCAAGTTTCTCCTCTTTTTATTTTTGGCAAGGATGAAGGTTTTTATTTTATTCATTTTTGTTTTGTCTAACATACTGACATTAAGAAAGATTTCCTTCATGTGCAAAGAAAAGAAGGCACAGGCTCCATGAATTCATTTTTTACTTCTGTATCCCAAGTCAACTTAGAATAATTGATGGTTGTGGAGTTTTTAAAGAAACCATGCCTCAGGGGGCCCCTGACAGTAGAAAGTCCACCCCTCATTAATCCCATTTAAAACAATTCAGAAACTAAGACAACAGCATTATGTGCCAAGCAAGACGCAGAACTGGATAAGATGCCAGTCCAAGCTCACACTCAGGTTCACTATGCCAATTTAGAGTTGCCCGTTAAACCCACACAAGACATTTAGGAGATATGAGAGGGAGCAGAAATACCGGCACAAAACTCAAGTAGACCCATGGAAAACATGCATAGAGCCAAATAACAATTACTATGCTGCTCATTGGCTATACTGTTTTTTTTTAAAAAGTAATATCAAATAAAATGAAAATAAAAGTAGAAAGAAAAAAACAATTAATTTTACAATTTCTATTGGCAAGGATTATAGACGTAGATGAGTTATTGTCGATTAAGCACTTTCCAGACATCAGTAATATCATGTTATTAAAAAAAAAAATAAAAATAAAAAATAATCACACTTTTTTCTCCTTTTTTTGTTACGTTATGACTAACTACATACATCTAAAGTTAGTACACTGCTCTCCATGAGTGGTATCGAAGATGTCATGGAGTGGGCAGAGTGGAAAATGGTGGGGTATCTTAAATTCACCACAAAGGTTTTCAGGTGTCAAGCCATCTACAGTTCAAGTTCGAATGAATACCTGCTTGCATGTTATCAAGTCAGACAGAAAAGTGCAGACGGAACACTTGAAAAGGATGGCTGGATGGATGGATAGATGGATAGATATGCTTTAAATATACTTCAGAATCCTGTGATTGGCTAACACCCTGCCCAGAACTGCCTCCCCAATGCACTCAGGATAAAAATGCTCAAAAAAACCCTGCACTGCACTAAGCATGTCAGTTACAATTATATTAGGCAGTGAGGCACAGTAGTTAAAGCTTTTGACTTTAAACCCTGAGGCTGTGGGATCAAATCCTGCCACTGACACTGTGTGACCCTGAGCAAATTGCTTCAACAGCCCATGCTCCAACTGGAAAAAGAAACATAACCAATTCTATCTCAAATGTTGTTACGTTGCTTTGAAAAAAGGTGTTGGCCAAATATGCAAATATTATGTTAAGATTCAAAATGTAAATATTACTTGTAATTCTGATGTGATCACATCATTAATGTTTGAATAATATGGCACTGCTTAGCATTAGCTGCATTCCTTCCACAGTAGGCTGTCTTTCATGATAAAACATGGTGGGAAAATATGACACAAATAGTTAAAGCCTACTTTTGTTTGTTGCTCTCCATTACATCCCTGAATGTGCACATGCGATGTTCAGTTGATCAGAACACACAGCTGCCGTTTGTGTAAAAAAAGCTGACATCCAGTGGCCCAGGTTCGTGTCTGAATATGTCATTTCTTTTAAATGGCACTTCTCCCCAAGTCACTTTTGAAAGAATATGAAATAAAGTAGACAGTAATGATACAACATATTCACATTCTAAAATGATGCTGGAATTTGCCCTTCCACTTTCTGAACCCCCACTTTTTCCATTAACTGGGAGTCACACCATGAGGGCCATCTTAATGTATGGGCACAATGGGCACTGGTCGAGGGTCCCAGGAGTATAGGAGCCCACAATGTTTCTGTTTTGCTATCAAAACAGGGGCCCTAGCACACTACTTTGCCTGGGGGCATATGATGCTGGTAAGACGACACTGCACAGCATATGCTGGTGGCATTATCTCATCAGGTGAAAACGCATACCACTCCACACTCCTTGTCACTATGTCTAAACCGAGGCACCAATTAAACTAGCTGGAAAAACGTTATGCCAACATGGTAAGACTGCAAACTTGTTTAGGCTACGTCCACATTACATTTTTTTTAAAAACAACATTTTTAAATGTACAGTAAATGATCTCCATACACACTAGCATTTATACATTGTTTACAAAAGATATCTCCGTTCACACTAAAATAACCGAAAACACATACAGTATGACATAGACATTTGCCTATACTTGGCATGTATGCAGCATTTAAACTGTGCACAACGCAATTCAGATGCCTGCAGCACAACAAGCACCATGGAAAGCAACTGTTCTATGTCCACTAAGTTGGAATATATGTTTTTTTTTTTAATGAAGAGAGACCAATCACGGAATAAGATGTTGTAACAAGCACAATCCAATCAGGGAAGGGCCACATAATAAGCACAATAAATCAGAATGCAATAAAAGTTTGAGCTTCTGAAAAACTGTATTTTCACCTGTCTGCACCACAGCACAAAGGCTGCATTGTCACAAATTTACAGCAATGGAGTGCATTTTCAGAAGTCTTTGTTTCTGGTGAATTGAAAACACCAACGGACTATGGATGAAATGTGAAAACAGGAACTAAAGTCTGCATCTTTAAACAAAAACATAGTGATGTGGAATGGGAACCAAGCTAGGATTTGAATGTAAGCATCTAGAATTGTGAGGCTGCAACACCAACCACTGAAACATCGTTCACCCCAACAATTCCTATTTTAAAGAAGTGTAATAAAGATTAGCAGGCATGCAAGGTCATCATATTCAGGACCTAGTAACATCAAGTTTGGATATCAAATCAAGACTGATATACATGGATCCCTATAACATACAATGTTATATTGCCCTACTAGATGAATCTTAAACCACCAACTATAACACATAGGTAAAATGAGATCTTGTCCCACTTAAAACTAAAGAAAATTAAAAGCACCGAACAAGAACAATTAAAAAAGTATTCAATACACAGCTGCCCTTCATCAATGCCATCCTCAGGTAGGACTTTGCAGTGTAATTGTTTAACATGTTTTATTGCTGTCGCCATTTGATTCTTTTTGACTACTTCTAACCTAGACACTTAGTAATCTGGTTGCAAGTATGACTATGGAATTGAACTCTCACACAATAACTGCATATAACTTATTGACTTATTGCCCGTGTGCTGTACAGAATCTTAAAGCACATTTGTGTGTCAGGTTTATTACAAAAATTTTCTTATTTGACTCTCATTCGATTTACACATGAACTGACCCTAAACACACACACAGAACTTGCAAACTCCTACCACGGCTGTGATTCTGAAGACTTTCCTCCCATGTCTAATACACAATACAATTTATTTTTGTATATCACACAAGAAGTGCCGTAATGGGATTTAACAGGCCCTGCCTCTTGACAGCCCCCAGCTTTGACTCTCTAAGAAGACAAGGAAAAACTCCCAAAAAAGACCCTTGTAGGGAAAAAATGGATGAAACCTTGGGAAAGGCAGTTCAAAGAGAGACCCCTTTCCAGGTAAGTTGGGCGTGCAGTGCAGTATAAAAATAAAAATTTTACAAGCACAGACCAGAATTTAACAGTAGATGATATCACATAATATGATTTGGATTTGTTTAGAGTCCTGGAGACCTCAGCCATCAAACCACCTCCCTCATTTGGCCATTCCACAGCTGAAACATTGCTTGGCCAGCCAATCCGATGAAAGGACCTCTCTACCCCATGATTCCTGCAATCCTCCATCAGGGATGACTTTACCTTAGGCAGGCAAAACAACTTGGCAGGTGGGCCTTGGCACCAAGTGCCACATTTGAGTACCGAGAAGGGAAACAGAATAGGTGAGGGTTAGTAACAAATTATAACTATCATGTTACTTATGTAATGTGCTAAGTGTGTGAGATGCAATCTGTACAGTTAATCAGCAGCTCTAGTCAGGATAAGCTAAACTGAAGTAGTGAGTCTTCAACTGGGATTAAAAAGCTGAGACCGAAGGGGCATCTCTTATAGTAGCAGGCAGGTCATTCCACAGTTTAAGGGCCCTGTAACTAAAAGTTCAACCTCCCACTGTTATTTTAATAATCCTTGGAATCATAAGCAGACCAGCATCTTGAGATCTTAATGTGCGCTCTGGTTTGTAAGTCATGATAAGTTCAGACAAGTAAGCTGGACCTTGGCCATTTAATGCTTTATATGTTAACAGGAGGATTTTGAAATCTGCCCTAAACTTAACTGGGAGCCAGTGTAAGGATTTAAGAACTGGAGTTATATGTTCATACTTTCTTGTTCTTGTAATAATTCTTGCAGCAGCATTTTCGATTAACTGGAGGCTGTATAAAGAACAGTTTTGAACATCCAGTGAACACTGCATTGTAGTAGTCAATCCTACTAGAAATAAATGCATGAATTAACTTCTAATAATAAATAATAATTTTAATAAAGCTGAACTGAAACTTGAACATGTTTGTTAGGTTAAGTGGCAACCAAAATTTGGCTTGGTGTGCATGGGTGAGATGGCACCCCATCCAAGGTAGATTAGTGCCTTGTGCTTGATGCTACAGGAATGGACACCGAATCCTTGGAACTATGAACTCAGTAAGTGAGTTATTTATTGGATCCATCATGCAATTAATAGTGTTATAAAAATGATCAATTGTTCTCTTTCAGTTGTGTGTAAGATCTTTTCCAGGTCTCAGAGTAAAACTGTGCAACCAAAGCTTCACCAACGTTTCTATTAACTGCTTATGCACAGCAGAGTGTTGAAGATTATCCGACCATGAAAACTGCAATGAACCAGCACTACTGATGGGACCTCAGTAGAGCATGGTACAGGGCAACATTAATGTTTTAAAACTAAATGATTCAAGTTCTAATCCAGAGGAGCTACTCCTTACCTGGATAACCCTCAGGAAGTCATCTAATCCTCCATTTGCTCCGATTTCAAGTAATGCTTTATAAAGGAACCGGTCATACCCTTTATTATTAATATTTTAACATTAGTGGAGGAATTCATGCAGAGTTTCTTGCTTTTATTATAACACAAGAAGAATTTCTAAGGCTAATTCTAATTTAGAACCTAATTTAGCCAAAATGATTTAATACCCAGTATGTATCAAATACAGAATCAGACCTTAACGTCTTTGTCTGTTTTCTTATTTTAACTTCATTGATCTGATGTTTCCTCTGTAACAGCTGACTCCTCACTTCATTTTTATTCTTCAGCCTAATCTTGTCTTCCACAAGAAGAACAAAGTAAATAAAAAAAAGGGTGTATATGAACCCAACGAGAGTTGCATACAAGTTAATGGGGACGCTAGAAAGATCAATATAGGTTACAGCATTTCAAACAATCCTGTGTAGAAGAGACCATCAAGCATTTGTACATTAATGAGTGCAGCCTCTCTCCTTGTACACAATTGAAAGTGTGTGAGTGCACATATTTTTTTTTCTCCTAGAGAAGATGAGTGAAATCGGCAAGGATTTACGACAAAGCAAGCAGCCTGGCTCGCCCCCACGCCAGCACCACTCACACAATTGGACTTGAGTAAAATGGAAGGTTTTAGAAAAACAGCACTGCAGCTGTTTGTCTCCATGGTGACCGGGCCTATGTATTGTGCGGGGCAAACGAGAGCGCAACAGGTACTTAATGGAGCCTGCTGGTCCCAGTATTGTGCTCGTAATGGAAGGGGGTTTAAAGTACAATAGTTAAACCTTATTAGAGCTGCATAATTAGAGCCCATGTTCGATGAGAACAGAAGGGTATTGTGAATGGAGAATTAGGGCCAGATTGCCAAAGTAAAGTGCTTTAGTACTTTGAAAAAGGGAGAATTAAGCACCCCGTACTGTAATTCAGTCATTACAGAAGAAAACCATTTTCATAACTCTTATTATTCCTTGTGATTTTCATTTTCGAGCAGAAACAATTTTTCAATTATTCACTGCCTTCAAGGGAGCTCGCCGCAGAAGAGACTCTGAAATGCTGCAAGCTGCTTGATATAGCAGAATAGGGACCCGCCATACTGTGAAGATCAGGAGGGGATCAAGCGTTTGGAGATTTGTGTGCTGGAAGTATCCTGTGTCTGTGCACAAAGGTGAGCACACACAATAATCCACTCCCTAAAAACTGTAACAGCATGCTATCAACAAAATTCAAATTACAGCATAAAACATATTTTCTGGTTATGAGCCCTGGTAATAATTATCAAATTAAAGCCCTGAGAAGTCTACATAATGACATTCAAGTGATACAATGCAATTAACTTAATGCTGCAATATTACTTCTAATTAAAAAAATAATAATAATTGCTTAACGGTGTATACTAAGGCTAGCAAGCACAGAAGTGCAATCAGAAAGTCCTCCCTTCAGTTAGGCTTTAAGAGAAGGAGCCTCTCCATGGCCCTGTGCAGATCATGTCATCTTGTGGTACAGTGGTGCACCCTTAAAGAAAAACGAAAGTGAATTTGCAGTGTGCCCTGCTGTCTGAAACATAAACAGGGGTTTCTTAAACAATGAAGCACTCGACGTAAAAAGCAACATGTTTTACACAATGCAAACTTTTTTATGTCTATTTACTATATATTTTTTTTCCCAGCCGTCCATGCCTAGCAGTCTGTTTTTGTTACATCACCACTTCAGTATTCAAATTAAAAGTGAGGCTTGTGCCATTCTCACAAAAGATCAAGTTTAAACAGAAATTACTTAATGATACTGACCAACGTATGATAAGGTACTGCAGCAGGTAGTACCATCTGCTCACATCACTTGGGCTCATTTGTTTGTAGTGGTCTTCTTCAGAGGATCCTATTCATGCCACAGTTTTAAAGACGAGCTGTCTGGTTAATCAGCATCTCTAATTTGCCCTGTGTCACTGAGTGGTCATATGCGAGACACTATATTTGCAGCATCCTAAAACACACTATCCAGGCCTAGCTTCTGCCTTTCTCCAAGAATTGGATGCATTAAAGGTTAACAAATGTCTGTTAGATTAATAATTCTATAACATCTTGGCGTGCATGTGCAACTGGAGACAACCTTCTCGGCTTTGGAGAGGTAAGCAGTTCCACTTCAGAATGAGAGGGGGCGCAGACACTAACAGCATGCCCCATAGCATTGAAAGGCTACTCAAGGATGACACCCTCAATGCTTTGAGAACACCCCATCCTTTCCAGCTTCGACATTATTAACGAGGGACCTCCCAGAGAAGGTGGCATCAGTATTTGACTCGAATACAAGGACAGAGCTCCAACTCCGTTGCTCCCACTAGTAATTAATAGGCTGACAGTAGCCATATTTTCTTTTGATTTTTGTTATAATGAAAAGGGGTGGTATTCCAGCCCTTTGCCTGCTTACCCCAGTCGGCTTTCCGAGCCACGTTATTACCTATGAAACACTCAGAAAACACCCTGCATTTTTTAAAAATGCCACTGTTTAATTTTAAACTATGGAGACCCCAAGTCCATCGTGACAGCAAGAGGCACAAGACAGGAAGTTACCTGAAAATGTCACACAGAAGCGAACACCACCAACTTACCATATGCTGTGAAATATGGGTAGAATCTAATGAGATAAAATGCTCTATCTAATGACAATGATCATCAATTTGCCACATCGGAAGCTTTGTTCTACCCAGAAAATGCCTTTCAACAAGCTGCATATTTGTATATGGGTGGGGGAATGGAAATTGTGCATAACCGATAGCTGGTATTTGGCCAAAGGAAGTTGACTTGACTTCCTAAAATCTGCATATTTTCACTCTTGGAAGGCTCCACTTGTTTTCATCTTGCAAAATTTGACCAGTCGGGTGCCTGCTTGTAAATTTGGGATATAAACAGGATAGACCCATTATCCTAAAAGCTGATGCAGAACAAGAGCTAGCCAGGGAGCCATTGTGCAGCTTTCTTAAACAGTAAAGAAATAGCTTCTTAAACTTTGTCTTAACATAAAAAAATGCTTTAAAATATGTTCTTACATAAATGTAAATTAGTTTTCTTTAGAATAATAGGGCAAGCATAATAAAAACTATCTTTCAAGGTCTGCTTTAACAGTCAGATATTGTAAGTTATGAGTAATAAACTCTTTAAAAGATATCCTGAAGACCAAAGAACAAGTTCAATGCCATGAACATGCAGTACAATGAAATTCTTACTTGCAAGTCTCCCAAAGACTAATATAATCAAATAACAGACAATGAGTAAAATACACACATTAAACAGATAGTCAGACAGAATAGAAAATGAAAATAGCACAATATTAACTATTCTGGAAAAACTTTATGCAGTTAAATGGAAGATGATAATCAATTCCACAGTAACAGTACATCCAAAATTTGCAAAGAACAAAATTAAAGAAAAACATGTTGGTACCATTTCAATGTCAAAGAACATAAAAAATGTGTCAAATGAGAAAAGGCCATTCCACCCAACACTCTCAGTTAACGTGACAAAAACTAAGCTGTCCCAAAATGTAATCTCAAACTTTGATACCTAGGTTCACACATAGCCTTTTCTGCACAACAGATTTACTCTGTCAGAGTAGGACATGCCTGGTAGTCTAGAGAGCTGAAGTCTATCATGGCAGCAAAGAGGAGACCAAAATGTGAGCAACTCAGTAGGCTAATTCCGGGGTTGACTATTAACTTGTAATTTTTTTTTAAACATTTTATTGATTTTATTAAAATCAAATAACATTCCATACAAGCAAGTCAAGTTTAACAAAACTAGTTGCAAAATAAATCAACTCCCACCCATGAGAAAGGGAGCTAGGCCAAATAGATAAATTAATAAAGTAATCAAAATAAATAGAATACAAAAAGAGGGGAGAGAATCAGCTTTCTCAATTTAAATGCTTATTCTAAAATATTATTGACTAGCAGAATACCCGCGCTTCGCAGCGGAGAAGTAGTGTGTTAAAGAAGTTATGAAAAAGAAAAGGAAAAATTTTAAAAATAACGTAACATGATTGTTAATGTAATTGTTGTGT
>JANRMT010027041.1:92483220-92506470 GCA_026402145.1 Polypterus bichir lapradei
TGTTCGGCAAGGCAGCTGAAGCGCTGCATTATGGGATCTGTAGTTTATTGTGTTACCAGCGCTTCATATACCCGGGCCATTAATAACAATAATACAGTATATAAAATGATCTCGCGGGCCGGATATAATTACACGCCGGGCCGGATGTGGCCCGTGGGCTTTGAGTTTGACTCATATGGACTAAATAGAACTTGAAAAGAAATATTTTTTGGAATGTGATCGCGCAAGTCAGTACATCGAGCCCGCGTGCTATTGTGGTTTTGCTTGTGTGCTTCAGTAAGTTACCGTCCCCTCGCTCTTACTTTTTTACCGTTCATCTAATGAATACACTGAGTATGGCTTTACCAAAACAATCATTGATCGCGAATAAAGTATCCATTATTCATGAAGCTTCAATAGGTGAATAGGTGATCTGTCTTTCTGCGTTAACCGTATGCGTTTTCATACGTCTCAAACTAAGGGGTTGCGAGGTTAAAATAAATCGAGAAGCGCGCGTACATACTTAGTGCATCCCCTCACGTGAGCCGCTGAATATGGTTTTATATGTCAGTCGCTCGCTTCTAATTGTTTCGCTGCCTTCTTAATTATATAATGCATGTTTTCTAAAGCGCGTTTTGTAGTTCTTCCTGGCTTGAGTGGTGTGATTATGTCATACGAAACTTTGCCCCTCTAGCTGAACTCCATTACAGTAAATGGAGAAAAACAACTTCCAGTTATGACCATTACGCGTAGAATTTCGAAATGAAACCTGCCCAACTTTTGTAAGGAAGCCGTAAGGAATGAGCCTGCCAAATTTCAGCCTTCTACCTACACGGGAAGTTGGAGAGAGAGAGTGAGTGAGTGAGTGAGTGAGTGAGTGAGTGAGTGAGTGAGTGAGTGAGTGAGTGAGTGAGTGAGTGTGTGAGTGAGTGAGTGAGTGAGTGAGTGAGTGCTTTGCCGTTTATTAGTATAGATTAGATCCTGCCTGGTTTGGAAAAAGTTTTGTACAGATCCTCTAAGTGAGAATTTCATTTTTTCCAATTTTAGATAACATATAACATCAGTTACCCACTGACTTAAAAAAGGTGAGTTAGGATTCTACCAATTGAGCAAGATAAGTCTACGTGCCAATACTGTAGTAAAGGCAATACAGTTTGCTTGTCCTTCTCCACCTTTAGCCCATCTGGAAGTACACCAAACACAGCTGTAAATGGGTTTGGAGGGATTGTTACACCAAGGCTGTCTGAAAGGCATTTAAAGATTTTGGTCCAGAATTATGTTAATTTGGTGCTCAGCGAGGCCGGAGCTCGATTGCAATGTTTGCATGTTAGATCTTGCCCTGGAAACATTTTGGACAGATGTGCTCAATATATAATTTTAAGGTGAATAATTTTATGCTTTGCACATATGGAGCTCGAGTGAATTCTGTGCATTGCTACTTTCCACTCCTTTTCTGACATGATTAGTGAGAGATCCTTCTTCTCCACTGTACTCTTGGATCTTTGAAAGGGAGCGACTTTAAAATGTTTTTATATATTGCAGAGATGCTGTCTGAGTCCTCAAGACTGATCAAATATTTTTCCAGAATAGAGGTAAGTAGGAGGTGTGGAAAACTGGGCAGGTTTTGTTTAACAAAGTTTCAAATTTGAACCTAGTGACAGAAATGTGTGGCTGGAAAGTTAATTTTGGAGTGTAATTGTTCGTAGAATGCAAAGACGTCTATGTACAAATCTCTAAGTGATTTAATCCTGATTTTTTTCCAGACATTAAAAACTGCATACGTTTGAGAGGGTGGAAAAAAGGCGGTTCTCATGTACAGGTGCCACAGATAAAAGCTTCTCTATCTTAAAATACTTTCTACATTGGTTCCATGTTCTGAGTGAGTGAAGCACAATTAACTTGTAATTTGCATAATTTGGAAGGAATAAGAGGAGAAACCAGCGTTCCTGGAGGACACTCATTTGAACAGGACGGTGGCAACATGGCAAATGAAAGTTATATCCCAGAGCTGTGATGTAACAGTATGAACTACTATGCCATTAAAAAAATCAAGTACAGGAAAATTAGAGTTTACACTAAGTAACTAGTTCGGCAGAAAACTATTACCATTTATAATATTCATACAAAGGATGTACATATCTATCCATTTTTGTCTATACTGAATATATTTTAATGTAAAACACTGCATAGAGTTAATAATGAAAACAGAATTGATTTACCCCATTTTACATAAAAAAGTAATTGAAGCTTCTTAATCTTTAGCATTCATCTATAATAATTTGCTGAATTCAACCATTTTGTCCATCAGTTCAGTTTGGTGTAGTGACTACAGCACTGTGTTTAAAACCCCAAAGTTGTCAGTTCACTTTCTACTTCAATGTAACTGTGTGGCCCTGAGCAAACCATTTAATCTGCCAGTGTTCCACATTAACTAAAAATATTTGTAAAAACTTATGTTAAATTTATAAGTTGCCTAAATAACAACTATTAATCTCCTTTAAAAGTAAAATTCAAGTTCATTGTTGTATGTACAATGAAATTCTTATTTGCATGTCTCTTAAAAATTAGAGACAGCAGTACAGTTTATACAAATGAAAATCAACGCAAATCCATACATTAAACATAACTTCAGACAATCTATATTAGAATATTCATTAGGTGGCATTAAGCAATAGTCAGGCGAGTGTTTAGTAGCCTTATAAGCTTAGGATAAAAATTTTACATAGTTAAGCGAAAATGTATGGTCCTGCGTTTTTTGCCAGAATGGATGAAGTAGAAGTTACACTGCAGAATGGTCAAGATCTTTAATAATATCCTTCTAAGGTACATACGTTATATGTGAGGTGTGATCAAATGGTTCTGAGCCTGACCTAATTTGATAAATACCAGTAAAAGTCACCAATTATTCATTCATCAGTTTTCTTAACCCATTTATCCAAGACAGGGTTGCTGGGCTGAGAGAGCCCATCTTTGCAATCACAGGGTGCAAGGCACGACCAACACCTGGATAGGTTGCCAGCCTATGACAGGAATGAACACACAGTCCCTTTCAATACTAATACACTTGTTTCATATTTGGATCTGGTGGCAGTCACACAAGGCCAGGTTTGGAGAACTGGGTGGGTTTACCATCTCTTCAGAGCCATAATTTTTCAGAGCAGCCTTTGCAGTGTAAACAAGTCTATTGTCATTAAATGTAAGCAACATGGTCGATACTTTTTATAAATCATAATATTGACTAGTTATGAGGACTACAATCAATATGGACTACAACCTCATCACCACAAGTGATTGTGCACATGATCTAGAGCACTGATTTGGAAAATGAATTGCTTTTGTGTTGGGTAAATGACATGTTTCTGGTGTTTCAGTGACAGTTTGGACTCAAAGTCAGAGTGATGTATCCAAGTGCCATCCCTAGATGTTTAGTGCTTCTTAACTTTCTCCCAGTGTGTATTAGAGATTCTCTTTGGAATTTCAGATATGTCAATACTTCATTTCAGGAATCAGAAGCCACAAACCTTGCTCATGTTTATTTGTTCATAAAGAATGGATTCATCTGACAGATCTATCTCACACACCATCACTTTTTGAATCTCCATTACAATTCACTCAACATTTTCTTCTTTCAGTTAAGAATAAAGGCTCATCAGACCCTGGGTCATATTCAAGATACACTCTATCACGAAAGAATTCTGCAGTCAGTGTCTTCACAGTGGCAAATGAAGGTGTCTGATCCTGGTAGACACTGACTAGGTATGAATTAATCTAATACATATTTCTGTTTGTTAGTCATTTGTACAGAAATATAAGTATCACAATATTTTAAACCATTGCTAACCCTCATTTTATTCTGCTTCTCTTCTTGGTATCTGAATGTGGCACTTGGTGCCAAGCTCTACTGCAGGCCATGGTCCTGAATATGTAAAACTCATCTTGAGCATTGGAATCATCAGATGGAAAAATTCTCAATAGATTGGATGGCTATACTGATTCTACCATAGAAAACTCAGGAGCAGGTAGGTGGCCATTTCACTCAGGTCTCCAGGACTGTGACTTTGGCTTTGACTTTCTCTTTTACAGTTTTAATGTCCTCCATTGTCAACTACCCATAGTTCATTAATTAAATAATGGACACATTGTTGGTTTCCATTTATGTTTATTCAGTGTCTACCTTGTTTTCTATGTGTTTTAATAAATGTGTACCAGTTACATATTTAGTAATTAACATAATCTCTACTTGTATTTTAAATGAGAATTGTTCTTGGCATTCTGAGCTTGCACTCAGTGAAGAGCGCTATACAAAAAATCAGTTGTATTGTATTGTATCTTTGTAAAAGAAATTCAATGATAACAGAATACCTGATTTTGTGGTTTTCAGCGTCCATGTTGACTTGATTCTGAACCAAGAAACATACACTATAAACCACAAGCAGTAGCAATTTGTAAATTTACTTGTTTTAGAACAAACTGACCCTGGGCCGGGATCTGAACCCTGTCTGATGCTAGGAGGCAAAAGCTCCAAGCACTGCTCCACTGTGCAACATCTATAATTATGACAACAGGCATCTGGATAGGAATCAAAAGCTGAGTGAGTAATTCATTAGTGACACGGGTCAAACAGGAGTTTCCATTTTTATAAAGCAACAGAGGAAAGACTGGCTTTAAGCATTGATTTGAATGCAATCATTGAGATAGCTTCAAAGAAACAAAATTATGCTAAATAATTCTCATACAAGCTCCTTTCAGTTTAACACGCCAAGCTGCAGTCTGTGATCTATACTGTATACGGATAGGCTGACTAGGTTGTTTAGTCAAAACTTTTTATTCTGTTATTATCATTATAATCATTTGCAACTTCTAGTTCTCCGGATCTGCATTATTTAAAGAGGAAATTTCAGTCACTTCAATAATCTTGATTTTAAAAAGTTATAATTTCCCATCTAGATTTTGCCACTGGGTAAAATGAAAAACATGTAAATGGCAAAAAAAGGGAGCTCCCCCCCACCAATACCGCCCTTGTGTGGTTCATGTTTATTTTCTGTGGTTCAGTTTCTCCAAGAGCACAAATAATTTAAATGAATGGAAGACATCAGCAAAGTTTGTGGCTTTTTTTTATTTTTTGAGCTATGCGGGAGACTTGAAACCTACTCACCACCTATATTAGCTCTTCCACCAAGGAAAAGAAACATTTGGGGGCTTTAACAAGTTTTCTTTGTGTGGTGCCTAGTTTAATGCCAATCAAAAGTTAACTTGTAGGCAAAAGACATCACACACCACCTACAGAGCAAACCACAAAACAGTCTGCAGTTAATATAATAATAATTATAATAATGTTTAATTCATTTAGCAAATTTCCAATGCTCAAAGTGTTACACACAATTTAAAATGAACAACACTTGATACAAATAATATCCGTATAAAACACTAAATTAACAAATACAGGAAACACAAAGCTTTGAATTACAGTAAGAGACAATAAACCAGAATAAAAATATAAAATGTGGCAAGAAAACCCTGAATAAATAACATAATTTGTGATATACGTGCAAATCATCCTGGATATCTGGAAAAAGAGAGTAAACTAAAAGGAGGTTTAAGAATGACAGAGTAAGTTAAATGCCTTCCAGAACAAATGAGTTTTAAGTTGTTTATTAAAATAATGTATTGAGTCGGCTGATCTCATTAATTTAGGGAGGTTGTTCCTAATTCTGGGCATTACAGAGTTGAAGGCTCTGTCACTCATAGCACGCAGGTTAGTGTGAGGCACAACAAGGTGGCTAGAATCTTTAGAACTTCAGCGGGCGGGCAGAAGCACATTAATGGAAGAGGTTACTGATGTAGTCCGGTGCAAGGCCATTAAAGCTTCATAGGTTAGTAACAGAATTTTATATTCAGTCCTGTAAGACATAGGGAGCTAGAGAAGATGGAGCAGGATGGGTGTTTAATGCTTATTGTTGTAAATCTCAAACTGCAATTACTAGACCCATGTCAAGCGCTGCAGATACTTACCAACAAAACAGAGCTCAGATATCAGTAAATTCCAAGTCACTATAATATGCGGCAAAATGCTTTTCTTTTGTTTCTTCTTACTTTGTTGTGGCAAATATGGTTCAGAGATTTATAAAGATAAATCCTCGTTGGCCAGCATTTTTCTCATTTTTTTCAGCTTCTCTTGGGCACTGCATGATGTGGAATACAGGAAACTGCTGCCAATTTCATAGTTTGTTTCATCCATATTTTTTAAATGTTTAAGTTCAGTAGCACCTATCAAAGTACACACTACTGAAACTCTGCTTACCTTACAGTAGAATAAAAAGCTGCATTACTGTGATTTGCCATTATTGGCTATAACGGGTTAAAAAAAAATGCACATATTCTCATGTGCTTGGTGCATGTCTAGTTGAATGAACAATGTCCTTACACTCGTTGCACTGCTCAGTGCCCTGTCGCAATATGGTAGCTTTCAAACTGCATCCCACAAGGTGCCAAATGCCAATAGTGTAGATCAAGCTTGGCTATATGGCCGATCTGTGTGACTGGACTTGGTTTAATCATTTATTTTTCAAGGCACTTCTTAACCTGACTGCGGTTTCCACACCCTAGAAGCATAGTTTGCATTAAAATATGTTAAAAAAAAATGTGGCAGCACAGACTAACTGACAGCCTAACCTGGAAACCTCCTGGCATCACACAATGCCTACCTCTGCCTGACTCGGTTAGAATACCAAGAACCCATCAAGCTGACAGCTGCTGTTTATAGGTCATTGCCAAAATGCATGCGGGGCTTCTAAAGACCTCAATGTGCTATATAGATTTTAACAGTATTTTGCTGCTGTGAGTTCATAAGTGTTAGCACATAGGTTTATGGTTATTCATCCAGTGTGAACAAATAAAGCCTTTGTAGATATGTCATGTAATTTTCAGAAATGTGCTACTATCACCAATATCACATGTGGCATTTGAACAATACAGTACACACTGAATAAAGGTTTCAAGTACTTCAGAGCGTCATTCTTCCCACAAGTGGCCAAATTACTTTAAAGGGTAAAGAACAACAAATAAACTTAATAGAGGATATTAAAGCTAAATTACAAGAAGCAGTACTCTAGTGAAACATGCAGACATTTGCTCCTAAAGTACAATGCTACAAAAAGGCTAGGTATAAACAACATTAAACTCTGCCTATTGTTTTCAAGCCTAAGAACTTACAGTTGATTATGATTTCTGAACACGTATGTACCTTGTCCTGGGGGATTATCAATATAAATGGGCTTGCTGGTACTGTGCTTTAATCAGAACAAACTTTTCTGCCCATCAGTAAAGTGTTCACAAGTTTGTTGTTACCTACATTTTTTAAAATTTCCATAACTAATTCCATTAGCTCATAAGCAATCATGTGACAGGTGGACAGTCATTACCATTTTATAACACCGAACTCCGCGTTAACATTTACAATGCACCATCTATTGAAATGTATTTTGTAAGGCATATAGTAATAAAATTCACTGTATTTCTCATTCCAACACATGGTGCATTACAAACGTTTGCAGTAATAAAATGCATTACTACAAATGTTTGTGATGTACCCTCTGTTTTTGCCTCTGTTACATGCCATTTGGTATAGAATTTGTAAAAGCAGTGTTAATGTTTATGATGCACCAGCTATTGGAATGACAGAGACATAGCAACCAGACGGATAGGCACTTATCCTTTCATTAATGTGGACAGTTTCATGGTAACATAGAAACTGTTGCATTGGATAATAAATGCTTTTAGTGAAACTGAATGATTTTTGAACAGTGAAATTTAAACTCACCTAATGGGGCATCATAATGATTAAACAACCAAAATATGGTTGGTAGCTCATTCTCAATGCAATAACATAGCAGTTAACTTCTCTAGATAGGCTTCCCTCCTACGTAATAAAAGTAATATCTAGGCATCATAGTAAATAGATGGAACAACCTGTCCTGTTTACTACTGAAAAGCAGAAAATGTTAAAAATCAGTAAATGAAAGCAATTTCTAGCAGTTCGATGAAACAACAAAAACAAACCAGTTTGTACAAATAGTGGATTGGATGCTATACCTTATTGACTGAAAATAAAAAACAATAAAAAAACAATTCTCTCCATGAGTGATATCGAAGATCTCATGGATTGGGCAGATAATAAAATGACGGGGTGTCTTAAATTCACCACACAGGTTGTCAGGTAAAGCTATCCACAATTCAAGCTTTAATGCATCTGCTTACATATTATGGCAGATTCAAGTCAGACAGAAAGCTGTATATGAAACACTTGAAAAGAAAGGGAAAACTGCAGGCGAATGTGGTACATCAATTTTTCATAATACTGGATGAACAAAGTATTTAACAGATAGACAGACAGATAAATAGATACAGTCAGTTCCATATGTATTTGGACAGTGACACAATTTTTACAATTATGACTTTGCACGGCACAATAATGATCTGAAACAAAACAATCATTATGTGATTGAAGTGTAGACTTTCAGCTTTAATTTAAGGGGTTTACCCAAAATATTGTTTGAGCTGTTTAGGAATGACAGACATTTTTATACATGGGCCCCCTATTTTCAGGAGTTGAAAAGTATTTGGATAAATTAACATAATCATAAATATAATGAGGGCGGCACGGTGGCGCAGTGGTAGCGCTGCTGCCTCGCAGTTAGGAGACCCGGGTTTGCTTCCCAGGTCCTCTCTGTGTGGAGTTTGCATGTTCTCCCTGTGTCTGCGTGGGTTTCCTCCCACAGTCCAAAGACATGCAGGTTAGGTGGATTGGCGATTCTAAATTGGCCCTAGTATATGCTTGGTGTGTGGGTGTGTTTGTGTGTGTCCTGTGGTGGGTTGGCACCCTGCCCGGGATTGGTTCCTGCCTTGTGCCCTGTGTTGGCTGGGATTGGCTCCAGCAGATCCCCGTGACCCTGTGTTCGGATTCAGCGGGTTGGAAAATGGATGAATGGATAAATATAATGACTATTTTCAATATTTGGTTGAAAATACTTTACAGTCAATAACTGCCTGAAGTCTTTAAGGAGACTGGCCGTTTCCAAGTGCTGGCTTTCCACCCTAGTGATACTTTGCCATGACTTCACTGCAGCTGTCTTCAGGTGCTGCTCGTTCATTGGACTTTCTGCCATCAGTTCTGTCTTCAGCAAGTGAAATGCATGTCCAGTTCGGTTGAGGTCAGTTTATTTACTTGGCCATTGAAGAAAATTCCACTACTTTGCATTGAAAAATACTTGTTTTGCTGTCACAGTTTTGTTTCGGCTCATTGTTCGTCTGTACGACATTTGGCAGAATCTGAGTAGATAGTATAGCTCTATACACTTGAGAATTCATCCTGCTACTTCTGCCAACTGTCATATCATCAATAAACACCAGTGACCCATTTCCATTGGCAGTCAGGAATGCCCATGCAATAACACTGCCTTCACCATGTTTTACAGATGATATGGTATACTACAGATCATGAGCCATTCCTTTTCTACTCTATAATCTTCTCTTCCTATCATTCTGGTACATATTGATCTTCGTTCCCTTTGTCCAAAGAAAACTGTTTCAGAACTGGACAGGCTTTTAAAAAATGTTTTCTGGCAAAGGCTAATCTGTCCTTCCTATGCTTGAGGTTTACTAGTGGTTTGAACCTTGTGGTAAACCCTGTGTCTTCATGAAGTCATCTCTTGATTGTAGACTTTGGCAAAGATGAGCGTACCTCCCAGAGAGTATTCTTGGTTTGGGCTAAATGTTGTGAATGGGGTTTTCTTCACCAAGGAAAGAATTCTACAATCAACCGGAACAGTTGTCTTCTGTGGTTTTCCAAATGTCCAGGTGTTGCTGAGTTCACAAAGTGTGTTCCTTCCTTTAAAGAATGTTGCAAATGGTTGATTTGACCACTCTGTGTTTCTGCTACCCCTCTAAAGAGTTTGTTTTCTCAGCCTAATTATGGCCTGTTTTTACTTGCATGGACAGCTCTTTAGAATTCACAGTGACAACTTCCAAGTGCAAATTCCATACTTGGAACTCCAGACCTTCTACCTGCTTAATAGTTAATGAAATAATGAGGGACCTACTTACACCTGGCTATGGAGCAGCTTGTCAGTTAAATGTCCAAATACTTTTGATACCTTGAAAATAGGGGGACCATGTATAAAAACAGCTGTCATTCTTAAATGGCTCACACAATGGTTTTGGTATACCCTTTAAATTAAAGCTGAAATTCTACACTTCAATCAAATAATTTTTGCTTCATTTCAAATCCATTGTAGTAGCATACAGAGCCAAAATTATAAAGACTGTGTCACTGTCCACCTGACTATGGATGGATGGATAGATTTTTATCCCCAGGGAGCATATTTTGCTTTTTACAAAACCTCTTTAAATACATTAATAGATAGAATATATACACACATACTATGATTTAAAAACACACTAGAATCGCTGAAAAGGAATAACATTTTAAAAAGAAAGACTTGGCAGTCACAGTGAGGCATTATGCAGAAGTATTGCTGTTGGTGTAATGGAGCCCAAGTATTGTTTCCTGACACCCTTCTGCTGAGTAATTCATTGGGTAAAGTACTCAGTTTTAGTGTGTCAGAAAGAGGATGTGCAGCATTGCACATAAGATAATGCATTTTGATTTAAATAAAATGATAAAAAATATAACTGATATCACTTATAAAAAGCATTCAATTAAAAAAATTAATGCCACAATGTAACTCAATATTTTCTATGGATTTTACTTAAAATGTATGCAGGTAGGTCCTCCTTGAGTGGAGTTTGCATGTTCTCCCCATGTCTTCATGGGTTTTCTCCAGGTGCTCCGGTTTCTTCCCACAGTCCAAAGACATGCAGGTTAGGTGCATTGGCGATTCTAAATTGTTCCTTGTGTGTGTGTGCCCTGCGGTGGGCTGGCGCCCTGCCCTGGGTTTGTTTCCTGCCTTGTGCCCTGTGCTGGCTGGGATTGACTCCAGCAGACCCCCGTGACCCTGTAGTTAGGATATAGCAGTTGGATAATGGATGGATGGATGTATGTAGGTATTGCTAACCATGTTTATGGAACATTTTGTTTTCTAACTGAAAAAAAGTCCCAATATTCAGTAAGCACATTTCGATTATTGTGTGAAATAATTTGGTCACAGTAAGATGAAACCCAAATAAAGATTTACTAAAATCATCACAGTAAAAAAATGAGCAGGATGTCTCCATACAAAGGCCGTGTCCTACTTTAACAAACGGAGCACCATTGTTCCCCTACTAAATAACTGATTTTTCATGATATCTTCATCAGTGTGCTCCAAATCCCCAAAGATGTTCACAAACAGAGAAGCATCTGATAAACTCTCATGTAAGCATACCTGGTGGAAGCTGAGGGAAAGTGTATTTAAAACAAAGCAAAGTGGTGAGACTGTTGAACAACTGTAGAGGCTTCTAATTGAAGTTGAGATCTTTCATAAACGGACCGTACTTGGTATTGTTTTTGGAGTGTCTGAGATTTAAGTACTACTATAGAAGTCCATCCACCCATCCCTTACCAAACCTCTTCAGGCAGCTTAAGTTCTCTGGATACAACAGAAAATGTCAAAGTCTAATTGTAAAACAAACTCCATAACCAGCTAATCTGTAAATTCTGACAACTCTGTGAGGAACAGATAAAGTCTAAATCACATGCAAGTGGACATCAGTTATAGTAAATCTTTCTATATTAATCTGACAGAGAGATAACCAAAGCTCATTAAAGGGCATGAACAAGAGTCAAAGTCAGGTAACAAAACCCTGGGCTTTTTTTTTTGTCTCGTTAAATTAAGTGTTCTAAAAAAAGTTAAAATTCCATCTTTCTCTCTACACTTAAGTGACATGCTCTTAGATAGTTCTTACAAGAAAAAAATGCTTCTTTGTCTCTCATACATTTAGGTTAATCTTCAAAGCACTATATTTTGTGTTTTACTATGCTAACCATCCTGAGGTTTTTCTCAGGGTTTTTTCACAAGGTATCGAGAACTGTAAAATATAACTGAACAAGTGATATGGAAATAGTAGTAAGGATTAAATCAGATAAGCCGATTTGTGTTTTCTGTTAAATAAGGTGAAGCCAAGTATTTCATGCATTCTTGGTCGGACAAGCATGTAAGAATTTCACTGCATTCTGTTTAAGTGACAACAGTTGAGTCCAGCAGGGAGTGTTGGCCAAACAGATGGATGAGGTTCAATGCTCAGAACTGCACGGTGGATGTGCCCGCCTTGCTGTCTCACAATCTCAACGGCAACAAAATACCTTCAAACATGACAACACAAATCAATCACAACACAAATAATAATTTTATACTTAACCTGTAATAAAGAATCGTTCAGCTCAAAAATCCACACTCAGGCCATGCCGAAAATCTGCGATAAACATCAACAGAGATGAATGCAGCAGTTAACGGAGTTGTTCGCAGCTCATTTCCATGTGGCGATGGAGCCTGCAGATGTTTCAAGGAGGGAAGGTAATGGAGGGCTACAATTCGAAAATCCCGGGATTAAACAGGTCAGTGGTTATGGTGCTCCAGTGTGGCCTGGGTTCAGCGGTTGTGAGGTTTCGAAATGCCAGTATGTAGCAACACTTTTAGTAGTTTAAAGATTAATACAGGTTTTGGTACAAAAACCCAATTGGATCACCAAAATCCCCCACTGCATCCCCCAATGCAGTGTTTCTTCAATACAAAAAAAAAAATTACCGATAGCTAAAAAGGATAAATAAAAGGAAAAGCAAGCAATGTAACATAATAATAATAAGCAGAAAAGTACAAGAAAGAGTAATAACTTATTTCACAAGCAGATTATAGGATTGCAAAGCTTATTGAGTAGACAGACCACAGGGATACATTAAATACTAAATATACTAAAGGTACATTTCACAAACATTAGGAAGTTTTTTCATTCACACGGAGAACCACAGGCACATGGAATAAGCTACCAAGTAGTGGACCTTCAAAACTAGACTTGCTGTTATTTTGGAGAAAATAGTTGGATAGGACCGTTGGGCTGAATGATCTGATCTTGTCTAAACCTTTCTAATGCTCTAAACACCATGGTCACCTACTATACTGCTACTACTATCCTAAACCTGATGTTTAATATACCAGAGTTTCCTAATTCTTTGTACATCGAAACTTTATACAATCTGATGCACTTCATTCCCACTGTGTTTTTTCACACATGCAAATTTCTAAAGTCCCCACAGTTTCCCCATTCTTTTCATACTTGCATCTACCTCTTAACACAAAATACCTGGGTTTACAGGTGCTAGTATGTTCTTCTCCCTTCCTAAAAAAATAGATTGTCATTATATTGATTTTGCCCACTCCTTTTCTCTAAAATTCCTTTACTCCCACTAAAAGAAAAATTGGCTATTTCTTGGAGATTAAGGAAAAGAAAAATGTAGAGTTTATTGGTTCTTCTTGTATAAGAAACATTTTTTGTTATTCTTTCCTGAAAATTCAAACATTTTCCTCCATTCTTTATGCCACCAAACACTAATTCTACTTGAACCCCCCACTATGTATTACATTTTTCCTTTGTAATTTCACCCACGTAAAAGTACTTTCTCATTCCCCAATCCTAAATCTAGATCATGCCTCTTTTTGCCTCTTGACTTGCCATAAAAAAGCAGTGTTTTTCCTTAATTTCAAGAAACAAAGCACACAAGTCTAAGTTCTTCAATAAATATAATGCCTATGATGTTCCGTTGTTTACATAATTCATGGCAAAGCAATTTGTGATTTTGCACAAACCAAGAAAAGTGAACAAATAAACAGGACAAAATTGCAAACGGCAGCAAATCAGAAAGGAGTGCCAATGTTCCCAGATCTTTTGATCTTTTTTTCATGATTTCTTTGGGAGAAAATAAGCCCACAAAAAGAGTGCTTCTGAAACAAAATTCAAACCCAGGTGTTTAAACTCTAAAGTATCAGCACTGAGCCACTGCGCTGCTCTAGTAAACATATTTATACTTCTATAATGTTCAGTGCTGAGTAACACATTCTGGCTGCCAGTTCACTGCAGCGTCTGAGAATTACAGGCTAGGACCTGAGACTTTCAATCACAGAGCTATTTTAATTAATTTCTAACTGTACAAACAAAAGTTGCAGGATGCATTGTGTAATTTTGCCTCACATTCTACTCTCCATTCTTTTCCTCTTGCTTTCCAGAACTGCTCACAGATAATTCAGGGGTGTTGCAGGCAATAAGCGTATAAGCCAGTGCCTTTAAAAATACACTTACAGCTTGGCAACACATGCAAAGGTAAAATTCTTTCAAAAGACACTATGAGCAGGCAAGTTTACAACTGTGTATTTAAAATTCAAAATAGTTAGTGTTGACTGATCATCCACTTATCAACAATTCGAATGCACCCTCAATCTGCAGAGCAGATCAGTTGTTCGAATTGAGATAAAAAAAGGACATTTCCATTTTTTAAATTGTTTTTGAAAAGATTAACATCTGCTGATCTGCCAGTTTAGTTACGATTACAAGAATGTAACATGTCATTAATGAATACGCTCTTGTAAAGGAAAACTGTGCAACTGAATAGAGCACGGCAAAGAGATATGCCAGCAAACCTGAAAATGACCAGCAATTTTTCAATCATATATTTAAGCACACAATAAATCATGCAAATAACTACACAGAAATAAAATCTTTTACAAAGCCTTATGACTAGTGAATCAGATATTCATGTATAACCATCAATAAATGTGTTACATACTCACCTCTGCACTTCATTTATTGGCTTCTAGAATGTTAGTATACAGCTTCAATGCACTGCCGTGGCTACTCCCTCATTACAAGAAACGGGATAGCAGGAACAAGGAAGAGGAGTCAAAGTGGTTAAGGCAGCATTTTTAAAGTTCTCAACTATTCATTAATTGTGTAGGTGAAAATAAAGGCTTTTGTAGAACAAATTAAATGTACAGCACCAGATGGCAATGACCATCATATGTACACGCTTTGGAAACTTTGTATGTTGCAAACAAAACTGGTAGTAATTCCAGTTCAGGAAAATTACAGTATAAATAATTTAACCAATTCAAGAAAATTAATTAAATATTTTTCTTAAATTGTTATTTTTACTATCAGGAAAGTAAGGGTTTTTAGCTAAACTCATAACTAAATAATTAACTTAGCCTTTCCTTCATGCCCTATCTTGGAGTTTGTTCTAAAAATGCATTTTATAAAGTACACATTGTAACAATAAAACGATGACTACTGCAGTATAATGAGAAAACAGAAGCTTTTGTTTAAACCCAAAACAAACTTTTGCTGAGACAAGGTTTAGAAAATATTTTAAGTTTAGATCACATTAGCATTTATAAAATAAGAAAAAACAACTTTATAAAAATAATACTAATCTGTTAAGCATACTTGAAATACACACGCACAAGCTTATTTTCAATCCATAATTTTTTTAAAAATACAGCTGGCATGCCTCATTTCTATATTGTTGCATATTACTAAGCGTGTTGTTCTTAGTAATAAAATACTTAACCATGATTTTAAAAGGTTTTAGGTCTCCAATTAGAAGAGAGCATATCAAAGAATGTATATTGCACCTCCCTGAATGGGAAGAAAATGGACACAAAGAAAACACAAATACTCACTTGTTGGGGTCCCATTCCATACCACGCTTAACATCATCTCACAAATATTGGGATATCTTAAGGGATACAAATCAACACACTGCCCACCGAGATGATAACCCAATTTTCACCGAAAAACCTCAGGTAAACGTCATAGAAAACAAAAAGAAGACTCCCCTGCCCGAAGCCTCATTTCTAGGAGACACACACCATGCTCCAGTAGATAAATCTTACTTGGTAGTCATTACACTAAGATATGTTCTAAAAATATCTATAAACTAGATCAGATTGAGCCGGAGATTACGCACACAGTTAAGGTTCACAAACTACACTGTGCATAATCAATGCTGGCAAAACAGCAATATGTTAAAAAGTTATCTAAATAAGTTAAACATATGCACACAAAACATCTAAACACAGTGAAATAAATATATAAACTATAAACAACAAAATTACATGAATGTTGACTAAATTTAGTGTAAGTGACTTTACCAGTCAATACTTTTTTCAATCCAACTTGCTTACTCGAATTGAGGGTATGCTGAATTAATTTACCAACTACCAACCTACCAAAGAATTATTCAAGCAGGAGTGAATATGAAGAATACAAAATAATTTTAGTAAAAAGATGCATTTTGTGCACAGATATGAATGGCTATACACTGCAAAGAAGATGTGATGCTGACCTAAAAGTAAAAAAAAAGATTTTATCATATATCATATATATATGTATATATATATATATATATATATACACATGGTCTCTATATATATATAGTCCATATTGTACACTCTACATTCAAATTGGGCATAAATGCAATATCAAAAGAGACAGCCTGCTCTTATGTCTAAGAAGCACCTGCAAGCAGACTCTTCCAAATACTGTGCAAATTGATCATTATCCAGCGGACAAATAGAGCTCATTAAAATTAAGTAACATTGTTCCTTCTCTACCATCAACCACTTCAGTGACATGAAATGGTTCTCCAGGGTTTTTTCTTTTGATAATCCATCTTGAGAGTGGGCGGCAGTGAATACAGTTCTGAACCAAAACAGTGCTGAAACCCAAGCTTCAGTATTTGTGTGAGAACTCTATTTAAAAGAGAGTTTTATTTTTGCAGTAATCAACACATCACAGGTCAGGTCACTATATCAAATCTAAGATTATGGCTTGCATTTCCACTCAAAATTATTGTTTCACATCTGGGTAATCTTTTAACTTCAGTAACCTTTAGAAACGAAAAAAAGAAAAAAGAAACCAGGCTGCAATCAAAAAACATATGCACCTGTTCTGTTTAATGCAAACTTTTTTTAAGGAGAAGCATAATACAAAATTGAATAAAAACCCTAAAACACTAACAGTGATCTCTCAGAATTAGCCACCTAATTTTCATAGCAAAAACAAAAATAGAAGCAACTAATAAACAGATTTCACAGATCACTCTCCAGCCATGAGTAAGAGGGTTTATACTCTTTTAACAACTTGTGAATTTCAGACAGACTCAATCTCATAATTTCGTTCAACTTTGAAAAATGATTCTATTTATGATTTCACATTACAGAAAAACATATGTTTGCATTATTGCAAAGCTTAATGGAAACACAAGCCAATCTGGAATAAACTGAGTTACATCCTAGACCAACTTTACAATCACCCCACTATTTTGTGAATTCAACTTGAAGAACATGGGGAGCCAACATCAGCTCAAAGACAGGCCAGTTCAGCGCTACCAATCAATTTAGCACACATATCTTTCCCATGAGTATTTTGAAACATGACATATCCCTAACAGTTTTGAAATAATACATTACAACATCTCACAGAGAATACCGATTTGCGGCTGCCACGTGAGATGTACTCTATGAGACCTGTCTCAACCTAGGATGGGTAAAAGACATTCAGTGCTGAGCTCGGGGAGGACCAGCCTGGTGTCACCCAGTCTCTTTAAACCCCCAGTTTACACAAGGGGGACTCAGGAGAATAACTGGAGGATGCAGCTGAACTGGGACTGGAGCATGATGGTGTCCCAGTAGCCATTGAAACCCAAGGAGTTAAAATACCTCTAAAGTCATGCAGTGGTGTACTGGTTGAAATGGGACTGGAACCGCTAGAAACGGCATGGTCTCTTCTGAAGCACAAAATGGTGAAGGGGCTATGGGTGGGATACCATCCTTTAATTTGAAGCCTAAAACCTTATAGAATCTTTGTTTTATTGTTTCATATTAATAAATTATAATTGCATTATAAAAGCAGGCATCGCCATATTTAGAAAAAAAAAAATTCCTAAACTGATGCAAATATCCAAGTTTTTTATATTAGCTCAGGGGCTATGAAAAATCTAGATGAGATGGTTAAAAAAGCAAAAAAAAATCCTAAAATCACATGATACCAATTAAGTTTTAAATGACTGCATGTAAGAAATTCCAAATTAAGATAGGTCATGGTAGTTATAAAAAAACATTTTGATGTTAAACCCCACTTTCTAAAGCTTATGGAGGAGGACTCATTAAATGTAATATCACAAGAAAGCAAACATTTACATGCATAAAAACAACCCAACTTTTGTATGGGTGAGTGCATGATTAGCATTTTCAAAAACCATAAATATCTTGAGGGTCCAATTAGTTAAGTGTGTGGTAAAAATCCTACAATGCATTAACATGCAACTAAAGTAAAAGGTCATGCGGTTGTTGCCATGAATAAATAATATTAGAACATTAGAACAAGTTTAATAAGAACAGGCTATTCAGTCCATCAAATCTCACCATTCCATTCACCTACTTCCACCAAAAATAACACCCAGTTCAGCTTTGAAGGTCTCTACAAAACTTATTGCTAACATATGCAATATATCTTTAGTTCTCGGTAAGAAAAAAAAACAAAAACTTCCCATCATTTATGCAAAATTCATCCTTAGTGGGTTTCTACCAAAATATTGTTACACCTGTTTAAACCTCAAGCTGAGTCTATTCCAGCAGTGTCAACACAAGGCAGAATCAAATTATTAAGTGCAAAACCACAGAAGGCTGGTTTATAAAAATATATTTCCTAAAAAGCATACAATGCCTTCCCATTAATCCACTGTCAAAACTCACTTACCTGAATTCAGGGTCATAGAGTGTATAGAGTTGGGGAAATACAAATCTGCCTTAAAAAGAGTAAGAAATGCAGACATCTATTTTCAGTCCACTTCATTCACTATACATCTATGAAGTGCCAAAATCTATCCTGGCATCAATGGACACAAGGCAGGCAGCAATAACAAGACAGGACCCTCATCCAAAACACGCCTTGTTGAGCGTTGCCACTTAAATTTATATTTAAGAAGAAAAAATATTACAAATTTTACCAAATCTATCTTCTCCAAACCTTCCTTATCTGTTATGGGGTTTTAGAAAGCTACAGCCAACCCCAGCAGCACTGGACACAGATGTCTAGTTCATCACACACACACCTATTCACAAAAGGCCAATCAATCAAATGCAAATATATTGGAATTTATAAGGAAAATAAAAGTACATCGAGGGTATCAGGATCCCAGAGAGGCCATGCAGACTCCAGGACAGACCACGACCAAGGCAGCAAGTTAAATCCCGGAGTTCTGAGGCACAGCACAGTGATACACTTTGCTATTTTCTTGGAATCATTAAGTGGATTTCACAAATTTGTTAAGTTGTACATTTTCTGAATCTCAGACACCCTTAAATTAAGACTGCAACATCTTCATATTCTGGAAATATTTTGTTTTAAATATTCATATTTGTGCATGAAGGAAACATATATGTATAACTGAATAGTGGTTTATTTTGTGCCACAGCACAAATGATATCATTAGCAGAATATATGCAAACCTGCAAAGCAGTATCTTTACTAACACTTCCCATATGTTAAAGATAACCAAAAACAACATGTATGTGAATTTAAAGGTAATAAAAGGACGGGCTTGGTTCCTGCTTTTTTAACTACTGTATTAAATATTACTTCTATATGAAGAAACACTTCAAGATACTGAACACTAAGAAAGCTAAAATTCATAATTACAGCTTAAGAAGTTGTGACCTGAGCTAGAAAACTTCCCAACTGTACATTAATTCCAAAAAACCAAAAAATATTTTTATATCCTATCATGTTCATCCTAGTCACATTTCTTTTTGTTCTATAGTACACTCACTGTTGCCATACGCAAAAACAAAACAACACCCCCGGGCTGCTTCTTTGTTTGAAACCCTTCATGTCTATTTGACTTTGATTTTGAGTTAATGTGGTGTATAGAGTGTACACCGATGGAAAATTATAAGACATAAAACGGAAGACTACAATAACCCGCTACTTCAAGACAAAGGCCGTAACATGCCCTGCAAACGATGAAATCGCTTTCAACTGGCGGATTGAAAATTCCAGCAGCAAATGCTTGCAAGATATTTGACCCTGCACAGTGGGAGCTTTTCACATTAGAGTACAAGACCTGGTGTGATTTAGAAAGTGTATAAAGAGTTGTACAAAAAAAATAATAGTGTTAAAAGTAAGCAATTGTGTCATTGTACATTCATTTATATTTAGGCAAAGCAAAAGGAAGTGAAACGAAATTAATAAGCAGCATGTAAAGTCATATCAGAAGCAGATACAATAAAATGTTAAACATTTCTCTGTTAAATTCAGAACACTTAAGAGTAAAGTATGGTATGTGTAAACACAGAAACTCTCATTATATATTGTTACAAACCACTGGCACTAAACATACTTTTTAAATAAATGAAACTTTCTTAGTACCATACAAACTACATAGCCAGCATGCAATTAGATAGAATGTCAGAAAATTGTATACATCTCTTCATCCATTTTTTTCGACCATGTTTAATCCAGTTAAGGTTTAGGGGGAGCAGATTTTCTCCTGGCATCCTCAGGCACAAAGTAGGAACCCCCCCCCCACCCAACCCAAAAGGATCCATCACTTGGGACAGACTCACTCTAATGAGTAATTAACATAAGACATGAGAGGAAACCAAGGACAAAATACCATAGAAGTGCACTAAATTAATATACTACCAATTTAAAAATACTGAATATGATTGATTGTTTTTAAGAATTGAAAAATGTAAACAACTGTGATTAAGTTTTATGTATATTTGCTTACAGTAAATATTAAAGTATTGTTAGTAACGTGTCAACTGGACTAAATTATTTGGAATAATAATGAATTCCTACAGACATGCCCATATACACCCAGTTTTTTATAAAATCTACTGGCACAAGGGGTACATTTCAAAAATATAATGATATTTTGTAGATGCCTAATAAAAATTACATTTTATTAAACAGCAGGGTGGGTAATAAAAGGAAAGTAACATTCCAAGTCACATTTAAAGGTTTGTAGAAGTAATAGGGCAGTAAAACAACCCCAGAATGTAATCTGGTCTGTCATGCAGCCTGTGTGTTTCTTGCACGTCTCCGTCTTTGTTCACAATGGATTCCTATCACAGTGTAAAAGCATGTTGTCAGGTTGATTGCTCATGCTAAATCACTTGGGTGGGGGTGCTTGAGGTCTATCCTGCTGATAAATATTGAAAATCCAGCACAGAAAGCTGTAGGTTACAAGTTCAAATGGCCTCTAAAAGGGAAAGCAGAAAGATGTCTATTTTCTAATGTGTGCATTAACATTTGTGGTGCAAATAAGGAAAACGTTACCATTTCTTAAGTAATTATTTTTGTCTTTATCAAAACTCAGACTTAATATTCAATTCTTACAATGTTGAATAAAAACATTTAAATATAAAAGATCATTTGTGCCAATAAGGCTGTTTAATGAGAACAGGTAACTTGAATACACGACTATCACTGACTTGAAAGATTCTTAAGTGCCACTGTATAGATGGGTGTAAAGTTTTTTAGTCCATGTAATTGCATATGTATGCATTTATGTTTAATTTAGGTATGCACGTTTGGGTTTCTTATATTGTATTTCTCCTTCCTTGTCTTTTTATATTTAAAACCTGTGTCTAAGTAAGTTTTGTTGATGCACAAACCAAATTAATTTCCTTGTATGTGATGATAAAGTTACAGTTGAGTTAGTTTTGTCAACCTATTTCTAATTACAGACATTCCCATCCACACACTCATCATTGCTTTCACTAAGCCAGTCACTGTTGCCTCTTCTTCTCGTAGACTAATGCAGTGTTGTATCCGATATCAACTATTTTATGGCACATTTTTATTCATATTGAAATAAAAATTGATTCAGATCTGGTTTACTCACTTAAAAAGATGGAGTATAAATTAATATACAGATTGGTGCCTTGATGAAATTATATAAATGAACAAAAAATAAAGCAAATTAATCACCCACTCTAAAATGAAGCGTGTTCCTTTTTATGTTGTTTAAATATGAGTGAAACCAAATAAAAACATGCATGTTTCTTAAGAATAATTACCATGTGAGGTGAAAAAATACATCTAAAAAACAAAATAAAAAATTATTTGAATTGTATGTATCCTGTATAATTATTTAACAATAAAGGCTCTGAGTATTAAGCTAGTAAATACTATATGTTAAATATACATGCACATATTAACAAAATGATTTTTGTTGCATAAGCAAATTTCAAAAAAACAATATCAAATATTAAAAAAACCTGAATATAACAGGATTTGAAAATGCCTTACAAAATACGTGGACTTTAGAATTTGGCAAATATTCAATCAGAGGAAACATATTTCAACAAATGTATGAAATTAAACAAATCTTCAAACTGAATTCACACAAGCAAAACAAAGGTTTTTGTAGACAGTATTTCACTTTCTAATTATGAACTGTATTTTTTTAACTTTCAATCGTTATTATGTATATGGGTTGTCTTGCGCTTCAAAAGTTAATCAAGGAAAAAAGAAGGACTCCTTAGAAATAAAAAATAAAAAAAAAATACCTGATGGTGACCTCTTCAAATATATTACTTTATATTAAATAAAAAAAATATCACTGGACATAAGCATCTCAGACCTTACAGACTTTACAGGTGGTATTTTATCGATGGGCTTTTACTAAAAAAAGTACAGTTTAATACTGAAGAAAATGCAAAAACCGCAAGAAACGCTCAGTATACTTCAGGTCCTATTTTACATTACAGCTTAATTAAAATGGAATCATGACATATTTGAAAGCAAGAATCGCTAATAAAGTCTTTAATAACTGTTACCATTTTAAACAGGCAGCAACAGTAATTTTTTATTTCAAGTTACTATTTTCGGTTTATTTTTCCTTTCACAAGTAAGATGTACTAGTGGAGTTTTAAAAAAATTCTTGTAAAACAACTTTAAGATTCACCAGAATTAATCCTGTTTTTGTTTATCAATCACATATAATACATATACACACACACATTTTATAGATATATAGATAGATAGATATATATAGATATATATAGATATAGATAGATATAAATAAGAGCTTACTACTTATGAATCTTAAAGTTGTTTTACAAGAAATTGTTTAAAACTCTGTTAGTATTACACACTTAAATAAATATCTATATATATCTATATATATCTATATATATCTATATATATATCTATATATATATCTATATCTATATATATCTATATATATCTATATCTATATATCTATATATATATATA
>JANRMT010027041.1:92506870-92531985 GCA_026402145.1 Polypterus bichir lapradei
GAGAGAGAGAGAGATTCACATAAACTCATACACTTAAACATATGTACAAAAAATGTAAAAGTGTGTGTGACCTAAATACAAATACATACTGACACACAGACACACACACACACACACGCACACATACACAAATACACTGTATTTTCCTCTTAAATGTATAAGGTTAAAATTAGAAGAACTAATGTTTACACTGTATTTGAATAAATGCATTAGTTAATAAACTGCTTTTCTGGCAGTTTTTTTTTCAATCACTAAATCCACAGAAACAATTAATAGCTGCTGCGTTCAGCTTACCCAATAACAACAGGGAAGAATGAGATGCTGTCTCCTCAACAATAAGATGAAGTCTATTTTTTTGGGGTGGTTGTTGTTTTTTTCTTCTCCTCTGTTTGCTTGTGTAGTATCAACACATCAGGTACTATTAATGCACTGCTGCTGCCTTAAACATCCGGTAAACTACATGAGCTGGGGAGGGGTGACAGGAGGTAGTGGAGTGGGGCTGATCGTTAACTTTTTTTAATCAAATCCAAAATCTTTACACCACTTTATTCCACATTATCAGCACTTACAATAAACCAAAAGAGATGTTAAGATTAACCCACTTTTTTTTTCTACTTCTTCGCAGGGCAGGAAATACAAAAAAAATATATAATTAGATAATGAATGCTATAATAACTTTTGCTAAAATTTCAGTTGAAAAAGAAATATGAGTTTAAAAGAATTTGTGACATGAGGTAGACCAAAAAAAAATTACAAAAACACCACTTGGCGAGACTTTCGTCACATACTGACAAAGTATATCATTTTGAAAATGCAAAGAACAAACATAATGGGATATTACTGTTTTGTACTGTATAGATTATGCTGAAAAAAAAAAAAAAGAGTGCCCCACTAATATAACTTTCTTATTTTCTACAATGTTCTCATTTTTTAAATTGTAAAATTGTTTTAATTTAGAAAATAATCCAAAGAAGACAAAAAAATGTTTTAGCATAATTATTCAATCCCCACACTGTAACAGGTACCAGCTCTGCATGCTGTTCAGGAGTAATTTTGGCTCAGTCTGACAGGTGGATTCTGCAGGATTTTCATATTAGTGGGATAACTCTTACACACCGCAATTTTTAAATAGTGCCAAAGATTCTCAGTCGGTCTTACATCAGGGCAATTACAGGACATTCCCGGCCCGTACCCTAATGCTGCCACTATCACTGTAGGTGTGGTGTTTTTCTGAGGTGTCTGCATTGTTACATTTGCACCACACGTATCTCTTTGAACTTTGGCCAAAATGCTATATCTTGGTTTCATCCAACCACAAAACCCTTTCCCACACTGCAATTGGGTCATGCTCATGCTTTTTGGCAAACTCCAGCTGTGCTTTTACATGGCTCTTTTTGAGTAATGGCTTTCTAATGCCACACTCACATATAGGCTAGAATTACGCAGAGCTTTTGATATGATTGGCTGGTGCAGTTTTACTCTAGTCTCAGCTACTAAACACTGCAGCTCTTTCAAAGTCATTCTTGACCACTTTGTGGATTCTCTTATACGTCTCTTTGTTTGTCCACAGAGTTTTAACATTTTCAAGTTAACATCTAGGTAGGTGGTATGACATGGCTTCCACTGCCTGATAGCTGACCCAGCAGAGGGACTTTGAGACACTGTATTGCACACTTTTTCCTAATTTATGTATTTGTATTATTTTACCTCTGACTTCTTTGGTAATGCTCCTTCGTATTCACAACTAGAATAATGACCCCTTAATTGGGGTGTTTCGAGTCAGAAAATGTGCCAGTTATTTTAATTCTTCACTGGTGGAGGTCAAATGTTTGTACCTCTGCAAACTTAGGCTTCTAAAGTCATTAAGTGCCTGCCACAAACAGACTGATGGCAATCTAATACAGGCATAAAATCTGAACAATGTTTCTTCTTTAATTTTAAAAGTTTATCTACTGTGTCTACCACATTTGAAAATTTTGAACTTTAAAAGCTCAAAGTTTGAGTATGGATTGAACTTCAAAGTCACAGAAGCCATTTTTTTTTTCCAAAATCCTAAACATGTTTGTCTAATTTTGTGAACTTCTTTCCAGTGGCTTTAAGAATGTAAACTTGAAAACGAATAGCTGCGATTCACCCAAAACCTAATCAGCACATAAGAATAACAAACTGTCCAAAAATTTTCAAAAGAATCGGTCCATTTGTCCTCGCATTACATTGTTTCTCTTCAAAATGTTACCTACACACGGACACAACGTCTACTCATTTTCCAAAAATGCTTAAAACATGCTTTAGGAATAAGAAAATGTGTTTTGCTTTTGTAAAATCCAAGTCAGTTTTATGTAAAAACCACACTTCCTCCATATATGAAATACAGGGAAAAGTAATTTAATAACTAACTGAGTTTCAATGCTTTGAAATAAAAATAATCGTGAGAATAAAATTACAGTGAAGAATGTGATCCTCAGCAAAATGAAAGAATTATTTTGTAAGGAAACTCATATACATTCTACTCTTATTAAAGCTATTGTTGAATATTTTTGCCCATTAACACATAAATACATTTTTGTATGTGTTATTCACAAAGAGTTATTTAATAAGTTTATTATAAAACAGAGGACAAAACCAACTTCTGCTACTTTTATATGCCATCCATCCTTCAGACCCACTTAATCCTGTCCTCTCGTCACACTGAATCAGAAGTGCAGAGGTCCATTGCCCTCGTCATCTATACCATTGGTCTGTTTAAAAGAACAATAATAGTTAAGGCAGCTTTAAAGTGTTGCTGAAATGTAATAGAAATCATGCTAATAGAAGATCTGGCCAGTTGACAATTTCAGAGTGAACAATAAAAACTTTATTTATGGTGTTCCTGAACAAAGTAAATCTGTCGGGTCCTTTGACAAGCTACGTCAGAATTCGACTGACCTTGGACAGCTGAGTGTCTCTCACTCTCTGGGCACCCTACCAAGTCATGAAAATGAAGCAGACACTTTGACAACTTTTAAAGAGTATCTGGATGAGGTGTTGGAACAACTTTAGCAGCAGCTAACCAAATGGACTAAATGGCCTTGTCTTGTTTGTAAAACATCTCATACTTGAGACAGGACTGTTGTTTGATTCTTGTCTTTCACTTACCATTTGACCCTCTGCCAGTCACTTAACCCACATGTTCTAAAATTAAAAATATATATATAGTATCTTAACGGTCATGCTGCATTCTGATCCTGTGTGCTACTTTGCATTAAAGAGTCAGGGAAATCTAAAATAATAATAATAACAGTAATACTTATTCAGCACATGCTGAAGTCCATAACTGTTGTATAATATGGCAGACTGCTGGTAGATCAGTCACCTGCGACATTCTATGATTAGGAACAGTAGCTAGGATATGGCATCATGTGCCATAGCAGGTACAGAGAAGAAAAGACAAGGAGAAAGGTTCAGTAACTGGTGAGATTGACGACTGCTTTACATTTATTTAAGAAAAATAAATAACAGATATATAATATTGTGTTGCAGTGCAGCCGTTTCCAGAAAGTACTTTGTTGGTCAAAACCAGATATGTCAGAAAACAAGATATTTTAATAACAGAATAATTTCAGGAACTGATGGGTTTTTAACAATACCACAGGCATATCAACTTATTGTTGAAATGAAACATTCAAAACAATCAATTTTATTTTTTTTGTCTTTTATCAGCTGAGGGAACATTATGATCAGTGGCACTACAAATATAAGGCCATGCTAAAGTAATGTGTCTTCAGTCCAAATTGTTGTGCTGAAACTGATGGATCACTGCCAGGTCATTCCACAATATGGTGATCCTGAAGCTATACACACACATATATATACACAGTATATACCATACCATATCATTTTCTAAGCCTGCTTAGTCCTGATTGGGTGACAGGAGAACTAAAGCTTAACCCAGCAAGTAAAGGGCAGAACACAGAAACAGGCTCTGGACAAGGTGTCAGCCCATCACAAGGTGAACACACACATCGTGGCAAATTTAGCGTCACAAATCCACTTAACATGCATGTGTTTGAACTGTGGAAAGAAAGTGGAGCACCCTATATATATATATATATATATATATATATATATAAAAATTTAATACATACATACATACACATACACACACACAGTGTATATATATTTTGACAACCAGCTGGATGGAAGACCCGAGGGAGAGTACATCTACAAGACACTACCTTCCCTTCTGGGAGTTGGAATTTGGCAAAGCTCTGTTTAGTTCTATGGGGGCTGCCAGGAGAAGCTACAGAGCCCTACATTGGGTTTTCACCACACCTGTGAGTGATTCCAGGCCTGATTAACAAGCCACCTGGAACACTTCCAGGGCCAACATAAAAGAAGCCGCCTGACTCCATTCAAGGAGCCAGAGTCGGGAGGAAGAGGGACAAAGCTTGACCAAGAAGGCGGGAAGTAGAAGAAAAAGGAACTGTATATTTAGTGCTCTGTGTACTGTGCTGGAACTCATGTCTCTACCTGTCTGTTTGGCACCCCTAATTTCCACTACATATATATATAAAATCGCGCTAACATATTAATTAACGCCGACAATTATTTTATTGTGCGTTAACACAGTTTTTGTTATTATTATTGTTTTGAAAGCCTCAAATCTCACTAGCAATCGATAGAGATCAGTGATGTTCTTGTTACAGCATTTCTCGATACGGTTTTGCTAGACGGAAAGTTAGCTTTGTTGATTTGACCTTGATTCCCTGTGCATGCATGAGCAGCGAAGAGCAAACAGCTTCTAAAATGGCATGTGGAGAGATACCAAAGTGAATGCTGAAAGTAAAATAATCTGTGGATGACTTTTTTCATATTATCACTATTTGTCAGACTCCGATTTTGATGCAACTGATCAGGAGATGTAGATCAAAAATGAAAGTGAGGTACCGGCATCAGCTGATCGTGTTGCTGAACACGTTCACGTAGCTGATGCACCTATGGCAATGATTGCCTAGGAAGACAGACACTTACGATGATAGGAAGCACAAACAATATTGTGTCTCACTGCAACTACCATCCCCACGCACCTGTCTCACAAAGATAGCCTGGCAGCCAGCCCACCATGCATTCCTGCTGGCCGTCGAGCAACCCTCAGTGCCGCAGTTGCTGCCGCAAACTGCAAACAGGCGCCGACAGCAGGCACAACAGGCAGCAACAGACGTTTTATGTTGATTTATGTGTGAAACCACTGCTTTGTGTGCTTTTCAGAAAACTGAGCTTTTTGGAAAAAATATTAGCCCTCAATGAGTTGCTATTGAACATAGACTGTTTATGCTGCTCCCTGATAAAAAAAAATGTTTCTGCTGGTATCTGTTCAGATAAAAAAGAAAACAGATTTTGAAATGTTAACTTGCTTTTACTCTGAAGGTGCCTGTTATAATGTTATGATCATGGCTCTGGACTCTGAGGGTAAGTTGTTTTTCTATAACAAACTAGATAAAACGTTAATGCCCTGGCAGTGGCAAATAGCTTTGGTTTTATATTTGATTTGATTACATTAATGTTTAATTTGAGATTTACAAGAAATATTTTAACTGCTACTATGTAAAGGGAATACTGCTGTTAAAAAGCACCTTATTTGTTTAAAGTGTTTGCAAACCAAATACACACAATATACTACTTTTAAGTTCACTATTGAATTTTGCACATAATGAGATTGTTTGCAATTAATCTCTGCCCAGCACTAATATATCTATCTATCTATCTCTCTCTCTATATATATATATTATATTATCTGGCAAAATCAGTTTTATTGTTGTCATAAAGTTTTCCAAGCGGGAGCACACACAGAAACTCAGCACAAATGCAATAACATTGATGTTATCCTGTATTCACTCTCTTCTCAGATTTAAAGTGTAGACAGACTTCCAACACAAGTGAGACGACAGACAGTGAGCACATGGCCAAGTCAGCAGCCGGTTTTAAAATGTTCCCCACATCAACCATTGGGAGACAGACACATTACGTGGCGAGCCTCTGAACTTGTAGTTGCACCACTGGCGGTCAAGCAGTTTTTAACTGCACTAATAAAGACAATGCTCATGGACTGATATTTTCAAGTCATGCCACAATTTTCTGAATGGGTTCTGGTTGGCACTTTGAGTGGATCTTACAAAGGATGTGAAGCTTTTTGCTCTTGAGTCAATGATATGCAGCTTTGGTTCCGAGTCTGCATCATTGCGCTACAGAAAATGTAATCTTTTTCTAAACTTCAGATTTTTATTTTTGAAAAGTGAAATAGGTTATCTTGCAATTTTTTCTAGTACTGTTCTCCAATTATTTTCTTCAGTTATAACAAGGGAAAAAGAGTTGAACGACTAGTTTAACATGTCTAAGTCCTGCAAATGAAAAGGATCTGCAACACATGGTGCTGCCGTCACTATATATTGTTTCTGTGGGAAATGGACAAATTATGTTTGTGCCTTAAATTTTCCCTAAAAAAGATCAAGTATGGTCTGATCAGACCACAAGACTATTGCCCAAAATTTATTTTGGCTTACTATGGCCATCACAATATAGGCATTCAGATTTTTCTTTGTGCCTAATAGCTTCTTTCTTGTACGTCTTCCATCCAGACCACTGTATGCAGAGCACTTGCTATAATTGACTGTTGCCCATTTACTCCATTCGTTTCCACTAAACTCAGAAAGACTTTCAGGGTGATTTCTGCTCAATTAGGTCATCCATTTGAGGGTAGTGTCTGGGCAATAAGGTGAAGCCTCAGGTTCTTAATTATTGAGCGAAAAGTGCTGAATGGAAGATCCCAACATTTTAGCTTTTGCAGAGGTGTGATGGAAGTGCAGTGTAACAAAAAGGAAATGGTTGTTCTTTATCTCATGCTTTGTCACACTTTCTTCATAATTGAAGCACTACAAACTGTCCACCTTGAACTAATAGTACAAGTCAGACATGATAGTGTTTATGGTTATACCCCAGCAAGGGGTCACCACAATTCTGTAAACCAATTGGACCCAGAATTAACAAATTCTCGAATCACAAGGGCAGAGTCATTGATAGAGAGGCAGTGTGGTTGACTGAGTGGATAGCCAGAAATATCAACAGGGTCAACATTTAAAAAACACACAAACCTTTGTTATCCTTCCTTAACGCAAGCCAGTTTTATTTATTTATTTGTTTTGTTTTTAGTGGATTGGAACTTTGAGTACTGTTATTATGTATGTCAATTGTTTGCATTGTTTGTGAAATGTGTGACCATCTGTACCTGTCTACTAAAAACCAAATCTACATATGGGTACAAATAAAGTAACCTGAACCTGAGCCTAACCCATTCTACAAATACTCCCAGGCAACCCTGGTTACTTCAGATAGTTCTATGTAAAATTAAAGCTGTCTACGTATCTGTAGCCAGTGAGTGTGAACATTTGTAGATTTAAAAGTTTGTTTAGTTTAAAAACACATAACACATAAATTAAATGTAGTCTCCTTGACAATGAGGTTGAATAGACATTATTGATGGGAATCCAAACTCCGTAGGATTCAGTATTGAACCCCAATTCTGCATGCTCTTTATGCCCAATATTTGCAAAACAAAGATCCACATAATGCAGCAGAAAGAAAATACATCTAATGCAGGTTTTAAAAACTAAAGAATGCTGATAACCAGGTGTATTCATTAAACTTGGCACAGTAAATTGCCCAGGTGTAAATCACTTCCAGATCACTCTGGCACCTGCAACTCAAAAGCACAATGGGCTGACAGGGCTAATTAAAATATAAACATCTCTCAGAAAAACTGGGCGAGAGGCAAGACTTCTAACATAATATTCTTAAATAAGAAAATGAAAGACTATACTGTAAAATGGAAACTAAAAGTTGTTGTGAACATACGTCTGGAGTGCTGATTGGGTAAAGGATAATAAAGGCTGATATACTCTTTAAGATAAACTGAGGAAAATAAACAAATAAATTATAACAGTTATTGACATACTCTAACATAAACTGAGGAAAAGAAATAATCTACCATGTGCTCTGTAAGAGAGAACAACACTTCAGTCCTAGGCTGGTTAATTCTGTCAAACGTCTTGCATTCGGAATGTGGAACTGAAGTTCACACCCAGCTAATCAGAACTTAATCAGACTTTATTTCATTTAGTATGCTTGGCAGAGTGTCACAACACTTAAAATTAAAAGTAACAATATCAAACTGCAAGCAAAATAACTTTGGAGTGTCTACATCAGAAATCATGAACTGATAATAAATGGGAGTAGATGGATGGTATGAAATAACAATGCAGAATTGGGATCAGTACAGATGATTCAAATTAGACAGCAGTTAATCAGTTAAAATGCAAGTATTACAATCATTGTGATTTATTAAAATACAACTCTATGATATTCCTGATGTTCCTATCAATTATTAACTTAATTCTGTAAATGATATCATAATGCCTTTCTGTTTCACATTATTTTCATTGGCATGCTGGATGCTGTCAAATGACTAAAATGTTATGAGACACAACATCATGTCATACCTCTTTCAATATCCAAGTTTTTAGGTAAATAACAAAAATCTACAGCAAATCTTAAAGCAATGCTAGTTTAGTTATGAAAAGGATACTTACTTTACTTAGTTACATGCACTTATATTTTCATTCCAACTTTTGACTCACAGTCAGCATTTTGGATTGACACACATGTCATTAGACTTTGTGTTCTGTTTATAGATTCTCCTGTTGATTTTTCCTTAAGCTGATGTCACATTATGTATTTTCTAGTCGTGAGGTATGTCAGATGTGCCAACTATAGTCCCTGATCTTGTGACCAGCCCATGTCAATTTAGACATTTAAATAACTGAAAATGATGGCCATCACTGCAGTTGTTGATATTATCAATGGCCCATGTCAACTTACATGACTAATTCACCAACTGAGTGACGACCTTCAAGCACAGTCCTATTTGGTTCTTTTTGTGACAGCCTAGAACATGGTGCCTGGCAGAGCCAGTGCTGTGCCAAAGGTTAACAGACAAGGTCAGCCACAGTCTCAGCTGTTTTCGCTTTTTAAATTCTGTTTTAGCATGTAAAACATGAAACATCAGGTTCAAAACACGCATGTTCCTTATTCCTCATCACTACATTATATGCATTGTACTTCTGGATGAGCATTTATTGGCCGACAGTGCTCATGCCCACAGAGCTTGCCCATATGATTTAATACAAAATCATAAAGGTCTGATTTTATCTGAACGAGTTATAGATTACCTGGAGTAAGTCATAGAAGATGTTGCATTGTGCTACTGGCTCCATGGGAGCACACCGCCAACTGCTCCAACTCACTATTATGCAAATGAAAGCTACTAGAAACTAAAATTACAGAAGTCATGTAATGTGACATAGCCTTTAAAGGGTCTGTTCACCTCCTGGTCTTTGTTATTCTTTAGTCTTTGGACTTGACAAATTATATGTTGTACACAATAACATGAGGTGAGTTTTTAAGCATGATTTAAATACAATGAGACCTAACAGAATAGGACTGCTTACCAAACAATAAAAGGCAGGTTGCATGAAGATCTAAATCTTCTACCCCACCTTAAGCCAGATTTTCAGATAACGATAGAATTGGGAAAAGCACAAACAAAAGCAGAGACTTTGACATGAAAGGCAGGCTGAGAAACACACTATATGAAAAAGCTGAAGTAGCTTTGTGCCTCAGTGTTACAGCAGTTAGGGATCTTAAACTGGTATTTTAGAACTCTCCTTTATAATATAAATAAACATGTTGCAGTCTTGGATTTTGGTGATTGGGGTCAGTAGGCCCAGAGATTATTAGTGAGATAAAGGCAGAGTAACACCTAGAGGAAGATGTTGGTCAGCTGCAGACTAAATAGTAGCACACAATATTGTGGACAAGTACATGAGGAGGGGCTGTCTCATAAAAGCCCTCCACACTCAGACAAACATAAAAGACAAAGAAACAAAAATGGCGCCTTAATTAAATAAAAACATTCAAGTGAGTGGACAATAGAAACAGACAGAGGTAAAGCAACAAAGGCACAGCCTTTCTGGATGGGCCAAAGGGCCTCCGAACCACTGTCTATCACTTGGCTGCTCCGCTTTCCCACCACAAAGTACTACACAACTCTCTTTGTCTCAATGTTTCTCTGTAAACCCTGACCTTTGTGTCTCCGGTTAGCTGGGTCTTTGCCACAAACTCTCTTCATCACTCTGGCTGTAAGTCAACTTTATATCTCATTGTAGGGTCACCTTTGGCAAAGCCCCAAAATTAATTCAGGGGTAAGGGCCAGCTCTTAATTTTCTCTGTTGAAAAAATAATAGAGCTCTCTTGGTGACTTCTGGGGTCTCTGCACTCCTCTGTTTCAGTTGCCCTTAGTGTCCTGGATCTGCAAGGCAGTTCTCTAGCTGCTGATTTCTTAGTTAGAACTGCACAATCCCAGTTTCCCTTCAGGGACTGCAAGCCATTTATCAGGCATAAGGTGTTGCCTAATTCTCACTTACATCAGACTGTTTGGCAACCCTGACCACTCCTGGCTTGCCTGTTCTCATTTATCATGAGTTGCACTGCTTGATTCCATCCATTCTCTTACTCTTTCTCTTGCATACACAGGTATTATGCTCTCCCAGGCCATGCTATATTCATACAGAATGTACTTCACCTTAGTGCCTCCACAATGGCACATACAGGTTTTCTCTTTCTACTATCTGAGTCGCTGTTTTTTCCTGGATATCTGGTGTGGAACTTTGCACTGCTTTTTTCTGTCTTTTCTGTCCGGACGTTGCCCTGGAAAATCCATCCTAATTGAATAACCCAGTCACAATTGTTCACACAGTTGAACCCCAATTATCCGTACCTCGATTTACCAATGTGTAATCTGAAACAAACCTGTAAGTGTAATACACTAAAATTTCTTAGAATTCATAAAAGCTTTGTTGTAAATTCTTTTACACAGGACGGTACAGAGCGAGTGATTGAAGAGCTGTTAACTGTGGGTATGTGGGCATGACTCATTCACTTCTCCCTTAGCCACTGTCGTTGTGCCACCAGCGCTGACCGTGTGTAAACATGCTGTACTGTTTTGCTTATTTATGATTTTTGTGTTTATACATTTCAAACCATTGTTTTGAACTGCAGATGGGAACTATAAACCCACGTTCTCTCGCTCAGAGGCAAGTGCTTTGCAGCGTGAGCTAAATGGAGAGTTCTATCCATCAGCCACACACAGTCTAACTCTGACCAATGTGGCCAGTACACTTCCCTGGTGATGCCTGCTGATCTCTATCTGTGTCAGCCCCCATTTTCTCTACAATGTTTCATCACTACACTACACTGATCCGCAGGGCAAATCCCATTATAGCCAATTGAACTGCTATACTCTCACACCACAAAGCATTTAATTTCAAACACGTGTGCTGTGGTGAGCTTTGAAACCATGGTCTCTTGCTCAGAGGTGTGCACTTTGTGGCATGAGCGAATTGGAGCGTTCCATAAGACAGCCATGCAGAGCCCAGTCTCTGACCACTGTGAGCGGTGCACTTTTCTAGATGATGTCAGCTGATCTCTCTCTCATCTGTATCAGAGCCCACCATCTCTGCACAGCATTGGCACTAAAGTTTTAGCTATCTGAGGTGACATTGGTCCACATTACCTCGGATAATCGTATTCTGCTATATTTAAAAAAAATAACAAAAGAACAAGAACCATGGTCCGATTCCCAGCTCCCTGCCGAGCATGGATGTTCTGTCCATGTGAATTTTCTGTGGATATTTGAGTGTTCTTCTTCATTACAAAAACATGAGTGATTAGAAAATTGGTGTCAGTGTACGTATGGATGGATTTCCATCTCAGTGGCCATATTACTAGGGTGTTGTACCGTGTTAGCCATTACGAATGTAGAGAAAAGCCAAGCAAAATGACACCTTTTATTGGGTAACTAAAAAGATTATAATATGCAAGCTTTCAAGGCAACTCGGGCCCCTTCTTCAGGCAAGATGTAATACAGAAACTGAAGTTCCCTAGTGTGTGGATATAAACACAGGGAACTTCAGTTTCTGTATTACATCTTGCCTGAAGAAGGGGCCCGAGTTGCCTCGAAAGCTTGCATATTGTAATCTTTTTAGTTAGCCAATAAAAGGTGTCATTTTGCTTGGCTTTTCTCTACATCTCAGTGCCCCAAAGCTGCCAGATCAGGCCCTGGCTGTATTTAATTGTATAATGAAAAGCACCTACGCAAGGAAAAGGAGTGAATGGTAACAAAAGTCATTGTACAACAAGTTTTTTTTTTCTAAACATCACCATATATAAAGAAAGCACCATAATGATTGTTTTTAATGTTTTACTCAGTCATTTTTTTCTTTTAACTGAGCCGTGTGGTGTACTGCTGGTTCAGTTAACATACGTCACAGTTTAACCCTGAAAAATTATAAAATCAAGGTAAATCACATGGGATTAAAACATTAGATAAATACATAATAATTTTCAACTGCTACATGAGCAATTTTTTTATAAAGAAAACTGTGATTTGGGGTCCTGCCCATACAATGCACACAATGCTGCCTTGATAGGTTACCACCCATGCGGCCCTGAACTGGATCAAATGGATTTGAAGCGACCCAGATGGAAAACTGGTGAACACTCGCTACCGAACTTACATTATCCAGTATCACAACTAAACCATAACACTTTAAAGGAATACTCCACCCAAAAATGATACTTTGTTTAAATGCTACTTGCCCTATGTGCTTTATAGTGACAGCCAAGAAAATGTTTAATCTCATGTTTTCATTCAGAAAGGAAGTAAGAAAGTTTATTATTCAATGGCCGCAACAGTAAAAAGCCCATGGAAAAATCTCATGTTACTCATATCATGTATCTGCAAAGACATCTATCTAATTTGCCCACAACATCCCAAACATGCATTTTTACTAAAATATGTTTATATAAACCACTCCCAAAAAACACCCTTATGAACAAGGAATGAATGCACAAACACAGATCCGAATGAGCGCCTGAACTGAAGACCCACCTCTCCCCCTCATTCATTGGTCAAAAGTCCTGCATTTAATTCAAAAAGCAGAGAATCGTGGAAATGTGTTGAACTGTTTAAATAGCATGCTGCTTTTTCTGGTGCTAAATGTTAATAATATTTTAGCAAAAAAAAAAAAAAAAAACACACATTTTGAACATTTTAAGCATTTGACTGGATAACAGATATATGGATTATGTGACATGAGTAACATGAGAATTCTTTTTTTTTTTTCCTTGAATGTTTTTTCTAATTGTTTGCTGTTGTCTAGCATTGGTCACCAATAGGCTGCATTATATGATAAACTATATTTTCTCTTTCGGCATGAAAACATGACATTAAAAATCACTTGAAAGCACATGGTGTTACTAAAATTAAAACAAAATATTGTTGTTGGGTGGAGCATTCATTTAACAGTCTTGACTTGCTGTATACTTTAAAACTGGCAAAAATAGTTGGCATTGTTTTGAAAATAAATGACCTTTTGTGATTGCACGTCATGCACTTTCAACACACTGCTTTTAAACATTATGGATTGCTTAGGTATTATGACATGCTTGCAGTTACACTGCGACATGATGTACAGAAGTCAGTGGGCAGTGATGTATAGTAATGAAGAAAAAGTACTGTTAGACTATATCCAGAGACAGGCTACACAAATAGGCATAATACTTTGCTCAATCAATTATTTAAAATACAGGCTTCTCCACTTTGGCAAAATGTGTGTACATAAAGAATTTGTGCCAGTTTTCAACTGTGAACCACTGGTGTTTACACTTGGACATGTACAAAATCATTAGATACACCTTGCTGCAGTCCACAGAACAGGGCAAGACTGGATGTTTTGGTGAAGCTGGATGTTGGTGAGGTACAATCTCAGTCTCTGCCATTCACAAAGCTGATGATGAGTTCAAACACTGTCCACACTACAGTCAACAGAACAGGACAGGCAGGGTGTTGGGGTGGGGGTGGAAGTTAGTGTGATACAGTCTCAGTCATTCACAGAACTGATGCCAAGTTCAGACACTATCTTCTTGGCAGCCTCCAAAACAGGATGGGTTTGGATGTTTGTGGGTGGAGCTGGATGATAGTGAGCTGATGCCAAGTTCAGACGCTGTTCTCATGGCTGCATCCAAACAGGATGGGTCTAGATATTTGGAGTGGAGCTAGATGCTACGGCACAGTTTCAGTCTCTGTCATTCACAAAGCTGAAGCAGGGCTGACCATTGCCCTCTTGGGTCTCAGTGTCAGTGATGTGTAATTCCAGTGTCATTTATTTCCACAGCATATGCTGCTCTGTTCAGGCCCTGTCCTCATGGCAGCCTGCAGAACAGGTCTGATACGCATGTTGCAGTGAGATGTACTTGTGCATTTACATGCTGTGCTACACTCATCTTGTCACATGTGTGTTGCTCACATGTCTTCCCACATTATCCTGGGCCTCCCAGCTTCAAAGCAGATCATGAGATAGTTGGAAAGGTCCAAGGAAAACCTAAAAGCCATTCCTTTGAATGCTTTGAACCAGAAGTGCTGAAGACTAGATGAAGCACTTTATTTAATATTGTTAGGATTTGTTCTGATGACAAATACTGCCAATAAATTAATTCTGTCAAATTTCATGCAGTTCAGTGTTATTTGAACAAAAGCGCAAGTCATTTTTGCGGCCAGGTAGCACTGTTTTCCATTTAAATGCAATGTAGTCAGGTGTTCATGTTACACTACATTACTCCTCTTCTATTTGTCACCAAATTAGCATACAATCATTAAAATACACACTCGGACTGAATGTCACTGTTTCAAGTTGCAGTTACTTGGCTCATACTTTGGTAACAGTAATACAATTCAATGTGCTAAGAGTTAATTAAGGCAGTGGGCAAATTTTACTTTTACTTCAGAAACTTCGCAGGAATCTGTACTTTTACTCAATTATAGCTCTTGAAAACGTATACAACTCTGTTAGGGGGGGTGAATTTTTCCCTATGTTCCTGTTTCTTCTAAAGCTAATAAACTGACAATATTTATTTTATGTTAAAATTGTAAATGTTACTCAGTTGCTAGTAATACTGATGTCCATCATTTTAATTGAACTTAATCTGTGAAGAAGAATTTGTCAAGTGAGTAAAATACTCTTTAAAATCATCCATTTGTGTACAGTTATTATCTGTGGAGACTGATATAAAAACCCCAATACATTTTTATTAACACTGAATTATTCAATCATCTACCTATTTTTGAATTCACAGTGTTTAACTCAGTTTAAGGGCTGTGGAGGCTCAATCCTGGCGCATTATGCAAATGCAAGTCACCCACAGGGCACACTCTTGCACACACCCATAGGCAGTATTAGTGGACAAATTTTAAGTCACCAGTTAATGTAATACACACGTATTTGGGTTGAGTAAGGAAAAGTGGAGCATTACAAAATATAACCACCCAGAAAATGTGAAAATTCCTCACAATTCAGAACCAACACTGGTCCTGAGAGGCAGTGGTGCTGATAAATCTATCACTGTCCTCTGCTTGATAAGCTAAGACAAAATAAAATTGATTCCACCTAAATAATCTCAGTTAAATAAAATATTTCTCCATTCTATGAACTTTGCAAGTACTTAAAATGCACAGCTTTCTCTGTATGCATTAATATTAATGTGGTGACAAACTGAACTATGTAATATAGAAACTTTTTTCCAAAACAGCATTGCCAGGATGTCGTCATGTTGTAAAAATGTTGAGCTGGGGGTTTGATCGCACCCCTACAGGTTAAAAAAAAAAAAAAAAAAAGATACTGAAATACTACCTTCACATTGCTCCCTTGCATGCTGGGCTTACTTATGACTGATCTATCACGCGATCCATGCGGTACTTCGCAGGCTTAAAAGTCCAAACAGCACCTCTCAGATTTTGATTTGATTGTCGCTTTTCTCTCTCTCTCTCTCAGACCTTCCCTGCTCCTGATGCACACTCCTTTGAAAAGGAAGATATGTTTGCATTCTTTTAAATTGTGAGACGGAACTGTCATCTCCGTCTTATCAAGGAGTCCGTTTAAATCTTTAAAAAAAAAAAAAAAAAAAAAAAAGAAGAGGTATATGTTTGTTTGCAGTGTTTGAATAAAATTCCTGTCTCTACAACCTCCTGTGTTTCTGTGCAAATCTCTGACCCAAGCGTGACAATGTGTATTCTGCAATGAAGTCTTAGAGCTATTAAAAGTAAAATGACAGACAATCTCAAATCCCCCCAAGTAGAACAATATAATAATCAAAGGGTGTGAGACAGGCAACATCTTGTATGTTGGTTGGACATGTACAGTGGTGTGAAAAACTATTTGCCCCCTTCCTGATTTCTTATTCTTTTGCATGTTTGTCACACAAAATGTTTCTGATCATCAAACACATGTAACCATTAGTCAAATATAACACAAGTAAACACAAAATGCAGTTTTTAAATGATGGTTTTTATTATTTAGGGAGAAAAAAAATCCAAACCTACATGGCCCTGTGTGAAAAAGTAATTGCCCCCTTGTTAAAAAATAACCTAACTGTGGTGTATCACACCTGAGTTCAATTTCCGTAGCCACCCCCAGGCCTGATTACTGCCACACCTGTTTCAATCAAGAAATCACTTAAATAGGAGCTGCCTGACACAGAGAAGTAGACCAAAAGCACCTCCAAAGCTAGACATCATGCCAAGATGTCCAAAGAAATTCAGGAACAAATGAGAACAGAAGTAATTGAGATCTATCAGTCTGGTAAAGGTTATAAAGCCATTTCTAAAGCTTTGGGACTCCAGCGAACCACAGTGAGAGCCATTATCCACAAATGGCAAAAACATGGAACAGTGGTGAACCTTCCCAGGAGTGGCCGGCCGACCAAAATTACCCCAAGAGCGCAGAGATGACTCATCCGAGAGGTCACAAAAGACCCCAGGACAACATCTAAAGAACTGCAGGCCTCACTTGCCTCAATTAAGGTCAGTGTTCACGACTCCACCATAAGAAAGAGACTGGGCAAAAACGGCCTGCATGGCAGATTTCCAAGACGCAAACCACTGTTAAGCAAAAAGAACATTAGGGCTCGTCTCAATTTTGCTAAGAAACATCTCAATGATTGCCAAGACTTTTGGGAAAATACCTTGTGGACTGATGAGTTGAACTTTTTGAAGGCAAATGTCCCGTTACATCTGGCGTAAAAGGAACACAGCATTTCAGAAAAAGAACATCATACCAACAGTAAAATATGGTGGTGGTAGTGTGATGGTCTGGGGTTGTTTTGCTGCTTCAGGACCTGGAAGGCTTGCTGTGATAGATGGAACCATGAATTCTACTGTCTACCAAAAAAATCCTGAAGGAGAATGTCCGGCCATCTGTTCGTCAACTCAAGCTGAAGCGATCTTGGTTGCTGCAACAGGACAATGACCCAAAACACACCAGCAAATCCACCTCTGAATGGCTGAAGAAAAACAAAATGAAGACTTTGGAGTGGCCTAGTCAAAGTCCTGACCTGAATCCAATTGAGATGCTATGGCATGACCTTAAAAAGGCGGTTCATGCTAGAAAACCCTCAAATAAAGCTGAATTACAACAATTCTGCAAAGATGAGTGGGCCAAAATTCCTCCAGAGCGCTGTAAAAGACTCATTGCAAGTTATCGCAAACGCTTGATTGCAGTTATTGCTGCTAAGGGTGGCCCAACCAGTTATTAGGTTCAGGGGGCAATTACTTTTTCACACAGGGCCATGTAGGTTTGGATTTTTTTTTCTCCCTAAATAATAAAAACCATCATTTAAAAACTGCATTTTCTGTTTTCTTGTGTTATATTTGACTAATGGTTATATGTATTTGATGATCAGAAACATTTTGTGTGACAAACATGCAAAAGAATAAGAAATCAGGAAGGGGGCAAATAGTTTTTCACACCACTGTAAGTACTATTTATTTGGAAAGATAGTTCACATGATTCTTTTACAAATGTACAGAATAATACAGAAAGGACATTTTGCTCTAAGACAGACTATCGAATGCTCACAATCTGTCACAACCAAGAAAGCCAGTGACAGAAAGTTCAGACAACAGTAAATTGTTATATTTGCAGTGTGGCCCTGTGATCAAGAGAAATGTGGCTCTGAAAAATAAAAGACAGGAAAGGATGGTGAAGTGCCAGATGGCATTGCTGTCTTATAGCAGTAGAGAGTGCCAAGTTCAAATCTCATTTAGGATTTTGCCCCCTTCTTTCTCTGTAAAAATCTTCATACATCTCTCTACACTGTTTCTCCCTTACATATTTTATCCCATTCTGTGCCTCTTGCCACCCTCTCATCTGCTCCTCTACCTGATATCCCGATCCATGTTTTTAAATCTTGGCATTACAAATTTCATTCATTTAAATTAATCCATTCCTACAGTTCCACTCTGAAATCATTCAGCAGCCATTCTATCAGCTATAATCTTGGTAACTTCCTTAGAGCATTTAGATCAGTCATTCGACCTCCTGAGGGGAAGTCAATGGCCAACTGGCACCAGTGAGAGCTTAATCAGGACAGCCACTGAACACAGGGACTCCCAATGGAATTCTGGGGATTGGCAACAGAGATGAATGTGAGTGAAGTGGCTCTCACTCTTTCCTGTAACAGTTGTCTATAAGAGGAACTTAGAAATTAAAATACTTTTTATAACACTGAGGTAATTTTTAGGGAGTTATTCAGCTGGAGGCTCGCATGAAGAAAATACCACACACCACTCCCTTATAATAGTTTTAAAATCTGTTTCTGTAGACATTTACTCGATTATGTTTGCCATATTTTGGAAGTTACTTTGGACAATGGCGTCTGCTAAGCAAATAAATGTAAATGTAATAAATACAATAGAAGACTGTGACACTCTGCAATATTCTTGGATCAGTGAGAAAATTTTAACTTCGCCATCGATACCAGCTTTTGGAACTCGGTACTGGTAACAGTTCTGTGTCAAAGCAAATAATAGAAAGCTCCTTAAACCCCAAAATCTCACTGCTGCCTCCCTTCTCAACCACAAAATCATGCTCCCCACTTCCTTGCTACACTCCATAAATCAATACATGGTGTTGGTTGCCCTTGGAGTCTTAAGCATATTTTTATTAATATACTGTATATTGTCTTTAGTTACGATTGCACAAAGAAACAACTGAGCAGAAGGTGCTTCAAAATTACTATTAACTTCTGGTACTGAAATTACCAAAATGCTGGTAGTGCGCCATTTCAAAATGTGACTTTTTGGTACTTTTTCAGTTCCAGTACACCATGCAACTTTACCACATAATACTGCTGTACTGACCACACTAGGAAGCAGCAGTATGGAGACAGAAATGGAATTTGGTGATGTTTGTGGTAAAATAATGGGCTGGCGTTTTCAAAAGTAGATGGCTCTACAGAAAACTTTTGAAATGTTTTTTAGGGCTTAAAAATCCCAGGGTAGTGTGGACATAGCCTAAGTTTATGGCCATTCTTGATTCAGAAGTGGAAAATACTCTCAAAACACGGGCTTCATATTCACTGAATTTCATGGCTTGCATTATCATGTATCATTTTATATGTAAGCAGTGATTGTTTTTTCCCCACACATCTCCAACGTGCACAAACAATACAAAGGTCATATAACAGAAACCCCCAACCCAATTATGGGCTAGCAGATCCTTTGCTAACATTCATTTGTAAGATTTATGATCCACCAATGATATCACTTCACATCAAATGCTTCAACTAACATTTGTCCACTTGAGTGTGTTTCAGTCAAATATGCAAACTTTGCCTTTATTCAACATATCGTCATTCGGGTGGTGCCCTCCCTGCCTGGTTGTGCAACTTTCATCCTCTCTGGGCACAATTAATTATTAGTCAGTTAGACTGAGGTGCTACACACATGTACTAGTATCATTATTATATCCTCAATTAAAACAGCAATATTTAATAAATTAAATTATTTGGATATTCTAAAAATTCCCATTCCATATGACAACACAATATCGTAGTCTGTAGTCTTTTGTCAGCCATGTAATTCTTAAATAACAAGATTTTCTATGGATAGCAGTAATTCAGCATTCAATGACTTGCACTTCATTGAAATTTTATCAAATATAACAAAGTACAAAGAAGGGAATGACAGTCACTTTAAAAAAAAAAAAAAAAGCGTTAATTGTAGTTTAATTGCACTGTACCAAAAAATGTGTGAGACACTTAACATTTATGCAATTAAGAAAATAATTTGACAGAGTAATTGGAAGTCAATAAAGAACTCAATCTAGAAGTAAGAATAGAAACAGCACTGCAAGCCTAAACCATTTGGCCGATGCAAAACTGTTAAAGCATTAGCAGGAATCAACAGTCATTCACTTATTTCTCAAGTTTCAGCACGAGGGAGCATGAGGCAAATTTAGTGTTATATTTTTATTGTGTTATTGTTATTAATATCTTAGTCTAACATCTATCTAGGTATGCACTGAGACTACTTTTATACTTCTGTGCTTTGTTTTTTTTTTCTGCTGTGTAGGCATCAGTTTTTATTGCCAGCATGTTGCAATTCCCATACAGAACTGCTTATGCAAAACTCTGGGACGATAAACTGGCGTAAAAGATACCCATGAGCCACCAGAAGGTGCTATATAGCGCCAGCACAATACATTATGATGCATCAGACATACTGAGGAGAACAGCTTGCTAAGCTCTCACCAGTAAGTTTCTATGGTGCTATGAAGGTATAGGAACACCTGGGACCTCTAGTAGTAAAGCACCGGGAAGTGGAAGTGGAAGTAAAGACAGGCCAGGGTTTGAAGGACCATCCGAGCTCCAGTAAAGTGAGCCTGGAGTTGGAAGCTGAGCAGTAGCCAAGGACTGATCTGATGGGAAGAAGGGTGACCAAACCAGAAAATAAAATATATGTTAAGCCCACATCACACTTCACTTTCCAACAATTTTTCAGTCACAGATTTCTTTTATTTATAGTATCTAAAGGCCATGTGACACTTTTCTATCAATTTTCAGACATAGCCTTCATTTACTTAATCTTATTGAGCCAGAGGCAGTCGGTATTGAGCAATGTGAACCTAGTCGCATAAGATGACAAACTCGAACCAGTCTGTCACTCTCCAAGATAAAAAAAAAAAATCAGACATTTGATTTTATGTTTAGTCATAGTGGTGGGCTGTGTATGCATGAGAGATGACAACCAATGAATGCTCTTCCAGAAATACAACTCAAATAATAAAAGTGACAAGCAATTTACGTGTTTTGGACATCAAAAACAGAACAGAAGCTTGTCTGTCTCATGTCTCATGTTTAACAGAGCCACAACAGGAAGGCAAATGAAACAAAAAAGGCAGAGACTTCCACTGAACACGCCATACCTATTAACCCTTTGTACAGAACCAGCTCCATCACACAGCACACTACTGGCAGGCGCAAAAAAGGTCCGAGCAGGACAGTGCTGTAAGTTCAGCAGTCAGTTGGTAAATTAGATATGCCCAGCAATTTTCAGTCACGTAAACTAACATTGTCCAGTGACAAGATAGGCAACCACAGTGGTCAGGTCAGACATACCCTACAACTAGAAGTTGCATAATGTGACAGCGGATTTCACAAGCTGTGAGAAGTTGCACTGTACTTTTGTGACCTCCAGTCACAGTTTAACTCAGTTCAGTCTGCAACTAAGCCAGACTTTGTCTTAAGTTATAGGTTGGGCTCAGATGTGTATGAGAGCTGACAACTAATGGGCTCTCATAAAGAAGTATAATGAGCAAAGAAGGAACACGGAAGTTTTGGACCATGTAAACAGAAGAGAGGCTTGTCTCTCAGGGTATCAAGTTTGTCACACTACAACAGAATAGAAAAAGGGGCAAAGTTTGTAGCTGGAGAGCCTTCATACAGGCAACAGTCCTATCTGGTTAGTACATTAATTGCTCATCAGCATGGGGCAAGGTCGAAATACTTTGAAAATTTGAAATAGTGTTGAAAAGTCTTCAAGAAGATGTGTAATTTGTCATTCCCTTGGACTCCTAGCAATGTAATCTGATACGCTCAAAGCCGAAAATGCAAGTTTGATGTGCCCTCTGACTAAAAGTCAAGTAACGTAGCAGGTTATTGAGAGGAAACTGTGTGGCTTCAGAACCATATAGATAGCCCCCGACATGCAACAGGGCTCTCGTTTGTTGATACTCTCTGTGTACCACCCTCCTTCATTTACATGACAATTTCGTCTTATTATTTTGATTATTTTGTCTTCTTCATCTTCAGGAGACGGATGGATCAAAAGTGCTGATTGAGTCTATATTGTACATTTTTTTTGGTAAATTTATAAAAAAACTTGTAAGTTTTCCCTCTAAGTAAACAATATGGCATTTATACTTCAACATGCTGAACTGAAACTGCCTGTCCAATAAAAATTCCAAAAAAAAAAAAAAAAACAAAAAAAAAAACACAAAGGCTTCATTTCCACCTATTGTTTCAGTGCGTTGACAGCTAAGACTTAGTGGAAATGCAGATTAGGTTTATAAATCCAAAGATGCTGTGCTTCATGCTTGCATTTTTCTCTAGAACATCCGTTTGATGAGCCAGAAGAGCCAAATGAGGAGAGGTGACAGGAAGAGAGAGGGAAAGCTGGCAGAAGGCAGAGAGAGTTCAGGCACTCCCCGCTGACCATCACTATTGTCTAAGTCAGGCATTGTGAAACCTCCATTTGAGTCACTTTTTAAATCCTCCTATAATAACCCAAAAACAAGTTAGGGAACAACAAAAGTGAAAGGCCTCAGGTAGTAAAACAATCTTTAGAGGAGAAGACGTAGCTGCCTGGTCTGCTGTTTGCACTTAGATACAAAAGCTTACCACCCTCTGCTCATGTTCTCCCACCTTTAATCCACAAAAACTAAACAATCTAAATAGAAGTAATTAACACAATGCACTGAATTAACAACAGTCAGCTCGGCTCTTCAGAAATTAGATAAATATCTGATCTTTCCTAGTATGCAACCAACAAAACAAACAAAAAAAAAAAGATTATTTGAAATGATTAAGGCAACAGTGACATTCATACATGGCTAACACCACTTTTGCATTTATATACCTAGTCACAGCAGTAAGCCTCGCGGGTGGTCTCTGAAGGCAAAGAGACAGGCTGCTTAATTAATTGATCGAGTAAAGCAATATACTGATCAAAGGCAGTGAGCACACTGATAAACAGCAAGACAAAGCTGTGTGAGATGAACCAGAATCAATAGTCCGAAGCGGCCAGCAAAACCCACAGGCCTCAGCAATAAAAATATAGCCCATAGTTCCTGTTTTAAACTGCCATGGGAAACAGAAATTAGGATAATTTAAATGGCACAGAGTTATCATAGAGAAGATTTGATTATTTTTGTTCAAAGCGTATGTACTCTGAGAAAAAAAGGACTAAATATAAAAATAAAAAACAGAAGTCTTCAAATCTATTAGATTATTTGTTTTGAATTTTTTATCATAAGGAGGGATAAGCTTTCTTTAATAAAGTTCAGTAGATCTGGATCTGTCTCACTCAAATAGCATTTTGCCTAACAATCACCCATCACCTTGCAGATGGTGGGCCCACATGATCCCAAGATCTGGGTTGTGACCTAAAGAATGAAACTGCAAGCACAAGCTGATGACAGACAGACAGAGAGACAGACAGATAGACAGATTGACAGATAGATAGATAGATACTTTATTAATCCCAAGGGGAAATTCACATAATCCAGCAGCAGTATACTGATACAAAAAACAATATTAAATTAAATAGTAATAAAAATGCATGTAAAAGCAGACAATAACTTTGAGTAATGTTAGCATTTACTCCCCCGGATGGAATTGAAGAGTCGCATAGTGTGGGGGAGGAACGATCTCCTCAGTCTGTCAGTGGAGCAGGACAATGACAAAAGTCTGTCACTGAAGCTACTCCTCTGCCTGGAAATGACACTGTTCAGTGGATGCAGTGGATTCTTCATGATTGACAGGAGTTTGCTTAGTGCCTGTCGTTCTGCCACAGAAGTTAAACTGTCCAACTTTACTCCTACAATAGAGCCTGCCTTCTTAACAAGTTTGTCCAGGCGTGAGGCGTCTTTCATCTTTATGCTGCCTCCCCAGCACACCACCGCGTAGAAGAGGGCACTTGCAACAACCGTCTGGTAGAACATCTGCAGCATCTTATTGCAGATGTTGAAGGACGCCAACCTTCTAAGAAAGTATAGTCGGCTCTGACCTTTCTTACATACAGCATCAGTATTGGCCGTCCAGTCCAATTTTTCATCTAGCTGCACTCCCAGATATCTCGTATAGGTCTGCACCCTCTGCACACAGTCACCTCTGATGATCACAGGGTCCATGAGGGGCCTGGGCCTCTAAATGAAGTTCAAAGTCAAGTTACTGGGTTTAGGGTTAGGAGCTCAGTGATACAGAATCACCTGAGAATAGAAATGTTAGTGTGGCTAGAACATGCATCTTATGTTTGCAAATTTTGTTTTTGAGAATTTTAAAATACATTCCGGAAATGGAATTGTTTGTTACGGTCACTGCCATTATGAGAACATTGCATAGCTGTGGCAATATTGTTTGGAGCAGATAAGCCTATTGCCTGAAATATGAAGTGGAAATCACATGACATACTATGTCATTTCACTCCACCTATAAAAGGTGGTGGTGTACAGCTTCTGTCATTAAAAGACTGGATTTACTACAAAATACATGGAAATTCATTCTTAGTAAATTAGTTAAAATTAAAACAACTTAGTTTCAGAACCTTTTGCTTGCCCTGTACATGACAATCAATATTTCTGTCCCGTTTTTACACTGTAGCCAATCCTTCACATCTCCCAATATTTACATTCTAGCCTGCCTTGACGATTAATATATTTTACTTCTTCCAGCATTTAGACTCTAGCCTGTCTTCAATGATCAATATTTTTGACTTCTTCCATTATTGACTCTATCCTGTTCTTGAAAATTAATATTTTGACTTCTCCCAGCATTTAGACTCTAGCCTGTCCTTAATGACCGATATTTTTGACTTCTCAAAGCTTTTAGACTCTAGCCTGTCTTTGAAGATCAAT
>JANRMT010027041.1:92531995-92569275 GCA_026402145.1 Polypterus bichir lapradei
ATTGATATTTTTGACTTCTCCCAGCATTTAGACTCTAGCCTGTCCTTGATAATCAGTATTTTTACAGCTCTTGAAATTTACGTTGTAACTCTTTCTTGACAATCAATATTTTTGACTTCTCCTCATATTTTGACTCTAGCTTGTTCCCAGGACAAACCCAGGTCACATTAAAGTGAACTTCCCCGCTTGACTTCCTGGAAGTGTCTACAAAATCCTAAGGAGGAGCTTCAAAATATTGCTGATAATAAAGCAGCCTAGTGTGTTGTTTCACTACATATTGCCAGAGAAATTCTGTCCAGGGAAAGTGAATAGAAAGTGATGTAAAGTGAAAAATACAAAAGAATAATTACTTTAAAATGTATAAACAAAATAATACCAACAGAAACATGAATAAACTGAACTAAACAGCTAAACAGTTTTTTCCCTTCTGATGGGTGTTGTTCAATGAAAAAATGAGAAACACAAGATCTACACTTAACAGTGTGCTGGTCACTAAAAAGCTCATTTTTAAAAGATTATTTAAAGGGACAGAATATTTGCAGGAAGTCACTTAATAAACTTTATTTAGTGAGATTTACAGAAGCGTGATAATTAATTGATTTCTATTTCAACATTAAAGACCACTACAAGAATTCAACCTCTGCAAAATTCTGAAGAAAAAAAAAAACACCAATTGGGAAAATTACAAAGACTGCATGGAAATGGACAGAATAACAAGTATATATTGAGAAACATCAGAAAGTATTTGGACTTGTGATTTGTTATGTACTAAACTGAAAGAAAAACATATTTAAATAGGACTTTTCAGTTACATATCTTCAGTGATCCAGTTGTAAGCTACAGAGTTCTAGATTTAAATTTTAGCCTGATCATCATGCAGAGCTGGCTTGTTCTCCCTAAGGTATGTACTCTGTGTGATGGCAGGCACACCCCAAAAGACGAAAAAAGAATAATACTGGAAATTCTGACAGAATGAGAGGGCTAGGCTAAAGGATAGTTGCTAAATAAATGCTTAAAGGTCATTACCAGTAGTTAAGAAAATGCTGTTACTAAAATCAAAAGGTTAGAAAAAAAAGTCCAAGAGTCAAAAGGAAGGCCAAAAAGCCTAATTCATATGTGCTGGACGGATAAAAACATAATTTTGGAAATACACACGCTATATTAGAAACTAGCAAACATGTATTAATTACAAGTTTTTCTTCAGATGGACAGCAATGAACTTTAAGTGACTTTTAAAGGTAATTTAGCTACCTCTGCATTCTTTCTTTCTTACAGCCAATCATTTAAGACTCAGATACATTTGTACATTTGTTATTGTTATCTAAATAATTTATGGTATTCTTTGTTTAAAATGATCAGACAATTTACAGCCTAATAGTAAAAGAACTGGAGATGGCAAGAAATTGCACAGATAAAGTACAAGAATCGACAGTTTTAGGTAGAGTCACTCACCACCAGGATAGATAGCCAATCATATGTGCATAACACCACATGAATTTTTAATGCAAACAGCAGCCCTTCCAAGAGACCAAACAGCAGCATCAGAGGCAGGGATGTGTCAGAGAAAGAGATACCATTTCAATTGGACTTTGGAAAACACAACCTGTACAAGCCAATCTTACAAAGACAGTGTTAATGTTAAATTCACATCTAATTTCAATAGAATATCAGTTTCTCATAGTTACTTACATTATGGTATGTCTTTTACCCCCTTTAAGTTAACACAAAATATAAAACTTTCTTAGTTATACCTGTATAACAATGTTAATTAAGCCTGTTAGGAAATAGTCTCACTGCTAGCATAGACTATTACATAAGTTTGCAAATAGGAGATTGGCATACGGTTTTCAGACCGTGCTTAACGTGCTTACTGTTTTTGATATGAACATTTAAAAGTACAACTGTAAGTTCAAACTTAGAGATAAATGAATCAAGATAAAAAAAAAAACCCTTAAAACAGACGTTTCTTTGAACAAGAACTTTTCCTTTCTTTCCTTCAATTTTTTTTGCTATTTTTGTGTGAACTGTTTTGGATTTAATTTTTACTAAAACGTGTAAAGCAAAGATATTTGGTGTGATGAATTATTTGAATGCACATCACACTATTGCCTGGACTGTTCTATGAAGCAAACTAAAAGCTGCACAACTTTTTGGGAAAAATGCAGCCACACAATCCATGCATCAGGCAGACTGCTAAATCTAAGAACCATAAATGAGAGCATCCTCTTTCGCCATTGCTGTTAATCCTTCCGCAGGCTTTCCAAGATTATATACTTCAAGACTTTGCTCTCTATTTATATTTTCTTTTTTATCTATTTATATTTTCTTTTTTTATTATTTTATTTTATAATTTCTCAACTTTGTCTTAATATCTAGAGCGACTGAAGTAATAAAGTAAATACAGGATGCCCAGTATAGGGGCGACTGCCGCTTTTCTTTTCCTACAGGGTTATCGGGCTGACATTTCCAAAAATGAAAAGCGTGGTAAAAGTAGCACATTGATGGTTGGTAAGTGGCATATAACTAAAAGGTGTATGAGCCTGCATGTGTCTAGGATATTCTTGAAGATCAAAGTGGCATTTAAGTCTCTGTTATATCTGGTGACTCCTATAAACTGTCCATGCTGAAGACATTGAGTCCATATGTGGAATACTCAGGAGTGAAACACATTGCACACATCACTCATTAACCGTTCCTAAGTGAACAGGGTCGGTGTTGTGGGTGTCTTTCTAGCTGTATCAAGCTTAGCGTGTGAGAGTTGACCAATCTGATTGTAAACTCACCATAATCATCGAAACTAGAAGGAAAATATCCCCAGCCAAAATTGAAAACCACTTCTGATTTTATTTTTATCTAAAATCTTGGAAGCACAGGTGCTGCCATCTTTTATAGGGAATGCCCACATACTCATCATCATCTCGAAAAACTGTAAATAAAATCACAACTCTCAAGAAACCAAACCAAAAGACAAAATAAAGAATTTTGTAAAAAATGAAAATGGCATCCTGGAAGCAAAATTAAATAGCAGGCACGCTAACTTAGATAAATGATGTTTAATCATTAGATTAATTAGATTTTATGTCTTCTTAGGGAGTCAAGGCTGGAGGTCTGTCAAAAACAGGACCTATTAAATCCCATTCAGTCATTCCTTGTATGATTTTGGGCTACACAAGAAATAAATTGTTGTATTAGAAGTAATTTTGCTTTAAGTAACACAATTTTAACTAATTTACTTCTATATTACAGATCTTTTCCTCAAGCAAATTGCTGATTCCTAATTTAAAACTAAACCTTCAAAACAATACTTGATTTTTTTTTCCCCAAAATATCTACCGTGATCTGATACATTTAATAATCATTTAAACTAGAATTTATAGCAGGATTGGTTTGGTGGCTGTGGTCTCATTTCTATTACAGGAACAGCTTAAGGCTTTGGCAAAATAAGTACTGCCACAAAGCGAGGACATTATGAAATTAGGATATTACCTATCTGCTCCTTATGGTTTAGTCTCACCTGAAAAAATGATGACAGTACTGTAAGAATTAAGCTTTTTGACTCCAATACCTTCAATACCATCTAGCCATCCCTTTTAAGGGGTAAACTCAGAGATATGTAGGTGGATGAGCCTATGGTTTCCTGGGTGATGGACTTTCTGTCAGGCAGACTGCAGTTTGTGAGACTCAAGAACTGTGCCTCTGTTGTGGATGTGAGCAACACTGGAGCACCACAAGGAACAGTCCTGTCTCTTTTTGTCTTTACTCTGTACACCTCAGACTATAAATACAACACCAGATCATGTCATTTGCAGAAATTCAAAGATGGTTCTGCATTTATGGGTTGTATTGATAAAGGGGATGAGACAGAGTATAGGAGTCAGGTGGAAAATTTTGTTTCTTGGTGTAAAGTATTGCCTTCATCTTAACATCAGCAACACCAAGGAACTGATTATCGACTTCTACCACATCAAAGAGTCTCTATGTCCGTTCACTATTCAAGGAGTGCTACAAGTACTTGGGGTTCACATTGATGACAGGTTGGACTGGACTCAGAACACAAAGGAGCTATTTAAGAAAGGGCAGAGCAGGCTCTTATTCCATAGGAGACTGCATTCCTTTAATCTGGCAAGTGACATCCTTCACATCTACAACTCTGTGATAGCCAGATGCAATTTTCTACACTGTGGTATGCCGGGCCAGTAAAATTACTACAAGAGAGGTCCACTGAATTAAAAAGCTAAGGTTCCGTTAGAAGCACTCTTGGAGGCAGCAAAGGAGAGAAAGAAAGCAAACTGAGCGCCATTATGAACAATTCTGCACATCATCTCTCTGACCCACCAACACTGAGGACTTTTAGCCAGCAAATTATCCAGCAGAAGTGAGTCAAGAAATACTCATTGTGTTTCTTTATTTCAACAGAAATATGTCTGCATAATGCCTCACTAGGAGTGTAACTGCCAAGTCAGAAGTTTTCTTTCTTTTTAATTTCTTTGTTCAGACCAAAGCATGTGTGTATATTTAATACCTACCTATTTATGTATTTATTTATTTAAAGAGCTTCTGTAAAAAGCCAAATTTCCTCCTGGGATAAACTTCTATCTATCTATAAAGGTTGATAGCCTTTAAATGTTAAGGAAACTGCACAAGCACACCATTTCTAGAAACTGCAACTCTTTCTGCATTTATCAGAATAGTTATAAAATGGCCTAACATATAGGGGAAATGTTAGCAAATATGAAGAATAAAAGTACTTCTACTATTTAATCACGGCACTATTAAATAGTGATATTTGGGTAACATTTACAGAAATTAAAGTTGTAATTCACATATAAAAGCCGAGAGTTATAAATCAAGTAATGCTGGATTAATACTTAAATTATATTTGAATGCAAGTACATTTCAGATGAATTTAAAAGGAACTTGAGGTACTCCGTTAATTGTACATTATGTAGTATTTTCAGTATATTAAAAATATTTGCACAGTATTCTATTGTATATATCTACATTTTTCAGTTACAATGAAACTATCAATCAAGAAAATATATTTTCACCTAATCTGTATCAAAATTTCTAAAAATGCTCAAATGCAAAAATATTTTTAACTTTGCATGATCAAAATATAGCAAATGTAGTCCATTTGGTCTAAAAAGTGGCCAAGTTCTGTGATATTTTAATTTAAATCCACAGTGGAGAGGAAACAATTACCACAATACCTGGAACTATTTACACATTGTTGCATAGAAATAAAAGGTGCCATAGATTCTACTTATTTACAATGTGATTAAGAACAATGTTCACTGAAATGGAGCAGGAACTTCTGAATGCCAGGGAACTGCCAAATCCAGTATTATACTTTCTGAATTCATACAGCTACTCATTAAATACTGGTTTCCGCTTTGGAGACTGAATCGCTTTGCAAAAGTATAGGTCAGCTCGACTTAATGTGGTGTAGTGTACAACCAAGATCACAATTACCAAAAAACTCTGATCACACTAATGTGTGGGATATTATACAGAGATTACATAGATGATTAAGTGTAAAAAGGAAAAAAAAATACATGCCTGGTAAGACACCTCCACTACTGTTTTGTATTATTTCTTTAGAACTGCAGAAAGACTCTGGTTTCCAGCTCACATTGCAGTGGGGGTTTAATGCATAACCTGCTAGGTTTAAGCATACGGCAACTTTAAAAGCTTTGGGCATCCGAAGGAAACAAAAAAGCACAACTTTAAAAGTTAAGTGTTAGAATCTGAAAGCCAGCAGGCATATCATGGGTATCTAGCATCTCCTTGCAGTGCATCACAGCAAGCAGCACAAACCAATATGCGCAATGGTAACGGAATATATACCCAGGCAATGACATCAAAAGATGTTTACTATGCTAACTAAAAATATATATAATTTACCTTAGCAATTTTTTCCATCCATACACCATTATTATACTCATTTCATCAAAACTTCCTTTCCATCCCCTTCTAATGGGAAATGGATGGGCAATAACTTGGAGAACAAACAATTTGGAGAAATGTCTCCACTTGATTATCTCATAGATAAAGTCTGCTTTCAAGGCAGAGATGAGCATCCTTCTGTCAAGATTACTGAATAAAAATCGTAACGAAAATATAACTAGCCAGCTGGTAAAGTTTGCAGATGACACTACACTAAGTGGAATAGTGAATACCCTAAAGCAAAGGGCTCCAACTTCGGTCCTGGAGTGATACTGTGGCCCAGGTTTTCATTGTAACATTTTTCTTAATTATTGACCAGTTTCTCCAGCTAAATAACTTATTTTCCCTTCAATTTAATTTGTTTTTTTAAGATTCAGTCCTCTGAATTGTTTTTTTTCCCTTAAACTGCACCCAAACAGAAATGAAATATGTAGTAGGCCAACAAATGTCCAGTTAAGTTGGGGCCTCAAACTCTATCCAATTTCACTTCAACCATTTTCTTAATTAGAAATCGGTTCTTGTTGTTAATTAAACCTTTTATTTAATTCCATGGTTTGTTAGTGCTCTCATTCTGACACAGGAGACATTTCTAAAACTATTAATATTATTTTTTCTAAGAGCATTGTCAAAATGTATTGTGGATCTGAGCAGATCATCATCATGGAGACCTTCACCTTTCTTTATTTTCAGATATTGAATGATGGACACAGGATACTGGCTCATTTTGTATCTCAATATTGTTTGGCTGCTAATTAAGGAAGAAATAAATAATTAAAGGCCCAAGGCTTCAGTAGCAAGTTAATTAAAATTAAGGCAAAGAAGTTAATTAAAACGTGTTTACGCAGAATTGAGCTTTAGAAGACCCACCATCCCCACCACTTGTTGGTCCAGATTCCTGTCTTTAATTCAAAAGGTTATTCTAGTATGAACATGTTTCCTCTGTGTGTACTGCTCTGATTTTCTGGAATTATTTATTTAACAATACATTAGCATATTTTGCCCACTGTGAGCATAAGACAGGATAACTAGACTTGTGCATTACATGAGATTTTTTTCACTGACATTTTTATATTGTATATCAATCTCCATAGACACCCATTCTATCAGAAACTTCATTACCTTCTTTCTCCATTAAAACATGACATTAAAAATTGTTCTCGGCCATCATTACAAATTACATGGGTTAGATATCATATAAAAAAAAGAATACAGGTAGTCATTGACTTATGACCTATGCATCTTTCAACTGTTTGACATACGGCCGCTACCGTGTCTCACGGTCAAACGATAGTTTTTGCCACACCAGTTCCATATGTCATGACTCATTCATCTCAATCACCGTTTAGCACCTGCAGTGGTGTTGTCTACATTCAGGTACAATTACAATTATAATTACAGGAAAAAAGGCAATTGATCTCGACACAAAAATGAAGGTGATCAAACTGTATGAGGGAGGAAAGAAAGCAAATTCAATCGCATGTGACTTTCAGTTATCTTATTGTAACTGGTGTTCACCGCACACAATGTACTGCTGCGCTTTAGCATTGAATACAATTAACCTCCGAAACCTCTGCATTTTGACTCATGATGTGCCACTTTATGCAAAAGACTTATTGTACAGTACTATACATATGGTCAAGATTCAATACTGTACAAACACTGGTTTATCTTGCATCCAGATCGATTTATGACTAGTCTGTCAGAAACATACGTGGTTGTAAGTCAATGACCACCTGTATAATTTTTAAATGGAGTATTTCTTCAGGTTCATTCATTTAAAAAACTAAAATACTAAAAAGTTAGTTAATCAACATGTGTCAATAAGACCCTTGCAAATGACTGTAGTAATTCAAAAAGAAATTGCAATTTAGTAATACATAATAGAAGATATTCAAATACAAGCTATATTCTTTTACCAACCGTAACCCACCGTAACTCATTACCGTACCCAACAATGATAACGCATGACCCACCGGCCGCAGCCTGTCACCTGGTGGTTTAGAAACACTGCTATAAATATCTATTAACTTTGTTTCAGCATTAACAAATTCATGTCACACTCAAGAAATGTATTTCAGTTATTTAAGAAACAGATGCATAGAGCCTACAAACACTGTTCAGTTTGAGTTAAATTAAATGAACACAGATGTACAATAACAATATATTACATTAAATAATTTTTTCAGCAAATGTCAAGGTAACATTTTTTTTTTTACATAATATACTTCCAGTAGCTCTGTGTCTCTCATTTTCTCTGCAATGTTCCTTTTGACCATGTATAAAACTTAATACAAGTCCATATTTAATTGAGCTCTTTGAAGTGTAAACTACATCATACCTACAGTAAACTCTGCAAACCACAGATCAATGTGATATGTGCCCCCAATGTTGCAAAACAAACAAACACCAGCACAAGCCATTTAGAAGATAAGATTAATATCTTTTGAGGTATATCAAAAAAATCTAAGCAAGTTAACTGGCCTCATGCTGGGCTTTTCTTCCTCTAACCAAAAGTACTAACACAAGGAGGTTCCACAGAAAAGTAAACAGTCTCTGCATGTCACTGAGCTATCTGTGTCAAGTTCAGTAATAGTCGCAGAGTTCCTGGTGTCCTTCTCGTCAGAAGATTGAAGACATCCCATAAAAAAAAAAAAAAAAAAAGAGAGAGAGTCTCAGGACCAGAAGAGAAGGAAAGAGAATAAGCCTCTGTGACTAGTCGCAATCAGCGAGTGTCAGCTATGCTTATACCGTGAGTAAATGGCAAGGACTGAGTGAGCAGCCTTGCCAACTGAAGTCCAATATTTTGTCACTAGGACCACCAGCTTACAATCCAAAATACTGTTTTAAAAATGTTAATTTAATATTAAGTAACCTTTATGTCGTAATTTGATTCAACGTATTTACAGTATTTTACCATATCAATGTGTTGTTCAAATTCTGACTACTGAAAGAGTGTTTGTTGCAAGCATTCACAATTTTCACTCGCTTTAGCAGTTTACAATTCAGTAATTCTGTACTTTACAGATTATCAATCATTTTGTCACATCGCAAATCAAGCTTGTGTGGTTACCATTTAACTGCTCAATCCAGGATGAAGAACTTGTATCTAACAATTGGGACTGGATGACTCACTCAAATTTACAGACAAAGTTTATATAAATAAAATTTAAAAAAAAGCATAACTTTTAGACAATTAGCTCTGTTCAAATGTGTTCACTAGAAATTACATTTAATTCATTTTGAATTTGTGTGGAGGCCAAGTGTAAACTATATAATGCTTGCATTCTTTAGTATCAGCCTAAATTCATCCATTTTCTTTGTCTTGGGCCCACCAAGCAGAATGCAGGAAACCAGACCATCGAGGTTCACACTTACTCACCCTGCCTCAGTTGACAGTTAACCAAACTCAGCCTTTGGGATGTAGAAGAAAACTCCACATTGATACTGGGTGGGCAAGGATTCAAAATTGGGAACTCGGGACATAAGCTCTAACCACAACACCACCTTACCACCCCGAAAATAAGGTTTTATATATGTTATATTTAAAGTAACATTTAGAAAATCTGAAAAAATCTGAAAATCTGCCATTATATTGCATGTCCTAATGGAACATCTGGTTAAATACCAGCATTTGAAAGTTTGGTGTTAAAGAAGGCATGCTGGTATCTACTTTATATAACTGGCCAATGCTAGCACTTCAATGCTATCATTTTTCATTTTAAATATTTAATACACAGCACATATCTCAACATCAACCACTAAAGGGGAAAATAACTGAATGGCATTTAAAAATTAAAACATCCGGTAATCCAAAAATGTTTTATTTGTTCCCATGCATACAATGAAATTCAAGAGCAGTGGACGTGTTTTATTAAAAGTGCTGTTAGACTGATGCTATTTCAAAAAGTATAAACACAATATAGCATAACACTCCCATTTACAATTTAGGACTGCAGGAGAGTTTAGAGTATTGAGGCAACATCGGGCACACAGGATGAAATACCTGTAGACAGGGCATCAGCTCCTCGTTGGCACACCGGACTCATACAGGGCACCTAATGCAGACATATTTGATGGTGTGGAAGGAAAATCCACACAGACATGGGCAGAACGTGCAGACTCCACACAGACAACAAGCAGGCTCAGTGTTCGAATCCTCGGGATTTGTGAGTATTTTCATGTCTAATGTGATGAAACATTAATACTGAAAAAGCCAAGCAGCATTTTCTGTACACCTGCCTAACTCCCCACATGCTCTAATGATTTTATTTGTGATGAATTTATCATCATCTTGGGTGCATAGCAGCTTGCAAGGTGCATTTCTGAATGGTTTCTTAATTAATTGGGCACGTGTTGGGACCTGACATATGGTGCACAGCACTGAAGCCCTCTAAAGGTTCTCCAGTTTTCCATTTTCCTTCATAATTTCTTTTGTTAACAATCGGAATGAATCTGAACATATGCATATAGATTTGAATATATTTAATTATTACATTTTTTAAAAAACTCTGCCAGATGCTAAAGTGATTTCAATTTTCTTGTTTCAAAACCATAACCAGTTTAGCACATTTGAAATTTTAATTATTATGTAAACATCCCACAGCTCATACTCACACATTAATACATTTGAACTAAAATAATAAAAAAATAAATACACCAATTCTGCTCAACATTCTCTGAAACATAACTATGACTCTTCCTTCAAACCAGCTACTTTATTGAAAATACATGTTGCGATAGTGTTTTTTATGTGTATTTTTTTTCTTTAGCATTCTTTTACTATTAGTGTTATGCTTCTAAAGTCCAGTTTTTACATCCCTCATTACAAAGCTAGTTGTCATGATGATTTCACCAAGAGAGCATTTTTTTTAAAAACTAGCTGTTATCTACCAGGGAGTTTCCTAAGACAATGGGTCTCAGTTCTAGTGTCATCAGTTAATCAGATGTATCAGAAGTACTATGTAACTACCTAAGTTCTTTTTTGTATACAATATTTATAGTTTTTTTTTTTTTTTTTTTTTTTTAAGTCAGAGTCTAATATACTTAGTTCCCTGGAGCTCCTTACTTTTGAACATGCTACATACAATTGCCCACTACTTTTCGTAGTGACTGATCTTGTGTTCTATTGATAGTCATTGCAAAACACAATTTTATAGGAAAACTGCATTTTTTATAATTGAAACTATTAATTAGTAGGAATAATGAGAATTTTAGGTCATTTACAGGACATCTTGTAAAATGGCAGCTTCAATTGGATTTGAATGTAAATAATAATTTGATCTGTAACCTTGTGCTATTACAAAGTTTTTTAGGGCTTAGATGAAAATATAGAAATTGCAACAGGCCTAGTGTATGCGCACAACAGTTTACTTTGACGAAAGTGGGCAACTAAAAATTGTAAACAACAAGAACTAAAATAAGCCCCAACGAAAATTACATCGAAAATGATGAAAAGTCAAATGAAAAGTACAAATATAACCTATGTACTACGTACCTATTAGACAACGGTATCAAGCCAAATGAACCAAACTCAGCTTCTGATGTGGGTGTTTACTTTGTTCACTCAAGGATTTGTTTCTGAGTTTATCACCAGTCGTGTATTGACTTGGGGATGAAGTACTGTAGTGTTATCTTTATTATTATGATTAGATAATAATGATTTTCATTTTTTTACGATGTTCACTCATGCATTTATTTTTGTGTTTTTCATCAGTTGTATGTTTAAAGCTCCTACTTTTTTTTTTTTTTTTATAATTTTCTGAATGTGGGTTTACCCCGAAAATCTTAGCCAGACAAACTTCTAACACTGGATCGTGTTTTACTTTACTTTATTATAAACAGTAATAAAGTTTACAGGCTGGAGATTTACATGGCCTATGACAATGGTTCTCAAACTGTGGGGCAGGCCCCTCTAGGGGGGTCGCAAAGTAACAAAAAGGGGGGCACGAAGATATGAAAAAAAGAAAACAAGAATCAAAAATATGAAAAATACATCTATTGAAACCAAAACAAATTAACTTAAACTACATTCTGATACTAGAAAAATAAATATAGAGTTAGATAAATGTCGATAAAAGTTAAGTAGGTATAATAAAATATGCATCTATGATATATCATTAATTAAAAAAGAACAAATTGGTATTAGTGGGCTCCTTTCAAAAAAACGTTAGGGGGGCACGATTAAAACTGTTATGAAAACTCGGGTCGCAAATACTTAAAGGTTGAGAAACGCTGGCCTATGAAATGAGTTGAAGATTTTTAATTTTGGGGTTATTTGTCCCTGTAAATGTATTGTAGCGTCCTCTTCACAACACTTTTATTCACAACCACAGTTGTTGGTACCCTGACTCGAGCTTTACAGCACATTTGCTAATCACGTCATATATGTGACACTTTGACTGTCTGGCTTTGTCTCACCACCTAGTTGAAAAAGGACACAACGCGCTGTTATAGTCTACTCAGTACAGTATTATTATTGTCCGATACAAAAAAAAAAAAGTGTTAGCTGTTTTTCTTTTTCTATAATTCCACCAAATTTCAATCAAATCAATCAAAGAATTTGTTTGATTTTTTTTTTACCCCTAATGAAATATTCAAATGTCCATTCTTAGCAAATACCTAATGCCCCGGATGAAGTGTTCTGGCAAATTTTCAACTAAACTAGAAATGGTTTGTTTGTTGACGAGTGAGTGGACTTTGTGTGTGTATATTTTATAAAAACAGAGAGAGAGAGAAACTTAAATATAAAAACAAGAATAGTATGTAAAGGTTAGTATCAGTGCTTTTCAGGGAAAACAATTGCACTCACTCCTTGATTTACCAGCAATGATTAAACTAAATTTTTAAAAAATATATTATTGGAGGGTTTTAATTACAATACAAACCCTCAGCAAATAGAAACAAGGCAGACTAAAGCATGTATGACCAAGACACCAGGTTTCATGTCACGTCCAGCAACAGCAATCAATATTTCGGGCTTAGGCCACATTGGAGCACAAACAACCAAAATTAATTTATCCAGAATGAATCTACATAGCACTTATGTTTGTCCTACAGAAAATCAGTAATGATCTTTAAGATTACTACTGACAAGTCAATTCTTTCAATGTTACTGCTGTACTGCTTGGAATCTTGAAGTACTCTATAATGTGGATAGTGGAGCAGGGGCTTGTTGGGCATTGACAGACTTATAAGTATAGGGTGGTCTAGATCTAATTATGCAATTTTCATTATGCTATAACTTATTAAGTTTATTACATAGAAAATCACCCAAAAAATCCTGGACCTTCGAGAAGTGTGCGAACTGACGACATGAAGAATAGTCTTCACGTCGAACTGGAATCGTCCCCGCATAAATCAAAGTCATCCAGACGATCTGCATCTGCATAATTAGATCTGAACCACCCTGTAAGAGTTTCACCCAACTCTGTAGACTAATCTGCAGCTACTACTGCTACTAATAACACTACTAATAGACTGTACTAAAGAATTGTCAGTGTTTAGTGTATTCAGAAAAAATGTGGACAGACAGATAGACAGATAGAACAAGCAAAAAAAGTTACTTGTTTTTATTGTACAGTATAGGGGAAATCTGGCACCCAGAAGTTCAGAAACAAAAAGAAAAACAGTGAGAAATACAGAACTGTAAAAGGCTACTGTTTGCCAGTAATGACGCAAGAATGATATAAACGTCAAACTACATATTTGTGATGGCCTATAACACAATAAAAAAATAAAAAAAAATCAAAGAAAACGCAAATACACAGGATTAATAAACTATAAAATGTAGTCAACGAAAAATTTTACCAAAATCAAAAAAAAAATAAATAGAGAACAGTAGAACAACATGCAGTTTTGTATATTTGTGTGCATGTTTTGTTCTATTGCATAAGAAAGAATGAAATGGCATTCAGATTAATGCTGTTGCAACTTCAACTTGGAAAACAAAAAAAAAACATTATTTTAAGAATGAAACAAAATTAAAACAGTTTGGAGTTGCTCTACAAAGCCTACTGGAATTAAATCATTGTAGCACTTACTCTGCGGTCAATGCCAGGTCAAACGTTACAGCATAAGATAGTCATGAAATCATTGATCACAAGAATTCAGATTTTGGGGTCAACACAACGTTCTGCTGCCTACTGCACAGAAACCATCAACTTGCCAACAACTTTTTTTTTTTTTTTTACTTTTTTTGAAAACATATATTGTCTATTTGTGTAGTCAATTGCAATCACTCAAGCAACAATGCAGTAAACATAATGAATTAACTCAGTGTAGACTTATAAAAGAATGCATACTCTAATAGATAATTTAGAATTTTTGCATTTTAGTTCAATCGACATTATAAAGCAAAAATCTAAATAAAATCAACTTTTTTGCTTGCTCTTCATCAGATACTTCTTAAGTGTTTTGGGAAAATAACAGCACTTTCAAATTAATGAATGAGCAGTAGATTTAACTCGTTTCCGCTTCTGTTTTGTGAATGTTAAAGCCTGCAGTCATTAACTCCATATTTACACCCTCAATAACCATTTGGCTTGGAGCAAGAAGTGTTGAGGACAAGGTCAGGCTTCAACACATATTTTGGTTAGCAGATTTGCCCAAACTCTAAGATCTATAGAACTCCAGATCCAGAAAGTGTGCAAACAAGGTTTTTCTGACTCTTCCATCCTGAACATCAGATCTTTCAAGCCCTCCCTTCTGGGAAACTATACAGGGCACTGAAGGTTAAAACAACACAGAATAAAAACTGCTTTTTATTTCCGTTCAAAGGTTCATTAACCTATGATCTATTTCTAAAAGTTCACATCAATTTATACTAGATTGTGTGTGGTTGGCATTTGGTGCTTGAACTACTGTATAATCATAATTTCTAATTAAAATGCCCTTAGTTTGTTTCATATGCCTGTAATTAATGTGTCAATATAAGTAAGCATCAAGTGAAATTCCTTGAATGTATAAATTTAGTTACCTAATAAAGCAATTGCACTCAGGTTTGAAGAATATGCATGGTCAAGGCTTACAATTAACATGAACAAGGTCAAGCCACTGACAATCTGGCAAAAAATACAATAAAGGACAGAAGCACTAAACCTACATACCAACCAAATTAGAACAAAACTAATGTAACTCCAGCTAGGGAATGGGATATTGTAATGAGCAGAATCTAATCAAGGGATTGACCATGTAATAAGGATGAACCAATCAGAGCATGATTAGAGTTTGTGTTTTCAAAACCCTGCATTTTATCCTGTTCACATAATAACACTGAGCCTCCAATTTCAGAAATATAAACCTCTCAAGAGTGCTTTCAAAAGTCTTGTTTTTCAGGGGTTAAAAACATCGAGATGGTGTGGCCAAAAGGCAAAAATGGAGACGAATACCTGCGTTTTTAAACAAAAACATACTAGTGTGGACATAACCTTAGTCATAGTAAGTAGTAACAACTCAATTATTGCCTTAAAACTTGTCACTGGCAAAAAATTGCTCAGGGCCCTGGCACTCTGTTTCATAATGTGCATTGCAAAGAAAAGGCTGTCAAATTAAATAGCAGCAGGATCTCTATCTCTCTAGGTCTCAAACTATTTTGAAGACAAAGAGTTGCAAGAACTTTTGAAACCAAACACTTTGTGGTGTAGCACCACCACATAAATTGTATAGGAGTATACTACACATACCGTATGTGACAAATATTGACTGTCTCAAACTCAAAAGGGGAGAAGGAGAGAGGATGGCCAATCTACATGCAGGCATCATTTTCTGTTTAGGGAAGAATTAAACATACAATCAATGCTGAACCAAGAAAGTTTAAACAACTCGCCTGCTGTTGTCGTGGATAATGTTGGTAAAGTGGCCACCTGTACGCCTTTTTAGGACTGTCCTTGCGCCCTGGCTGCCTGATAATGAGAGGTGAGATTTGAACGTTTTTCATCTTTGGGATAGTGCCGTCTTCCTAACATCATTCCTTTGCAACTTTCACCTTGTCATCTTCCTACATTCTCCTCAACCCTACCTGGACAATACGCCATTTAATCTTGAATTATTATGCCTGGAGTTCCATGTAGATAACATTTGAATTGAGTGTTTTTTTGTGTATATTTATGGATATATATGTGGGTTTAACTGATCAGATGAGTCCTTCGCACACTAAGTTCATACTGAATGTATTGTGCATATTTATGTATATACAATATATGTGGGGTAAACTGTACAGGTATCTTTTGTAGGTAAATTTGTATTGAGTGTTTTTATGGTTTGTTTATGGATATATGGGTGGGATAAACATATTGGTGTGGAGGCTAAATGTAATGTTTTACAGTTTGTACTATGTGTAAAATTTATACAGTGTTTGAAAGTATGCAAAATTTTCTGTATGTTATTTTTATGGAGGCTGTACATAAATGATCAGTTAACATTCTCTTTTGTATTTTTGGATATTGCAATACAATTGCTGACATTTTATTTTTTCTTTACGTGACTGCAAGCTTTGAGAGGTGAACGTCAGAACAATCTATGTCCACTGTTATAAAAAGAGCTTCAGTTGAGACTGAACTGACAATGTAGTATATGCACCTCAAGTTTAGGGGGATTGTTACAGGGGGAAAGTGAACATAAAGAAATAAATTTCAAAGAAAATTGCATAACTGTTGGAAACAAGAGGAAAGTTATTTTAAGTCATACAGAAAATCACAAAGGCAGTAATGGTAAGAACATGGAAGGAAGAATCAAGATGGAGAAGAAGAAGAACTTCTTCCCAAAAATGTTCATTAACTTCTTCAATTAACCGAGCAAACAAGTACAGTAAGTGAAACACTTGACATTTTTAGAAATTTGCAGTATTACAAATCTAGAAATCAGATTTTTTTCATTATAAAGTTATAGTAAGTGCAATACATTCTATTTCTGCTTAATTTTTCTGTTGCCTGTACTACAAATGAACAAAGTTATAATCAGGACAGCATCAGATAAACTGGCATGAGTCAGATAGTTCTTTAATTTTGTAGACACTGCATGAGTTTATTCCAAAATGTCATAAATTAGCATGTACTGTTTTTGCTAATTTGTTGTTGTTCAAGAGCGTAAAATTAACAGACATAAACAGCCGTCTGTGAAAAACTTGGAAATAGTTAACTCTTTCCATCTCTCATGCTCGACAGCCCTGGAATCCCAACTATTTCTAAGCCTGTTGCAAGCTACACTGAAAATGGTAGGCTTTGTTTCCCTATTGTATTCGTTTACTGTTCAAATACCTGATAGTCATGTCTGTCTTCTTTCTGTTTTATGGTCTTATTGTTATATTGTCTTCTGTTCTGAACTTTGAACATTCAGTTCTCTTTGTTTGCTTTTCAAATAACACAAGCATTGTGTTTCTGCATTCTAAACTCATGTTTTATCCCACAGCGTGAAGCTATGTGAAGGCTTTTCTCCAATCATGGCTGGTGCAGACTTAAATAAAATCATATGCTTTGAATGAAACCATTACCAAGTGACAAACTAACCCTGCTTTCCCCATAGGATCAACTGAAAACACCAAGGTAAACAATAATGTAAGAGTCAGTACAAAGTGCTCTTTTTTCCCCAATGACAGACACTGTAATTCATGTTGTGTGCATAGAGAAAGACAAACTTTGACAGAAGAAAGGCCATATCAATATTCAGTTAGCCATATGCTGTTTGTCAAAGTCAATTGGCATACAATCAAACATAGGGGTCCCTCAATCCTATACTCTGTCTCCTTTATTGTTTACCTTTTACGTCAGTGATCCAAGCACAGAACAATAAGCATTGTTCTACGATAAGATTTGCAGATAACCATGGTGATAGGATGCTTGTCTAGGTCAGACGGAAGTCACCAAACTCATCACATGAGCCTCTTTCACACATGCAGGCTTTCCTAGGAATTGCTCTGTCTGAGGCATGTATGAATAAAATGGGAGTGAGGTGTCCCAGGACACGCACCCTGGTAATTTCCAAAGAAAAAGAAAATCTTGTATAATTTCAAGGAATTTACTGACATTGCTTAATACACTGTTAATTCAAATGAACACATCATAATGATATTTATACTTTCTTATTCTTATGAATTTGTGCAATTAATATTATATTTGCCATTGCATAAATATTTTATCATTATGTTTTGGCTGCCATTTTGAAGTCCACTTGTTGTTCAACACCGCCATGTTGTTTTGACTAGCGAGGTCCGTTGCTAACATGTGTTCAAATAGCAGATCAGTGGACTTTCTTCTATAAAATGGTGATATCTAGCATTGTAGGTGTTCCTCTGTGTATCGCAAATACATTCAAAAAAAAAAAAAAAAAAAAGATTCTAAAATTAGTTAAAGTAAACAGTTCTTATCTGAAGCTGTTGATTTTTCAACTTAGTTTTGTGTTTTGGACTTCATGTTTTGTTTTGCACTCTGCACAGCACCCACAGTACCAGTACCTGTGCATAGTGGAGGCAGAACCTCTGAGTTTTTCCCAGTTGATTCTGGGGTTTGTCAGGGGTGTATTCTTGCTCCTTCTCTGTTCAATTCTTGCATACACTGGGGGTTGGGCAGAGTCATGGGGTCCAGCGGCTGTGGGGCATCTGTTGGTGAAGAGAGATTCACTGATCTTGACTTTGTCAACGATGCTGTGATCTTCATGAAGTCAATGGAGGCTCTGCTCGGGGGCTTTCGAAAGACACAGCAAGGAGTCTGAGTGTCTGGGCCTGCAAGTCTCCTGGATAAAAACCAAGATCCAGAACTTTAATGACCATTAGGGCACAGCCACGAGCAGTGTGTCTGTCTGCAGAGAGAGTGTCGCCCTTGTCGAGAGGTTTACTTACATCAGCAGCAACATTCAGGTCCCAAATGAGGAACATTACCTGCCTTGTGAGGGAGTGTCAGTTATGGCATTAAGGCCATGAGGTGCAATTTCCCAAGTGTGATCTGGCTTGCAGGATGCTCATTGCGGAGGACCCGAGCAGCTGGACCAGACCAAGGGGACTGCCACATAACACCTGGCTGCAGCAGATAGATGGTCACTTCCAGAGGGTGAGACTGGACAGTATGTCTGCCTGAGGGGGTTGCCAACTGGGATCTTGTTCTGTTTCATCATGTAGTGGGTGCAGCAACATGCCGTACTAATGCATGCTCCCCAACCTGACCTGACCAGTTTTGTTTTGCCTTTTTTAGGCCCTAGAAATTGATTTTTCCTAAATTAATTTCTTTGTTTTTGCCTGCAAAAAGACAATTCACTCCAGCTGCTTAAAATACCTTTATTTTGTCTCCTGCTATGGGACCTCACAATAATTCAAGGCAATCTTGCTCTGCTTTTAAGACATAAAAGACACAAGTAGTGGTGTTAAATGAAGACAATACCCTGCTATATCTTACTTTAAGGCCAAATAACATTTCGTCATCCTTAATTAATTGTGTAAGTAAATCAAAAGTGTGGATGGATGGGAACTACTGTCCTGTGAATGCAGAAAAAGCAGTGATATTTATTTGCAAAAATGATGTAGGTGATGGTGGCGCACCCACCACATGACAAACTACCTCAGGATAGCAGATTAGGACACAAAGTGATGTAGGCTGCAACAATATTATCTCACTTTTTAAGTCAGTTGGACTAACCATTATTTTTATTGAATCAACATCCAAGTCATTGTCTTTAATATCAGTATGTTTCTGAATCACGCATTAAAAAGCTAACTAAAACTTCCCCATTTTAAAAAAATACAGGAAAATTAGGATTCTTAACATGGAAGATGTTAATATATTTATATCTAGTAGGATTGACTACTGTAATGCTGTTCAAATCGGTCAATATGCAGCTTATGTTGCTTCAAAATGCTGCAGTAAGAATTATTATAAGAACTAGAAAGGACAACCACATACTTCTAGTTCTTAAATCATTACACTGGCTTCCAGGTAAGCCTAGAGCCAATTTCAAAACATTGCTTCTTACATCTAAAGTCTTCAATGGACAAAGCTCTGCATACCTAATTGAACTTATCATTACTTTCAAACCAGAGTGTGCATCAAGATCTGAAGATGTCTGCCTACTAAAGATTTCAAAGATTAACAAAATAAGAAGGTGAGCTCAAGCTTTTAGGTACTGGGTTCCAAAGCTTTGGAATGATCTGCCCGTTTATGTAAAGCTCGTGTCACATTATGCAACTGTTCTAGCAATTTTCAGCTATAGTCTTAATTTACATAATTTTAGCGAGTCAGAGGCAGTTGGCTGTGTGCTCACAAGAGTATTGTCACCTAATGTGACATGTCCAGCAACTCACTCCAACCAGTCTGTGACTCACTCCAACCAAGTCAAACAGGTTTGATTTTATCTTTAGTCGTAGGGGTGGGCTCTGTGTGCATGAAAGTGGTCAATCAATGAAGGCTTATCTGGAAGTACAATGCATAGAATGTAGTGATGGGAAATTAAAAATATTTTGTTTTGAACCTAGCAAAAGAAGAAAGGATTGTCTTCCTAATGTCTTGTGTTTTACATACTAAAATAGAATAAGGAAAAAAAAAGTGCAAAGACATCTGCTGAACTCACTGTACCTACAAACCTGTTAACCCTCTTTATGCGACCAGCTCCGTCACAATATTGGCTGTCATAAAAAGGTGCAAGCACGACTGTGCTGACAGTTCAGCATTCATTCATTTAATGTGATATGGGCAGCAATTTTCAGTAACATAAATTGACATGTTCCGGTGATGATATCAGCAACCGCAGTCACAAAACCAGACATACCCCATGACTAGAGGGATGCACAATGCGACATCAGCTTAATGGATGCCACTTCAGTCTCAGCGTTTAAATGCAGGTTCCGGACACTACTTTAGTCTAGTATATCCCAATTGGGGCCTTTGATTTTCAGGGCATACTGAAACTCTGTTTATTGCTCATTTGTATAAAAGTTTACAGTAAGTAATACAATCATTATGAACTGCAACAAACCTTCCTCTATTCTGTTTCTCTTTCCAGTATCTTGTTGGGGCACTTGCCTTTGTTAAAGAGAACTGAGATACTGGGAACATTGGAATCAAGAGAATGTACAGATTCTGTGGACAGATTAGACAGCCCAGCAGCAATTTTACAGGAAAATGTCTAGGACAGGGTGGACAGACATTTGGTTGAAATCTCCAGGACCGTGGCGGAGTCTGACTCTGTTTTTGACTTTCTCTGATATAACTGACAGTGTACCCCCAGAGGTTGAGTTTCTCTTGGGAATGCTGATGAATGGATTTTTTTGTATTCCGCTCCTCCATTGTCGACTGGCAATATTTCAAGAATTAATTAATTAATTAATTAATTAATTAATTAATTAATGGATAGATATTGCTGGGCTCAACTTAAGTTAATCACTTTCAAAGTATATCCTTTTACTATCTGTTTAAACAAATCTGTGTCTTCAGTATGTAATTACTAAAGTTTATATTTGTAAACTTGTCACAGAGCTCTGCGTCTGCACTCCAGGAAGAGTGCTATACAAAAATAAACTGAACTGAACTGAATTCATGCTTTTCACAAATAAAAGTTTTTCTTTTTTTTTATTTTGACTGAGGCTTGACTAGCTATTTAAAATGCCGGATAACAGAATATTCTAATATACAGTATAAGGGCCACTCTTCTCTAAGCCAAGGAGATAACTGTGAAGCCATTCCTACCAGACAAGTAATGGGTAGTCTGCATCATAGATGCATGACAGAAAATGAAGCCCTCTTCTATAAGCCAAAGAAGTGGAACAGGAATGAAATGGGCAGCATCTAGCAGTAGTGTTTTTATATCACTATCTGGGTATTGTTAAAGATTCAGTAGCACATATCTTCAGATCCTTGTTGCTTTGTATTGGGCTCTGCTGTTTCTTAGTTTCTCAACAATAGCTTTCTTTAAATCCTGAATGCACCATTGTAGTTCAAGTAAAACTATGCAAATACTTTTATCCGTCTACAAAAATTAACAAAGCACTTAGTAAATGTTTCCTTCCGTCTAATATTTCTTTAGAAAAAAAAAATGATGATGGTGGACATGCTCCTTTTATGTGACCTTCAGGATCTCCATTCCCTTACTTAATATGTGTGAATGAGAAAATACTGTGATGTAGCAAATGAGAATACTTTTGTAAGTGTTCATTTTTGGGGCATTTTAGGCCTTTATATGCATTCAGTCACAGCTCAATCAATTATTTTGTGTTTTATATCTGTAATTCATTTATAACACTTGGAAGAGATCTGTTTTCATTTGGCTTTTTTGACATTGAACAGAAAATGTCAAATTAAATCCACACTGATTTAATGTTGTACAAAAATAAAATGTGGAAATACTTTTTATATGCACTGTAACAATGCAAAATTAGTGTTCTAAGGCAAAATATGGCCAAATAAACATATTTTGAACATCAAAAGAAAGCAAGCTCTGACAACCATGACAAATTAGGTCTCCTAAATAATCTGAGTTCTTCAGCTAGAAGTGTCATTTGTCAAATAAATGAGAAGGTTGCTCACAGAAGTTATGCTTTAAAGGAGTAGGAGGGGTGGCAAGTTTATTTTTGTGGCTTTTCTTCACTAATATATGAGGAACATTCAAAATGTTTCTGCACTTTTATTTTTTCGTTGGAAACAGTGAAGGTGGGAGAAGTAGTAATTGGGCATTAAAAAAACCTTTGTACATCACTGGGAAAATTGCATCACAAAACAAAGGTGACTATGTAGAATAGTGATGTAATTTTTTTTTGAAATTCTTAATAAATAGAGTTAAAAGAAAAAGTGAGGAAACTTTTTGAACATCCCTTGTATGTTCTCCATATTTCATGCTTTTTTCTAGTTATGCACTTGTTCTTTGATAAAATTTAATTCATTTTGAACATACCAGCCCAAGTATTAGAATTAGCCACACTTCACAAGCACATTTTGAACTGTTGGATAATGGATGGATGGATAGTGATCACGCACACAGAACTTCTAAACGCCTCATCTTCCTAACATCTTCACTTGGCCCCAGGTTATAATTTTGTCTTAACCCTTGAAGACTAGATTTCTCTTTCTGTGTGTATGGACCTCTAATGACTTCCTCTTATTTTGTTGCCTGTCTGCAATTTTGAGCCTGTGTATGAAATTACACCGCAGTTACTTCTTATTGTCCAACACATTAATTTGGGGTACAAATGCTCACAAAGCACCAACGACTATGGAGAAAAAACAAAACATCAGTCAAGGTTAGGTAGCACCTTTTGACTTTCAGCCTCATACTTGTAGAAGCCCCTTTTGGATTCTTTTTACAACGTTCAACACAGGCAAAAGAAATTTTGTGTTAGAAACTGATGGATGAAACATAAAACACACTAATAATACTTGATTTGTCCCTTTGGCTGACTACTTATTTTATTATGCCCTATGTGTAAAACATCCAAACATTTCTTGCAAGCAGCCAGGCTGTTTTGGTGGATATTTTTGTTATCATTATTGTCTTTAATGAGAGTAAAGATTCCAAAGCATTTTTGACATACAGGAATAAAGCTGCACTTAAACCCAAGTATAAAAGCTTTCCTATAGATATGAAGAAAAAATGTATATACTTATTCTGCAGCGGTGTTTATTTTGAAATGAAAACGTTCAGATTTACTCACTACCAATAAAGAACAGGTAAGTTCAGGTTAAGGAGCATGCACTGGTACAGCTCGTTGCCACACCCACCACACGACAAAACAAATCGGGATCCTGTTTGGCAACCTCATGACCTGATCAAAGCCTCCATTGACTCAGCAAAGATCATCAGCAATGTCAAGATCAGTGAATCTTTCTTCACCAACAGATGCCCCATAGCCACTGAACCTCATGACCCTTCCCAACACCCAGTCCATGAACAGAGTAGGAGTAAGAACACACCTCTGATGAACCCCAGAATCAACTGGGAAAAACAGAGGTCCTGACTCCACTCTGCACAGCACTCATTTGAGATCATGTTGTGGGCAGTTTTTTGCTGTAACCAAACTGCTTCAGCAGAGGTTGTCCATTTTCACATCCAACCACAGCAATATGAGCATCGTCACAATAAATAAATGAAAACGTATGTAACTACTATGATGGAAAGAAATTCCGAACTGAACAAAAAGAACAATAGTTCAGGACAAGAAAAAGAAGAACACTGGTAAAAGGGAAATTAAATGAAATTCTAGATAAAAACGTGTCCAAAAACATAAATAAAAATACTTATGTGACCAGATTCCTATTTTTCCCACATATCTGACACAGATCTGATTTTAGTTTAACCATCCAACAACCACACTAAATATGATTTCGGAGCTGACTATAGGGTGCTTTTGTATTTTTTACTGAATTCCAATTAAATTCTGATCACCCAATCTGAGTTTAAACAGTCAGAGCACATTTTCACTCAAGGATGTGGCAAGAGACAACTGCACAGATATTTGAATGCTGTTTGTTTCATTCAAAAGTTGTTCACCCACCAGGAGTCATCAAAGCAGCTAACAATGCAATCCCACCACTCTTGGCTCCCGTTGTGTTTCCAAATTGTCCTCTGAATGAAAACCATGGCAGAAAACATATGCCTTAGCCCTAATGCACATTTAGAAATTTAGCTCTGCATCTAAAATAGAAAACTGAAGAGCATCAGCAAAAAAAAAAAAAAAAAAATGCGACAACCTTCCACATAATCTGAATGTGTATGTAAATACTCAGGCCACAACTAGATCATGCAATGCTAATACCACCAACATTAGACTGGATTTCTTCACCATTTCTAATTCAGACATTATAAAATTTATGTATCACTATACATTATCTTGTTTATTGATTTAATTGATTACTTTTGTCATTTTGCATATTGGTATACATATCTGATATGAATACATTCACCTAGTAAAGTCTCCTTAAACTTTAAACATGCCATCAATGTGTTGAGAGGTACCTGTTTGCTCCAAAAATAGGATAAAAGGTTGAACAAGTTCAACTTGGAGTATTATCATCCAAAATAAAATTTTTTTGCTATCATCATATCTGACTAAACATGTTAATCCAAAAATCTAATAAGCAGGCCTAAACATACATTGGAACATTCTTCCAACTGTCAGAAAAGTGCACCTTAGAATGTAGAGGACTGAACACATTCCGAAAGTATTTGTTGTGATAATTAGGGATAAAGAGCTGCTTAAAAGAGCGCATGTGATAACAGACTTTACCTAACAAGAGGCAGCACAGATGGTGTGACAAGACATGAGCTTCACACAGCAGATCACTCAGCAGGAGGAGGCAGTCTACAGTGTGCAGCAGGTAACTCAAGTGATCCAAGCACAGCACAGTGAAAAAAGCCAGACGGGCAAGAAGGGCAAAGGGGGCAGCTAAGTGATTCATAGAAAGATAAAGTTTTACTTGGCAGCCGGTGTGGAAGATCTGGTAGGTGCCTTTTACTGCAAAAAGAAGGGCTGTAGAGAATAGATTTGCCATGCTAAAGCCATTCATGACAAGACAAACTAGCACAGTGTGGTTACCAAAACAATGGAGTAAAAAGACACTGGTGCCGACACTACTGTAATGACTGAGAAATGTTTTATCGCACTCAAGTGTAGAGAAAATGGGTTAATTGTTAAACAGTCTAGAGGCCAATTAAATTGTGAGCTTCTCTTTATGGTGAAACCACAGTACAAAGAGAGTGACTACTGATTTCCTATAAATGTAGTAATCAGCCTTACGGTTAGTAGTTGTTCAAAAGAGCAATGACATGAGGCATTAGGTTCTTATTGACAACAAAGGAAGTTTGTGCAGATTCTGAAGAGCTTGGAATAGCAAAAACTGAACTGGTCAAGATTCTTTTAAATGAAAATAAAACACTCCGATTTCCTCTGTATGTAAAGTAAGCAGCCTTTCTATTTTTACCAAAAGGAGAATTATACAAAATGAAAGAATATGGCGCAACAGAAAAAGTTACAAAACCCACAGACTGGTTTAGACTGATGCAGCAGGTGATAAAACTAAATGGAAATATATATATATATATATATATATATTATATATATAAATGTGTGTGTGTGTGTGTGTAACATATATAAAATGTAAAAAGGTTAAACTTAAAAAGATAAATATTAATCCCACCCACAATGGAAGAAACCTTAGCCAAACTGACCTTAGCCCAAGAGTTTTCTGCTCAGACAGCATCTAGTTGATTCATATAGCTGCAAGAATACACTACAGGTAACTTTTATTACATTCTAAGGAGAACACTGTTTGACGCAAATGCCGTTTGGAATAAGGTTTGCTCCAGAAGCATCTGAAATACCAGATGGATCTCTGTTGCCAACATCCTTAGCTGTGGAATATTATTAATTCATTCTGTGGACCCAAGATTTTGTCTTTGATGTTACTCAATAGTACTCTAGTTTATTCCAGTTATGCATGTAATTTTTACTTAGGAAATCAATAGCACTATGGAATGGTGACTGGTGATGCATCCTGCATCTTGGGTTCAAAGTCAGTGCCCTGGTTATTGTCTTTATGGATTTTCTACATTATCTTTGTATCTGTAAAGTTTTCCTCCAGACACTCGGAACTTCATGGCATGACTTGCATGTTAGTTTAATTGACTATCGGTATTAGGTGAGTGGGCCATGCAATGGTTTAGCTCCCTTTTCACAGTTTGTTTCTGCTTTGCTATAAATGCTGCCGAGACCACCCACCTTCTAGAATGAACTGAAATTAATTGTTGGGGTTTGTAAAAGTTGTGTAATCCAATTTTATGGAAATTATGTACTGTTAGTTGCCGCTCTTGGGCATGGAAGTGAAAGTTCCAATAAGGTGAGAGCAATAGCCGAAGTCTCAACACTCACAAATGTAGCTGAAGTAAAAATTTCCTGGGAATGATTAACATGCCAAACCTGGCAACACACAGAGAACTACTGAATACCCTCCTCAGCTCAAAAACTGAATGGGTATGTATCTTGTCACAGGAGACAGAGAGATAGAAAGCTCTCCAGAGCTATAATCAATCATCCATCTTGACCGTCTAAGACTCTGAACAGGAAAGGTAGCAAGAGTTACTATAGGCTAGGAGATGTAGTGGTCTGGTGCCACCAGTATAGCTGGAAAGCAGTGATGTACTTCTCAGGAAGTCTTCCCGATACTGAAATTAGGTACCGCGAATGGATATGACAACATTTTGGAAAATCTCACTCTGGTGAGGGCAGGTTTAAACAGCAGATAAGATGATCCAAGTCCCTTTGACCAATTGAAAAAAACTTGGCCACAGTTCACAGTTCAAATACAATATGAGAGACTTTTAGCAAGACCAACGTGGTTTGGTGGGAAAGAAAAACCTGCACTGGAGAAGATTTGCAGATTTCTGTGAAAATAAAGTATGCATACTGTACATTTAGTAGTTTTTGAACAAGGATTAGGAAAATTTCATGTTGTTTTGATTTCAAGACATTTTGAAAAAAGTTGAAAGAACACAGAAAGTATATAGAATTCCTACAAGTATTTCCATTCCTCGTTTTATTTCCAGAACTGGCCATCACTTCTCAAGCTGATGCTACGATTCTGGCTTTCTGTGATTTGTCCTGTCCATATTCTTCTAATATGCTAGAGACTGTTCACATCAAATAAACCACAATTCATATCCTGCATGTACATGAATATGCATTTGTGCACGCAGACAGAGTGCAGTTATTTTCAATAATCTGTACATCACCATATTTTAGTGTTAGTATAAACTTTTGCATTTTGGCTGCACATCTATAAAGGATGCACATAACAAGGAGAGAAACAAGTACATACAATGTGTGCCGCAGACTCAAAAATGTTGTATGAAAAGATAACCATCTGTTTTGCATGTAATTCATGTCAGTTGATATGTGTGGGAGCCCTTAGGGTTCTGGCCACAGATCTCAATTATTTCCTACAGCAGCCAGACATTTCTATTTGGAGCTTACTATATGTGTCACTTTCAAGATCAACTCACAGACACAGAAATTAGGGGTTGAGCAGACAGATCTCCTGATGAGTGTGGTCATCTGGACTGGCAACAAAGGTATGGTTGTAGCAATGTTTGGTATTGCATAAAATGAACTGACCTTAAAGGTAAGTTGGGTGTGCATTAATTGTAACTGTATTTTAAATATTTAGAGGAGTGGTCAGTAGTAATACCACAAGTTAAAGGATTGCCACCACAAAACGTCTACACCAAGGATGATAAACATCAGTCCTGGAAAGCCACAGTGGCTGTAAGTTTTTGTTCCAAACGAGTTGCTTAATTAGAAAACAATCCATGACAATAACAGGTCTTCTTTAATTTCATGGCTTTTTAGCATTTTAACTCTGCAAAGGCAAGTCATTCTTAAATCACGGATTTTATTCTCTTTTGTAATATCATCATCATCCAAATGATATAAAGCCTAAAACAGAAGAATAATTTTCAGTTCTTCACTTTGTCTTCCATTTTCTTCCAAGTATTTTATTAAACCTAATGGTTCAAGATGAATATACATAGGTGGAAATGTAAATAAGCTAGACAAAGAAATGGTTTCTTTGTCATTTGCAACTTATTGCTAATGAGGAGCAATTAAAAACAATGAATGCAGCTGTTTACAGCTAAATAAATAATTAAGGGTTCATAATCTTAACAAGCAAGACAACTAAAATGAAGCAGAATTTCACTTGAGCAATAAGTGCTTCATCAGCAATAAATGACTTCTCGTGAAGCACTTGGTTTAGACTAAAAACCTGTAGCAAATGTGGCCATCCAAGACCAATACTGATCATCCATAAAGGGTCTGAGTCTTAAATAGCAAATCAATTAACTGCAAAAACTGATCGCTAATTAAGAAACTGGTTTAAATGAAAACCTGTAGCCATTATGACCCTTTATGATTGGAGTAAGTCACCACTGGTTTACACCATATACAGGCACAGTAATTGGATTACAACAAGTGTTATGCTAAAAAATGAAAAAGAAGTAAAACGTAATATATGTAATATACATTTTTCCAAGATTATTCAGGTAAGGAAGGCAGGAGTTCCTTTCCCCGCCCCCATATGTCAAGTCTAACTTAAACAACAAAGAAAAAAACATTATATAAAATCAAGTCAAACTTAATAATCCAAAATTCAGCACACCCAATAAAAATCTCTATGGGTCTGATAAGTTATGATCCATTACAAATTGTTTGATTATTTTTGCAGTATTAGATGTTATCACCACTGTAGTTGAAGACCTATCCATGTCTGGATTTAAAACACAATTAAAGTCTCCAGCCATTATAAATTTTATGAGTGTTCACATTAGGAATAAATACAAATACATTTTGGATGAAATCTCTATCATCCACATTGGGTGCATAGATATTTATCAAAATGATTTTAGATTTAATATAATTACCCATCACCATGACATATCACCTTTCAGGATCAGTTACTACCTCTGATACTAAAGGAGATTGTTTTATGTATTAAGATTCCTAAACCTCTATTTTTCTTTGTATAGCTGGAGTGAAAGATTTGGCCAATCTAATCACTTTGCAACCAAAACTGGTCCTTACTTATTAAGTGAGTTTCCTGTAAAAATACTATCTTGGCATTTAGGCCTGTTTGGTAAGAAAATATTTATTTTCTGTTTATATCGCGATTGAGACCTTTGACATTCCAGCTTACAAAGTTCATGGTTTGATCAAAGACACACAGTTTCTGAGGACATTTTGTAATCTCAAGTAAAGGTAGTAGTACATTGTTTCATACAATAGCTTCAACCTTGGTATATTATTGCCAGCTATTAAGGCTAAGGAACCTATCATTATGTTGGCGCTTACAGTTGTTGATGTAAAAAATAAACAAATAAGTAACGTGCTCTTTTTATCTCTACCAGCCCTCCCCAATTTGCCTCCCCAAGTGAGGCTTGACCATGCTTCACAAAGTCCCACTCCTCTGACATTCCCAGAGACAGAATACACCCAAAACAAAAGGTAGAAAGGGTTACAAATTGAGATATGACTATACAGCCCAAATACATGTTAAAAACAGTCCCCTTTAGGAAAAGAATGAATAAAATAAATTCAATATAATAGCTGAAAAAAGTGGCCAAGACGGTAGTAGTTTCAATTTAAAGGTGTTATGCTCACTAAATATGGGGGAGGTGACATGTTGCACACTGATTATTACATACAAGTAAGAATTTCACAATACTCTGTACATGTTACAATAATGACCCAATAAACCTCAACAACTTAACATCCATCCTCACTGATGTATGCTGTAGCATACACTTAACTTTATCAACCTCTGCTCTATGCCAGAATGCGCAAGTACAAATCAAGCTACCAGATGTGGATGCACATCAGATTACAGTTCAACAGCAGCATTGAGTCCAGATTTACCCAGCAGCACTCAGTCCAGGGTTACCCAGCAGTATTCAATTTGGGATTATCCAGCAGCACTCATTCCGCAGTTACTCAGCAATATACAATCCGAAGTTACCCATAGCATAAACATGCCTATTGTTATGCAGTCCTCCAGATAATAACAAAAGCAGTACTGCGGCTGACATTGCCATCTACACCAAAGCCTTATTTGACAGGTTGGCTGTGTTGCCAGACAAGCTAGACAAAATAAAAGCAGGCACTTTGAAAGATGAGAAAGCTACAAACAGTGTTTAGAATATAAAAACATGGAAAGCCAGAGCTTGAGCAAGAGTGTATCATCTGATGTATAACACTTTTACAGTATGTGATGAACGATGCACCACCAGTGAATGAAGTACTAGACAGCACATTAATCAGGAATCAAAGAGACAGCATATGCTGAATCACATCCACCCCTAACATCAAGGTCTCTCCTCTATCATTGAAAGGACTGACATGGTACCACTTGTAAAATGACCTGCACTTTTATTTACATTACAAATTAAAGCCTATCATGAATGTTCTGTTGTAATACATGAAAAATTGGAAAAAAAGGCTGATTATCTATAAAAGAGTATTAATATTAAAAAGGGAGTAATGAGTGCAATCTTCATGACATGGTCATTCGACAGAAGGAATTTGTGGCAAAGTTGGAAATATTCCAGTAAATAGAGCTCTTCTAATTCTTGAACTTCAGGGATGTTTTGTGTTCTTCACTGAAATGTACTGTATGTTAAAAAACGAGTGCAGTTTAAGCAGTCATTAGCAGAGAACAAGCACATGTCCTCATATCAATAGTCCATTGACCTGTTTAACAATTGTCCAGTTTGTTTGGATCTTTTAGATGGGTATACATACAAAGGCTGCGGTTAAGGAGCGGAGGTAGAAATGACAAAGATAAAATCTCATCACAGGCTCACTTTTGTGACATGCAGTACTATTCGCAAAAGAAGATAAATAAAGGTTTCTTAAATCATGCATGACTGCTCACATAAAAAGTGTTTGACATGGTGATGATAATAAAAAGGTTTGTTCTACTTATGTAAGTGTTAATTTGTTTAAGACTACAAGTTAGAAAGTCAAATAAATACCCCAAAGTTAGTAAGTCTTCGGAAAATTCACTAGGCAGCCTCGCTTACTGGTGCTTAAGGAGCTGCAGTTGATCATGGTTTACATAGTGCCAATGGAAGGAAATGCATAAAGAAACTTCAGCGCTATATTGATACAGAACCACGACAAAATACTTATGATGAAAAGTTTAAAATATTACATTTTTAGTATCCCAGATGATTAGCTCTCACCTTCATAAAAGGTGTGCCAGACCTTCAGGGCAATGTCGTTATAAAGTGCACGTTTCACACTACTAGGCAGGCGGGTTTCGGCACTGACGTGGATACTGTAAAAGCCCAAGCACAGAAGAGAAACCATCGCCACACAAGCATCACACGTGTGTGAGTGTAAGAGACGGAAAGGTGTGAGTGAGTGAGTGAGTGCCCACACGCGCGACTCGCAAAAGTCTCAAGAGCGACATTCCGGTCACAGGGAAACCCAGGCACACAGTCTGCGTTGCGAAATTGGTTCCCAGTGATCGCCGACCGGTAATCGCAGTAAATGCCAGCGCGCCCGGTTTAAAGTAGAGTCACAAAAACGAAAACAAATATCTAAAGGAAAAGCGGGGGCAGTGCCAGAAATAAGTCGTTTTTGGTTACTTCTTCACTTTCCACGGAATTAAAAGTAGGACTACACAAAACTCAACTCTAAACTGCCACTTGGATTAAGTTTAAACCAACACTGTCCACTCACCACGACTCGGAAAACAACTCTTGTCGGCTTTGCTTCTTCTTCAGCTGGCAACCTTCCCTTCTTCTCTTGTTTTTTTTCCCTGAGCTCTGCAACCACTGATAGGCGGCTCTTCCCCGAGTCTCCAGACAGTTGATGGCACCCGCCTCTGTTTACTTTCTAAGTAGTGCGCCTCTCGTGCTTCCTGGTTAGCGCACGGGTTCAAAGTGAATTATCCAGTAGGAAAGCTTAGCGTGCGGTCACCGCCGATGCGCCACTCACAACAAGCGTTCGGGATCGTGAAGCTTCAGCTCGCTCGCTGACTCTCCAGACCGTCTCCGTCCACCTCCCCTTAAAGGGGCAAGCGACAGAAATGTAAACAAGCGACTTAAAGGGGCATCTCCACGGCCCGCTCGTCGGTGCGATCGCTCTCCACTGGGTTTCATTAGTTTGAAAGGTCTCTAAAAAGTAGAAAACTGTCGAGAACTGAAACTGAAATACACAAGTAATATGTTCTTTAAGAGACGATATTGCGGAGTGCTTAGAACAGAAATGAATGGCACGGAATTGTATTATATTATATTATATTATATTATATTATATTATATTATATTATATTATCCCCATAATCTTTTACTAAAGAAAAATCTGTTTAATAAATGCAGAGATTAACAGATTTATAATATACCCAGGGTATAAATCTCAGCCAAGTAACCCGTGTGTGTTGCATTTACATGTTCTCCTGGTGTGTACCAGCAATTTTCTCCAAGTATTCTTTTTTTCCCTAAAGACGTGTGTTAGGTTTATTGGTGACTGTATGTTGGCCCAGTGCTAATGAGTGTGGATAGTGCGAGAGTGTGAGTGTGAGGTGTGCTCCATAATATGCTAGAACTCTATAATATAATATGTCGTATCATTTTCTAAACAAACGTAATCCAGAACAGAGTCTGGGGGATGGCTCAAGCTTGTCCCAGCCAGCATAGGACACAAGGCAGAAACAAACTTTTTATAGGGCACCAGTCCATGACAGGGTGAACACAAACACAAGCACACTAAAAAGACACAGAGACCAATTTATTGTTGACAATTCAGCCAACTGCAGGTCTGTGGATAGTGGAAGGAAACTGGAGGAAACCCACAGCGTCAGAGGGAAAATATGCAAACCCAACGTTGGAAAGACTCGGGATGTGAAACCTGGTATCCTTACTGTGAGCCAGCAGCACTACGACTGTGCCTATAATATAATATAATATAATATAATATAATATAATATAATATAATATAATATAATATAATATAATGAGGTGATAGCACAGTGGCTATAGTGGTCCTGCCTTACAACTCCAAAGGAAGTTATGTTGCGTCATTTTGTGTCTGGTGTTTAACCTTACGTTTCTCCAAGGATATACATATAAGTTTTATTAGCAAGTCTAAACTGACCACACTTTAGTGAGCGTAAATGTGCACTGTGTGACGAATGGGAGTTTTGACAATTAATGGCTGTGAGCTACTGTGGAAAATAAAGTAAAATATGACAGTATTTTATATAGGAGTTAGTACTCCTGCAATATGACACCAGCGGTCTGGGTTCAGATCCTACCACAGCCGCTTGTGAAGGTTTTTTTTTTTGTTGTTGATTTCACCTTATACAATTTCTTGTATTAGGAATTTGTTAGTTTTCACATACCCCTTGGGGTCAGAGCAGTGGGTCAGCCATTGTACAGCACCTCTGGAGCCCAGCCGCGTAGGATCTCTTTTGGCAGTGATGTGGATTTGAACCAGCAACCTTCAGGGTACCGGCACAAACCCTTAGCCTCAGAGCCACCACTCCGCCCTACAGGTACTTCACATCTTAATGGTAGGCAGGTTAAGATGACTGGAAACTGTACATTAGCCTGGATTATTCTATATAATATAATATAATATAATATAATATAATATAATATAATATAAAGACTGGTGCACTGTCCAGGTCCTGGTTCCAGCTTCTTCAGGAACTTTCTCAGGATAAAGTGGGTTTAGAAAATGGATGGATGGATAATACAATATAATATGTTTATATAGGTTTAAAGAGTCTAAATAATATAACCTGAAAAATAATATATTCCCTTGTTCAATTACAGATAGGCTTTAAATTTCCAATAGAGAAACCAATTACTTTTTCTATGAGTTTTTTCTGCTTTGAATGTAAATTGCAGTGCATGAACAATTAACTTCCTTACTTTTAATTAACTATTGATTGGCTGAATGCTTAACTATGGATTTTTTTGGTCTTTTCAATTGGAGTTTACTCTGATATTGCATTCATCGTGTGTGTTTTTGCTTTCATAAGTAATAGGAAAGGTGCCTGTCAGTGGGATGTCCAGTTTCAGATTAATTCAACCTCATCCCATTCTCCCTAATTTATGCTGTCATTTGTTTAAAACTGTGTAATGTAAAATCCATTTAACTTGTTAGATATCATATTATTTTAATTTAGTGTCATTTTATATAGTATCTTTAATAATAGATGCCAGCCAAAGAACTTTACTTGGATTTTAAAGCACATCATCGCTAAAGCAAACTAAGGTTCAAACAACAAAACAGATGTCAGCCCGTGACTAACTCCTTGACAGTCGGACTTTACACTATTTTTCAGACAACTTTAGTATCAAAACTGCATCCAAAAAATGTCAAAACATTTGTTTTTTATAATTCCAATTATAACTTCATATACATTTTGATTATTGTGGTCTTATATAATAACTAGAATTTTCTGCCTTTTGCTTCACAAAATTTCATCCTTTTAGTAGGTGTGTTGTGTCTTTCTTGGTATTATCTCTTGACACCTCCGCCTGTGAATGAATCCGCCAACTGTTCTCTGAATGTCGATTATGTTTTGCTCTTGATAGGAAATTCACAATTAAATGCAATATTTCAGATAAGGTCTTAGCAGTTTTGTAGCTGTTTTGATTAAGGATATTTAGACTAAAGCCAGCGGCACATTACACAACTTTTAGCCAGGGAGTATGTCAAACTTGATGACTTCAGTTTCTGATCTTGTCACCTGAGGATGTCAGATTACATGACCTGAAATTGAAGAGCATGAAAAATCATACAACTCCATGATGAATTTCCAGCACAGTTTCACATTTCCAAAGTATCACAATGTCACCCCTTTTTCTGACTGCCAATAGTGTGCTGCCTGACAAAGTTGGCACCGTAAAACTGATTCCAGGTTTAGCGAATTCACTGGTAATCTTTTTTTCCATTATAAAATATAAACATATATATAATGTGCAACATCAGACAGACATGCCTCTCTTCTGTTTCTGAAGTCCAACACAGCATTATCCGTTCCTCGTAGCTGCATTATATGAATTGAACTTGACGCTGAGTGCTCCTTCATTGTCAGCTCTCATGGACACAAAGCCCAACCCTACAGTTTTAGCAAAAGTGAAGCAAATCATAGACTGGTCAGACTGAGTCATTGAGTATGTCAGACTACACATCTATCATGTGAGTGCTCCTCTACCTCTCTAAGTTTAAGTAAATAACACCTGTGACAGAAAATCGCTGGAAAAGACATTTAATGTGACAAAGCCTTAAGCTGATGACAATGTCACATTATATATTCTAGCCAGAGGGGATGTCAAACTTGATGACTGGGTTGCTGATCTCATCCCCAGAGATTGTCTGATTGCACAACTCAGATCACAAGGTATGTCAGATTACACAACTGAGTGGTTTCTTTACAGTTCAGTTTCAAATTTCAAAGTACCACAAGCTCAGCACTTTTTCTGACAGTCATTAACATAGTGAATGGAGCTGGTTTTCATGGGAATGTTTTGCAGGTATGGCAGGTTTAACTGCAGTCTCAGCCCCCTTTTTCCATTCTGTTGTAGTACATAAAACATGTGCCATTAGAATGATGAGTCTCTGTTCTGTTTGTCAGAACGTGGGTGTTTTGGACCAGGAGAACAGAAGAGAGACTTATCTGTCTAACGCTGAGTATTTTACAACAGAGTGGGAAAAACAGAAGATCAGCGATTGAGGCTGAATTTGCTGTACCTGGAAAATATTCCTATTGCACCAGCTCTGTCAGACAACATATTTCTGGCTGTTAGTAAAAGGGATGAGCTTACAATACTCTGAAAATTTGAAACTGTACTGGAAACGTGTTACGCACTCAGGTCATTTGTCATGTTAGTCCTCAGGTGAGGAGATCAGCAAGGCAGTCATCAAGTTTGACATCCTCACTGACTGTAAGTCATCTAATGTGACAGAGCTTGAGGACAAAATGAAACCTCTGTTATTTACTGTATGTCAGAGTGACTCACAGACTGTTTTGGGGTAAATTGCTTGGTATATCAGACCATAAAAGTGGGGGTCACAATATCACGGTGCAACTTCCCCTAACTTGCTAAGTTTATGTAAATGAAGTTTGCAGCTGAAAATCACTGGAAAAGTCATGTAATGTGATGTGGCCTTAAGGTTGAACTCAGTATTATTAAACAAATAATATTTCAAATAATAACTGAATGGTTTGTTCTCACAAACCCATTTTCTTATGTTTTTTTATTAACAAATGATCAATGTCTGGACACACTCTTTTAATTCCAGGATTTGCAATTTCATCCAAGTAATATTATAACATTTTAAATAATAATAATAATAATAATTATTGGATAATGGATGGATATATTATATTATATTATATTATATTATATTATATTATATTATATTATATTATATTATATTATATTATATGTGCTGTGCATGGTTGATTTCTGCCTTGTACCCATTGATTCAAGAGTAGGCATCATGCCAATATAATATGCATTCTCGGATTAAGTGGGTTTCATGATGCATATTATATTTTGTTATCAATCTGGCTTTAAATGTTTGTCTTTAACAATGTTGAAAGACCTTTTATTTAGAGTTAACAGTGCACGTTTAATTAACTCCGTCACTTTTATTTCCCACTGCTGGCTCAATATGTCAACTTAAACACATCCGGTGTCACCAATTGAAATACTGTATGAAAGCTTGCTTTGAAATATAAGTGACATGATGGCATCTGCATCAACATAATTATATCTTATAGGATGTGTGCAACTTAAATATTATATAACTGGGGAAAGCCAGTGTTTTGATGGGAGACAACACAATGTGTTGGTAC
>JANRMT010027041.1:92569675-92606574 GCA_026402145.1 Polypterus bichir lapradei
CAGTCATATGAAAAAGTTTGGGAACAAAATGAATCTGGCTTGTCTTAATGAGCATTTGCATATAACAAGTGACTCTGTTTGTGGCGTAAGTGCAGAAAGGGCTTCTTTCTTATCACCCTGCCATACAGATGTTTTTTGTGCTAATTGCGCGGAATGATGTACAGATTGACAATCTACAGCACGATGTTCTTGCAGGTCTTTGAAGGTGATCTGTGGGTTGTCTGTAACCCTTCTCACAATCCTGCGCAAATGCAGCTTCTGTATTTTTCTTGGCCTGCCAGACCTGGATTTAACAGCAGCTGTGCCTGTGGCCTTCCGTTTCCTGCTTACATTCCTTACAGCTGAAACTGACAGTTTAAACCTCTGAGATAGCTTTTTGTAGCCTTCCCCTAAACCATGATGCTGAACAATCTTTGTTTTCAGATCTTTTGAGAGTTGCTTTGAGGATCCCATGCTGTCACTGTTCAGAGGAGAGTCAAAGGGAAGCACAACTTGCAATTGACCACCTTAAATACCTTTTCTCATGATTGGACACACCTGTCTTTGAAATTCAAGGCTTAACAAGCTAATCCAACCAATTTGGTGTTGCAAGTAATCAGTAATGAGCAGTTACATGCATTCAAATCAGCAAAAATACAAGGGTACCCAAATTTTTGCACAGCCAGTTTTTCACATTGATTTAATTTCATACAACTAAATACTGCTCCACTAAAAATCTTTGTTTGGAAAACACCCCAGTAATCAGATGTTCCTAGGAAATGAAAGACATACCACTGTTATCTTTTTTGTTGAAAGTAGAGTAAATTATTATGCAGGCTGAGAGGGGTTCCCAAACTTTTTCATATGATTTTTTCATATAAATGATATTAGGCCAAGTGAGGTGGAGTATTAACTGAGAAAGTTCATGAAGGCAACAAATAAATATTAAAAACAAACCATTGTAGTCAGAAGTTGTTATTTATTTCTGCACCTGAAATAATTCTTAGCTTCCGTTTCTTCAAATAGCTTCTGTGGGATGGTTTCACTGATGCTATCATTGCAAAAAAATATCCTTCTATATAAAACAGAGCTGTTAATGTGAGGAGCTATGACACTATGTGCCTTTCTGGTTCAAAAGGAATTTAACAAAAAAGTTAGACACCGAAAATTAGGATCCTAGGGTCGTTTTGTAGTATGGTACCTTCCATGCCAAGATGAGTGCCCATCACCTAACAACTGACCTCTCCAGTAGACTGTGAAGTGACATTCCTTGACATCTCCACCCATGAGCAACTGTCCAGGAACAGGCTTCTCATCAGAAGGCCAGGCCTTAAATGGTGCTGCACAGTCTTAATGTTTTAGCATTATCTTACCATCATTTACACTTCATTGTTAAAATAAGAATGGCATGATGGTGCATCCTCACAACTCCAGAGTCCAGTGGGTCACTGTGGGTAGATTGTATGTTTTCCCTCAATTGCATTGCATCTTTGTGGACCTGGAGAAAGCATATGACAGGATGCCTCGAGAGGAGTTGTGGTATTGTATGAGGAAGTTAGGAGTGGCAGAGAAGTATGTAAGAGTTTTACAGGATATGTATGAGGGAAGTGTGACAGTGGTGAGGTCTGCGGTAGGAGTGACAGATGCATTCAAGGTAGAGGTGGGATTACATCGGGGATCGGCTGTGAGCCCTTTCTTTGCAATGGTGATGGACAGGTTGACAGACGAGATTAGACAGGAGTCCCCGTGGACTATGATGTTTGCTGATGACATTGTGATTTGTAGTGATAGTAGGGAGCAGGTTGAGGAGACCCTGGAGAGGTGGAGATATGCTCTAGAAAGGAGAGGAATGAAGGTCAGTAGGAACAAAACTACATGTGTGTAAATGAGAGGGAGGTCAGTGGAATGGTGAGGATGCAGGGAGTAGAGTTGGCAAAGGTGGATGAGTTAAAATACTTGGGATCAACAGTACAGAGTAGTGGGGATTGTGGAAGAGAGGTGAAAAAGAGAGTGCAGGCAGGGTGGAATGGGTGGAGAAGAGTGTCAGGAATGATTTGTGACAGACGGATATCAGCAAGAGTGAAAGGGAAGGTCTACAGGACAGTAGTGAGGCCAGCTATGTTATATGGGTTGGAGACGGTGGCACTGACCAGAAAGCAGGAGAGCTGGAGGTAGCAGAGTTAAAGATGTTAAGATTTGCACTGGGTGTGACGAGGATGGATAGGATTAGAAATTAGTACATTAGAGGGCTGGCTCAAGTTGGATGGTTGGGAGACAAAGTCAGAGAGGTGAGATTGCATTGGTTTGGACATGGGCAGAGGAGAGATACTGAGTATATTGAGAGAAGGATGCTAAGGATAAAGCTGCCAGGGAAGAGAAAATGAGGAAGTTCTAAGAGAAGGTTTATGGATGTGGTGAGAGAGGACATGCAGGTGATGGGTGTAACAGAGGAAGATGTAGAGGACAGAAGGATATGGTAGAAGATGATCCGCTGTGTTGACCCTTAACGGGAGCAGCCAAAAGAAGGAGAAGAAGAAGAAGAAGATGGTCTGTGATATTTGAGTTTCCCTCACACACCATAAACACATGCATGTTAGGATAGTTTGACAATCTAAAATGGCCTGGCGTGAGTATGTGCATGAGTGTGGTCTTCAATGGGCCAGTGGCTAATGACATTATTTAGGATGATAATAGATTAGTATTAAAATGGAAATAACATGACCTTTATTTACATGAGCCGTCGATTCCTATGATACTGCCACAGTGTAAATACAGTGCATATAAAAAGTATTCACCCCCTTGGAAGTTTGGATCACAATGGTTTTAATTTGGTTTTTTTTTACACTGATCGACAGAAATGGATTGTGTATGTCAAAGTGAAAACAGATCTCTACAAAGTGGTCAGATTTATTACAAATATAAATTACAAAACAATTTATTGGATAAATATTCACCTCTTTTGATATGACACACATAATGCTCACTGGTGCAGCCATTTGGTTTTAGAAGTCACAGAATTAGTTCAATGGAGATCACCTGTCTATAGCCAAGCTGTTTGAGTTGATTGTTGTATACAGTAAATGTACTTTATCTTGAAAGTCCAACTTGTGGTGAGTCAGGATCATGGCTAAACCTACACAATGAAGGCAAAAGGAATGCTCAAGCAACTCTGTGAAAAGGTGTCTGAAAAGCACAAGTCACGGGAAGGAGACAAGAAAATATCCAAGTCACTGAATATCCCTTGGAGTCCACTTAAATCAATCATTAAGAAAAGGAGACAGTATGGCATAGCTGTAAATCTGCCCAGAGAAGGCTGTCCACAAAAACTGAGCGATCGTGCAAGATGACGACTAGTGTGGGAGGCCACCAAGAGAGCTTTCAGAGTTCTGAAGGAGTTACAAGCTACAGTGGATAACACTGGAGAGACTGTGCAGACAACAATTGTTACCCAGGTGTTTCACCAGTCACAGCTTTATGGGAGAGTGGAAAAAGAAAGCCACTGTTATAAAGAAATGCACATGATATCCCAGCTAGCATTTCCTAGGCAGCATATAGTGAGAGGTAAAAACTTTCCTGAAGAAGGGGCCTGATTTGCCTCTAAAGCTTGCATATTGTAATCTTTTTATTTAGCTAATAAAATGTAATTTTGCTTGACGTCTCACTACATTTATAATGGCTAATATGGTACAACACCCTAGTACTACTAGGCAGCACATGAAAGATTCTGAGGTCAGCTCTCGAAGAAGGTTCTATGGTCTGATGAGAATAAAATTGAGCTTTTTGGCCATTAGAATAAGCGATATGTGCTGCATATTATCAAAAACACACCATCCCCACAGTGAAGCATGAACCTATAGCAGGCTCTGATAAACTTCTTAGGGTAGAGGATAAAACAAACACAGCAACACACAAGGAAACCCTGGAGGAAAACTTGATGCAGTCTGCAGGAAACCTGCACCTTAGGAGATGATTTGCTTTCCATCAAGACAATGACCTCAAGCATAAAGCCACACAGGAATGGCTTAAACTTGGTGAGAAATGGAAAATGGGAAAGGAAAAAAGGGAAGGAGAAAGGAATGAAGAGAAGGGTTGGTGATACGAAAGAACTTGGTGTTTTGTGCTTGAATGTTTATTAGCCCACACCATTATACTGTGTGAAGTATTATAATGGTGGCAGTCATGGAATAATAAAGGGCTCTGAGGCTAGGGATCTGCACTATCAATCGGAAGGTTGCCGGTTCAAATCCCGTAAATGCCAAAAGGGACTCTGCTCTGTTGGGCCCTTGAGCAAGGCCCTTAACCTGCAATTGCTGAGCGCTTTGAGTAGTGAGAAAAGCGCTATATGAATGCAAAGAATTATTATTATTATTAAACAAATTAATGTTATTGCCCTGGAGTGACTGAGTCAGTGTCCAAATGTCAATCCAATTGGAAATGTATGGCTGGACTTGAAAAAGGCTCTTCACTCATGATCTCCATTCAATTTGAGAAAGCTTGAGCAGTTTTTTAAAGAATGATGGAGAAAACATGGCAGTGTCCAGATGTTCAAAGCTGATAGAAACCTGGCAGATATACACAAAGCTGTTATGGCTTGCAAATGTGCATCTACTTTACTTATGTGATCGATTATTTTTCTTTTTATATTTTTAATTAATTTATCCCATTTTTGCAAAGATCTTTGTTCACTTTGACATTCAAGAATCTTTTTCCGTTGATCTGTGTCAAAAAAGCCAAATTAAATCCACTGTGATTCAATATTGTATAATAATAAAATGTGAAAACTTCAACTAAGGTGAGTGCTTTTTACAGGCACGGTGTGAAAGACAGTTTGAATAAAAAAATGAAGTTTCAATGAAAAAAAAATACTGACCTTTCTCACATAGTAAAAACATTTTTTTAAACTGCAGTTAAGCTGCATGTTGCAGCATGCCAACAGAAAGAAAGGTTATCCTTTGACTTACTGCCAGTCAGCGCCCAGCCTAGCCTGTGCCAGTTCACCACAGGCACTTCTTTGGATTTCTTTTTTGTCACACCCTGCTAGTGTCCCTTCACTGCCTGCCACTTTCTAGCGATATGTGGAAGCACCGAAGTGACACGGATGTCTATTGGTTTTCTTCTACAGCTGCCCACAGCTGCCTTACAGCAGCGTCTCTCCTGGAAGACAATGATCACAGGTGCAGCTCATGTTTCCCAAACTGTTTGCGTTATTTTGGTCGCCTCTGTCAGCTTCCTCTAACACTTTTTTTTTTTTTACTCCTTGCCCTCACAGCGCGAGGCTGAGTGTTAAAGCTGTCTCCGTTGCTGTGCCATTTCTAATCCCCTCTGTTCCTGCCTTTGTGTCGAAATCCAGCAGGAAGTGTGAGCTGGGCAGACAACAATTAACAAAAGAACTGTGAAGAATACAATTAGCAATCAATAGGAAAAGACAGGCCTTTGTGCCCGGTTACCATAGAGAAGCCAGACAGCCAGGGTTGTGGGATTAGATAGAGACTTTTCTTTCTTTCTTTCTTTCTTTCTTTCTTTCTTTCTTTCTTTCTTTCTTTCTTTCTTTTTCTCCAGAAGTCTTAAGTCCACAAAGCTTTTACTAATCACCTCCCCTATGCAAGCACACACACCTTAAATCCCAACCTTTAGCCTAAAGGCAATTCACATTGTCAGTTGGTCCATTACATATTTCATTTTTTTTCTGCAGAGGCATGAATTTGTGACATTCAGAACAGAAAAATCATTTCTACACCATAGTCAATTGCACTTCATGCATTCAGGCAAGCAGTCTTTACTTTGTATAGCAGCTTTCATATTCAGCATTATTGGCATAGTTAGGGTGGAGCAGTGGCTGGATGGAGTGAACTAGATTTAAGCACGTTTGAAAATGTTATCTTTCGTAGTAAGCACCCCCGAAAAATTTCTTCTCCATTGCGAGTGCTGTGCTGGGCCCTTACCCGGCCAGGACGCCATAATGGAAGAACTGTATGTAAGGAATAACACGGCTGGGAGGGGACTGAAACAACATCCCATTAAAAGGGATACATTAATGGATAATGTGGAAGAGGTGGTGCCTTCAGGGCAGTTCCTCCTCCAGTACAGTAGATGGCAGTGCTCCGCTGACATGGGCCCAGTAAGGATACCCACAGCGATTTATGGGAGTCATAGTTCAGATGGAGTACCTTGTCGGGGTCCTTGGGTGCCACCGGGGGTGCTACAGGGAGAGGGACTACCTGCTTCAGGAGGCTTCCATTGGGTGATGCCCCAGTACCAGAAGTACTCCCTGGTCTGACATAAAAGCAAGTTGTCAAGCCTTATCTGGGGAGTCAGAGTTGGAAGGCAGAAGGCAAAGCTCATCTAGAATACAATTTATTCCAAAATTGTGAAAACGGCTTCTGAAAAGTTATTTTCTGAATATTAAAACCTTTATTTTACACCTGGGACTGTTTATTGTGGTGTGTCTGGGGTTTGGGGCTCAGTTGTGCCCCCTGTGTTTTACATCATATACAGTGCCCATAAAAAGTATTCACCCCATGAAAGTTTTCACATTTTTATTGTTATACAATTCTGTATCTGAGTGGATTTTGTTTTCCTACACTTATCAACACAAAAAAGATTATTTAATGTCAAAGATACAGTTAATTACATTTCCTTTTTTTCCCTGCAACTGGAACACAGGCAGGTGAAGTGACTTGCCCATGGTGTCAGTAGTGGGATTTCATCCCACAACCTCAGGCTTTGCAATTGACAGCCTTAACCACTCACTGAGTAGACTGCTATATTAGGAACACCTGCACAGCTGCTAATCAGTGCAATTATCGAATCAGCAAATCATGTGGCAGCAGCAGCATGCATAAAATCATGAAAACACTGATGAGAAGCTTCAGTTTATGTTCACATCAAACACCAGAATGAGTTCTGTGAATGAAATCATATTTTTGATGAGAGTTGCCCAGACTGGTTGGAGCTGAAAGAAAGGCTATGGTAACTCAGATAACCACTTTGTACAACTGTAGTGAGCAGAAAAGACTCTCAGAATACACAACACGTTGAATCCAGAGGTGGTTGGGCTACAACAGCAGAAGATCATGTTGGGTTCCACACCTGTCAGTCAAGAACAGAAAGATGAGGATGTAGTGGACTCTACAGGCTCACCTGGAGCCTCATGTATAACGCCGTGCATAGAATTCGCTCTATAACATGACGTAAGCACAAAAGCCGAAATGTGCTTACGCACAAAAAAATCCAGATGTAGGAATCTGTGCGTACTCCAACTTCCGCGTTCTTCCGCTACATAAATTCCGATCAGTGTGAAAACTAACGCATGTGCACACGCCTTCTGTCCCGCCCCAACTCCTCCCAGAATTATGCCTCTTTGAATATGTAAATCAATATAAATTGCCCTTAAGCTCAGCCTTTTGTGAAAAGACAATGGAAAAAGCACGGGGGAAAATATAAGAATTTCAGCAAATTCCAAGTGGTGGCAAAGGAAAAACATACTATTTGTTTATTTAAACCGTGGTATAATCAACAAAAGGAAGTTGATCGAGTGACATAGCGTGTTGGAGAAACTTGAAAGCTCACGTTCACAAAGTCGCACAGTGCCAGAAATAAAAAAGAACTTGTTAGATCTCAAAGTTGCCGTGAAAAGGCGAGTCGTAGCCCACTGTCTGAGTGTCATATGAAAGCTTATTAGGGTACAGAGAAAAAAAAGGCACACAATCTCGAAATTTCCACTTTAATCATGTAGTTTATTTTTTCATTAAAGTAGAACATTATAAACTTCATCTTAAAATCGATTAATTAACCAGTTTCTCAAATCACATCGTAATTAAAGTAGCACGTTAAATGCTTTGTTTTGTATGTGATCTTCTATGTGCTCTATGTGTGTGAATCACTAGTGCTTCTTCAAACCAGCTGAAAGAAGAAGAAGAAAAAGAAGGTGCAGTGAGAGTAACAACACTAAAGCAGTTATGGTATTTGGAATACTATGGCTATTCCCTGGACCATTATATTGTTACAAGTTAATTACAATCAGATGCATTACACTAATAAACAATATGCGGTTAGTTTCAGTGTATTTATAAAGCCGCGTCAGGAAAATAAAAGAGTAACCACACAGAAACAGTAGCACTGCTTTGACGCTGGGTGCCGCCAGTCTGCAAAACCGAGCGGAGAACTTGCGTATGACAAGGTATGAGGTACCGTGGAAAAGTGCGTGGCTTTACATTTCTGTGCGTATGCACCGTTTATACATGAGGCCCCAGGACTGGTCTGATGAATCTTTATTTCTGCTGAGACAAACAGATGACATGGTCAGAATTTGAATCCAAACGCCCAACTTGCCTTGAATCAAACGTCCATGCTGAGGTGGTGGTCTGATGGTGTTGGGAATGTTTTCTTTGCACACTTCAGGCCTGTTAGCACCAATCAGTCATCACCTGAATGCCACAACCTATTTGAGAATTGTTGCTGACCATGTACGTCTCCTCATGGCCACAATTTACCCATCTTCTAATAATTACTTCCAGCATGGTAATGCACAATGCTACAAAACAAAAATCAAACTAAACTGGTTTCACAAACATGCCAATGAGTTCAGTGTTCTTCAATAGCCTTCCCAGTCACCAGATACAAATCCAATAGAACATTTGTGGGATGTGGTAGAATGGGAGATTCACAGCTGACAAATCTGCCTAAATTACATGATGCCATCATGTCAACATCTTAAAGGAATGTTTCTAACATCTTCTGGAATCCATGCACCGAATAATTGAGGCTGTTTTGAGAACAAAGGGATTCTTCACTCAGTATTAGTATAGTGTTCCTAAGAATTTGCACGGTAAGTGCATTTTAATGTACAGACCATTTAAGAGGTTTGTTCAGGGAGACAAAGAGAAGGTGTGGTGGGTACTGAATGTACACCATGATAGTTTAAAGTCCAACATCTAAAAGAAAGAAGAAGAAGATGGCATTAAAAACTATCATGCTGTTTAAATTAATGTTTCATTTGTACAAGCTTTTTCAAAAACAACTTCCATGCAGTTGATGTTGTTATATAAAAATAGTATAAAATATGATGTGAAGGGCCTTTGGTGTTGGAATGTTTTGATGACAAACACTGATCTCTGCTAACTTACTCCTCCATACTTTAAAAGGGAGGAAGTTTAATGTTTTGTTCAGACCTAGCTAGAACATTAACCATAATATCCAAGGGGTTCTACGGTGACACTGAGTGTTATGGTCACAGCTCAGTCACTGAACCCCAGCAAGTCCCTCAACGAGTCTCTTTATTCCATTTGTGTCCTTCAAATGAAGCTATAAAAACAAGAGGAGGTAGTTGATATGATTGCTGGACACCACAAAACTCAAAAAATCCATAGAAACCTTAAGTAGGTCTGGTCCTGAAACTCAAGAACAGGCTTACACAAGGCCAAGACTGCAAGTTCAGAAAAGGAGAAGGGAGCCGTATAAGACCCCTGGCTCAATTAACAAAAGCAGCAGAGTATCTCAGTGATACTGAGAAATGCTCCCCATCTTCTTATGAACTAGAGGAGACTATCTGCCACCAGGAGATCCCAATATTGTCTTCTCCATTGACTTTTTCTGATAAGTGATACATTTCCATTTCCTCGATCTTTAGAGAATGCTGTGTGATACCAAGGGCCAATGGCCCCAGATCATCAACTGATTTCATATGTGACCAAGAAAAAGACCCCTTGCCTTCTCGTGTTTCTGTGACAAGTAGTGCCATTTCAACCAATGATGCTTTTTGTTCTGTAAGACTCCTTACCTTTTTGATCCTTGGATGTTCCAAATCCACTCTGGGATTGTCTTGCTATTTTATATGATGCTTCTTATCTTCTTGGTCTTTGGAGAAAACTGTATGACCTTAGGCCAAGCTCATCCTCCAGCTCACTTTTGTATGTCTCTTTGTCTCCGTCATGGCCAGGATGGAATCTAGATTACTCCAAAGGCTGAGCTCCTGGATTTTCATGCACAGCATGAAAAGCAAATACCAGGATATGAAGGACTGCCTTAGAAAGCTCATACAAGAGTAGTCAGAAAACAAACCAAGGGTTAAAATTCAATCAGAAAGATATTAAAGAAAGAAAAATGAAGTTCAGAAGTCAAATAAACGTAAAGTAGTCTTAACTGCAATTAGAGAAAGTGTGGCATAGTAGTTAGAAATTTGGACTTCAAAACCTGAGGTGGTGGGATCTGCTTCTTACACTGTGTGGTCATGAGCAAGTCACTTGAGTTTCCTGTGCTCCAATTGGAAAAGCAAAAGAAATGTAACCAATTGTATCTCAAATGTTGTAAGTCACCTTGGATAATGGTGTCAGCCAAATATGTAAACGAAAAACACCCTTTCCTTTACTACAACTAAATTTGGGAAAAGTTTATTTGTTAGTTTAAAAGTCAGGTAATGCACACCTCCATCTTAAATACAGTAGCATGGCCATGCCATGTCATGTCATGTACAACAGCAGCTTAAACTCTTGTATTTAGAATGGGCATTCTACCAGTGAACAGAATGGATAACACCATTCTACATTTTGAGTGTGTCTGGTTTTATTTTTGTGGGCGACAGAATCAAATAATAGACATGGACATGAATATTGTAAACTCAAGCTCTTTTAATTTCTGGAAAAAAAAAATGCTTTTAAACTGCATTTGAATTCAAAACAGAAACAAAAACATCATCCCTGGTTAAAATTGGGCAGACTTAAAAATAAAGTGGTAGTTTAAGTACTTTAAGTACATTTTCAGAATGGTATTGTCTTTAAATAATAATAACCAAAATTTCAACATAAAGTGCAGTTTTTCTTCTTAAAAAAATAAGTCAGAAACATAAAAGGTAATTTGACCAACTTAATCTTTAAACTCTGAGTAACCTTAGCCAAAATTATTTTGTACATTAGGCTAAAACAGTGTGATCATTGAACATTTTGTAATTAGATGTAATTAGAATTACTAACGGTCACGGAAGTCCAATGATCCCCAGTAAGAGCCACAAAGTCCGCTTTCTGTAATGCATCTAATTTTGCTTGCTTTTCACTGTGCACAAAACCATGCTTTTATCAAGGCTTCGCTCGGGTAGTTTTTTGAAATTAAATTTTCCTTCGATCAGTCGTAGGAACGCGCTTCATTCCGAGTGTAACATTTTTGTAGCTGTGATGTGTGCATCAGTGTAATCGATGTAGCAGGAAATCATGCATTGACAAAAGTTCCCCTTTGCTTGGAATTGAAAGTGTGATTAAATGCGTTATTTTTTGTTATGGAGTACATGCATCGAAGCTTCTCAGCTGTGCTTGTGCTAAGAATAGGAAAGATTTTAAAAATAACGTAACATGATTCTGCGTTAACCGCATATTTTTTCATACGTCTCAAACCAAGGAGATGCGAGGTTAAAATGAACCGAGAAGCACGCATACATACTCAGTACATCCCCTCTCAGGAATTGAACCTCAGATGTAGGCAATAGAGGCAAAGCCTCTACAATTGCGCCACGGTGTGTGGCTTATCTATTTGAGAGTATGTAGATCGGGGTATATATATATATATATTCGCAGCAGAGACGTAGTGTGTTAAAGAAGCTATGAAAAAGAAAAGGGAACATTTTAAAAATAACGTAACATGATTGTCAATATACAGTAATTGCTTTGTGAGTGTTGCTGTGATCAAGGATTCGATTATCATTATTTGTTTCAATCAGGGTCGTATTTGTATAATGTGTTGTGTTCAAGTTACATTCTGTGTTTGTCAGTCGTTGTAAAGATTAAATTCTGTAATTACAGCCACATTAGCTCCACAAATGAGACACACGGGTTTACTGGCAATGTCAGTAAACATATAGTCAGCCTCCCATCGGTTTTTAAAGGCTCTATGTTCAGAATCAACTTTTCTCTTCGGCATCATGTGGGCTAGCTTCGCAATAACTTGCAGCATCATAAGCTAGACTTGATTAACGCGGTAAGTGTTCGGCAAGGCAGCTGAAGCGCTGCATTATGGGATCTGTAGTTTATTGTGTTACCAGCGCTTCATATACCCAGGCCATTAATAACAATAATACAGTATATAAAATGATCTCGCGGGCCGGATATAATTACACGCCGGGCCGGATGTGGCCCGTGGGCCTTGAGTTTGACTCATATGGACTAAATAGAACTTGAAAAGAAATATTTTTTGGGATGTGATCGCGCAAGTCAGATCTAGTTGACGCGCACTACAGTACATGGAGCCCGCGTGCTATTGTGGTTTTGCTTGTGTGCTTCAATAAGTTACCTTCCCCTCGCTCTTACTTTTTTACCGTTCATCTAATGAATACATTGAGTATGGCTTTACCAAAACAATCATTGATCGCGAATAAAGTATCCATTATTCATGAAGCTTCAATAGGTGAATAGGTGATCTGTCTTTCTGCATTAACCGCATGCGTTTTCATACGTCTCAAACTAAGGGGATGCAAGGTTAAAATAAATCGAGAAGCGCGCGTACATACTTAGTGCATCCCCTCTCGAGAATCGAATCTCGGACGTGGGCGCTACAGGCGAATGCTTTACTATTGCGCCACAGCGTGTGGTTTATCTATTTGAGCGTAGCAGTGTAATTCGGTTTTTGTTCAGCACTCTTTGGAACTGTTGCTTTTTGTCTGCGCACTGCGTCAGTTCACGTGAGCCGCTGAATATGGTTTTATATGTCACTTGCTCGCTTCTAATTGTTTCGCTGCCTTCTTAATTATATAATGCATGTTTTCTAAAGCGCGTTTTGTAGCTCTTCCTGGCTTTCTACGTAATGCGTGATTACGTGAGAGGCGTGATGATGTCATACGAAACTCCGCCCCTCCAGCTGAACTCCATTACAGTAAATGGAGAAAAATAGCTTCTAGTTATGACCATTATGCGTAGAATTTCTAAATGAAACCTGCCCAACTTTTGTAAGTAAGCTGTAAGGAATGAGCCTGCCAAATTTCAGCCTTCTACCCACACGGGAAGTTGGAGAATTAGTGATGAGTCAGTCAGTGAGTGAGTGAGTGAGTGAGTGAATGAGTGAGTGAGTGAGTGAGTGAGTGAGGGCTTTGCCTTAGTATAGATACCGTGCTTTCATTAATGTCATAGTGGCACGCTACTGCAGCATAACTTTTTAGTTCCCGGAGCAAATCCAGTAGTTCAACCTTCTTCTGGAGTGTTTTAAACTTCTTCTGGCGCTTAGGCTCAGTTTCAGAAGCCTTAGAAGGTGCAGATCGATTTGACGACATTGTGTGCGTTTAATAATAACAAAACAATAACAAAATGGAAAACACAAGGACACTCAGCTGGAGATGCGTCACAAAGCAACAGTCAATCATCAGCAAGGAGAAATCAATAACGCTCTCGGATTGGCTACTTTCACCATCGCAAACCACGATGGTAAACCTACTCACCTGGAGACGTGTCACAAAGCAGCAGTCAATCATCAGCAAGGAGAAATAAATAACACTCGGATTGGTTACTTTCACCATCCCAAACTGCAGTGGTAAACCCATTCACCTGGAGACGTGTCACAAAGCAGCAGTCAATTATCAGCAAGGAGAAATGAATAACGCTTTCGGATTGGCTACTTTCACCATCCCAAACCGCGGTGGTAAACACATTCACCTGGAGACGTGTCACAAAGCAGCAGTCAATCATCAGCAAGGAGAAATGAATAATGCTCTCGGATTGGCTACTTTCACCATCCCAAACCGCCGTTCCCTCAGTGGTGGTAAACCCACTCACCAGGGGCCTCATGCATAACGGCGTGCGTAGAATTCACACTATAATATGACATAAGTACAAAAGCTGAAATGTGCTTACGCACAGAAAAATCCAAACGCAGGAATCTGTGTGTTCGCCAACTTCCGCGTTCTTCCGCTACATAAATCCCAGTCAACGTGAAAAGTAACGCTCGTGCACGCGCCTGCTGTCCCGCAACAACTCCTCCCAGAATTACACCTCTTTGAATATGCAAATCAATATAAATAGCCCTTAAGCTCAGCGTTCTGTGAAATGACAATAGGAAAAGCAAGAGGGAAAATGGAAGAATTTCAGCGAATATCAAGTGGAGGGAAGGAAAAACGTACTATTTGTTGATTTAAACAGTGGTATGAACAACAAATGGAAGCTGATCAAGTGACATAGAGTGTCGGAGAAACTCGAAAGCTCAAGTTCACAAAGTTGCACAGTGCCCGAAATAAAAAAGAAGCTGTCACATATCAAAGTTGCCGTGAAAAGGCGAGTCGTAGCCCACTGTCTGAGTGTCATTTGAAAGTTTATTAGGGTACAGAGAAAAAAAAGGCACACAGTGGGAAAAAGCACAAAATGTTAACTTCAGTCTCGAAATTTCCACTTTAATCACGTAGTTTATTTTGTCATTAAAGTAGAACATCATAAACTTCATCTTAAAATCATTTAATCTACTAGTTTCTCAAATTCCATCGCAACTAAAGTAGCACGTTAAATGTTGTATGTGCTCTATGTGTGAATCACTACGTGCTTCTTAAACTGGCTTTCTCTTCCTCCAACAGGACACAGAATCCATTACATTTGTGATATTACAGCTCTCTGAATAACTAAAATACTGAGATGTATACGTGATATTATTTTCATGATGATAGGAGTTAAAGCATGTTATTAAACATGGAAACACGGTGGCGCAGTGATTGTGCACGACTTTCAATGAAATAATTTATTTCAGCAGTACTCAAGGGCAGTTCTAGGCTCGTGGCAGCCCTGGGCAGAGAAAGAATCGGTGGCCCCTTCGCCCGCCAATGTCAATATGGTATCTTATGCACGGCGGATGGCCACGTCCATTGCAAACACTGCATAGCCGCCTCATGCTTGTGACACAAGCGTTTAACTTTTGTCGAAATTTGCCGCTGCATTTTTAGCTGTGTCATTATTTTCTCTTTCTGTTTTATATTCAATATATATTGGCGTGGCGGCCCCTGGGATTTGGCAGCCTTGAGCAGGTGCACAGTTTGCACATGCCTAAGGCCGCCCCTGCAGTACTGTCTCTTTCAAACGTACTAACCTCCAATTCCTGTCCCTCCTTTTCTTTCTCCAAGTAACCAATCACCACACAATCAGCTCTGTAATAGACGTTAAGCCATCTGTAAGCTTAGAGCGCCGATTCTTCAAAACTTTTAAACTACATGTTTAATTATTCTATCCTTCACGCCAGTCCCAGTGAAGCATACAGTGCGAGGTAGGAACAACCTTTAATTATTAACAATATAGATTATTTAAATGAAGTTAAAGTTTTATCTGTATAATATAATAAACATATTTTGCTGCATTTCATCTTAAAAATGATATCATCATCATATATAAATACGCGCTTTATAAAGTGGCTCAGGTTGTGCAATATTATAACTGTAGTGCAAGTTTACAGGGAGGTAATTCTACTTATAAGTACAGATAGTTCTACAAGGAGCACTTGATTGAGTGCGTTTAGAGCTCTTGGGATTAAATTCTTTCTGAACCGCGAGGTCCGTACAGGAAAGGTTTTGAAGCATTTACCATATGAGAAGCAGTTCAAATAAGAAGCATGGCTGAGGCAGCGTGTGCTTGATGCTGTATACCGATAATTCTCTTTCCGATCAGCTGCTCCGAGTGGTGCAGTGAGAGTAATATGGAAAAAGATGATCTGCTGTGGCAACCCCTAACGGGAGCAGCTGAAAGAAGTAAAATAAGGTGCAATGAGAGTAACAATGCTAAGGAACAGGAACAGTAGCACTGTTTTGACGCTGGGTTCCACCAGTCTGCAAAACCGAGTGGAGAACTTGCGTACGACAGGGTATGAGGTACTGTGGTAAAGTGCGTGGCTTTATGCCAAGTTTAGGTTTTATACATCGCGATTTGAACGAGGAAACATTCTTACGCAACATTTCTATGCGTATGCACCGTTTATACATGAGGCCCCAGGAGATGCGTCACATGGCAGCAGTCAATCAGCAGCAAGGAGAAATGAATAATGCTCTTGGATTGGCTACTTTCACCATCCCAAACTGTGTTTCCCTCAGCAGTTGCTTCCTGTTCTCTCTACAGCACTGTATTGCCACGAAAAAAGCCATAAAAAATTTTGGAGGATCTTTGCGCTTTCCGCTAACAATTAATAGTTAGGTTCTAAGAAAAAATCCGCGAATGATTGAGTCTGCAAAACCTAAACCACAACTTTGCGGTACACTGTGCATTCTATGGTATAATTAACTATTTTTGTGCTTAAACATCTTTAAAAAAATACATTTACATACAGTTCGTATGGTCTGGAACGGATTAATTGTATTTACATACAATCCTATGGGGGAAATTACTTCGGTTCACGACCAAATCGAGTTGCAACCAGAGTTTTGGAATGAATTACGGTGTATTTCTGTATTACATTGTATTATACACTGTATTATACTTTATTCAGAACACTTAAGGAATTCTCATCAAAACATTAATGAAAAACATCAATCATAATACATTTTGTTTGCTCCACAAAATTCTTCACCTCTTTGGTCTTCACTGTGAGACCCCTGTGATATGATTTAGAGGTTTTTGAAGGTGTAGAGTTAATTTATGCACTTACAGTATAGCATTTTGTCTTTTTGAATTCATCTTAAGAAGGGTAATATTTTTAATCATTATATTTAGTTATTGTCACACCTCCATTTTGATTGTCATAGGAGTGACCATTTTGTTTAGTGATACTTTTTTGTTTATAGTAACAACATCTTGTTGCCACCTTGTGACAGCGGGAAGTGACTAGTTGTGACATCATCACCACTGCAATATAAAGGACAGCAACATGGGATTTTGATATCTGAGGTTCTGGATTTATTAGTCAAACCTTTTCACAGTGTTAGCTACATTAAAAATCTATGCACGCTTTTCGAGTACAAGCTTGGTTTTCCTACTGAGTTTTTGGCTATAACTCATTTCAGTTTTTTGACCACAAGTTGTCTAATCATTTGCTGATCATTTGTTCACATCTTTTCCCTGCCATTTCTACTGAGGTGGACATTATGGTCCCAGCTAAGCTATTAATTCCTGCCCTGATTAAATCTCCTGTCTCCTCTGCCCCAGTTCCAGTTCAGCCATGCCTGAGGCTTCTAACTTCTTCCCTGAAGAAGATGGCTTGACATAAGGAGTCTATGCTTCCAGGGCTGTCTCAGTTGCTGAGCTTCTTGTTGTCCTTAGGCAAAAAGCCTCTTCTCTCTATGGTGTGTATGCAGAAGAAACACTGAATTGAGGAGCAGTGCAGAGTGCAACCAATGAATCCGAAGTGGATGGGTCATATTTTGCAGTCTGTGTTTTTGCATGGAATTACACTATTATACAAATAATGTATTCCTGTAAAGATGGTATAGTGCAGGCACAGTGCAACAGTCATTTCCACAGTAGAGAAGCCTGATTGGTATTGTGGGTATTGCCTAATTTGTTGGGCTTGTAGTGGCACACAAGACAGCAGATTTAAACTCCAGCATTCTGGACTAAACAGTAAAGTAATTGACTGAACTGTTGGTCAACTCTGTACTTCATCTGATAACAAAGGTGTAAATCAGAGTTGAGCTGACACCCCAATGAACATTCATTTTAGGCTTGTAACTGCTGACTGAACTGTGGCAGAATGTAATGGACAAAATAACACACCTATAAGCAGACAATGGATCTGTAACTGGAAGCGATCTTGATTCAATCACCAGAGGTTACACCTCCCTTCAGTACTATTAATCTTTCATCTCTTCTCTCTTTGGGTGTGAAAGCTGATGATCCGCTCTCTTTTGAGGAAGCTGGAAATTGGCAATCCATTCTCTTCATGAGGTGAAAGCTGACAATCTGGGGTGAAAAGCCACCCACTGTCTGTTGAGCATAAAGCTCACGAACCTTCATTGACCTAAAAGCTACTCTCCATAGTGCCTTGGAGCTTGATGCCCTGAACTATATGTAAGATGCACTCATCCAAGTCAAGCTCTGTTCCAATGACTGAGCCCAGTCTGAGAAGACTGAGAAGAACCCATTACTTTAAGAAGGTGTCATGTGTGTGTGCATAGGGGACAGCTTCGGGGTTTTGGTGATTCTAATTACCAGAAGCTGGCACTGTGTGCTAATGCCTTTTCTCTTCCTACCTGCTGCAGACCAGAAGATTGATGGTTATACCATCAATGACGTCAATTCCGGTGTCTGCCCACCTGGACCTGCCATTTATTGCCAGAAGGAATAATAAATAGAAGATCTGCCATTTTTGTGCAGGTCATTCTGAAATTTATGCATGAAGAAGACATCTTCACAATTACGCATGATTTTTTGTTTTATTTTTAAAACCTACAATTATACAGAGTAACTAGGGTGGTGTCCCAAGTCTTTACCTTTGTCGGCCTCTTCTTTTACGAAGAGAACTTGATCATCTACACTCTTGCTCCTATGATGTTCCCATATGAAGTTAGAGAGGACACAGAAAAGAGCCAAATGGTGAGCTAAAGAAGGCAAACCCCACCACACCTCGGACAAAGGATGCACTACCATGCAAGAAGAGACCTGCACTTCAACCCAGAGCAACATAGCATCGGAAATCATCATTGAAGGCCTGGCATCATTAAACTGTTTATGAATTAGAATTCTAACTAACCATTAAACCATTAGCCTATTCTGTGTTGTATATTTGTCTCATCTGTCTTGTATCCTGTTTCTATATCTATATATTTACAGTTAGAATATTTCTTGTCACACACGGGTGCTTAGGAGGCAGCCAGCAAGCCCTAAGGTGAGTGATGCTACAAGAGATAAAGGGTTTATTGTGTGTACTAATGCCTCTCTCTCTCCTTCAACAAAATTAAAGAAGAAAAATAATAACTCCCCCACAATACTTCCAGTTCTGCAAAATTACTACTACCCAACAATCCCATCTCCGAATACCATTGACGACGTCACTTCTGCCCATCCCGTGATGACGTCACGGATGGCTCCTAATAATGAAGTCTCTTCTGGGTCTGCCATAATGACGTCACTTCCAGCCCTCCGTGGTGAAGTCACTTCCGGCCCTCCACAATGACCTCAATGTGGTTCTGCCCTGATGACATCACTTCCGTCCATCTGTCTGTTAGGATATCATTTCCTGTCTTACTCATTTCCTGCAACGATTTGTCCTATAGAAACTTCATGTACCAAGTTGATTTTGTCAAACGCTGTTGTTTTTGATCCATTTTGCTTATATTTTCTTCATTTGTCCAACGGACATTATACGGGGTCATTCCCCAACTATTCTTGGAGTTTTCCAGCGTGTCTTATTTATTACATTGTATAATCCCTAAGTTTATCAATAAATTACATTTTTCTGAATCTTAAAGTGAGTGTGCTTGAGATACCTTGGCACAAGAAAGGTAAAGAAAGTGGGAGGCTAATTACTGAAATTGACAAAGGCAAAAATTTTAATTAATTAACTGATATATCAATCAATCATTCTCAGATTATACACGTTCCTCAAATTATCATAAAAAAGTGGCAAGAATCCAAACTGGAAACACCATGGTCCAACACTTTATCCACTAGGGCACCCTTACCAAAAAGTAGCAAGATAAAGAAGCCAGCATTAATCTCACTGCTAAAACCTCATTATTTATAGACCCTAATAAAACATCTCAGCTGGGCTTTCATACTGACAAGTGAGCAAGCATGTGTCATGGTGTATTAACACAAGAGGTTTGTTTGATACATTTAGAAACAATTAAAGTGTTTGCAAGCGTCCCACAGTTTACACAGCCTCTCCCCCCAACACCAGCAATGTGTTAATTGGCTTCAAACTTATCTTTGTTTCTAATAAGTGGGACAGCTGCACCATGCGTTTGAAATGATGTGCACGCACAAATCAGGAACCCTATAATCTGTACCTGTCTGCCTCAATGGACTCCTGCCAAATCACAGGAATGAAAAAAAAATCTTCTCTTTTTGCTCATTCTTTGAATTACGTGCTAGAGACTTTCCCTCAAAGGCCCAGGTTCAGCTAAACAGAGATAGATGTTCTTATGCCATTTTAAGCTGTAAAGTATGAGGGTTTGGGCAAGGTCTGTGTTTCATCTTGATGTTTATATTTTTTCATCCATGTCATTCAGATGTTTAGTGGAGATTAATAATGTTGCGGTTCATATGCACTAGATGTGTTATATATAGGATGTTACAGGGGTCCAAATGGTATGAGGTGTATTCAGTGGGAAGACCATGGAGACAAAAAGAGGTAGGTTGACATAATGTGTCAGTGGATGAACGAGCGATCCTAACATTTTAAAGGAAGAAAAGGAACTCGGAAGACTGTCACACTATAGGCGTTCAATTGGAGATGCTAAGGGGTTTACCTTCGCCTGTTAGTCAAAAGCTGGTGTGGGGGATTATTTGCATCTCCCAATTTTGATATACTGTATATACTCAAGTATAAGTCGGGTCTTGGAACCCAAAGAATTGATCATAAAATCGGACCCTGACCCTTACGCCCATTCAAAAATGTGATACTTTATTTTTTTTTTTTACATCTTCTTGCCTCCTCCAATCTCGCATCAGTTTCTCCGACGCATCTAATTTTGTTGCAGCAGCGCAGTTACCAATTTATTTCACTACTTCAACAACGTTTAATTTAAAAACAGCTTCATATTTTCTTTGGATCGAACGCTCCATCGTAGATAAGGGATGCTCTTACGATAAAGGTCTATGAGGGTGTGAGACACAAAAAAACACAAAACAGTGCAAATGTCGCTTCAGAATAGTTTGGGTATTACTGTGTGGTCACGTAGGCACAATACATAGAAAAAAGGCAGTGTGCTCCGTGGTTACTCTCTCAGGAGGGTGTTAGCATATCATAATTTCTTGGACCAATAGTGTGAGTTTTCCGCATTCGACTTACAGTATACAACCGATATTATAAAATACTACAAATTATATGGTAAAATCAAGTCCTGGCTTACCTGTGGAGAACTTATCCACAAGTATATATGGTATTTGTTATTGGGTGAATAGCCAGTGGCCGACATACTGGCAAGTTTAAAGGGTGAGACAGGAGTAGCTCTAAAACAAATCACCCAAACACCAAAGCCAAATGCTTAGCGCAAAAGTAGAATTAACAAACATTTTATTTATTTCAGTCTTTACTTATTATTTGAAAATTCAGGCACATCCTGCTGTGCATCATCATCTTCCTGCCATAATGTGAAGTGTCATATGGGTCATATTGTACGTTCATCACGTGCTGAATAACCACACAGCGGCACAGTGACCAGATAAAAACAAAATCTCAAAGGGCAACATGAGGTCATCACCAAAATAGCGTTTAAATAAACATAATCTGAAAATAATGAATAATTCTAATCAATTAACAAGATGAAATTCACAATGACCTTAGTGAATTCCTACTAAATAACAAAAATATACCTTTGAGAAGCATAAAGATAAGGAACTTTGCATTATGATATAATTTGTTATTAATTTCTGGAATTACATTTTTGGATTTTTTTGTACATATTGTAAGTGTCACACTGGATGGACGGGCATCTCGACCAAAAGAGGAGAAGGTTCCTAACCGGAACAGGAGGCCCCACATGAACAGATAGACATCCCAGCTGAGAGAGAAGAAGGTGGCTTACCCAACCAGGACTCCACAGGTAGGTGGATGGACATCCCAGCCAAAAGGGAAGGCAAGGGATATTTGTTTCCCATGATGTTAGATGGCAGTGGCCCTGCATATTAGTATCTGGTTGGAAACCACCTGGAAAGCCTGGGAATTATAGTCCAGAAGCACAGCCCTGCAGATGCCCTCCCTGTTATTCAGGACTTCCATGTGACCCGAAAGTGCTTCCAATAGGCAAAGGCCCTGGCACCAGAAGTACAGTTGGGTCCTCGATAAAAGGGACTGCAATGCCTTGTTCAGGTGAGCCGGAGCTGCGAATAAGGAAGGTAACACTCGACTGGAAGAGAGCAGTGTGGTAGAGAGAGGAGAAGAGGAGAAATAGGAGGAGATACAACTTGTTTTTGGCTTTGTACAAGGTACTTTGTGTAATAAACACCCTTTATTTGAACCCAGGAGTGTCTTGGATGTTCATGTTTAGGGTTTGGGGCTCACTGGCACCCCCTAAACTTCTCAATATGTAGGTTTGTCTAGCACAAGGAATCCATGTATGAAATTAGTTTTTAAGTTTAATGAGTAATTAAACCTAAAAAATGTATTTTGCTCTATTTCAATGCCATTTTGTTCTGTCTTTGGACAGCACCATTTTGTGGGTCCTGTTGCGCTGTTCCACACTTCTTAATTGATTTCCTGGTTAATGATCCTATTCCCGAGAAATTTACACTGCAGTTCTTGTTACATGTTCTGGTTTTGGTGAGTATATTTTGATCCTCCTGGTTATGACCTGAGTTTCCATTTCTGTTTGTGTCTCTTCTTCTGATCCTACTCCTTTTAAATGCTAGCGACTCACCTCTAACAGAACACCTTTCTTGTGCTGAATTCCTGATATCATAAAGTTTCAAAGGAAGCTCCAGTAAACAAGCAGTGTTGCTCGAGATCACATTGGTGTTATGGCTGAGAGTTGCTTTAATTTTTTTACACATTCCACTGAATTGTTTTTTTACATATCTCTGTGTCTATTTTGGGGCTTCTGAACTCAAGGAATTCAACGCTGACCTTTTTCTTTTAGAAGATTTGGTTTAAATAATGAACTAGTGTTGATTGGTGCCACCTTTTTAGAGTGTTTGCATAGTTGCTGCCTGGGTAATATTACTAAGGATACTCTGGGGGTTTGCCACATGTGACGTCACTGGAGCAAGCATATAAAGGTCGGCGCATGCATTTCTGGAACATTTACTATTTGATCATTTTGGGGTTGGTTGGAGATCCTTTTCCTTGTTAACTAAAAGTGTTCAGAAGCTTCCTTGATATGTGTACCGATGAGTGTTTGGTTTAGATTCACTGCTTATAAATTCTGCATCTCATCTCCCTGCCTTTCATTATTAAAAAATGCATCTATCTCATTCAGTCAGAGTCAGAATGTGAGCCACAATGTGACCTTTGAGTAATGACCAAAAGAATGAGACTGCAAGTACAAGGGGCCGAAGGGAGCTTTCTCCACAGGGTGGCTGGGTTCTCCTTTAGAGACAGGATGAGAAGGGCAGACATCTGGGGGAGGCTTGAAGAGGAGTCAACTGAGATAGTTCGGACATCTGATACAGATATCTTCTGGATTCCTAACTGTGGAGGTTTTACTAGATGGGTGGACACCTCAGGGATGATCCAGGGCTCAGTGGGAATTATATCTCCCAAATGGCCCAAATACCTTGGGATCCCACCGTATTTGTTGGGAGGTGTGGATGAGGAAAGGGATGGGTGGGCCTCATTACTAAGACTGTTGCCTCTGTGAATAAGTGGCGAAAAATCGATGAATGATTGACTTTTCTGATGGACAAATGAGTGACCTGCTAAACAAGACTGAGAGTAAACAAGCGTTTTGATTTTTTACTTCTGAAACTAAAGATTGTCATAGAAAAATAAAATATCTGAGAAAGGTCTATTGAACTTGAATTTCAACTACAGACACACAGAAGACATCCCACTGCTGCCTGTTTCTGCCTTACCCACTTAGGTGCTGAGCGGTTTAATGGGTGTCTTTTCAGCTGTTTTTAAGTTAAAACCTTGAACCAGACCCTAAAACCAAGCTAAGTATATCTTTTTAGTACCACTGTTTTGTTGTATTTATTTACATTTATTTGCTTAACAGATGGCATTATCTAAAGTGACTTACAAAAGAGGTCAAAATAACTGAGAAAACATTAGTCTGTGGTATTGTTTGGGAACAAGTGTTACAGGGCACGTTACAAAATTGATCATCACAAATGAAGAACTCAGAATAAAATGCAAGTTAGCTACACTTACTTCATTATAAAACCTAACAAAGCCATTATTAGTTACACAGAAATTCACCAAACAAGAAGGTATTCAAATGTTTCTTAAACACAGTGAGGGAGTCAATATTTCGAATGATGGTTGACAGCTCATTCCACCAAGTCAGGATTGGAATTTGATGCAACACAGAGGTGGCATCACCAGATGCTGTTCATCAAAAGACCTGAATGGATGAGAAGGAGCATCAGATCTCACAGATGACTCCATATATATAGGTGATGACCTGTTGACTACCTTGTAGGCATGCATCAACGATCTGAACTTAAAGCATGATGGTACAGGGAACCAATGTGGTGACATAAAAAAAGTAGTGACATGTGCCCACCTTAGCTGATTGAACACTAGACTGCTCCTGCATTTTGAACCATTTGCTGTGGTATGGTGGCAAATGCTGGTACTCCAAACAGTAGAGAGCTGTGGTAGTCCAGATGTGACAACACCTGGACCAGGAGTTGTGCTGCATACCCTATCAGGTATAGTCTGATCTTGTAGATGCCGTACAGAGTAAATCTGCAAGCCAGATGGACAGTTGAAACATGGTCAGTGAAAGATAGCTGGTCATCCAGTCCCCACTTGATAGTGATCCCTGCTGAACAGAGATGGTGTGCTGAACAGATGGGCAAACTGGGAGAACAAGAGCTGGAGATGGTGCTCCTTCATCCAGGTTGCAATTTCAGTGAGACATGCAGAGATTCTAGCTGATAATATGTGATCCTTTGGGGATCAGGGGTGTCAAACTCTGGGCCTGGAGGGCCGCAGTGGCAGCAGGTTTTCATTCTAACTCTTTTCCTAATCTGTGACCAGTTTTCACTGCTAATTAACTTCTTCCCTTCATTTTAATAGCCCTGTTTTTAAGGATTCAGTCTTCTGAATTGATCTGTTTTTTTCATTAAATAACAGCCACACAGAAATGAGATGTGAAATGAGCCAACAAATGACCAGCTGAACTGGGATTTCAAACTCCAACCAATTTCACTCTAAACAATTATTAATTATTCTCTTAATAAGAAGCTGATTCTTGCTGTCAAATAATCCCCTTATTTAATTCCATGGCTTGTTGCTGCTCTCATTCTGCCACAGCAGACATTTCCAAATCTGTTGATTTTCTCTTTTTTCTAAGAACACTGTTAAAATGTTTTGGTGACCTGAGAGATCAACCTTACTATGACCACCACCTTTCTTTATTTTCAGATATTGTGTGAGGAGCACAGGTGAGCTGGTCATGTGGCGGCTTGTTTTGTGTCTCATTATTGTTTGGCTGCTAATTAAGGATAAAGAGACAACTAAGAGGCCTGAGTCAAATTAATTAAAACTAAGGCAAGCAGCAAAAACTGGTCACTAATGAGGAAGATGGTTAGAATGAAAACCTGCATCCACCATGGCCCTCCGGGACTGGAGTTCAATAACAATAAGTAGAGCTATGTATCATCGGCATAAAACTGACAAGATAAACCATGGGATTAGAGATGGGGTCTAGTGACGAGGTGCAAAGAGAGAAGAAACCAGCAGTGATCTTTGGGACACACCTATGCTTGTCTGGTGCACCTTTGACATCTCTTCTTCTCAGGACACATGGTAGGTTCTGCTCAAGAGTCAAAACACAAAGCACCTGAGGGCAGTCTTAGTGATCCCAAGGTCAGAGAGGATGACAAGGAAGGTCCGGACCGTTGACCATGTCGAACGCAGAAGACAAATCTGCAGATATATCTCTGCAGTTGGAATTTGGACAGTGATTTAATAATTTAATTATGCCTACATTACCGTGACACATGTACAAGTGTTGCTCATAAAGTTTTGCACCATATTTTTTACTATTTGTCCCTTAATACAGAATTATTTGAATATACTCATAGGATACTTAGACGTAACAATCCTTACTTTTCCCCAGAATTTCCATCAACTTTAACAGTATTATGCAAGTGAGAAACAGGAGCTTGAACCAATCTAAATCATGCACTCACTGTTGATTCTTCACTTCTACAATAACTTCTCCATCATTTCCAAACCTTCTAATACACGTTCCGTTTTTACGGGCTTTTCCTTCAGATGGCATCTCTAAACGCCCCAAAGCAGTGGAATTACATTTTCTAATTCTCTGTGAAAGTTAATTACCAATTATTTCTCCACATCCAAAAAATTCAGTAACAGCCCTTTGTTTAAAACACACATTACTGCATGATGCTATTTTGAGGGACAACTGTGCATGTGCTAGGAAACAGATAGCATTTCAAAGTAACCACATTTTAAGTTGCAGGCGTTTCCTGTTAATATTGACTGAAACAAGTGTTGCAAAAATTTTTGGGTAACCCTTATAGTATCCGACAGGATTGAGCTTGTCTCACAGTCTACTGGTGTCACGTAGACACTTCATCATCTTCTAAAAGAGACAAATGAAATGTTAGATACTACATATGGACTTGCTAACGTCTTAAGAGTTTCATCTAAAGCATGAATAAAAAATGTAATTTAGTCATGGTCACATTCTGAACTCCTGATACCTCACTGTGACTTCTGAAGCACAGGAAGAAGGGGAGATTTGCTTTATGTCACATTTCACAGTTTCTTTTGAACCACATGTGTGCTTGTTGTCGCATATGGACACCCACCCCCTTGGCAACTCACAGTCTCTTCCAAAGTACAAGAAGATAAGATTTGACAAGGAGATGAATGACCTAGTAATGTCTCATACACCGATCTGAAGGATTTGACAAGAATTCCCTGAGATCTATTGATGCATCGCTGAAGTATAGCAATATATTGTAAGAAGATTTGGTTGCTAATGGGCCTATGGAGGTCTCACAGCCTATTCCTGACAATGACATGATGAGTTCAAGGAAATGCTTGAGAGCATTTGGAGCTCTCAGTAATCCTCATAGTCTCCTGTAAAAGTAGCCATAAACTAGGCAATTTTTTCCACATGTTACGACTTAGGAGTTTGGATGCCCTTTCATGCTCAATGGCTCTTTTGTACTGAGAGTCTGTACTGGATTGGGTGGAGTGGTGGCTCTGGGGCTAAGGATCAGTGCTGGTATCCTAAAGGTTGCCGGTTCGATTCACTGCCAAAAGAGATCCTACTCTGCTGGGCCCTTGAGCAAGGCCCTTAACCTGCAATTGCTCCAGGGGCGCTGTACAATCTCTGACCCCAAGGGGTATGTGAAAACTAACAAATTCCTAATACAAGAAATTGTATAAGGTGAAATAAAGAACAAAAAAAAAAAAAGAGTCAATCGGAGGTAGGATTTCACTATGTGATTTTACAGGCTCACAAAATGGTTGAAGACCTTTTGAACAATCCCACGCATGATGGCTTGGTGAGGTTCATGGCGCCTTGCACAGTTTGACACTGTGAAAAATGATGTGATACTACGCTGTACCTCTGGTTTTACTTTATGCTATATGTAGTGTGGCAGATGGCCTTCACTGTATATTCAGGGAGAGCAGCCCTGGATGGTGCAATACCTCCCCCTGGACGATAGATGGCCTCCCCCCTGGGTTGGAGCGGTGCCTCGGTTTCCCGCAGGGCTCCATGGGAATTGGAGATGGGGGCAGCCCCGTTGGGTTCCACAGACACCGCCAGGGGGTGATGCAGCTGGGACTCCTGAGCCCATATGGGCAGCGTATTCGCTACACCCGGAAGTGCAGCCGGAACTCGGCAATCAACCACCTGGAGCACTTCTGGGTGGACTATAAAAGGGCCCAGCAACCACCACTCAAGGGCCAGAGTCGGAAGGAGGAGGACGAAGCTTGGAAGAGGACTGGTGGAAGAAGAAGAAAGGAGAAGAGTGTGTTTTGGGTGCTTTATTTGTATTGGGGACTGTGTTGTGCCTGTGGGGATTACGGGGAAGACGTGCCCCACAGGTGGAAAAAAATAAAAGTGTATTTATTTTAACATGCCTCTGGTGTGAGTCTGTGTCAGGTCAGGCACCAATATAGTGCCTTTTGTTACAGTAGAGAAACATGTGATCAGTATTTGCGTGATTAGTTGTATCTAATGAAAAGCAGACTATGTTACTTATTCTAATCTGTTAAAAGTTTAAATTTGCATTAATACCAAGAACTTGTAGCCCCTGTTCAATGTCCTTCAATATTGCATCTATGAAGATCCAAATTATGATATTTCTCTGAAGTATTATCATACAGTGGATAGTTTGTTTGGTGTAACACCAAGTGTTCATGATGGGTTGAAGTAATTAAGAAATTCTTCAGTTTTTCTGTCTTTGCTTTACTGTTTCGCTTTTAATACAAATAAACTTAAGAAACAAAAGGAAATGAATAACTGCACTAATTTTAAACTTGTCAGCATTTTACTCCTTTCTTGATGAAGTGGTAAATAAAAATAAGTGGTGTCCTGTTCAAAAAAAAAAGAAAGTTTAAAATAATCAACACCATCCAAGTTAAACCACAGATCTTAAAAAGTGCTGAAAAGTTAAGAACACAGAGATTATTTCAAGCAAGAGGCAAACATCAGTTTATTTTGTTAGGAAATTTTGCTTTTGTGTGCATTTTTGAAAAACCAGCTTCCCCCACCAGCTCCTTCATTTCCCAAACCTCATCACACACTCATGTACTCACCAAACATTTCTTTCAAGCAAGGAAACCAAAAGCTGAGTAGCTCAACAGCAAAACCACAGTGGCGAAATGGTGAAACTGCTATTGGGGCATTTGATGCACTTCAAAATTTGTTTCTGTATGGCATTAGTGGCAGAGCTTCTTAAATAAACAGATAGCAACCCCAAAAAGTAATTCTCAGATTCCACCATTGCTGACTCATCAGGAGCATTGTGGGATGGATGGACAGCCCGAACCAAAAGTCCAGAGAAAGGCATAGCATTACTCAGTGTTATTTTAGAAAGTGTACAATTCTTGCATTCTTATCCATAGAAATACATGTAAAGATAGAGCATGGATATATATGTGTGTGTGTGTGTGTGTGGCAGGGGGTGAGTGGTGCTCATGAACATTAGGACAATTTTAACAAGAAAAGACCATTTGGTCCAACAAAGTTTACCAATCCTGTTCACCTCATCTTTCCAAAATAATATCAAGTTGAGTTTTGAAGGCCCCATCCATCCATCATCCATTATCCAACTTGCTATATCCTAACTACAGGGTCACGGGGGTCTGCTGGAACCAAAACCCACCCAACACAGGGTGCAAGGCAGGAAACAAACCCCAGGCAGGGCACCAGCCCACCACATTTGAAGGCCCCTAATTGTTAATTAATTCCATTTGGAAAGGTATTCATGTGAAATTTCAAAAAGGGAGACTCTAATTGGCAGCAAAAGTCTTTACTGAGCTTCCAACCTGTTTCATAGATTTCTTGGACAATGGGATGATTTCTGTTTGTTTGTCAGACTTCTCTTGTTCTTATATTTTTATCTTATTTATGTTTGTACATGTCTTCATTCGAACAATTTACTAGTAAATTCCTAGTGTGAAAGGATCTTGTGAATGAAACTTATAGCAGCTTTATAGTTGGAGGTTCATATCTTTTAGGGCAAATGTTCCTGATTATTCTTTCACTTTTACAGAACAAACTCACCACTTTCACATGTATTGTGCTAATATTTTTTGAAGAAGACAAACAGGTAGTCCATCCCCTCTCTTTATCTTTTTGGTAAGCTCTTTCATTGCAGTTGTAGAATAGAGTATGCTTCTTGTTTGGGTAATGCTTCTAAACGACTCAACATTAACAAGACGTTTAGAGAGAGTGTTCAGGAGACTTTTTATTTTTGTATATAAATGTACAACCACCTGGAATTTAACTAAGGTTCACACTGTAGTTTGAATTGCTGCCCCGATTTCAGATCCCACCCAACATGGTCCTAACTTGGTAAAGAAAATTACTGGCTTTTCTTTCAAAAAATCCACTCCCTAAAAGGGGTAGGTGGATTCCATTTTTGTGGCACAGAGTTGTAATCATGCCTATGGGCACACCCAGAATACTCATCTTTCACTGCCCAGACTGACATATTATCTGAACAACTTAGCACATGGGTTACAAAATAAAAGGTCTGCAACTCTCTTTTTTTAAAAATGTTTGTAGTCAAACTAAGCAGACATATTTGGTCAATCCTGGTTAAACATATTAGAATATAATGATTAATTTTTTCCCCCATTTTATTACGAATGAACAAGCAGACCAGATGAGACTTCCACTTTTCTGTATATGCTGCTGAGATATATAGCAACTTCTCTGACCAGAATAACTGGCTTTGGAAAAAAAACACAATATTTTGTAGTCTATACAGTATAAATATATATACAAGACTCGAGAAATCACAGAAGAGTTGGGGAATGTCCCTGTATCACATTCGTTGGACAAAGTGCAAAAAATGAGCACAAATTGATCAAAAATAAATGCAATTGACGATGGAGTGATGAACACAGTGAGTTTTTATAGAAAATAATGGCAGGAAATGATTTGTACAAGGAATTACATCAAATGCAGAGAAGATGGCCAGAAGTGGCGTTATTTTGGGAACTGGAAGTGGCATCATTATGATGGAGCCGGAAGTGGCATCATATGAGAGAGCCAGAAATGGCTTCATTGATGGATTTCAGAGTTGGATGGAAGCCATTTTGGGTGACCAGAAGTGCTGCGGGTGAGTTGTTTGTCTTCTTTGATTCTGTTGACGGAGAGAGAGAGGCATTAGTACATACAATCAACCCTTCATCCCTTCTAATATCACTCACCTTAGGGCTTGATGGCTACTTCCCAAGCACATGTATGTGACAATATGTATACAGTGGAACCTTGGATTGTGAGCATAATTCATTCTGGAAACGTGCTTGTAATCTAAAGCACTCATTTATCAAAGCAAGTTTCCCCATAAGAAATAATGGATGATTCGTTCCACAACCCAAAACTATTCATATAAAAATGATTAATAAAAAATACCTCCCTGAGTGGAGTTTTCATGTCCTCCCCGTGTCTGCGTGGGTTTCCTCCGGGTACTCCGGTTTCCTCCCACAGTCCAAAGACATGCAGATTAGGTGCATTGGCGATCATAAATTGTCCCTAGTTTGTGCTTGGTGTGTGTGTGTGTGTGCCCTGTGGTGGGCTGGCACCCTGCCCTGGGTTTGTTTCCTGCCTTGCGCCCTGTGTTGGCTGGGATTGGCTCCAGCAGACCCATGTAACCCTGTAGTTAGGATATAACGGGTTGGCTAATGGATGGATGGATGATTAATATAAAATATAAAGTAAAAATACATAAAACAAATTAACTTGCACTTTATCTTTGAAAAGAATCATCAGCACTGTAGCAGTTCGCCATAAAAGCGAATCCGAAAAGATCGCAGACATGCTATAAGCGCCTGCCGTTAGTGGGTGATACAAGGAAAATTATAAATGCAGGGCACAGTATTACTTGGCCACTAACCTGGGCATGACCCTGCCTGACTGCTGTGTCTGTGTATAGGAGAGTGGCAGATCCGGCTACAATAAATAACTGTGCTGTTACTGTTTCAAGCTGAATAAAGCTGGTGTCGCTAAAGTATTGAGACTCGGCTTCGTGTTTTGGGGTGCAAAATAGAGACTCACACATTGCAACACACACACATGGTCACAATGCTATAGTAAACAGTATACACTCGTGCGGATGTTGACTATATGAGTGAGGCACGCCGACTGAGCCCGAGAATGGGAGATGATTACCCACAATCCTGCAGCGAGAGAGAGAAGAACCATAAGCTCAGTTGTGATCACGTGAGGCTCGGCAGACAAGGCGTATACATACTACTCGTATTGCAAGACCTCGCTCGTTTATCAAGTCAAAATTTATTAAAAATTTTAGCTCATCTTACAAAACACTTGCAAACCAAGTTACTCGCCATCCAAGGTTTCACTGTATATATATGGACTTTTCACTGCATCGATACCAGAGTTGGAGATGTCCAACCATTTTCAGGACCTAGTGGAGCTGAACAGTGTGTCTGAAAACCCTGCGATTATAGAAAGGGTTAAGTAGCCCCAATGGGTCACTTCAAAACCAGGCCCCATAAAGAGTAAAGAAGTAATAGTAGAAAACTCATATATTAGGGAGATTGAAACTCAGGTTGCTTCAGGAGTGAAAAGCCTTTTACAGTTTGTTGTCTCCCGAATTAGAGCATGCATGGAATCAGTTGTCATTGCCCATATTGGAACAAATGACATATGCAAGAGCAATCTGAAAGATCTGCAATCCAAATTTACAGAATTAAGTACAAAACTGAAGTCCAAATCAGAAATTCTGAATATGAGAACTGTCAAGATAATGTGACTGGACTGAACATAATTTGACTTTTACGTATCGAGAGGGTAGAAGCCAACCTCCATACAAGCAGATGGCAGTTAGTTCCATTTTCACTCCTGCTTCCATCTGCAATCTCTCTGGCATGGAAGAATGTCTTCCTGTTTTTGTTGCGATGATTCCTGTTGCACTGATCCTTTGAACCCCTCGTTAGAGGTTCTAAATGTGAAAACTGAGATTCCCAAGTGTATGCGTGTTGTAACTGAGACCTTAATCACAATTTTTTAAGGTCCATGGGATATTTAAAATCCAGGACGTCTTCTCTTTAATCAAGCCTAAGTTTTCGGTTGGACAGGAACTGAACTATTGCTTATTTTATTTACCCATATAGGGAAGGCGCCAAGGCAAGTACACGTTGTGTAGCAGATGGCGCATAGACACCTGTGTCCTGAGTATTGTTTCCTGCTCGGTTGGTTTAAGGAGAGCCAGTGTTTGTCTTTCATTCTCTGCGTCTGTCTGCCAAGGCCATGCAAGCTCTGTACAGCAAAAATGAAAAGGCTACTCCTCTGCAGTAGAAAAAGAAACAGCAGTAGTGTCCCTAACAAAGTGAGAGCCGAAAATAACCCGCTCACAATCAAACCTGCCAGAGTGTCTATGAGATAATGTCTAATTGAATACACTGAGGCTATTGTACCACTGTCACTAAGTCTATTGTCTGTGCCTTCCATTGGCTCCATGCGATTGTTCTTTGCCATTGTCCTCCCCTGCTCTCACCGTATTGTTATAATTTCATTACTGGGCTTTTGTTCTGTTTTTCTTTTGCTTTTTTCCCCCCTCCCTCGCTGCCTTTGTTCCTCTTACAGGCGATATGTGTGTGTATTTGTGCTTGAGGCCTTTGTCTGAGGCAGCCTTTCATTCTCTGTATTATTACACACAGAAACTCTGCTGTGCCATTTAGGAAAAGATGCTTCAGGCCGAGAAATGTAAGCGAGGGTGGCTTTGGTGACGACTGGTAGGGAGGGCTGTTGCTGGCAAAGAGGCTAGGGCTCCCCACAGAGGCCAGACGGCTACATTTCAACAACATTTTGCCTCACTGAATTCCCCATTTACAGCTCTCAGTGGGTTAGCAGGACTTGTGTGACTTGAGAGGCTAAACAAGGAGGTTGTGCTATGAGGGAGTTTTGATCGTTCTTGCTAGCCACCCTACTGAATGCTGGTGTTTCCCAACGAATGTAAAGAGCAAAGGATGTAAATTTGTTTGGGAGAGTCCATTCAAGTTAAGAAAAAATGAACGAGTAGAAAGCAAAACACGAGCACCTTGCAGACATTTACAAAAAAAATAAGCTATCTATGTGGATTAAGGACATGATCTCACATGTAAGGGGATATGTCACAGTCAAGTCAAGTCAAGCGGGCTTCATTGTCATACCATCTATATACATACCATGGTACATTATCCAGTAGTATGAAATTACGTATCCCAGGGCCACAGTGCAAAACATAGACAATAAATATGACAATGTAACAATACAGATTTGTCGGTAATTTTACATGAGGGAATGTAGAAGAAGAATCAACATCTGAATAAATTGACTTCATATTGACAAACAGCAATCAGTGAATGCCTTTACATGTGCTTTAATAACCCAGTTATTCATAGAAACCCGCTTTCAAAAATGCCATGTAAACCCTTAATCCGTTTGAGAAATCTGATTAACGCATGTAGATTTCTCCAGTAGTCAATCTTTACCATGGTGATGAATCGCCTTTAACCATGGTCAACACTGAAGGATTTTATGGTCTGCAAATGTCTCTGTTAAGCTGCAGAGGTGTGCAGATGGCTCATCACATCACTCAGCTAGGGATCTGCACTGGCAATTGGAAGGTTGCCCAAAAACAACAGAAATGACTTTAGGTCTTTTAAGCAAGGCCCTTCATCTACAATTGCTTCATTCTGGATATTACATTAATCTGCCTCCAGGTCCTCCAACTTGCAAGAAAAAACTTGGAGATTGGTGACAGGATTGTCACTCCAACCACCATAAAAAAACCTCACACTGTTCTGGTGTGGTGCTGAGGTGTCACCTGCTGTACTTGGTCCCCAATCCAGGTGCTTTGTAGTGTGGTGGGTGTGACAATCAGCTCATGCTCCCAACCTCAACTCCTTGACATCCTGAAGTTTTCTCTCCATTCATTGCAGGTAAACATTTTCAAAACAATTCTATCCGACCAGTCTTTGCTTCACACACTTATCCAGCAACCACAGGTAGAAAATGGTGGAAGCTTCTGCAAAGATAAATTTCCTGAGGCTAGTGTTTGGGTGATCAAATCTGTCCTTCTCCTGGCTGAAATAATCTGTCTCAGCATTTCAGAAATTGCTACATTTATGTTGATGAACTAAAAGTGCAATGCTAAGCTCATCAGCACAATCTTGGGAGCAAGGCTGGTGGTAATGTGTTAAAAGTAACGTGTTCATCCATTTTCAAAGTTGCTTTGCATCTTTTATTGGGTGTAAGACAGGAATCAACCCTGGGTGTTGATATTTAAAAGGAAGATCCTTGGGCATTTACTACAGAAAGATGGTACATACCATTTCTTTGTCCTTATATACTAGCTGGCCCAGTCCACAATAAATGGTGAACAGTTGACCTTGCACTTAAATTTGAGTGCAGAAGTGTCATGTAATTGAAGTAAATTCATATGAGTCTAACTGCAGTGCACAATACCTATGACGTCACTCCCAACACACCTATCCAGGGGCGTCATTTTCAACACTTCCATTCTAAGGTGTTTCTTGCATGCACTAATAAAATGCATTGCATTTTTCATTCCAATAGAGGGTGTACACAATCAACACTATTGACTAATGAAGAAAAATTTACATAGAAAAAAATGGTAGGGAAATAATCTAGACTGATAGAGGAACTACTAATGCCATTGTAGCCCACTGACTGTCACACAGAGGGAAGTAACCCAGGAATTACCACGAGGGTCTCAAACTTGGGTCCCGGGAGGCCAGCATGACCTCTTTATAGCTATTAATGGAATTGGTTATTTATTTACAAGATTTATTCCTGCTCCAGTTTTGCAGCATTAATGAGGGCCGATGACTAGAATGTTTAATGGATTCAACTGAGAATAGTGCTCTCTGTGTCATTTTTTTATTTCCTTTATTAAAAGTTTTCCTTTATTTAGTTAACAGTGTCAGTTTGTTGTCTCAGTTATACTGCATTTGGTATTGTATTGTCAAAAATGGAACACCTATTCTTATTATATGCATTTCAAAAACATTCTAATGGATGGCACAATAGCACAATGCAAACATTAATTCTGAATATGCTCAACAGGGTTTGAGAGAGAGAGTGAGAGAATATATATATATATATATTGAGGACGCATCTAGTTGTAATTCCATCCAGAGCAGAGGGTTGGCACTGTTGCCTAATACTTCGCCTCTGTTTCTACAGATTAGATAACCTCCAGTCCATGTGATGCCAGTTCTGAGTTGTTGCCTCCTGGCTTTGCCTCTTCTGGTCTGGCATCCTCTTCAAGGGCAGCACAGCCATCTTCCAGTTAGTCAACGTCTTAACTACTAACTGAAAAGACCTGTAAAACCTTTTCCTTATTTTAATTTTCTTTTGTTCACCAAATATAAGGGTTTTGGTCCATGGTGCCCCAAATCTTTCTAACGTTCATGTCTTTTTAACCCCATTTAATTGAATAAAAAAAAAATGAAGTTAACAGGCACATGATGGTGATATCATGACAAAGCAGGCAATGGCCTTTTATTGCCATCTAGAGGCGTTCTCTGTTATTTTCAGGTCTGGAGTCATCACTGTCTGGCTCTCAGGTCCAAATGAGACGCCACTTTCAGTTGACTTCTCCTTTTAACCTCTGCCAGACTGGAAGGGTGGGGCTTCTCTGGCTCCATTGGCCTCTAGGTGTGGCTTCTCAGAGCTGTGAGGGAAAAAGGAGATAAGATTTTTAGAGACAGTGTCCCGTCTCATCTCATTGTAGTACCACATACCTTAGGTAAGTCTAGAAGGTGACCCTTTAACATGTGTGGATATACGGTATATGTAGTAAAAGCAAACACAAAGAGCAGATAGAGGGTGGTGTTACTACTTGTAATCCTGTATATTTTTTGATGGAAAAAAAATTAAGCAGGAAAAAAGCAGTGTCGTAATCATCACTAGTGACATGATGCCCCACGGAGTTTTATGGCTTCCATCTTAGAGAGCTCCACTCTAGAAGCAGTTCTGGTGTAAATTGACATTGTCCTTCCAGTGATGTTGACTTCTATAGCAGATGAAGGTGGAATAATAATAATAATAATCAATACTGATGCTCTGTGCAAGAGAGGACAGAGCCAACTATACTTCCTTAGAAGACTGGCATCCTTCAACATCTGTAATAAGATGCTGCAGATGTTCTATCAGACGGTTGTGGCGAATGCCCTCTTCTACGCGGTGGTGTGCTGGGGAGGCAACATAAAGAAGAGGGACACCTCACGCCTGGATAAACTGGTGAGGAAGGCAGGCTCTACTGTAGGCACGGAGCTGGACAGTTTGACATCTGTGGCAGAGCGACGGGCGCTGAGCACTTTCCTGTCAATCATGGAGAATCCACTGCATCCACTGATCAGGATCATCTCCAGACAGAGGAGCAGCTTCAGCGACAGACTGCTGTCATGGTCCTGTTCCACTGACAGACTGAGGAGATCGTTCTTCCCCCACACTATGCGACTCTTCAATTCCA
>JANRMT010027041.1:92606674-92628160 GCA_026402145.1 Polypterus bichir lapradei
AGCATTATACAAAGTTATTGTCTGTTTTTACCTGCATTTTTATCACTCTTTAATTTAATATTGTTTTTTATCAGTATGCTACAGCTGGAGTATGTGAATTTCCCCTTGGGATTAATAAAGTATCTATCTATCTATCTATCTATCTAAGAGGAGGGGTAGATGATGAGAAACAAGAAGTGAAATCATTTGTCCTCTGGTGAGACCTCCTACATTCTAAGGAAATGGGAATTGCATTAATCTGTGTGTCAAATCAATAGTCTTCTCTGTAATCATTTTAGGCAGACCCATAAACATGTAACACCCTCGTAAACCCATGCATCTCATATACAGTATATATATATATATATATATATATATATATATATATATATATATATATAATGAGGTTATAATGAGGGGGTAATAAGGTGGGGTTAGGAGGGTGTTAGTCGTAAGGTTTTATTTATTATGAGAATGTTCTTCTTCTTAAGTGTGCATATGCTGGGTTCATGTCCCATGATTTATACACACACAAATTCAACTGGACATGCATTTAACTGGGACAATGTACAAGTAAGATTTAAGGCCAGTACTAAAAGTGCCAGAGAGCTGGCTGAAACTTGGCTATCAAACAAAAACGCTATTAACAGACATTTGGACATGAACCCAGCATATGCAAACTTAAGGAGAAGAACATCCTCATAATAAATAAAACTTTACGACCAACACCATCCTAACCCCACCTCATTACCCTAACCCCCCACCCCCCACCGCCTTATTTTGCTATATACTGCCTTTGATTCTTGTATGTCTAATCATTATCCTCTGATGATAATGCTCAAAAATAAAAACTACTTTATGATACGTGATTCATTCTCTCCCTTTGTGGATCTCCAACTACAAATATATATATATATATATATATATATATATATATATATATACATATCTCTATATCTATAAAATCCAATGTCTGCCTGTCTGTCTGTGTGTCTGTCCACTTTTTACGAGAGAACTACTTAATGGATTTAGATCGGGTTTTTTCAGTAATTTGCTTCAACATTCCGGTTGATTTTGTGACTTCTCTCATTGTGCTAAGTATCATAATTCGGTTGCAGCACCAATTTATTTGCACAAATCTGAGAGACAGGCTGCGAGCCAAGGGGAGTAGGGAGCCAGACCTGGCCATCCTCACTCATGTGCCAGCCTCCGTTCGAGTCGCTCTACCTCTTGCCACGTGTTAAAGCATACCTTGCCTCCACTTACCTAGCGATATCTGTTTGTTCAGACATTACCATTTAGAGATTTGTAAAGAATAACATTTGATGTTTTTGAGAAAGAGATCAGAGCTACGTGTGTTTTAGAGGGTACCTGCTGATTGCCAGAGATATCACTGCCACGTGCTCTTCTCCCCACGTGGGGGACGCTCTCTCATCAGAGCTGAACACGATTAGATACAGTGGCAACGTTTGACGTTAGAGCGTACCTGCCTTCTGCTTGGCCAGAGATACCTTGCCAACTTTTTACATTTTTGGCAAAGAGATCACAGCTATATTCTCGCCCCTCATAGCAAAACCAAAAATATTGCATATCAAGAGGCCCTCGCATATGAAAGCTATCAATATAAATTCTTCTCAATACAAATTATTACATTTTTTTTTAAATAGCTTTTTAAAGTTTGTCTTGTTTCACTACAGCTAATACAATATAAATATACACACTAGTCAAGCCCAGAGCATGCATAATGCTGACTGATTCTATAGTTATATATTGCAGAGGTAACAGCTAATTCTGAAGAATTACCCAGGGCAGGGGGTGTGGACCTGAAGTTCTGGAGGTGTTATTTTGGAAAAGAATTGCTTCTTCCATGCTGACATTCATTTCAGTGCACATTTATAATGCATTTGCTTGTACAGAGCTTGCTTTATATGAATATTTACTGTATGCTGAGGCGTGATGCAAAACGCAATATGAATAATACACACAAAGCAGTAGTAAGCCAGTATGTACAATGTATGTGGTATCTGTTGGTATGGAGGCACCACACATACTTGATTACTGACCCAGTAAATCTCAATCTTATAAAGGAACAGACTTTTACTTTTTCCTTGACAGGCAATATTTACATTTGGCTCAAGAGCACTCTCTAGAGACCACAAATGGTATATGTGGTGCTGGACAGATTTACTTACCTACCCAGTACAACTACAGTATTGTGTAAAGTAGTAGCTAAGCATCCATATTGTTGTGAGCAGCATTGCCATGCTGAGGATCACAAAAATTACAGAGAAGGACTGGAAATTGAAGCAGTAGAGACGTGTCAAAAAATGTGGCTAATAAAATGAGTAGAGTTCAAAACAAAAAAACATTTAATGGATAAGCAAACTCCAAAATACTAGATGAGCATCAAAAGTCTGAGAAACAAAACAAAAAAAGTCCTGAATACCTAATAAGCCTTTTACTAAATAACATTTTATAGTTATGAAGTGGTTTGTTGGAATTCATCCAGAAGCTTGGACTCACGTGAATTTCAATCAATTTGACTTGAGAATTTTCATTTGTAAATTAAACTCTTTTTTTCACAGTCCTGCCTGAAAAATAAAGTATAAACCATTAAAAAATGAAATTTCAAAAACTGAAATGTCAACATTTTGTAAGTTTTTACCCACCCTATTCCACACCTGGTTGAACCACTTCTAACAGCTATTTTAGCACTGGATACGGCTCTGTTCATTTTGCATAATGTAATGTGAGCAAGATTTGTCGATTCCTCCTTGTAAAAATGTTCAGACTGGAACAGTGGTGGAAAAGAATTTTTAGGTTTTGCCACAGATATTTGATGGAGTTAAAGTCAGGACTCTAACTGGGACACCCGAGCCCATTCATTCATTTTCTTCTTTTTAAACCACTCCATTGTTGCTGTGGCAGTGTGCTTTGGGTCATTGCTCATCTAAAGACAAATTTCCTTCCTACTGCAAGGTTTCTAGCAGAGGGGAGGAGGTTATCTTCCAGGATCTGTCCGTATTGTGTGACCTTCATCTTCTTGTCAGTCCTAACCCGACTATCACTCCCAGCTGTGGAAAAGCATCGCCATGAAATGACGCTCCCACCAGCACCACATTTCACAGGGGGCTGATGTTACCTGGATGATGCGCAGTGATGTGCAAGCCAACAAAACTTTCTTTCAATTTTGCATAATGTACATGCATAATATTTTGCACATTTTGTACATTTTGCATAACAGCTGGAGAAAATCTTAGTTTAATATAAGTTTATACTCTGAGACAATAAAAAGTGAAAATAAATGTAAGGACGGAATATATTTTCAAGGCATTGTATACAATGAACTCAAAGAATGAAGACCCCTTTATTTTTTTACACTTTGCTACTTTGGAGAGTGCACTAAAATAATTTAAATTAATTTCCCCCACAGTAAGCAGAAGTGAAAATAAGAAGTAAAAAATTTTTGCAAATTTATTAGGAATAAAAACCTGAAATATCACATTGACAAAAATCTTCAGAGCATTTGTTATGACACTTGAATTTTGCCTCAGCTGCATCCCATTTTATTGATCATCATTGAGATGTTTCTGCACCTTTTTTGGAGTCCACCTGTGGTCAGCTCAATTGGCTGGACTTGATTAGGAAAGGGGTGGCACGGTGGCACAGTGGCAGCGCTGCTGCCTTGCAGTTAGGAGACCCGGGTTCGCTTCCTGGGTCCTCCCTGCGTGGAGTTTGCACATTCTCCCCGTGTCTGCGTGGGTTTCCTCCCACAGTGCAAAGACACACAGGTTAAGTGCATTGGCGATTCTAAATTGTGTCTGTGTGTGCCCTGTGCAGGGATTTGTTCCTGCCTTGTGCCCTGGGATTGGTTCCAGCAGACCCCTGTGTTAGGATATAGCGGGTTGGATAATGACTGATTGACATTACATGACAGCCATACCACCCTAAATTTTTCTGATCTCAGAAGCTAAGCAGGCTCAGGGTTGGTTAGTACTTGGATGGGAGACCGCCTGGAAATACTGAGTGCTGTAGGCTTCCTGAATTTCCCTGAGGGAATGAATAAAGTATCTATCTATCTATCTATCTATCTATCATGATGGGGGCAGTGATAGCACTCTCAGATATTCCTTGGAGTTTCAATGTTCTCACCATGTCCATGTGGTTCTCCTCTGGGTGCTTCACTTTCCTTCCACAGTCCAAACACATGCTAGATAGGTGGAATGGAAATGCTAAATTGGCGTGCGTGTGTTTGCTCTGCAATGGTCTGGCACCCTGTCCAGGTGTTGTTCTTTTCTTATGCCCAATAACTGCTGGGATAGACTTCAACTGGCCCACGACCAGGGCCGGATTTTCCTATAGGCTAACTAGGCTTCAGCCTAGGGCCTCAAGATCAAGAGGGGCCTACATTCAAATTGTTAGCAATTTGAACAAACTTAAAAATGGGAGGTGAAAGGGCCTCATAAGTGGAATAGCCTAGGGCCTCTTTTCATCTAAATCCGGCCCTGGATAGGCAGGTTTAGATTATAGATGGAATAAAACGTTTTTGTGTTCTTCAAAGGGTGGCAGAGTGAGTTGCCTCACAGATCCAAATTCCTAGGTTTGAATTTCTCACCTGATCATTGTATGTGTGGCATTTGCATTTTCTTCCAGTGTCTTGATGGTTAGAGTGACTGACCATTCCTAACTGGCCCTGAGAGAGTGTGAGTGTACGTATGTGTGTGTTTGGGCGGTCCTATCAATGGTCTGGTTCCATTCATTGTTTTTTGGAATAAGCTGCAGCTCATCCAGAATCCAGAATTTTATACAGAGAAGGTCATGTATTTATTCTGTTATGGGCAGGAACTCCATCAAGTGCTGGTTCATGCCTTGATATCTGTGGTTCTGGGATAAATTAGGAGAGTTTGAGAACCTTATTTTATGTTGTTCATGTCATTTGTTTATTTACTTTATAGAACGAAAGCTGTAAGCATGCAAACTAGAAATAATCCAATACTCGACCACAGATTCTTGTTTATTCTATCAACTCTAATCTGTACGTGTTTGAGATGAGAGGGGGACCCCAGAACATCGAGAGAAAGCATTCCCAGACAAAGGTGTGCAAATCCACCACCCGAGGCTGTAAACAAATCCAGCGGTGCTGCCATTGTGAAATGCAATAAAGGAGTGGAACATTGACGGTGTCTTTAAAGTGACCCTGACTGATACCATATGGAGGTCTTTGGAGAAGTAAGGCAACAGCGCCAAGAACCGTGTCACCTAAACCGCCTTGTGAGGCACAATAAAGTCTAGAATGTGAGAGGAAAGCGCAACCTTCAAACAGACAATGACTGACAATGGAAATAAACAGGGGTCTTTGGGTCTGTATAGCAGCAGTGTGAACCGCAGTGTAGGCTTCAAACAGCGAGCCTGGCTGGACTGAAGCTGGACAGCAGCACTACTACAAGTATACTATAAATAACATCTTGATATGGCGAGAACTAGTACTGCCACCTTCTTCCCCTAACGTTTACCTAATATTAGGGTATCATAGGAAAGAGTGACAAGCCATTACTGGGATGCAGCAGATTCCAACCTTCCTTTGCCACTGCCCCATCATAGTGTTACAAGACAAAAAAACACCAGGCCAGTGCTGTAAAGTTCATCTGAGGCATTGCCCACCATTCTTTTAGTTAACTTTTCTGGGGAGTAATCTGAAAGAACCAAGTATCTGGCTTTATTGAAAGAGACAGCCACCTGGCTAAAGCTGAGAGAAGCTATTAGAAAGTGCAGCCCCCAGCACAACTGCAAAAGCGGTGCAATATCCAGGAGCCTGCAGAGCAAGAAACCCAAAAAGCAGTTTCAAAAGCCACAAGCAGCTTCTCTTCCACACCCTACGTTTGCGGCAGCAGATTAGGAATCTCTTTCTTCTTCTATGAAGGTCTCTCCGGTTCAGCTTCCTCTCTGATAAAGAAAGTTCCTGCCACAGAACTCTTCCTCTCCCCCCCCTAACTTAACCTAAAGTCTCCCATCCTTGGGTTCATCAAGTCCTATCCCTCCATACCACTGGAGATGCTTATCACACTTCCTCAGCTCAAAGCCTAGCCTCACTGCCAAGGCAAGAAGACTTTCTTTTGGTTTTATTTGCAGAAGAAGCAAAAGGCCCCACACATGTAAACGTTTTTTTATATATATATATTTTTTTTCTGCAGATATATAGAAAAAAAAGTCATATTTAAGTAATAAAATAGAGACGTGTGCTCAGAGTCTTTGAGTCTCACTTGAAGCTTTGCATTTTGTGGCCCCGTGAATCCTGGCTACTTTAGTGGAAGGTGGCACAGAAGCCCACCAGCAGCATTACCATCTTACAGAACACAGGATCCAGGTTCAAGTTTTCAATTTCCTTCATAATTGAGTGAGGTTGCAGCTTACACTGATTGTTTAAAGACGTGTGGCTTGGTTGATTAGTCGATAGGTAGTGTGTGGCTTCACAAATACTAATGAAAAGGAAAAAAATTGATGGGCAACTTTTCTAAGTCTCCAAATGAACTCCCACCAGCGCTGCTGCTGTACTGTTTTTCCACCTACATACTGTACACCCAGTGCCAGTGCTCCCTAGGCCAAGCTTATTAGTGCGCCAATCGACTCTTCAGTAGCTAACCTGTCATTTTCTCCCCCTCATGATCTGCGCTCTAAGCAAATGACTAATTCACCTTAATGGTGGCACCAACACTGTGCACACCACAAATCAGTAACAGCCTGATAGCCCGGTTCCTCATTTACTGTTAAAAATATAACAATACAAGCTTTCCAGGGGGAAAATTAAACAACGGGACGATTCAGAGATAACTTTGTTACCCAAATTTGTTCAAGGGTGATATAACACTGACTTTTATTCTCTTCATACAAAATAAAAAAAAAAACCTTAGCCAGATATACATTGTGCAATTGCATTGAATTTCAAGCAACTTAATACATGATTAATATTCTCCTTTTGTTGTTTACTTCTGCAAACCAAAAACAAAATGTCTGAATTAGCATAAGCCACCCTAATTCGGGGTGTTCATTAGAAATGTAATGGTTCACTTCATGAAGTACAAATACATAATAAACAAGAAAAAGCTGTGTCAGATATCTAAAATATTAACATGTGTGATTCATTTTAAATGTTTAAGTGATCAAATATTCCCAGTTGTAACAGAAATCTGACATTTTTCACCTTTTTATAGAGGCCCGAGGGCTAGAGCGCTAGTAAAGAAAAACGACTGCAGCTCCTTTATACCAACAGTAATAGGCCTGTATAATACCCCTAATAATACACATAATATGCATACTACACCTAATAATACGCATATGTATAATACGCCTAATAATATGCATAATATTCATAATATGCCTAATAATACACATAATATGCATAATATGCCTAATAATGCAAATGCTATGCATAATATGCCTAATAATATGCATAATACGCCTAATAATATGCATAATGAGCCTAATAATATACATAATATGCCTAATAATATGCATAATATACCTAATATGCATACTATTCATAATACGCCTAATGATATGCATAATATGCCTAATAATATTCAAAATACCCCTAATAATACACATAATATGCATAATACACCTAGTAATATGCATACTATTCATAATACGCCTAATAATATGCATAATATGCCTAATAATATGCATATTTATAATATGCCCAATAATACGCATAATATTCCTAATAAAATGCATAATATTCATAATACACCTAATCATACGCATAATATGCTTAATATGCCTAATAATACACATAATATGCCTAATAATATGCATAATAAACCTAATAATATGCATAATATGAATATGCCTAATAATTTGCATAATACACCTAAAAACACGCATACTATACATAATATGCCTAATAATATGCACAATATGCAAATGCCCTAATAATACACATAATATGCATAATACGCCTAATAATACACATAATCTATACTAATAAAAAGCAAAGTCCTCATTGACTGACTGACTGACTGACTGACTGATCCATCACTAATTCTCCAACTTCCCGTGTAGGTAGAAGGCTGAAATTTGGCAGTCTCATTCCTTACAGCTCACTTACAAAAGTTGGGCAGGTTTCATTTCGAAATTCTACGCGTAATGGTCATAACTGGAAGCTGTTTTTCTCCATTTACTGTAATGGAGATGAGCTTGAAACCCGTGGGGGCGGAGTTTCGTGTGACATCATCACGCCTCCCACGTAATCACGCAGTACGTAGAAAACCAGGAAGAGGTTTTGCAAAAAGCGCTGAACAAAACATGCATTATATAATTGAGAAGGCAGCGAAACAATAAGAAGCGAGCGAGTGACATGTACAACCATATTCATGAGTGCTTTTACTACGGAAACAAAGCATGGTGTAAACCTAAACTTTAAATTAAGTTCATAGACAGGCTGCCGCTGGTGTTTGTAATTTAGTGCCTGCCCATATAGGGCCGTCCGTCAGCGGCAATCCAATAGAAACACTGCCACTAAATATTCACAGGTGAAGGACTGTGCTTATGCAGAGGAAGATGAGATGGTCAGGGTGGTGTTTGGCACAAACTCAGCGAAACTGCGAGAGAAATTTTTAAGTGCCGGGTCTTAGCTGACATTACATACAGCCATGGACATAACACGAGATGGCACCAGCACAGCTGGGAACCTTCGATGCAAGAACACCAAGCGGCTCACGTGAACTGACGCAGTGCACAGACAAAAAGCAACAGTTCCAAAGAGTGCTGAACAAAAACAGAATTACACAATTGAGAAGGCAGCAAAAAAATATGAAGCGTCTGATACATACAAGCATATTATTCATAACTGCAGGTACTGCAGAAACAAAGCACACGGTGCAAAAAGTGAATGTCCCGCTAAAGGAAGACAGTGTAAAAAAAAACCCGTGCATGCAGTGTGTCAAGTCTCAGATAAAGAGGAAGACGAGCTGTTTATTGATGCAGTAAGAAACGAATCGATGAATGAAACCTCTTATCTTTACAACGATTGACAAACACAGAATGTAACTTGAACACAACACATCGTACAAATACGACCCTGATTGAAACAAATAATGATAATCAAATCCTTGATGACAGCAACACTCAATAACACTCACAAAACAAAATTTTGTGAAAAATACAAAATTACTGTATATTGACAATCATGTTACGTTATTTTTAAAATGTTCCCTTTTCTTTTTCATAGCTTCTTTAACACACTACTTCTCCGCTGCGAATATACAGTGGTGTGAAAAACTATTTGCCCCCTTCCTGATTTCTGATTCTTTTGCATGTTTGTCACACAAAATGTTTCTGATCATCAAACACATGTAGCCATTAGTCAAATATAACACAAGTAAACACAAAATGCAGTTTTTAAATGATGGTTTTTATTATTTAGGGAGAAAAAAAATCCAAACCTACATGGCCCTGTGTGAAAAAGTAATTGCCCCCTTGTTAAAAAAATAACCTAACTATGGTGTATCACACCTGAGTTCAATTTCCGTAGCCACCCCCAGGCCTGATTACTGCCACACCTGTTTCAATCAAGAAATCACTTAAATAGGAGCTGCCTGACACAGAGAAGTAGACCAAAAGCACCTCAAAAGCTAGACATCATGCCAAGATCCAAAGAAATTCAGGAACAAATGAGAACAGAAGTAATTGAGATCTATCAGTCTAGTAAAGGTTATAAAGCCATTTCTAAAGCTTTGGGACTCCAGCGAACCACAGTGAGAGCCATTATCCACAAATGGCAAAAACATGGAACAGTGGTGAACCTTCCCAGGAGTGGCCGGCCAACCAAAATTACCCCAAGAGCGCAGAGATGACTCATCTGAGAGGTCACAAAAGACCCCAGGACAACGTCTAAAGAACTGCAGGCCTCACTTGCCTCAATTAAGGTCAGTGTTCACGACTCCACCATAAGAAAGAGACTGGGCAAAAACGGCCTGCATGGCAGATTTCCAAGACGCAAACCACTGTTAAGCAAAAAGAACATTAGGGCTCGTCTCAATTTTGCTAAGAAACATCTCAATGATTGCCAAGACTTTTGGGAAAATACCTTGTGGACTGATGAGACAAAAGTTGAACTTTTTGGAAGGCAAATGTCCCGTTACATCTGGCGTAAAAGGAACACAGCATTTCAGAAAAAGAACATCATACCAACAGTAAAATATGGTGGTGGTAGTGTGATGGTCTGGGGTTGTTTTGCTGCTTCAGGACATGGAAGGCTTGCTGTGATAGATGGAACCATGAATTCTACTGTCTACCAAAAAATCCTGAAGTAGAATGTCCGGCCATCTGTTCGTCAACTCAAGCTGAAGCGATCTTGGGTGCTGCAACAGGACAATGACCCAAAACACACCAGCAAATCCACCTCTGAATGGCTGAAGAAAAACAAAATGAAGACTTTGGAGTGGCCTAGTCAAAGTCCTGACCTGAATCCAATTGAGATGCTATGGCATGACCTTAAAAAGGCGGTTCATGCTAGAAAACCCTCAAATAAAGCTGAATTACAACAATTCTGCAAAGATGAGTGGGCCAAAATTCCTCCAGAGCGGTGTAAAAGACTCATTGCAAGTTATCGCAAACGCTTGATTGCAGTTATTGCTGCTAAGGGTGGCCCAACCAGTTATTAGGTTCAGGGGACAATTACTTTTTCACACAGGGCCATGTAGGTTTGGATTTTTTTTCTCCCTAAATAATAAAAACCATCATTTAAAAACTGCATTTTGTGTATACTTGTGTTATATTTGACTAATGGTTAAATGTGTTTGATGATCAGAAACATTTTGTGTGACAAACATGCAAAAGAATAAGAAATCAGGAAGGGGGCAAATAGTTTTTCACACCACTGTATATATATACCCCGATCTACATACTCTCAAATAGATAAGTCACACACCGTGGCGTAATTGTAGAGGCTTCGCCTCTATCGCCTACATCCGAGGTTCGATTCCCAAGAGGGGATGTACTGAATATGTACGCGCGCTTCTCGGTTCATTTCAACCTCGCATCTCCTTGGTTTGAGACGTATGAAAAAATATGTGGTTAACGCAGAATCATGTTACGTTATTTTTAAAATCTTTCCTTTTCTTAGCACAAGCACAGCTGAGAAGCTTCGATGCATGTACTCCATAACAAAAAATAACGCATTTAATCACACTTTCAATTCCAAGCAAAGGGGAACTTTTGTCAATGCATGATTTCCTGGTACATCGATTACACTGATGCACACATCACAGCTACAAAAATGTTAGAGTCGGAATGAAGCGCGTTCCTACGACTGATCGGAGGAAAATTTCATTTCAAAAAACTACCCGAGCGAAGCCTTGATAAAAGCATGGTTTTGTGCACACTGAAAAGCAAGCAAAATTAGATGCATTACAGAAAGCGAACTTTGTGGCTCTTACTGGGGATCATTGGACTTCCGTGACCGTTAGTAATTCTAATTACATCTAATTACAAAATGTTCAATGATCACACTGTTTTAGCCTAATGTACAAAATAATTTTGGCTAAGGTTACTCAGAGTTTTAAGATTAACCTGAAATTGGTGAAGGGTAGTCATGTTCCTAAGGTAAGCAGGTAATGAATTCCATAAGGAGGGTGCTGATCTGCTAAATGCTCAGTATCCCATCGTGACAAGACATGCTGGTGGATTATTTAAGTTGATGGAAGAAGAAGATCTGAGCATGCGAGAGGGTTTAGTGACTTGTAGGAGCTATGAGACATATGTAGGGGCAAGATTATGAATAGCCTTATATGTAAGGACTAACATTTTATAGTTGACCCTAAACTTTATTGGCAGCCAATGAAGCTGCTGGATAACAGATGTAATGTGATCAGAATAGGGTGTTTTAGTAATTATACGAGCAGCCGAATTCTGAACAAGTTGAAGTTTATGTAGTAACTTTTGGGGCAGACCAAAGAGAAGTGAGTTGCAATAGTCCAGGCGGGAGGTGACCAAACTGTTGACTAAAATAGCAGTAGAGTGATTTGACAAAGATGGACGCAGGCGATTAATGTTACGCAGGTGGAAGTAAGCTGCTCGGGTAACAGAACTAATGTGAGACTGAAAAGACAACGTGCTATCCAGAATTACACCAAGGCTTTTTATCTGATCTGTACAGGTAACAGACGTGTTGTCTATTAATACTGAGATCTTTGATGCCTTCGCAATTGCAGATTTCGTGCCCATAAGAAGCACCTAAGTTTTATTAGAGTTCAACTGCAAGAAGTTAGAAGAAAACCAAGACTTGATCTCAGCAAGGCAATCAGTAAGTGAGGATGGTGGAAGCGATGCAGATGGTGAAGTTGAGAGATATAACTGGGTTTCATCTGCATAACAATGAAAGTTTATCTTCCATTTATGAAAAATGACACCCAAAGGAAGCAGATAAATGATAAACAGCAAGGGGCCAAGGACAGAACCTTGAGGAACCCCAGATACTACGGGAGTGGGAGTAGAGGTACATGTGTCCAGCTGAATGAATTGAGTTCTGTCTGTAAGATATGACTTAAACCAAGTTAACGGAACGTGAGAAATACCTAGTGCAGATAACCTTTTTAGTAAGGTGGAATGACAGACAGTGTCGAATGCAGCACTGAGGTCCAGAAGAACAAGGATTGTGATTAGGCCTGAGTCTGCAGCCACTAAAAGATCATTAGTGATCTTAATTAGTGCCGTCTCAGTGCTGTGAAAACGTCGAAAGCCTGACTGGTATGGTTCGTATAAACTGTTAGCAGATAAATGCTGATGTAGTTGGGAAGCCACAGTTTTTTCAAGAACCTTTGAAATAAAAGGAAGATTAGAAATTGGTCGAAAATTATTAAAGTCAGTAGGGTCAGCCCCAGGTTTTTTCAGTAAAGGGTGAATCACTGCAGTTTTCATAGACTGGTGAACAATTCCGGTGGAAAGTGACGAGTGAATAATTGAAACAACAAGAGGAGCTAGCGAGGAAAGGCAGGCTTTAACCAGAACAGTGGGAACTGGATCCAGGTGACAGGTCGAAGGCTTAGAGCTATTGATGAGATCCATGATTTCTGAGGTGGAGGGAAGATCAAACATAGAAAATGAATGAGTAGGAGGAGGAAAATCATCAATGGTGGAGTCAATAGCAGCACAGCCTAAATTATAATGTATTGCCTGGATTTTATCATTAAAGAAGGTCATTAAGGTGTTACAGAATTTGTTAGAAAGGCAGTGCAAGGAAAGAGAGTCTGGAGGACTTGTTAACGATCTGAGCAGGGAAAAAAGTGTTCCAGAGTTCCCCTTGTTGGAAGAAATTAGGGCAGTAAAATAGGCAGCTTTAGCATGCCGTATGCTGTCCCTATAATGATGCATATGGCTAAAATAAATCTCTTTATGAACATTAAGACCTGTTTTCTTGTACAGCCGTTCTAACTGCCGACCTTTAGATTTTAAAATGCGCAAAGTTGGTGTAAACCATGGGGCAGTATGTGTAAATGAAACTGATCGGGTTTTGAGTGGGGCTACCGAATTCAAAATGTCAAGAAGTCCTTCATTATAAAAGTTAACTAAATCTGGTGGAGAAATGGTTTGTAAAGATTCCACAAATGCATCAATACCTAATTGAAAATTGTCCATGTTGATATTTTTAAGATTCCTAAAAGTTATTACACGTTGAGGTTTGATGGTGTAGACAGTAAGAGTCATATTAAATGTAAGAAGAAAATGATCTGAAGAGGGAAATTCTTCCGCAGTACAATCATTCGGAGTGAGTCCAGTACAGCAAATCAAATCCAAAATATGTCCTTTGAAATGTGTCGGGGTTTCCATAAACTGCTGAAAGTCAAAGTTATCAAGGCAAGAAATAAAATCTGGTCGCCAAGGACTTACTGTTATCCAAATGAATGTTAAAATCACCCATTATTATTATGTTTGAAGATAACAAGGACAAATAAGCTAAAAAAGCAGAAAAGTCATTCAGAAACTTTTTGTTGAATTTAGGGGAACGGTAAATAGTTGCAACAATGGTGGGAATAGAGCCAGGTAGTTGACAGACAAGAGACTCAAATGAACCATAGGAAGAAACTGTCAGTGGTGTAACTCGCATTGTCTCGCAGTAGAGTATCGCGAGACCTCCTCCACGACCAGAGTTGCGAGGTTGCGCCATGTAAACAAACCCAGGAGGTGTTGCTTCATTGAGCAAAGTAAAGTCCTGGGGTTGTTGCCACGTCTCATTTAGAGAAAGAATGTCGATGTTACGATCCGTGAGAAGATCCTGAATGAGATGAGTCTTTCCTGTAAGGGAACGGATGTTAAGATGAGCAAAGTTGATGGTATCCTCGCTGAGATGAGCAGGAGCGCTAGCCACCGTAGCTAGGCTGGCTAACACACTCGGATCTGAGGCTCTGCCAGATGGCCTCAGCGGTGGACGAAAAGTGGACCAGTAAGAGGTTATTGGAGCTCGAGTATCCTGTTGAAAATTCCGGTGGGAGCCTCTGTGGATATATCTCCATCGTGGCTGAAAAAAGATGTCCGGGAAGGTTAACAGGACGTCCATAGGAGATCCAGTCAACCTTGGTCGGAGTCGAAGAAGATCCGCCGCCGAATATTGATACAGGCCCAAAACCGGCTGAATCATCGTCGACAGGAGGCAAAGGGCCAGAACAAGACAGGTAAGAGCCCTGCATATCCAGTTTCCTTGCACTGATCCTGCCATCGTTAGAAGTTGTTAACCGCACCCAGCAATCCGATTAGATTTCAAATCGAGTTCAATTTGGTCAAAAAGTTTAAAGCTTACTTGAAGAGTTCACAGAAAGTCCATTTGCAACCAACCTCCAACATTGACCTGGTCAGCCTTTGAGATTTCTTCTAATAGGCCATGCCTAAGACACCCCTCCTCCAGAAGGCATCGTAACTACATGAATGGACTTCTTCAACTAGGTCCACTCAATCAAGAGAATCGCTAGATCTCCTCGGAGATCTCTCACCCTATCACAAAACGTGAGTCGAGCAACCTTACACAGAATTTTTGCATCCAAAATTTGTATCGTTGATTAGAGCTTCTGACTGTAGGGCAAGGATGGAGATGCAGAGTAAGCAGCAAATCAAGTGATTGTCATGAATAAAAAAGACCTGAAGGATCGTCAAACTATTTCTCCATTTCTCAAAAATGTTGTAATTTTAGAGGCATTTTGAATTCAGTGGAGTTTCCCTGCATATTAACACGCCTATACCAATAGCCTAGAAGCTTCTGAAAGCCTTTAGAGCAGGGGTCTCCAACACTTCGGTAGCTCGGAACCCCTTTCCAAGTAGCTTGCCAAAGGGTTAATGAATCCTACATAAATTTGAAAACTTGATTAGTCTAATTAGGGGTGGGCGATCTTTACAAAAAATCGTATCATGATCCACAATCTGAATTGCAATCTATCTTGTCAATGTGGCATACACTTAAGAGAATATCCAGACTCAAACTCATCAAGACCTAAGTAACACTTTATTTTAAATATCAAACAAAGTTGAATTCAATTGTTCTCTCATTCATTAGCTAAGCAGAGTTAAGGTACACACCGGAAGCTGGTGAATGAGTGAGGAGAGCCCCGACATACGCCCCCCACTAATGGCCCATGGCATGTTCCTCGAACATTCACTAATAAATCGGTACCGCAAGCAAATACGTAGCGAAATGAGAGAAGTCGCAACATCAACCGCAATGTTCAAGCAAATTATAGAAAAAAAAACCCGACCTAAATCCATTAAGTATTTCTTTCGTGAAAAGTGGACAGACATACAGACAGAGAGACAGACGTTGGATTTTATATCTTCTTATATAATACGCTACCGTGGCTGTTCGTTTGTCTGTCCAGGATTTTAAATCACCTGTTGAACTCAAACCGTTTGAACTATTAACCTGAAATTTGGTACACATATTCAGTGGAACCTCAGGTCACGACCATAATTCGTTCCAAAACTCTGATCGTAACCCGATTTGGTCATGACCCGAAGTAATTCCCCCCTTAGGATTTTATGTAAATACATTTAATCCGTTCCAGACCGTACGAACTGTATATATATTTTCTTTAAAGATTTTTAAGCACAAAAATAGTTAATTATACCATACAATGCACAGTGTAATAGTAAACTAAATGTAAAAACATTAAATAACACTGAGACAAACACCCAGGCTCCCTGCTCAGCTGCACGCGAGCCTGCGCTCGCTCTCTCTCTCTCGCTCGCTCACTCACTTGCTCTCTCTCTCTCTCGCTCTTGCTCACTCACTTGCTCTCTCTCTCGCTCTTGCACTTTCTCTCTTTCTCTCTCTCTCTCTCTCCTGCACCGGCTTTCTCCTCCTGCTTCCTGCCTTCTCCTGCAACCTCCCGTTCTTTCCTGTTCTCTTCTTTTTCCCTTTAGCTGACTTTGCTTCTGTTTATGAAGAGGCGTGGTAGTCGTGGCAATCAGCAGCTCCTGGGAACAATTACAGATGAGGACTGCTTCTCACCTGTGCACTTATGTGAGAAACGGCCACATCACGAACTCCTCAGGAACTGCTTCAGCCACACACCACCACGCCCCCTCGGTAAGCTGCGAGTGCAGTGATTATTTATTAAAACTGTCCTTTTTGATGGGAGCTGTGGACCTGCTATGGACCTCCTACCACAGGAGGAAGCTGGGTTGAGAGGAGGTTACAGTTTTGAGGGAGAGTCCCTCTGCGTGATGCACCGAGAACAATGTACAGTACAGGGAGAGACTGAACATGTGCATAAATCATCAGCATGTACAAACCGGAAGGGAAACGAAATAGAGCACAAAGAGTTCACAGCGAATGCACAGGGAGAGACTGAACACGTGCGGAAATCATCGGCGCATACGAACCGGAAGGGAAACTGGCTTGTTCGTCAACCGAGTGTGTGGTCGTAAACAGAAGCAAAAGTTTGGCGAACTTTTTGGTCGTAACTCAATTTGTACATGTTCCAAAACGTTTGTGACCCGAGGGGTGATGATTTTTATTATTCTTTTTATTGTTATTTTATTATATCGTAGAATCAACTGTCAGTGTGCGGCGCATGCATATGGCCAAATCATTCTTGAGGCAGATTGAAGACTTAAGTGCCAGCTTAAGTGAAAAATTAAGAAAAACGTACTAAGTAATTGCAAGACAAAAACAGACTTAATCGGTTTTAACGCAAAAAAGATGCCGACAAAAGAAGAGAAGAAGTGGGCCGCTAGGGTGGAGAAAAGAAGAGCTGCTCAGGAAGCGCATCAACCTCTGAGCAAACAAATACTAAACGTACAGAGAAAGAGGATGAAAACCATAAGTCAAGTGTATTCACCGCCGTTACTGGTATTATATATTAGTAAACCTTCACAATAATGTGCATTTAAAGTCTCAACAGCATTCTCAGCATTTCTGGAGCTTAGTAGAGCCACATAACTATAAAAATCTTCACCAAGCTGCTCTGAAAATGTCTGCTTTGTTTGGGTCTCCATACCTCTGTGAGTCTGACATGAATGTCATGAAATCAAAGTTCAGAACAAGACTGATAGACGAACATTGAAATGACTCCATAAGAGTGAACCTCAGTGGCTCCACTCCACCATACACCTCTCTTGTTGACTCCATGCAGTGCCAGTCATCTCACTAACTGAAAAACAGATCACACATGCAACTGGACATGTGAAGTGAAACAGCAACGTGAAACAAAATGACAAATGAATACGTCATATCTGTGTATTTGGAATTGCATTGTTTTGTTTTGATAGCATTTATATTTTAATCCAATAGTGTGAGATACACTAGAAAGTGCTTACAGACATACAAAATGCACTTACTGGTGAACTAAATATTTTTTTGTGATTTTTTTAATGCAAAATATGAGTTGTGGACACCAACATTTGGTAAATGCTCAAGCAAAACAAGCTTATTCAGGTTGTTTGGGTTGAAATAAGCTATGAGAAGAAACATTAGAAAACATTTTCATTTTGTAAAAGTAGCTCTCAGGGGAAAAAAGGTTGGAGACCCCTGCTTTAGAAAGAAAGTGTTTTTAGTTCAAAGCTAGTTATGCAAAGCTTTATCACTTCACCATCACCTGCAATGTGATTTCTTCTTTTGTGACTACTGACAGCAAGAATAAGGGCCCTGGCCCGTTTCTCATGGTTGGTTGATGATCTTCTCAGGTGCCTTGTAACCATCTCAGGTTTTGAACATCAATGTCTACTAGTACACACTTCACAAAGTAAAGCATTTCCTCCATGCACAAATGTGTGAAATTCAGATCCTTTAACACTTTCTGACCACAAAAGTCACACAATACGTCTTTATTTATACATCAGTGCAAACTAATAGACAAGCAGCTCCCACTCACGACTAAGTAATTCTCATACTGACTGTAAGTTCAAGAGCAGCAGGGTGCCGACCCACCTGATTAAATGTTACAGTGCTGCAAAGTTCAGCAAAATGTCACAAAAAGGCTTATAAATAAGAAAATGTGGATATACTGTGGTAGCAGAGTGGTTAGGGATGATGCCTCATAAATAGCTCTAGGAGACAGAAGTGAAGAAAGCCAGGATACCCAGAGAGAAACCCCCACGGAAAGAAGGAGTGCAAACTCCATAGAGATGATAACTGGGACAGGATCTGAACCCACTCTCATGTAACACCGAGACAGCAGCACTAACCTGTGTGCTACCACGTGGATATGGAGGCATACCCTTTTCAACTTTTTTCTGGAGTCAAAGGCATCACAATCTTATTCTGGGTCTACAGTTTGCTTATTTGCAAAATAAACCAAGAACCTAAACACATTTTAGCTTAATTCACTGTTTATTCCATTCAGAGTTTAGGTCCATGCTGCTTCATGTTGAGAATGAGCTACACCAGCAATGAACCATTTGCTCTGTGTCTGTCCCATGGTACTTTGCATTTGATCCAGAGAGACTCTTTAGTCCCACTGTATGAATACTTTCTGCCTGAAAATACTGGGAAGAGGTCACGCATGCGTGTACAGCTAAGAACTTTAAAAAAGATTTTTTTTTTTAAATCCCTTCTTATAATATAATTAAGGTGCCCACACAGCTTGTTGACTTTCATAATAATGTTTTTGTTTTGTCTCAGAAGCACTGTAAACTGCAGTACTTTATATACACAATACGTCAATCAATGTCTGCAGCAAAAACGGACTCTACCAAAGTCTTAGAGTGGCCTGCTATACGAGTCATCATCGGTACAGAACTTTCAATAATCTTCACTGCTTGCATTGTCATGAAAATACAAGGTAAGGAGGTTGTGGAGGATCCCTGATATTCATTGACCTGGAGAAACGTTTTCACAGAAATGTCAGCACAGAAAAGGTGGTTGTTGCATCATTTACAAAAACAGCCAAAAGCTATGATCGTTAATCATCCTAATTTTGGAAATTACTTTATATACACAAACCCAGCTGAAAAACAAGTGTTACCTTGTCTACCAACATCCTGCAACCAAGTGCATTGTCTCAGTAGTGTTGTTATGCACAGCTTACCCCATTGTTGACTACACCTCACACTTGTGCAGCAGTGAATAGTAACTCACTGTATTCTGTGCTTCAGATGTCTTTACATGTTTATATAATTTGTCTCCCCATATTATAGGTTATATATACATACATTTACATATACATATATACATATACACATACAGGGTATAGAAAAGAATCACCCCCTTTGAAATATTCCCATTTTTTTTGCTTTACAAAACACACAAACCAATATTGGGCAGCACGGTGGCGCAGTGGTAGCACTGCTGCCTCGCAGTTGGGAGACCCGGGTTCGCTTCCTGGGTCCTCCCTGCGTGGAGCTTGCATGTTCTCCCTGTGTCTGCATGGGTTTCCTCCCAAAGACATGCAGGTTAGGTGGATTGGCGATTCTAAAATTGTGCTTGGTGTGTGAGTGTGGATGTGTGTGTCCTGCGGTGGGTTGGCGCCCTGCCTGGGATTGGTTCCTGTGTTGGCTGGGATTGGCTCCAGCAGATCCCCGTGACCCTGTGTTCAGATTCAACGGGTTGGAAAATGGATGGACAAACCAATATTTTTTCCAGCTTTACTTACTCAATGCAATCTATCATCCAAGTGAAAGATATCACAACTACAGTTCAGAAGAATTTAAAAAAATAAAAAACAAGAAATACTGAGATTAATAAAGGACCACCCCTCTCCTAAAACTCAATCAGGTGTAAGTACCCACCATTTCCATTGCAGGCCATGGTTACTGGCTTCCACCCATGATCAATTGTGATTGTGATTAGTGAAGCATAAAAACAGCTGTTCCTGGAGCATTCCCTTGCTTGGTAGAGCAACTGACAGCAAACAACTGACTATGGGTGGCAAGCCACTTTCAAAAGATCTCAGGGATAGAGTTGTGGACAGACATAAGGCAGGAGATGGATACAAAAAAATCTCAAAGGCTTTATCAATTGCAAGGAGCACAGCAAAGTCCATAATAAAGAAGTGGCAAGTGTTTGGTACTAGTAGGACCCTCCCTGGATCCGGCCATCCCTCCAAATTGGATGGAAGAGTAAGGAGGAAACTGGTAAGAGAGGCTACCAAGAGGCCAATGGCCACTATGAAGGAGTTACAGGATTTTATGGCAAAGAGTGGTCATGTGTGCATGTGACAACAATTTCACAAGCGCTCCACAATTGTTCGGGAGGGTCACAAGGAAAAAGCCACTTCTCAAGAAAGGCCACATTAAGGCTTGTTTGAGCTTTGCCAGAATGCACCTTGAAGATTCTGATGCCAAGTGGAAAAAGGTCTTATGGTCAGATGAGACCAAAATCGAACTATTTGGCCTCAATACCAAATGGTACACCTGGCGGAAATCCAATCCAGCTCACCATCCACAACACACCATACCTACAGTAAAGCACGGAGGTGGCAGCATCCTGTTGTGGGGGTGTTTCTCTGCTGCAGGGCCTGGGGCTTTCGTTAGGGTAGAAAGAAAAATGGATGGGGCCAAATACCATCAAATTCTCTGCCAGAAAATTGAAGATGGGCAGAATGTTGACCTTTCAACACAACAACGACCCAAAGCACACAGCAAAATTGACCACACAGTGGCTGAAGGAGAAAAAAGGGAATGTCCTCTTGTGGCCCAGTCAGAGCCCAGATATAAATCCCAATGAAAATCTTTGGAAAGATTTGAAGATAACAGTCCACCAACGCTCACCATCCAATCTGACTGAACTTGAAGAGTTCTGTAAAGAAGAGTGGGCAAATATTGCTCAATCTAGATCTGCAAAGCTGCATCCCAACAGACTCAAGGCTGTCATTAAAGCAAAAAGTGGTTCAAAAAATATTGACATCCCCCCCCCCCCCCCCCCCCCCCCCGGGGCTGATCCTTTATTAATGTTTTATAATTTTTCTGAACTGTAGCTGTGATATCTTTCCCTTGGATGTTATAGGTTGCATTGAGTAAGTAAAGCTGGGAAGAAATATTTCTTTTGTGTGTTTTCATTTAAGGCTGTAAAGCAAAAAAAAAAAAGGG
>JANRMT010027041.1:92633160-92651455 GCA_026402145.1 Polypterus bichir lapradei
ACTAACGGTCACGGAAGTCCAATGATCCCCAGTAAGAGCCACAAAGTCCGCTTTCTGTAATGCATCTAATTTTGCTTGCTTTTCAGTGTGCACAAAACCATGCTTTTATCAAGGCTTCGCTCGGGTAGTTTTTTGAAATGAAATTTTCCTCCGATCAGTCGTAGGAACGCGCTTCATTCCGACTCTAACATTTTTGTAGCTGTGATGTGTGCATCAGTGTAATCGATGTACCAGGAAATCATGCATTGACAAAAGTTCCCCTTTGCTTGGAATTGAAAGTGTGATTAAATGCGTTATTTTTTGTTATGGAGTACATGCATCGAAGCTTCTCAGCTGTGCTTGTGCTAAGAAAAGGAAAGATTTTAAAAATAACGTAACATGATTCTGCGTTAACCACATATTTTTTCATACGTCTCAAACCAAGGAGATGCGAGGTTGAAATGAACCGAGAAGCGCGCGTACATATTCAGTACATCCCCTCTTGGGAATCGAACCTCGGATGTAGGCGATAGAGGCGAAGCCTCTACAATTACGCCACGGTGTGTGACTTATCTATTTGAGAGTATGTAGATCGGGGTATATATATACAGTGGTGTGAAAAACTATTTGCCCCCTTCCTGATTTCTTATTCTTTTGCATGTTTGTCACACAAAATGTTTCTGATCATCAAACACATTTAACCATTAGTCAAATATAACACAAGTATACACAAAATGCAGTTTTTAAATGATGGTTTTTATTATTTAGGGAGAAAAAAAATCCAAACCTACATGGCCCTGTGTGAAAAAGTAATTGTCCCCTGAACCTAATAACTGGTTGGGCCACCCTTAGCAGCAATAACTGCAATCAAGCGTTTGCGATAACTTGCAATGAGTCTTTTACACCGCTCTGGAGGAATTTTGGCCCACTCATCTTTGCAGAATTGTTGTAATTCAGCTTTATTTGAGGGTTTTCTAGCATGAACCGCCTTTTTAAGGTCATGCCATAGCATCTCAATTGGATTCAGGTCAGGACTTTGACTAGGCCACTCCAAAGTCTTCATTTTGTTTTTCTTCAGCCATTCAGAGGTGGATTTGCTGGTGTGTTTTGGGTCATTGTCCTGTTGCAGCACCCAAGATCGCTTCAGCTTGAGTTGACGAACAGATGGCCGGACATTCTACTTCAGGATTTTTTGGTAGACAGTAGAATTCATGGTTCCATCTATCACAGCAAGCCTTCCATGTCCTGAAGCAGCAAAACAACCCCAGACCATCACACTACCACCACCATATTTTACTGTTGGTATGATGTTCTTTTTCTGAAATGCTGTGTTCCTTTTACGCCAGATGTAACGGGACATTTGCCTTCCAAAAAGTTCAACTTTTGTCTCATCAGTCCACAAGGTATTTTCCCAAAAGTCTTGGCAATCATTGAGATGTTTCTTAGCAAAATTGAGACGAGCCCTAATGTTCTTTTTGCTTAACAGTGGTTTGCGTCTTGGAAATCTGCCATGCAGGCCGTTTTTGCCCAGTCTCTTTCTTATGGTGGAGTCGTGAACACTGACCTTAATTGAGGCAAGTGAGGCCTGCAGTTCTTTAGACGTTGTCCTGGGGTCTTTTGTGACCTCTCAGATGAGTCATCTCTGCGCTCTTGGGGTAATTTTGGTTGGCCGGCCACTCCTGGGAAGGTTCACCACTGTTCCATGTTTTTGCCATTTGTGGATAATGGCTCTCACTGTGGTTCGCTGGAGTCCCAAAGCTTTAGAAATGGCTTTATAACCTTTACTAGACTGATAGATCTCAATTACTTCTGTTCTCATTTGTTCCTGAATTTCTTTGGATCTTGGCATGATGTCTAGCTTTTGAGGTGCTTTTGGTCTACTTCTCTGTGTCAGGCAGCTTCTATTTAAGTGATTTCTTGATTGAAACAGGTGTGGCAGTAATCAGGCCTGGGGGTGGCTACGGAAATTGAACTCAGGTGTGATACACCATAGTTAGGTTATTTTTTTAACAAGGGGGCAATTACTTTTTCACACAGGGCCATGTAGGTTTGGATTTTTTTTTCTCCCTAAATAATAAAAACCATCATTTAAAAACTGCATTTTGTGTTTACTTGTGTTATATTTGACTAATGGTTACATGTGTTTGATGATCAGAAACATTTTGTGTGACAAACATGCAAAAGAATAAGAAATCAGGCAAATAGTTTTTCACACCACTGTGTGTGTATATATATATATATATATATATATATACACATACACACACACACACTTTTCACATTTTGCTGTGTTGTACTCTTGTACTAATATCACATCCTTCAATATCCCAGAATTAAAAAGCAAAAACAGAATACTAAAAATTCTTGCAAATTTATCTCTCTATTATAATAAAAAAAATCCTGCAATGAGACAAGACTTTTAGGAAGATTTTTTTCAAGTCGCGCAATTTCAGATCTTGGCTATCAGATTTTTTCAAGTTACGCTCTCCTCTCAAACATTTTCAGCCACGCACATGGCAATCACACCTCTCATTCATGTGAATGCTTTTGACAAGCACATTTTCTGCTCTCTCAACTCTTATCCTAGCACCGAGAAACAAGGAAGTCAAATGAATTAATGGCAAAAATGTCGACCGGTTACACTGCAAATTGATTAAATGCGTATCAATAGACTATGCTGAAACAGTTGGTGCTGATCGTGTGGAAGATGAAAACATCAACTTACAATATCCTGAAGAATATCTTCAACCGTTAACACCATCCAGTCTTCCACCGCATGAATTACTGTAGAAAGAAGGATGTATCCAAGAAAGGTAATGTAGTACATCTTCAGTGGGTAACATTAGACAACAAAGGAGATCTTGATATGCCATTCGTATTAAAACGTTAACAGTTTTCCATTAGAATAGCTTTTGCAAAGACAATTAACAAATCTCAGAGCCAAACACTCAAAAAAGTTGTTTTATTTAATAGAAGGAAAGAAACGAAATTCAGTCACGGGTCGTTATGCATTGTGTTTTCACGATGAAAGTCTAAACACAGAATCAAAATTCAATGTGATAGTGAAGAAAATGTAATTCAAAAAATTGTTTTTACTTAAGTTTTACAGTAAAAGTGTAAGTTTAAAAAATATTTGCGTGTTAATTTCAAAGCCAAACAGAACAAAATCGTATTACACAACAAATAACTCTAACGCAACATGAAACATAATTTACTTTCAAATTATTACGTTTTACTCTTTTTTAATATGGTTAATTACTCGCTGTAATGTAAAATAGTTCTTATGCATATGTAACAATTCCCATAAAAATAAAAATTGTACAACCGCATCCCCATACGCGAGTGACAGAACTGCAAAGGCACGGGGGTTGGCGAGCGTAGCAAGCAGGGGGCAAAGCCCCCTAGATTTTTTTTTTTTTTTAAAAAAAAGAACACATTGTCACAAGTATTCAGACCCTTTGCTATGACACTTGAAATGTGTCTGAAGTGCATCCCGTTTCATTGTTCTTGGCTGAGATATTTCTACACCATGTTTAGGGTTCACCTGTGGTCAGTTCAATTGGCTGGACATGATAAAGGAAAAGCACCAATTGATCTATAGAAGGTCCCACAGCTGACAATGTGTATTAATTAGTCCACAAACCCAGCCATGAGGCTGAAGGAATTTCCTGCAGAGCTTACAGACAGGACAGATCAGGGAAAAGCTACAAAAAGGTTTTGCAGCATTGAAGGCTCCCAAGAGAACAGTGACTTCCATAATTCTTAAACGGATGAAGTTTGAAACAATCACAACTCTTCCTAGAGCCAAATGGCTGACCAAACTGAGCAATTAAGAGAGTGAAGGGCCAGGATAAGAGAGGTAACCACTAACCTAATGGTCACTCTGTCTGAACTCCAGAGAATCTGTGTAGAGTTTGGAGAAATTTCCAGAAGGACAACAACTGAAACACTCAGCTACCCTGAACTTTACGGCAGAATGGCCAGATGACACATGAAAGCCCAAGTGAGTTTGCAAAAATGCACTTGAAGGAATCTGACTATGAGAAATAAGATTATCTAGTCTGATGAAACCAAGATTGAACTGTTTGGCCTCAACTCAAAGAGCTGGGTCTGGAGGAAATCAGACTCCACTCATCATCTATGCAATATCATTCCCACTGTGAAACATGGTAGTGAAATCATGTTGTAGTGTTATTTCTCAGCAATGGAGACTAGACAGCGTTGAAAGAAAGCTGAACAGTACAAAGTGCAGAGATATCCTTAATGAAACCCTGCTCCAGAGTGCTCTGGACCTCACACTGGGTCAAAGATTTACCTTACAACAGCACAATGACCCTCAGCACAAGGCAAAGACAACACAAGACTGGCTTAGGGACAACTCTGTGAATGTTCTGTGCACATGGACTTGAACCCAATCAAACAATCCTGGAGAGAACTGAAAATACAGTCTCCCTCCAAGCTAACAGTGTGAGAGAATCTGCCCAGAACAATGGCAGAAAAACACCAAATCCAGTTGTGCAAAGCTTCACTCCAGGAAGGAATCACTGCCAGGGGTACTTTAACAAAGCAATTTTCTTTTTTTTTTTTTTAATACATTCTGCAAAACAATTTCTAAAATGCAGTTTTCATTTTAAGGTATTGAGTACAGCGTGATTGATTTTATTAATCCCATGGTGTTAGGGGGGAGAAAAAATATAAATGGTTTTAAAACCAGGCTAAAACAGGGGTCTGAATACTTTTGGAATACACTATTCATACACACACTAGATATAAATTTCTACAAAAAAAAAAGTTAGCTGCTATATGGGGAAAGTATATGACTGCGCACAAAACTGTAGAAGAGAAAAGAAACAGAGATATTAAAACACAAACCTGCTGGCAACTTTTTGCAAGGAATGGAAGAGTGCAAACAGCAACAGGAAAGATAAGAAAATGGAAGGGAACTATAACTAAAAACAAAGTTCTAAAATAATCACCATGTTCAAGAAACAGTGAGCCCTAGCATGTCACAGTGCACACAAGTGGAGAAAAGGATGCAGACATAACACAAAAATGAACCAGCCTGAAACCCGACAATGACCATGTTCTTCTTTTGCTGATTGTGAACAGAGAAATTTACTATAACAATTTTTCAGGAAATCCTATTTAGAAATGAAACAGTACTAAAGTAACTAAAACTTAAAAAAAAAACAAACACATCTTGGGGTTAAGTCAGTAAAAGAAGTGGGCTTTAGTAGTAATTATGATTAAAAGAACATTTTCAACAAATCTAAGAAAAACAAATTCAATCAGGAGCAGCAGATTATCTAGAAATGGGTAGACAAATTTCAACTTCTGTGTTATCGTCACCCGTCCATAATTTCTAATATTTCAATTTCTAAAGCAACCTTGACATAACACTAAATATAAAAGCACTTTTATCAATATATATGAGGAGACAAAGCAAGACTGAAACTCCAGGGTCAGTAGTATTCATTCTAGGTTACAAAGAACTGCACCATTTTAAGGACTGGCTGAAATATTCTCTTTTGTTGCCTATATTTTATTGAAATCATTTCTTTATAAAGACATTTTCCTTTTGCCGAATTGAAAATAACTATAAGTGTGTGTTGCTTTGTTAACTGAAGACGCATTCATGAACTTTACTTCACAAAAGCCTATTCCATTTATTAGATGTTTGTTAAGAGCTCTTTCAGTTAATGGAATTAAGATAAAAGAGGTGGGCAAATCAGGACAGATGTATGAAAAAGTACTTCTGCGTGGTGCATTGTTAACACACCTGAATGTTAACATCAGTCACATATTGCCTTTGAAAAGCTTTAGAATTAAAACCATGCAACCTGAAGCTGTATGGCTCCACTGGAGTTCATGTTACAAGAATGGTGAACTTTAATATTACAAGTCTGTCAAAAGAGAGGAGACTGTTCAGTCCATCAAGTTTGCTTGCAATACATGGAGAACAACCTAGAAAGGCTATCCAGATAAAGAGTTTTTGCTGCTTTACCTTGTACACAATTCATAACCTGCACTTTAAAGACAGAAGTCAGTAGTATGTTGTGCACTGTAGCAGCCATTTCCAGAAGTTCTCAAAAGCTAGTATAATAGTACTCGACACTCATAGCTATGCTTTTCTGAATTAGAGAACATGGTGTGAAGCACCCACACAACTCAGAATGTTGTTTAAAGGTAACATTTCCAATGGCAAACATTGCACAATTTAAAATATACATGAAACTAAACAGAGGAAGATAAAATGATTTACTGTACAAGAGCAATTCCCAAACTAATCAGATAATCCTTAAGGGGAAAAAAAAAATTAACATTCAGTAATTTCAGCTGATTAACACATAAAACATTTTCTGTGCTTGCAAAAAGTAGTGAATAATGAGGTTCTTTCTTTCTGTATCCACTATATGTGAATTTCCCCTTGGGATGAATAAAGTATCTATTTTACTATATTTTTGCTTTCCAGATTACATTTAATTATTGCACGGTAACAGGAGATGAATGCACTGAATAGTATCTCTCCACAAAAATACTGGTGGACATCTTAATTAAAATATGAAGGCAATTCTTTTTCCCCAAATGTGCTATCCATGCCACTCTGATGGCAAAACAAAAAAATATGTACATGTACACTGTGTACACAATTATTAGGCAAGTCACTAACAATTATTGGAACAAGTACAGTGCTATCATTCAATCCAAAATGTTAATAAACCTGAAAGTTTTACAAAGGAAATGCGAGTGTGAATATTCTCAGGGGAATACGTGTGTGCACAATTATTAGGCCACTATTAGTGTGCAGAATTATTACGCAGCTAAAAGAAAAACAAAAACGTTCCATTTATTTTCATCTGTGAAAGTAAGAATAATAAACAAATAACTTAAAATTTACAAAAGAATTTGACATTTCAAAAAAAAAAAAAAAAAAAATCAGTGACCAATATAGTCACCTTTCTTTTTAATAACAAGCATTCCATTCATGGAGTCTGTCAGCTTCTTGATCTGTTGACGATCAACTTTTTGTGAAGCAGCAACCATGGCCTCCCAGACACTGTTTGTTCAGAGAGGTGTATCGTTTTCCTTCCCTGCAAATCTCCCGTTTAAGAAGGGCTTTAGGTCAGGTGAGGCAGAGGGCCATGTTATTATTCTTTAATCTTCAAGGCCTGTACTGGCTAGACACGCAGTGGAGTACTTCAATGCATGTGATGGAGCATTGCCCTGCATAAAAATCATGGTCTTCTTGAAACATGCAAACATTTTCCTGTACCACTGCCTGAAAAAAGTGCCTTCATCTTCTAAAAACTGGCAGTAGGTTTGGGAGTTGATTTCGAGTCCATCTTCAACCCGAAAAGGTCCAACTAGCTCATTTTTTAATAATACCAGCCCATACCAGTACCCCACCTCCACCTTGCCGACATTGGAGTCGAAGTGGAGCTCTGCGTCCGTTACTGATCCAGCCAGAGGCCCATCCACCTGGTCCATCAAAAATCACTCTTATCTCATCAGTCCATAGAACCTTTGAAAAATCTGTCTTCAGATATTTCATGGCCCACTTTTGATATTTCAACTTGTGTGTCTTGTTCAGTGGTGGTCAGGTTTCAGCCTTTCTTACCTTCGTCATGTCTATTAACAATGAACACCTTGTACAGTGCATCCGGAAAGTATTCACAGCGCATCACTTTTTCCACATTTTGTTATGTTACAGACTTATTTCAAAATGGATTAAATTCATTTTTTCCTCAGAATTCTACACACCACACCACCTTAATGAAAACGTGAAAAAAGTTTACTTGAGGTTTTTGCAATTTTATTAAAAATAAAAAAAACTGAGAAATCACATGTACATAAGTAGTCACAGCCTTTGGCATGAAGCTCAAAACTGAGCTCAGGTGCATCCTGTTTCCCCTGATCATCCTTGAGATGTTTCTGCAGCTTAATTGGAGTCCACCTGTGGTAAATTCAGTTGACTGGACATGATTTGGAAAGGCACACACTATATAAGGTCCCACAGTTGACAGTTCATGTCAGAGCACAAACAAAGCATGAAGTCAAAGGAATTGTCCTTAGACCTTCGAGACAGGATTGTCTTGAGGCACAAATCTGGGGAAGGTTACAGAAAAATTACTGCTGCTTTGAAGGTCCCAATGAGCACAGTGGCCTCCATCATCCGTAAGTGGAAGAAGTTTGAAACCACCAGGACTCTTCCTAGAGCTGGCCGGCCATCTAAACTGAGCAAGTGGGGGAGAAGGGCCTTAGTCAGGGAGGTGACCAAGAACCCGATGGTCACTCTATCAGAGCTCCAGAGGTCCTCTGTGAAGAGAGGAGAACCTTCCAGAAGGACAACCATCTCTGCAGCAATCCACCAATCAGGCCTGTATGGTAGAGTGGCCAGACGGAAGCCACTCCTTAGTAAAAGGCACATGGCAGCCCGCCTGGAGTTTGCCAAAAGGCACCTGAAGGACTCTCAGACAATGAGAAACAAAATTCTCCGGTCTGATGAGACAAAGATTGAACTCTTTGGTGTGAATTCCAGGCGTCACGTTTGGAGGAAACCAGGCACCACTCATCACCAGGCCAATACCATCCCTACAGTGAAGCATGGTGGTGGCACCATCATGCTGCAAGGACGTTTTTCAGTGGCAGGAACTGGGAGACTAGTCAGGACAAAGGGAAAGATGACTGCAGCAATCTACAGAGACATCCTGGATGAAAACCTGCTCTAGAGCGCTCTTGACCTCAGACTGGGGCGACGGTTCATCTTTCAGCAGGACAACAACCCTAAGCACACGAGATATCAAAGGAGTGGCTTCAGGACAACTCTGTGAATGTCCTTGAGTGGCCCAGCCAGAGCCCAGAATTGAATCCGATTGAACATCTCTGGAGAGATCTTAAAATGGCTGTGCATCGACGCTTCCCATCCAACCTGATGGAGCTTGAGAGGTGCTGCAAAGAGGAATGGGCGAAACTGGCCAAGGATAGGTGTGCCAAGCTTGTGGCATCATTCAAAAAGACTTGAGGCTGTAATTGCTGCCAAAGGGGCATCGACAAAGTATTGAGCAAAGGCTGTGAATACTTATGTACATGTGATTTCTCAGTTTTTTTATTAATAAATTTGCAAAAACCTCAACTAAACTTTTTTCATATTGTCATCATGGGGTGTTGTGTGTAGAATTCTGAGGAAAAAAATAAATTTAATCCATTTTGGAATAAGGCTGTAACAACAAAATATGAAAAAAAGTGATGCGCTGTGAATACTTTCCGGATGCACTGTACTTCTGGACACTCCAGGTAGGTTGCAGTTCTGGAATATGACATCACTGGAAGATAATGGATTCCTGGTAGCTTCATATTTGATTTTTGTCAAATCTTTGGCAGTTCATTTGCATCTTTTTTTCTTAACACGTTTCTTGCAACCCTGTTGACTATTTGATGTATGATAGTTCTGTGATCATGCCCCAATATCTTAGCAATTTCAAGAGTGGTGCACCCCTCTAAAAGACTTACAATTACAATTTTTGACTTTTCAGAGTCAGTTAAATATCTTTTTTGGCCCATTTTACCTGAGGAAAACAAGCTGCCCAATTATGCACACCTTGATATTGGGTGTTATCTCCTTAGGCCACACCCTTCCTCACTACACAAATACACATAACCAGATATGCTTAAATCCAATAAGCATTTAAGTTTATACAGCTTGGAGTTGGAATATATAAATAAAAATATGGTCAAAATACTCACTTGCCTAATAATTGTACACAGTGTATGAAAGCTGCACACTTTGCCTTAATCAAGTTACATATCAAAATAGTGCAATTATAAAGTTAAAAATGACCAATGACAATTTAACTTAGTTATGTTTTAATATACATATGATAAAATTTGGAACTTAAAAATGGGACAATTAGAAAAAGGAAAGTCAGTTCAGTTGGCCTCTCTCAAACACACCCTATAACTCCCTAATTGCTTATGAATGCACAATGCTCTCTCCTTATTTCTATTCCTCTCCAGTTTTAAGGACAATACTTTAATTCAAGCACCCAAAACAATTTCTGATCTGCATGTTGCAAACAGTAAAGACTAAAGTACACACCACCACCTTGTGGCCAAAATATATTTCTGCAACAAATAAAGAAAGACGTGCATTCTTTTGAGAAGAAACAAACATTTGGTGCCTCTCACATAATGCTACAATTCTCATCTTTCAATCCATAACAATGACAGTATGATTTAAAAACTTCCAGTGTTAAATTTATTCAAGAATAAACAATGCTGCACTTTATTTTAGAACTCCTAAACCTAGTGAAAATGTGCACTTTTTTTTTAAAAAAACCATAGAATAACTAAAATTAAAAATAAACAGAACAAATGTTTACTTCTTTTTATGAAATAATTCAACAGTTGTACTATATTTAGTTAATATTAGTCTGGTGAACATGCCAGATAATGATCAAGGAAATATTCAAAAATGCTGGTACTGGCTAAAAATACAGTAACTCAAAGTTACTGCTTGGATTTTTATGTAAATTATACAGCAGTACAAGGAGAATGTACTACAACACAGGGTAAAGAAAACCAATTCGATGCATTTTTAAGTGAAGCTTCCAAATAAAGTATTAAAAATAAACCAACATATTGTTTTACTGTCAGACAGAAGACTTAATAGTCAGAAAAAAATATTTCTCTAACAAAGCACTAAATTATCCTAAAACAGGTCCCAAAGAAAACAGATTGAAACCAATATCAAACAATAATAGGCCTTGTAAGTATTCAACATTTCACAGTAAATTATACAAGAGGAGTATGATCCGCATGGACAAGCAAGCACTGGCTTTGATACAGGTTTAATAGGATGCTTGATATTTAATTGTTGAAACTTCTGTTTTGAATAATACATTGCATTTGTTTGTCTCCCTAGACAAAATCTCAAAAGGTTATAGTAAAAAAAAAATGTATTTAAGTGTAAAATTCAACACTCAAAATATCCTACTGTACAAAGCCTAAAAAAACAAACAAACAAAAAAAAAACAAAAAAAAAACACAAATGCACACAACACTTTCTGCCACTGGATTCACAATTAATATTCCACATTCAAGGCCCTATAGATTAGTTTGTAACACTCTGTAGAAGGGTGATGTTGTCTCCTTTCAACATGATTCGTCCTGCAAAACAAAAACAAGCTTGGTTCAGTATTAAAAAAAAAAAAAAGGAAACTTTTTTATATCTTGAAAATACTCTACATAAAATAATGTATATCAACCAGCCCTGTATTTGTGAGAGGGCATATATTTTATAACTGAGCAATGTTGTTTTTACCTATTAAAATTCTCTTAAAAGGAAATGGTTAAGCTGCGATGTGTCTAGGTTATTTCTTAGTGTACATAGTGGCAAGTTTATAAAAAAAAAAAAAACCTGCTTCCTTTAAAAGGGCTGTTAAACACAATTTTAAGTAATTACAATAGAGGAGACTAGCTCATTTCATTGAATGATGCTGAAACAAAATGTACGGTAGACATTTTAGTCACATTGTTTTATGCATACAGTTACAAAGAAGTCTAAATCTATGATAGATAGTATATCTGATTAATTCTGGACATTCCTGTACAGAGGAACTTTAATTCAGAACACACAACTTTGTTATCTAATTGATTTGAGGCGAGTACCAAGCAGTTACTGGGACAAAATAAATTAAAATATACACATATACTAGGGCTGTCAGAATGACTCACTATTTGAACATAATTTGAACTTATTTAAAAACAAACAGTCTTATTTGAAGGCAAAAAGCTGATATTAAACTATAAGAGAACTGTTGTTCGTTTTCCCTGTACTAATTTTGGCACTGGGTTACACCCATTGGTCCACAATGTCAAAAAGCTTTTTATTCTGAATGCTGTGATATTAACTGTACCATGCTGCAGCCTATTGGAAATCTTCAAAATAATAAAACATGTCCAACCTTGGACCTGCCTGCCTTTAACTCTTATTTCGCTCACTATTCTCACTCTGTCATGGTCTTATGAACTGACCCATATTTATCTTGGACCTTGTCAGAACTGTAAGCCATGAAAAGAAGCTTAAATCCATATGAACCACACATTATAGCATAGTGCTTCGCTACAGTATTAATTACGTCCCCCCCCCATGGTTTCTCCTCTGCAAAGCATTGCATGGGTATCGACTGTATCACTCAGCTGGTGTCCTGGACTACAAACGCATTGGGGCATGTCTTGCTGCTAGCAAGAACAGCTGTGAGGAATAGGAAACTGGGTTAGTGTAGAGTCCTGGGGAAAGCAATTTTTGTGAGAGCACCTCCATAGAAAGAACTGAAGGACAGGGGTCAAGGACAGTGCTTTCTTGCCAAACAAAACAAGCGGTTTTAGACTTGTACACCCAGTCATTAGTGTTACTGAAAACAAGACAGTGGTGAAAATGCTTCCCTTTTATAAGGGGCAGCTGCTCAAGTTTTTAATGGCTCTTGTACTTAAGGAAGAGTTGCCAGAGTACCACTTAAGATTCTCCACCCACTGTTAGGGTTTTTCTTGCTATAGCTTTCTCTACCATAAAGTACACAAAAACCACATAAAAACGTACATGAATGTCCAGAATCGTCAACCCAAGTTCGAATATATTTGAATATTTATTTTTTTCATTTCAAACCTTGGTATTTGGCCTATTGTACCACCCTAGTACATATTATATTTATAAATATATAGATGCCACAATTATTGACACTCCTGGTAAACAAGAAAAACAAGTTGGAGAAAGAAAAAAAAAAAAAATCTTTAAATGAATTACAACCTGGTACTGAAAAAAAATGACAGAAATCCAACCTGTATTTAAAATAAATGTATTCGGAGACAAAATAATCCTTCATCAAGAAATTATTTTTAACAAAACCACAAGTGACACTATTATAGGAACCCCTAGAAATTCATATGAACAAAGTGTAACTGAAGCATTTTTTCATTTAGATCTGACTTGATCACAGTGTGCAGAAACATTCAAACAGTAATTCATGACTTCCTATTTCACTGGGGTATAAATATAAGGAAGTGCAGAGGCTAAATTCCCTTATTCACTCATCAGCATGGGAAAGATGAGAACACGAAAATGAGAAAAGTGTATGGACCTCCTTAAAACAGGGAATGGCAATAAAAAAAAAAAAAAAAAGCTACTCGCCTGAAAATGCCCATATAAATGCCCAGTTAGGGTAATAATGAAAAAGTTGAATTCAACTGTAACTGTTACCAATTTACCTGGGAGAAAACCCAAGTTTATTTTGCCCCCATGCAAAGTGAGTAGGATGGTAAGAGGTCAAAAAAAAAAAAAAAAAATCCCCAAGGACAACTGTTGGAGAAATATAAAAAGTAGTAATATCTTGGGGTCACCAAGCCTCCAAAACTACCATCAAATGCCTCCATGAAAACAGATTTGGAAGGCATGCCAGAGAAAAACAAACAAACAAACAAACAAACAAACAAACCAACCAACCAACCAACCAACCAAAAAAGCTGTTCTTGTCATTTAACTGCAAGCATCAGAACCAGGAGCTTGCTAAACACTACTGGACTGGAAGTTTGATTTCTCCAACAACAAACTAAAACAGGGTTGTCATTGGATCTTCCAGCAGGACAACGATCCAAAACGTGTCCAAATCAACAACAAAAAAAAAAAAATGGATAAAAGGAACACAAAATCAAGATTCTGCCATGCCGGTCTCAGTCCCTGGACCTAAATACCATTCAAAACTTTGTATTGAGCTAAAGAGTAGAGTGGAGGAGAGGACCCAACACCCTGGATGATACTAAGGAATGGTGTTAGACTCCCTGCTCCATATTTTCCAACCTTATAACATGTTATAGTAGAAGACTCAGGGCTGTTGTATTGGCAAAGGGAGACTGTACAATATATTAAATGCAGGGGTACCAGTATTTGTGGCACACTGGGCTTTTTTAATAATTATTTCTTGAGGGGGAATTTTTTTTTTTCCTCAGAGCACATTTATTTCACTTAAACAAAAAGCAATATTGTTATAAAATACTAGGAACATATATTTTATTTGTACAAAATAATACACATATAATATATGCTATAGTTTTGCCTCTTTTCAGCTCAAAACTGAACTTACTTATGCATAAAGGTTAATTAGTCGGCTTAATTTCTTTGTTACATGTTACTGACAGTGATGCACAGAATCATAAATAGAAGACCAAGTTCTTACCGAGTGGTTTCCTTGTTTTTGTTTTCATGTGAACTTCTTCTGCATCATCTAATACCAAATTCATGTATTCATCAAAACCCTACAAATTAACAAATGAACATTAATGTTTAACTTTTAGCTGCAAAAAGAATTCTGCTCTCATCCAAAAAGCATATAAACTGCCCATTAAATTTATAAGGTAATTTGCTTTTTACTGGCAAAGCTCCCCAAGGAAAAAGGGAAGGAATTAGTATTAAAAACAGGAGCTTTTTGGGTGTACCTACCAGGCAGAAAACTGCATCACTTTGCATTTACCCTTCATCCAATAGGATTTTGTTTTTTCTCACCCTCAACTTCTCTTCCTTCATATCCTATGGAGTGTAATAAAATGACTTCCAGTTCCCCCATCTGCTCTTCTAATCTCTTATGTACTCGGGACTTAGTACCATGCTAAGTTTCCAACCCAGTTTAGGCATTCCCACACTATATTTTTGTTTTAAATGAGCCTTTGGAATTGATGGCTGCAGTGTATTTCCCCACCCCATGGGCACATCTGGGTCTAGAGACATTTATTGACTCTGGCCCCTTCCATTCCATTTACATTCAAAGCTTCTATTCCTTCTGTCTCATTATTCTTAAACCACTGACTTAAACCAGTTCAAAAGGACATGTGGTACTCCATTGTCTTGCTCTTCACCCATTGCATAACATGTTTTACTCCTTAACTCCTGCAAAGAAACCAGTCAATAAACATTATGTTATTTTAGATAAGGCTTCCTACTATCCCATCAACCATCTTGCTGCTCCTCCATTGCCTTGGAATAATATCTAGTCTCCAAAAATCGTAAAGATCAACACATTCAGTTTAAATTTGTACAAGATTTTTATATCTTAACCTCACAAAGTGTTTTGGCATTGGACTTACTCCTGGAGTCACTATGCTCGTGTCTTCCCTGCAACCTTTATTCACATGTTCTTGAACTGTTCTCCTATAGCTTCTTCATGGTCATATGTCACTAATTCAATTTCGAAGATCGGGTGTCATATGATATGCTTAATTTTTTCCTGCTTTTGAATCTGTATTATCTTTCTCATCTACTGTACACAACAAACTTTTCTCATTAGGCACTGCAGCAGCAAAACTCCTTAATCTCACTTTCACAAGCTCAAAAAAAAAAATCATGCTTTTACAATTTAGTTCTGTAGAAAATCTCAGTGTTCCAAAGCAACATTCAGTGCCACTATTGATAACTAGCTCATTTGACATGGATTGGATGGACAATTTACTTTTTTTTTTCCCTTTCTCTTATTCAAAGCAGTGTGCCTTTGTTGTATGAGGAGGCTCCTTTTATTACTTCAGATTAGTACTCCAGAGAAGTTTGCCATTTCAGTGTCTAATAAAAAATTGATCACAAAAAGTAGGTGCTTAACATTTCATCATACTTAAGATCTAATGCCAATACTGAGCATGCAGTTTGGTCCATAAGTGAGACAATGTTCATAATTTGCATTGGAAATTAACCAAACAAAATGTGACTAAAGTGTAGACTTTAAAAAGCTTGAATTCAAAGGGTTAACAAAAAACACTGGTATGATCCATTTAGAAATGACAACCATTTTATATATAGTACATATTTTCAGGGGCTCAAAAATAATCATTATATTTATATTTATTACTGTTAGTTTGTCTGATTGTTTAAAATACTTGGTTGAAAATCATTTACAAACAAAGACTACCTTAAGTTTGAAGCCAATGGTTCAATGGTTTCCCAGCTGGTGATGATTTTGCTAAGCCTTTACCGCTGCCATTTTCATTTGCTGCTTATTTGTTGGTCCTTCTGCCTTCAGTTTTGACTTTTAATGTGTGAAATGCATGTTCAATTGAGTTGAGGTCAAGGAACTGACTAGGCCACTGAATAATATTTCACTTCTTTACCTTGAAAAGTGCACGGGTTGCAGCATGTTTTGGGTTGCCGTGCATCAGTCCTATCAATTTTGCAGCATTTGGCTGAATTTTAAACAGATAACATAGTCCTATACACTTAAGAATTCATCCTGCCGCATGTGTAAGTAGTCATATTACAAATAGACACTACTGACCGAGTTCCACTGTCAGCTATACATGCCCATGCCATAACACTATGCTTCACAAATGATGTGGTATGCTTCAGATTATGAGCCCATTGCTTCCCTTCGCTTCCTATTATTCTGGTACATACTGAACTTGGCTTATTATGCCCACAGAATATGCTTCCAGAACATGACAGGCTTTTCAGATGTTTCCAGGAAAAGTCTAATCTGACCTTCCTATTCTTGAGGTTTAACCAGTGGTTTGCACAGAGTGGTAAACCCTCCGTATTTATTACGTTCATGAAGTGTTCTCTTGATTGTACACATTGACAATGATGTGCCCCCCTCCTGGAAAGTGTTCTTGACTTGGATAGATGTTGTGATTGGGGTTATTCTTTACCTAGGATAGACTTCTGCAATCTTCCTGCAAAGTTGTTTTCTGTGTTCCTTAAGGTTTTTAGGTAGGGATGCTCTGATCAGGTTTTTAAGGCTGATACCGATCACCAATTTCATGTTACTTGATTGGCTGACTCTGATACCGATTCAGACGTTTTTCTTAATCCATTTTTAAAAAACCTTTTACGCTAATCTCCTGCATAAATGGACAAATAGAAGCTTTATGTCCTACACTGAAGTGTACTTTTATAATTAAACTATAGACCACCTGTTTTTATTAACAGAATGAAGTTCTGTTAGGCTTGCTGATCAGTGACCACAAAATGCTAAAATAAAATTTCCTTAAAATATATATTTTTGTACATATTAGTTAAAGTATGTATCTATAATACATACATCATAAAAGAAAATTGCTTCTCATAACTACAACCTGTAATATTGATTATTCTCTAATGTACAGTGCATCCGGAAAGTATTCACAGCGCATCACTTTTTCCACATTGTTATGTTACAGCCTTATTCCAAAATGGATTAAATTCATTTTTTTCCTCAGAATTCTACACACAACACCCCATAATGACAATGTGAAAAAAAGTTTACTTAAGGTTTTTGCAAATTTATTAAAAATAAACTGAGAAATCACATGTACATAAGTATTCACAGCCTTTGCTCAATACTTTGTCGATGCACCTTTGGCAGCAATTAAAGCCTCAAGTCTTTTTGAATATGATGCCACAAGCTTGGCACACCTATCCTTGGCCAGTTTCGCCCATTCCTCTTTGCAGCACCTCTCAAGCTCCATCAGGTTGGATGGGAAGCGTCGGTGCACAGCCATTTTAAGATCTCTCCAGAGATGTTCAATCGGATTCAAGTCTGGGCTCTGGCTGGACCGCTCAAGGACATTCACACAGTTGTCCTGAAGCCACTCTTTGATATCTTGGCTGTGTGCTTAGGGTCGTTGTTCTGCTGAAAGATGAACCGTCGCCCCAGTCTGAGGTCAACAGCGCTCTGGAGCAGGTTTTCATCCAGGACGTCTCTGTAGATTGCTGCAGTCATCTTTCCCTTTATCCTGACTAGTCATCCCAGTTCCTGCCGCTGAAAAACATTCCCACAGCATAATACTGCCACCACCATGCTTCAGTGTAGGGATGGTATTGGCCTGGTGATGAGCGGTGCTTGGTTTCCTCCAAACGCAACGCCTGGAATTCACACCAAAGAATTCAATCTTTGTCTCATCAGACCAGAGAATTTTGCTTCTCATGGTCTGAGAGTCCTTCAGGTGCCTTTTGGCAAACTCCAGGCGGGCTGCCATGTGCCTTTTACTAAGGAGTGGCTTCCGTCTGGCCACTCTGCCATACAGGCCTGATTGTTGGATTGCTGTAGAGATGGTTGTCCTTCTGGAAGGTTCTCCTCTCTCCACAGAGGACCTCTGGAGCTCTGACAGAGTGACCATAGGGTTCTTGGTCACCTCCCTTTTTAAGGCCCTTCTCCCCCGATCGCTCAGTTTAGATGGCCGGCCAGCTCTAGGAAGAGTCCTGGTGGTTTCGAACTTCTTCCACTTACGGGTGATGGAGGCCACTGTGCTCATTGGGACCTTCAAAGCAGCAGAAATTTTTCTGTAACCTTCCCCAGATTTGTGCCTC
>JANRMT010027041.1:92661455-92825023 GCA_026402145.1 Polypterus bichir lapradei
TTTTTTTTGTTATATTTTGTCCTGTAAGGTTTAATGAAGTAGGCCTCATCAACAGTTGGAATGTATGCGTTCCTTCCAAAACCACAATATTTTAGTCAAATGATGTTGGTACAAAATGTCACCACAGAAAACCAGAAAAGAAAACAGGAAATACTATCTTTATATATAATACACTATTGTGGCTGTTTGTTTGACTGTCCTGGATTTTAAATCACCTGTAGCTTGCAAACCGTTTGAACTATTGACCTGAAATTTGGTACACATATACTACGTGACGTCTACTATCTGCTTTTGGAGGATGATTGACCTCCAAGGTTATTCCTCTTTTTATTTTTATTTTTTTGTAGAATCAACTCTTGGCAGTGGCCAACAAGTCAGCTGTGCGATTCATATGGGCACCGTTCTCATCTCTACTACCTTCGCCATCACTTCCCCTATCTCTTCATATCTTAAGTCTTCAATCTGCCTCAAGAATGATTTAAGTGGCAGCTAGAGTGAAAAATTAAAGAAAACGTACTAAGTATTTGCAACACAAACACTTAACTTAATCAATTTTAACGCATAAAGATGCTGACTAAAGAGAAGAAGCGGGCTGGTAGGGTGGAGAAAAGAGCTGCTCAGGAAGCAGCAAGCACATCAACCTCTGAGCAAACGAATGCTAAATTTAAAGAGAGACTATGAAAACTATTAATGCTCAAGTCAAGTGTATTAACATGCCGTTACTCGAATTAGAAATGCATGCTGCATGTGGAAAAAAAAGTACTGAATTAATTTGAAATTAAGAAGCAGATATCTTAAGCCAAGTTTAAACAACTGCAATAAATTTGATTTCATTTAAGCATTCCAAATACTACGTTCTCTGATCCCTTTTACACAGAAGTTAAAACCTGGCATTACTTTGAAAGTTAAATACTTTTCTTCAAACATTAAGTTGGTAAAACATTAAAGTGGCTAATTATCTGGATCTTGACACATTCCTTCATGACAAATTGTTCTAGCTCACCCAAATTTGATGATTTTTCGAGCATATATGTTAACCTGGGCAGCACGGTGGTGCAGTAGGTAGCACTGCTGCCTCGCAGTTAGGAAACCCGGGTTTGCTTCCCGGGTCCTCCCTGCATGGAGTTTGCATGTTCTCCCCGGGTCTGTGTGGATTTCCTCCCACAGTCCAAAGACATGTAGGTTAGGTATATTGGCGATCCTAAATTGTCCCGTGTGTGTGCTTGGTGTGTGTGCGTGCCCTGTGGTGGGCCGGCGCCCTGCCCGGGATTTGTTTCCTGCCTTGCGCCCTATTGTTGGCTGGGATTGGCTCCAGCAGACCCCCGTGACCCTGTAGTTAGGATATAGCGGGTTGGATAATGGATGGATGTTAACCTTGTGTTCCAGCCAAAGATTCTCAATAGGATTGAGATCCTGGCTTTGAGAATTCCCTTTCATGACCTTTGGTTATGTTGTCCCTTTTTTAAAAAGTTCTGGACCAACTTTGATGTGTGCTTTGAGTCATTATTTTGCTGTAAGACCCAAAAGCAACTTAAACCCAGACTGGCTGCAGATTTCTACACCTAATCTTACAAAATAGCAACATAAATCTTCCTTCCTTATCTACCACAAGATTCCCTGTTGTAGCACTGTCACGTTAATTTTATACATATCTTGTACATTGTCTGTTGTGTTCTGGCCATCACTGCATGGGCTTCCACACGTTTAAATATGGGTGAGGGAGCTTTCCTCATGAAGAGACTGTGAGCTGCAAGAGTCTATTGGAGTGACAACATTGCCTTTCATAGGTGGGATTTTGAAGTGTCTGAGGAACTGTTCCAGTCAGTAACCAATGAGAGGGCAGACCACCAAACTCAAAAAGGCAGAAGAAAGGAATTGGAGAGTGGATGGCCGATCTATGTTCAGGCATTATTTCCTGTTGATAGTATCTGTCTCTTGAATTATTCCTTTAACACAACCCACTCTTATCATAGACAAGGTTGGTGAGGTGGCCACCTTCACGCCTTTTAAAGATTGTCCTTGCACCCGGGCTTGCTGACCACATGTGAAGGGTGAGATGTGAACGTTTTTTGTGCCATCCTTCTGTCTTCTTCCTTTTGCAGCATTCGCCTTGTCAGCTTCCTACATAATCCCCCAGCCCCCTCAGACAATACATATTTAATCTTGGACTATCATGTCTGGCAGTGGCGGTTTTTGATATGGGCTACATGGGCCGTTGCCCAGGGCGGCATCGTGGTGGGGCGGCATCATGGGCATCGGCAATTTTTTTTTTTTTCCCGCGCGCCCATGCTGCCCCGACATCATGCCAGCGCATTTTTGGGATTGCATTGCATGGGCAGCGATCGGTTTTCTTCTGCACATTTGCGGTCAGTAAGGGAGCCCTCCATTTGCGAGGTGCGCCTGCTGCTTGCCGCACAGCAAGGAGAGGGGCGGGATGGCGGGGATTCTCTGGCTGACTGGAGCGGCATCTAATAACCAGCTAAATAAAATAAAAACAAACACAAAAGCACCAGACATTATGATTTAGACTTATAATTTGCACCGATGTGTTTTCTAAATTCTACCACACCTATATATGCGGGAAGTGAGCGCGAGGGCCCTCGGTGCGCCTGCTTGCTGCTGCTGTGCTGAAGTCTCACACACAACCTGTCGAAAGGGGAGGGGGGCGGGGTGCTTCCAAATAAAGCACATTTCATTCATAATATTGTCAATCCAAACCCATTATGTCACAATTTTTCCTGGGTTGTGCGAAATCGCAGAAAAAAAACCCTATACAAACCGAATCTGCGCACTAAGGTGTAGGTCTGTTAGTTTACGTTGTGGTGATTCTCGGGTTGGGGGATGGGTGTTGATACTGGGGTGCAAAATTAACACCGATGGAAGATGGACAAGAAAAGGTAAAAGCCATCAGGTGCTCAGTTTAGAAAAAAGAGAAAAGAGGAGGAGAAACGAGCAAAAGAGAAAGGTAAGCAGATGTGTCATTAGATAATGGCAGGTATTATGCATGACATGTATCCAAGATAACATTAATTAGTAGGGATAGGGAAAATGTTTGTTTGTTAGCCACTTGGCTATGATAGTAAACGGTAGACAGACAGTAGACACTGATGTGGCTTATTGAATCTTTTGGACCGTGTTCAGCATAATATTAATTAGCCATTAATTGGAAGAGGTGTATTGTTGATTTGTCTCCTATTCTCAATGTATGACGAATTATTATAATGGCTGTTTGTTAGCCGTTTGCATACCATGCTACGCTAAAACCGGACGATCGTATTCTGTTGTAGTCTAGCGGACTTAGCAAAAAAAAAAAAAACAAATCCCTTACACTATTAGGCTACATTATTTAGGAAAGTTATCTTACTGTAATTAGAGTAATGCATTACTTCCAAACACTGATGTTGTGATAGCCTATTCAATAAAATGCTTGTTATACATATAATTCTGAATATTTGATAAATTGGGCAGAATTATGTTTGTTTTAATTAAGAAAATGATGCATGCATGTTTCAGAGTTTTATATTGGGTTTCTATTCAGGGGCTCTTCTGAAATATTTTGGAGCACCCACTGCCACTGCCCAAGATGAAGAGCCGTCCACCTCCTCAGCCACATATGTGTCTCCACAAATGTCTGATCCCGAGGATGAAGACGAGGTTGCGGCCACTTCAGGTGTGATTGTGTGTAGTCTGAGTGTGTGTGTGTGTGTTGCATAATATTTTGCAAAGACTGTTCCGCCACTATGAATGCTGTATATTCCAAATAACTTGTGTGTACTAATGCAAATGTATGCTCATAGAAATGCCTGGAGCTGAACACCCCTGAGGATGAGCCCCTGCCTATGGACCCTGCAAACTGGCCTTCATATATAACTGACAGCATTCAAATACAGCTGGCTAGGCATGAGGGGGGAAAAAACAAGGGCGTTCAAGCCAGGCTCGTGGAACTGAATCCTAGAGCTCTCTTTGTTCCCCGTGAAGCTAATGCATTGAATTTGGTTGTGGCTGATGCTGCAAAGGGATCTATTGCTGCCACAAGTTACTTTGGGATTTTGCAAAATCTTTACAATTTTTCAGCCTCCACTCAGAGATGGGCCATCCTGAAAAAAAACATGCTAACATTACACTGAAGATGTGGTCTGAAGCAAGGTGGGAAAGTAAGATCAATAACGTTGAGCCCCTGAGGTACCAAGCATCTGCAGTGAGATAGGCTTTGATTGAGATGAGAGACCACACCAAAGACTTGGTCATAAAGATTGAGGCCCAGTATTTGTCTGAGGAGGTGGGATCATACAGATTCAGCATTTGTACAGTGGTGTGGTATGACATCCTGAACCAAACCCACCATGTGAGCAAGCTCATGCAGTCTCCCAACATGCATGTGGATGTAGCGGTCAATCTCTTCGAAAAGACAGAGAGAGATCTCCGCAACTACAGGGCAATAGGCTTAGCATCTGCACAAATGTCAGCCAAGGATATGTGTGAGGACATGAACGTAGAGGCTGTTCTGCAACAGAAAAGACTGAGATCTACAAAGTGGCACTTCTCTTATGAATCATTTGATGAGCCATTGAGTGATGCCCTAAAGAAGCTGGAGGTGACCTTTTTTAATGTTGCTGTTGATGCTCCATCCAAGAGAGATTCACCACATTGGAAAATGTGGGAGAGAAATATGGAGTACTGACACATTTTCCAAATCTCTCAAATGATGACCTCACTGAACAGTGTAAGGCCCTCAGTGCTACTTTGCTTTTTCGGGACCAATCAGACTTGGATGCCAGAGAGCTTGCATAGGAGATTAAGAATTTGCCTGACTTACCATCAAAATCTATGACCTATCTTGAGCTGCTGAACTTTGTGCATGACAGTGAACTCTCAGAAATATACCCAAATTTGTGGACTGCTCTGAGAATTGCAGTTACTCTACTTGTAACTGTGGCTTCAGCAGAGAGGAGCTTTTCAAAGCTGAAACTTGTGAAGACATATCTGAGGTCCACAGTGTCTCAGGAACGCCTCACTGGTTTTGCCATCATCGGCATCAATCATGCAATTGCTGACCAGATTTCATATGATGACGTTATTGATGACTTTGCATCAAGGAAGGCAAGAAAGGTTCTGATTTAGATGACAAATACACTCACCTAAAGGATTATTAGGAACACCTGTTCAATTTCTCATTAATGCAATTATCTAATCAACCAATCACATGGCAGTTGCTTCAATGCATTTAGGGGTGTGGTCCTGGTCAAGACAATCTCCTGAACTCCAAACTGAATGTCAGAATGGGAAAGAAAGGTGATTTAAGCAATTTTGAGCGTGGCATGGTTGTTGGTGCCAGACGGGCCGGTCTGAGTATTTCACAATCTACTCAGTTACTGGGATTTTCACGCACAACCATTTCCAGGGTTTACAAAGAATGGTGTGAAAAGGGAAAAACATCCAGTATGCGGCAGTCCTGTGGGCGAAAATGCCTTGTTGATGCTAGAGGTCAGAGGAGAATGGGCCGACTGATTCAAGCTGATAGAAGAGCAACTTTGACTGAAATAACCACTCGTTACAACCAAGGTATGCAGCAAAGCATTTGTGAAGCCACAACACGCACAACCTTGAGGCGGATGGGCTACAACAGCAGAAGACCCCACCGGGTACCACTCATCTCCACTACAAATAGGAAAAAGAGGCTACAATTTGCACGAGTTCACCAAAATTGGACAGTTGAAGACTGGAAAAATGTTGCCTGGTCTGATGAGTCTCGATTTCTGTTGAGACATTCAAATGGTAGAGTCAGAATTTGGCGTAAACAGAATGAGAACATGGATCCATCATGCCTTGTTACCACTGTGCAGGCTGGTGGTGGTGGTGGTGTAATGGTGTGGGGGATGTTTTCTTGGCACACTTTAGGCCCCTTAGTGCCAATTGAGCATTGTTTAAATGCCACGGGCTACCTGAGCATTGTTTCTGACCATGTCCATCCCTTCATGACCACCATGTACCCATCCTCTGATGGCTACTTCCAGCAGGATAATGCACCATGTCACAAAGCTTGAATCATTTCAAATTGGTTTCTTGAACATGACAATGAGTTCACTGTACTAAAATGGCCCCCACGGTCACCAGATCTCAACCCAATAGAGCATCTTTGGGATGTGGTGGAACGGGAGCTTCGTGCCCTTGGATGTGCATCCCACAAATCTCCATCAACTGCAAGATGCTATCCTATCAATATGGGCCAACATTTCTAAAGAATGCTTTCAGCACCTTGTTGAATCAATGCCACATAGAATTAAGGCAGTTCTGAAGGCGAAAGGGGGTCAAACATCGTATTAGTATGGTGTTCCTAATAATCCTTTAGGTGAGTGTATTTCATATCAGTGTGTGTTGTAAAGTGCAATCGTGTTAAATGCGCAATTTAGGAATGCCTTATTTTAATTGTATCTGCCTTTTATATTTAATATAATTGTTATATCTGTATGTCTTATTTTGACTTCTGTGTGTGCTTTTTATATTTAAAGTTCTATTTCTTTCAATTTAATATGTAAGTTATTGTGTGTGTGTGTGTGTGTGTGTGTATGTATATACAGTATATGTGTACACCCACACAGGGACTGATCTAAATTCGGTATGGTTCCAACAACCATTTTTATGATAAAATGTTAATGTACAATCCTTAATGTTTTATGTGTTTGGGGCGCCAGAGGAGGTGTTCACCCAGGGCACCAAACAGGCAAGGACCGCCCATGATGTCTGGAATCCTGTGTAGATAAAGCTTTGTATGTAGATGGGGTTAACTGTAAGGGTGCATCCTTCATCGAGAAAATTTGTATTAAAAAAAAAAAAATTATATATATCCCCCAGCCACCCCCCCGGGCATGCTCCGTTACAGCTACTTCACGTCTCTGCCGCACGCGTTGAGAAGGGCGGGCTGAACGGTAAGGTGATGCGGTCTGATCAGCTTCTGTCTTTCTGCTGCTGAGCTGCATGTTCTGCTGGTCGCGCTTATCATTTAAAAGCCTGTACAGCAGCTGTCCTTTTGTGTCACATGATGTTAAAGTGTCTCTCGCAAAATGTCAATTTGCCTTCTGAGAAGATAACGTATCATCTCCTTCCAAGATTTTTTTTTTTTAATAGAGAGAATTATTTATTTATATAAATTAATGGGGCGAATGGTAAATGTAACGTTTTACAGTCTGCACAGTGAAATAAATTATACAGCATTTAAAAGTATGTTAATTTTTTTTTTTTTTTTGTTCATTTGCGAGGCTGTACAAAGTCAAAGTATACCTTTTTATTTTTTTCCCCTCCTTTATGTAAACACAGGCTTTGGGAGAATGTCAACAATTTGGATTATTTGTTATAAAAAAATTCAATCCAGTTTCAATTGACAATGTAGCATATTATGCCTTGGATTTAGGGGGACTGTTACAGTGTACATAAAGCAAGAAAATAGCCCCACAGCATTATAGTTCTCCCTCCATTTATAATTATGCTTTTAAAGTTGAAGGTCTCTCCCTTCCTTTGCCCAAACAAAAGCAACCTCCATGGGCTAAGTAGTTCAGTATTGTCTCATAAGACGAAACAGACATTTCTAAAACTCATGCTCCTGTTTCAAATGGTCCCAGGCATACAAACAGCTGCTGCATCTGCAACAGTTTTTTTGGGTGATGACCACCAAGCTGCCAATAACACACAGCCCTCACGCCAGTCTTAATATTTAGACTTCTAGCCTAGAAGAAGACACTACACAACTGTCTTCAGAGATGCAGGGGTTCTTGTTGACATCTTTGATTTTCATCTACTTTGCAACCCTGTCCAGGTTTGTTTCCTAACAAAGTGTCACCTTTCACTTTGGGATGATGCACTGTACATCTGTTCTGGAAATAACATGCTTAGAAATGTCAGAATAGCCTTCCACCTAAAAGATGTATATTCACTGTGGACAAACCACACCTATAAACAGACAATGAACCTGTTACTGGAAGAGACATTAGGTCAGTCACCACATGGTACCCCTTTCTTTAAAAAAAAAAAAATGGCTCTCTTTGTTCTGTGGGCCCTCTCTGCAACCTAAAAACTGATCAGCTACTCTTTCTTTGGAGAGTTGGAAGTCAAGTGCCAGTGACTATGTCCAGTTTGAGGCATTACATTAACAAGTAAACCTGGGCATCTGAATTCTTGCACCAGAAAGAATGATGCTTTTTTCCTATGAAGTTGCACAGGATACCGCAAAGACCCTTAGAAAAGCACAGCATGAATAAATGACCACTTCTCAAAAAAGGGAGTGCAGTCCAACACAAGTATCCTCCCACTTGAACCTGGAGCAAGAAGAGAAAAAACTCCACTGAACATTGGATGCCATCCTTAAAGGTTTAGTTTTGTACAACTATTGATCTGTAACAAGAAAAATTAGAACTCTTAAAGTAAGCAGCCAACTTCTTTTGTGTTGTCTGTCTTGTATCAAGTCTATGTTGAACATAGTTATTTCTATAATCCTTGTGTTTATCAATAAATGGTATTGTTTCTTTAAATGTCTGGTTCAGTAATCTTGGTCTAAGTATAATTGACCATAGCTCATCTTATATAACAAAAAAGGAGAATGTAGGAGGCCCTACAAAATTATGTAATTTATCGACATTGCCAAAGGCAAAACTAATAAACTGAAGTTAAAATTCTCTTCCTCTTTCCTACAGTGATCCTGCCTTACAGTGGGAGTGGATGTGAAAAGCCAGTATCACCAGTGGCTGCCTCCACATAAGACCTCTCTATCCCCTCCCAAAATAAAACATTAACTCTGTACCACTGTAATGTGCATTCAATAATGAGCCTTTAAAGCTTATTTTTTAATTTTCCTCTTTTTCAGGGCTAGATTGCTTTCACATAAAATAATTTCACATTAGCTTTATTATAATACCTCTTTATACACACACACACACATACACACATATATATATATATATATATATACACACACACACACAACTTAAGAAGAGATTTTACTTGCATACAGAACTGGCATAGCATTTTGTTTTTAGTGAAATTACATTTCAGCCACCTGTTCATACATAAAACATTGATCTTGTTCAAAGGAGCTGCTCTGTACAAAAACTGCCAATTATTTCCATATGAAAATTTGTTAATATTGTACCCCCACATCCCAAGTACTGTACCAAAAGCAGCAAAAATAAAAACATTTTAGCTTTAAAAAAATAGTTTTATTTATATATGATTCAGAATGCACAATAAAACGTAAGCTGTGTAGAACTGTACAAGAAAACCAAAACAATCCATATGCACACATTACAATAATTCAGGTTGTCTCAGACTTCTGAAATCTTAAGGAAAGAATTAAGAGCTTAAAACCTGGCTTAGTATAAGGTCTGTTTCAGCTTGTGTATAGCTCTTCAAGATATTACTTGTATGTATTTCCTTAATCAGCTGCACACAAAAGGATTCTGTAAAGCATTTCTAACTTTCACCTTTTCTCTATTAGATTTGGCAGGTGGATTCCCTGAGAAGCTTTAGATTTGATATAGTTTTCTAATAAGACGTTTCTAAAAAAACATATACAAAAGTGTGTACATACACACACACACACAACTTTACAATTTGTTTTTAACTTCAATGCATGTTACAGTTAATATTCAACAGGGACCATATGAAACAAAACTACAACAGCATGTTTTACATGACCCAAAAAAGTGACTAATGTAGGTCAAGCATTGTACTTCAACAAAAGGCTAGTGGCTAGTAATGAAGCCTCATACTAAAAAGGGATTGGTCCATAAAATGAGCTACCTAAAATGCTAAGTTTGTTTAATGTCATTAACTATACCAGAGAGACTGAAATGCCTCTTTTCAAAACTGTAAATGCATAAACAAACGTAGTGTAACAAATAAAATTAGGCTTAAATCAGAAAAATTAAAATAAAATAACATGGTTAATAACAAACCACAATAACAAACAAATTAATTATTTCACTCACTGAAGAGTAATGTGCTAAATGACCGAGTTTGGAAAAAAAATCTCCAAAACATGACTCCCTTACTTCAAAAGCCTACCGAATTGTATATGTATTTATATGGAAGATGTAAAAGTATTCCTAAATGGGGTGAGAAATCATACACTGATGGAAAAAAAATTGACTTGCAACATCTCCACCCCTTACACCATTCTCCCAAGATTGTCTTAAAAAAAAGGACACCTGATTTTTTTTTTTTATCCCTCCCTCAATCAAAAAAAAAAAAAAAAAAAAAGAAAAAAGCAGTAGGCTTATTTTATATATCAAAAAGTCTGGTGCCATACCAAGATTACCCCACTGCAACATCTGAAATATCATTCCCTTTGGGAACATAAAATACTAACGTTACAACATTTAATTGGTAAATGTTTACAAAATCAAAATACATGATGCTAAAATTGTAAGCCAAGGCTTCATGGAGCAGTGTCAAAAGATGATTCATTTTAAAAGCCTAAAACAATTAAGGCAGTGCAAATATATACATTCTCATTAAAAAACTGAGAATTTTTTTATTTCTTTGTATGTATATTTAACATAGGACTTCTCAAATGAACTGTCACTAGTCAGTTGTGCAGTTGTAGCACCTCAATTTTTGCTACTTATTCTTATCACCCAAAAATTGGAAAAAGATAAATCCCATTCTGGATGAATTATGGGAGTAAGGATGCACATCTGCTTCAGAGGTTGTTTTCACTTGGGTGTCCAAGTGGCAGCTTCTGCCACTAACTGTTTATTATCTTGGAAAGCTCTAGAAGTAGATCATCCTCTCCCTCTGCTGGGTCTAGCTCAATTTCATCTTCTAGAGGGTCATCAGAGAACTCCTTAATGAACTCTTCAAAGTCATCTACAGCAGCAGGACCCCCTGCCCCAACAGGAACCCGGGAAGAGGCAGAGCTTTGCCTGCGGGTTTTCATCTGGGATGCTGACTTCTGAGAACAGGGGCTAGACATACAAAGAGAAACAACAGCAAAAGTTAGTTTCAGTAAACAATAGCGTATTATAATCCACTCCACCAAAAGAAAAAAGTTCAAGAAGCAACAATGATAAGGAAATTAGACAGTTTTAACAAGCCTTGTTTGGCATGTTCCGTATCCACTGCAAGACGGGCACATAACAGTCCATTAACGGCAGCAGTTTCTAACAATTTCACCAATTTAAAAACTGTTTATTTGAAGTGCTAAATCCTCAGCAGTTAAAAAGATTTGACAACTGCAACACACATTTTTCAATATATAAGGCACCGACAGATATGTTTTGGTTGGTATACATTAAAGTACTTGTGGGGGAAAAAATTATCCCCAGGTCGCTCTTTTTAAAACTGGAAATTTTTAAACATGCAAAATAGCAAAACCTGAATAGCCTATAATCTTAAAATATGCTACAGAAACATTAAGTTATTTTACAAGAGAATATATAGACAAACTGGTCAGCAAAGTATGCAGAGATATAACAACAACAACATTTATTTATATAGCACATATTCATACAAACAGTAGCTCAAATATAAATTGTTTCCCAGTGGAGAGCTTTAGCTTAACTGCATATTGTAGAAGGTGCTACGTAGCTGGAATGTAGTAGGGCCTTATAATAAGAGTTTAAGTCCCAACAAGGCAATATAAGTAGCATTGCCACCAAGGTAAAGAACAACATATTTGTAAGGAGTGCCCCAGCAATAGTAATTAAATTTAATAATAAGCAATGATTAAGTAATTAAATGCCATATACTTATTGTAGAAGTACTCTGTAAAGGAAAAGACCACAACAAACAAGTGCCCTATTCAATGAAGTATGATGGCTGGAAGCAGTGACGGTTCATTACAGTTTGCATAGCTTGCTGCTAGATATTTTTTCAAACAGACAACCTTAGGGTCGGAAATTAAATAAAACAAAAACTCCACAGTGGGTGTAGTAAAGAGTTAACAAAAGAAGCTGCAAAGGAAAAAAACAGCTTTATAAGGCATATGAAACTTAACTTCAAAGTGAATCGTAGGGCGTATGAGAACATGAGGGCAACCATTATGAAGAATATTAGATGATGCCAAGATAGGTGAAATGGCAGATAATTTGGAATCCGTTAAATCATTACAGAAGAACCTGGACAGCATACAGGCTTGGGCAGATTTGTGGCAGATTAAAGTTAATGTGAGTAAATGTAAAGTATTACACATAGGAAGTAAAAATGTGAGGTTTGAATACACAATGGGAGGTCTGAAAATCAAGAGTACACCTTATGAGGAGGATTTAGGAGTGGTAGTGGGCTCTGTGCTATCAACTTCCCCAATAGTGTTCAGAAGCCATTAAGAAAGCAAACAGAATGTTAGGATATATAGCATAATATGTGGAGTACAAGTCCAAGGAGGTTCTGCTAAAGCTTTATAATATACTGGTGAGGCTTCTTCTAGAGTACTGTGTGCAGTTTTGGTCTCCAGGCTACAAAAAGGACATAGCAGTGCTAGAAGAGGTCTAAAGAAGAGCAGCTGGGCTGATTTGTGGGAAGAAGGGGATGAATTATGATTGATTAAAAAACCTGAGCCTTTTTAGCTTAAGCAAAAGTAGATTAAGAGGTGACATGATTGAAGTGTTTAAAATTATGAAGGGAATTAGTACAGTGGATTGAGACAGTTATTCTAAAATGAGTTCATCAGGAACACTGGGACACAGTAGGAAACTTGTTAAGGGTAAATTTCACACAAAGATTAGAAAGTTTTTCTTTACACAGAAAACTATAGACACTTGGAATAGGCTACCAAGTAGCATGATAGAGAATAAAACTTTAGGAATTTTCAAAACTAGACTTGATATTTTTTTTAGAAGAATTATAGGACTGGCAAGCTTTATTGGGCTGAATAGCCTGTTCTTGTCTAGATTGTTCTAATGTTCTATTATTGCAGAGGCACACGGTAAGAGAGGAACATGAGAAACATGTACCCAGTTCAATGAATTGTGATGGGAGGGGACAGTCTATGTGTGTATAGATAGACACAAATATGAACTGCTTGGGTATGCAGTTAGCTTAGTGGAGGCCAAACTGAAATAATGAGAAGCGACAAAGCACATGTTTGCTTTTACCTTTCTGGAACCCCTGGCTCTCTGGATGCAATTTTCACTGTTTCTGTATGAGTAATCTGTAAAGGAGATATTTTCTGTTGAGGTTCACCCAGCTGTGCTTTTATAACCATGATTTGATGATCTTCAGATGAAACCGAAGAGCCTGATGCCTGCACAATGCAGCTAGAAGATCCTTTATTTTCCATGGAAGATGCAGCACTGTTAAGAGGCTTGACAGCAGCAATGGCAGAAGGCTGGCTCTCAAGGGATTTGCGTTTTTGAGCGAGTCTCACTGGAGGAGGATTCATTACTGATGGCTTCACATTCAGTTTTGGCCTCACTAAAAAGAGAGAGAGAGAGAAAAAAAAAACTTGTCAACCATGCACTCTGCCTAAAGTAAATGCCATACATATTTCCAGCAGAATTACTGATCTGGTAATTCAGTGATAAAGGACAAATTTTAAAACATCATCAAGTCGATCAGCATGCAAAATTTTCTTTTGTGAAATAAAATGTGAATTATACCTCCCTAAATAAAGGAAAAACTAAATCCGGCAATCCAAAGTTAACACACAAGATATAGAAATATCTTGCACTCCACTGAAAATCTCAGTACTACTTACAACTTTGGTGATAGTCCTACTTGGCTTGTGCCAGTGGACGATATCATCAGCAATAAACAGCTGATTACATTCATCCCTGACAGATGTTACTTTGCCAAATTTGAGCCACACGATTATAATGAATCTTACATACCACATACATTGTATATGGATAGGATAGGATGTAAATGCATTGTTTACAAATTGCATTTGCACTACAAATCTAATGCTTCTTTAGCAGACAGACACAAATCTGATTCTATTTCCCCATGAAAAATGCAAATTAGTCTTACAACTTCCTCTGTTGTGGAGTAAAAACATGGTGGATGTTGAGAGTTCTGTACACTTCATGCAGGTTTATTGATAATGAAAGTCCACAGAACTAGACAATAGCATATTATCACTGAGAGAAGGACAAGAGAGATGGGGAATGTTTTGTAATGTTGCAGTCAGTCTGGCTGTGTGAAAGAAGTCAAGACTGATGGGATAAAACATCTGCTTGTACTGTTTAAATAACCATGACTGGCAGTACTGCTTCCAAATGCAATCTGTCCTCAGCTATTTGTCATTTGTGAAAGACTGCAGCTTCTGTCAGCAGCAAAAGATATCGAATTTCAAAAATGTATTCATGTTGAAAAGCATATCACAGTGACATTATGGTATCTTGCCACTAGTGCTAGCTAGCTCTTACACCTTACCAAATCATTTTAGAATAAGCAAACTATCAGCAAGGTAGTGCACAGTTCTGCAGGAGACATCATCAGTTTCCCAGAAGATGAGCTTCCTCAGTATGATAGTGCAACTGATGGGCCTTACGTCCCCACCATTGCCCCAAATGAATTGGACACAGATGGTTACCACCAAAAGTGGTAATTCTTAGTTTTATTCCAGGCTACAACTGAATAGATGAAGGGTGCTACTTGTTGCTTATAGGGCTATAAAAGTAGCCAAAACATAAGGTTTGAATATTCCAATTAAAAACAATATTCCTATTATATAATCAAACTTACGTTAACAATTCTGGATGTTAAATGTACTTTTTTTTTTTTTTTTAGTACTTTATTCTTGTAATAGCCTTTGTGGCAAAAAAAAAAAAATAAAAAAAAAAATACTGTGGTACGTGGGCATCTGTTACTTTAGAGAGGCATCAAAATCCTTAGCTTCTGCACCTCCGTATTTCTTTGATTCTTGTACTGACAGCTGGATGCGCAAGTCCTACTCGGGACAGCGAGCTGTTAAAGTAGTCACGGGAAGGAGCTGAAACCCTTATGAGCAAAATATATTGGCACCACACTTCATAACGCTGACTAATATTTTTACATCTATTTTACTCGTGCATCTGCAAAGCGCAAGGAGCTTATGACAAGGTGCCTTGGGTCACTTTTGTAGCATTCAGCCAGTGACCTGCGATACAAACATATTGCAACGTGTCATGGTGGTGCAAAGACAGCTGTGAGGAATAGGAGGCAGGGCTAAGATGCGGCACAGGGGAAGCACTTTTTGTGAGGGCACAGGAAACCTCCGTAAAAAGATTTAAGTGACAAAAAAGAGTGACTGATAGTGTTTTCAGTGCCAAAAAGGCACAGGCAGAATGATAAGAACAGTAAGTAAAGTAAAAGAGCAGACAAGAGACAAATAGTTTCATTATTGAAGAGGCGTCAAACAGGAAAAGGTAGGGCATCATTTATATCATGCCATTCAGAAAAAAAAAAAGCTGGTCAGCACCTGTGGACTAGCCCAGGAAAGCACGATCATCAAGTCAAGACACACACAATGTCTAATTTTTTTACCCTTTACAGATGCAGAAATATTTTAATAAAAGTTGGCCTAATCTTTTTTTTTTTTTTAATTCCACTTCATTGTTTTAGGCATAATTTTTCAAACCAGCAGCCACTTGAGAGAGATTAATTGTGGAACACTGCATGTTCTTTAAAAGTGGGGATTTTAAAGTGTTAAAATAAAAAAAAAAAAAAAATCAGATTTCTTAAAGTTATTTTCCATTTGGTTTAATGAGAAGCATGAAACAGCAGCAAGGGATCTCAGATTTAAGAGTGAATAGGACCAAAAAATAAATAAAAAAAACACGAAACCCTACACCTCACATTAGATCTTCACATTGAATGTTGCTATTCAAATAAAATTCAAATTTATTATAAACAAGGTTTTATTTGAAGGCAAAAGCTGACATTTGACTGTAAAAGAATGGTTGATTGCTTTACTTACAATTATTTTGAAACCAAAATTGACAACTCTTTCACAGTATAAATTTGTTTTCTTTTTTCTATCCCATAACTCTATACTTCAATATACAAGGGTACTTTGAGGCGGGCACTTTTCCAGTGCCACAGAAATATCATTTTGAATCTTAATCTGTTCCATTCACGCTTAAACCTTAGATTCCTGACTGCTGTTTAATGTTGACATGACCTTCTCATTAAAGCAAATGGAAAAAGAAATTATAATTGTGATTTTCCTTTTATTAGAACACTTTAAAATCCCTGCTTTTAAGAAACGACACTCTGTGTCCCAAAATTAATCTCCATTTCATGTGGCTCCTATTTTGATACATAATGCCTAAAACAATAATCTGTAATAGAAGGACTACAGTATATCTCCACAAACAACAAGGTAATTGGTCCTAGAGGTCAGGGCATTGTGGTCTTGACCAATAAAGGAACTCCCTTTTAGTTTTATATGGGACGTGACAGGAAGGTGGGGAACATTTTTCATTTGTTTTAATTTCTCCAAGAATGCTTGATTTCTTCATCTGTTGTTAGCTCACTCATACTTAAATTATTACTTACATGGGGGTTTATAACTATATTTATACACCGTTCTGTGTATTTATCATTAGCACTTTACTGTTATTTTTGTAGTTATAGTTATTCTATTATGTTGATATAAATGTGATGTACACTGAGCTTCTATTCAGCAATTTAAGCAGAATTCTTCATTATATGGCAATATTGCAGTGAATTATGACAGAAGCAGCTTTGTGCAGCAGAGATGCTTCAATAGCGGAGATTGGGCATGAAGTTTATGAGTTAATATCCCTTGAAAGGCATTTTCAAAATTTGTTGTAGAGTAACATTCTGAGAATTGTTCATAGGTCTGAATATATTAGTAAGGCAATATAGGAGTTAGATGCACATAAGATTGTCCTATCTCAAGAATTTTGGGGTAACCGTGCAAAAGTGAAATGATTCTAAGCTATTTTTGAAAGCACAGGAAAAATAACACTACAAGAATTATGATAGCATGTGATTTACCTTTTGGTTTACACTCTGATGCTACTGCTTTAAGCATTTCCATCTGTGTAATACGTTGAGGTGTGTCTTGATCCTTGCTGGTGCCGTTGTCAATTTCTAAACTGGCAAGATTAGACTCCTCTCTGTTCTGCACAGAAGCAAGTTGCAATTCAGGACTTTCAGGGTTCTTGCTTGAGGAAGGTTTCTTTAGGTTGACGTTGGGTACCCCTAAAGAATCTGTGGTTGTCTGGTTCTGCTTAAGCAGCACAGGATCAAGTCTCCGTCTCTTGATGGGGCCAGAGACTGTATCATTTGCAGTGTTGGTGGCAGATAAAAGTGTATCACTCTTCATGACAGGGATTGGAGTAGTCTCAGCTTTCTGCATTTCACACCTTTGGACACATGACAGCATAACAATATCCTTTTTTCCTGGTGTAGGTTCCTCCCTTGCAGAGATTTCTTGAGATTTCCGTAGTCGTTTCTCTCTCATTATTTCCTCAAAGCTTTTGACCTGTACTTTGTCAACTGAAGATGACACCTTCTCATATATACTAGATACCTAAAAACAAACGAGTGGTCATATTTTAATTGATATTACAAAAATGACATCAAACAACTTTGTTGACTAGATAAACTAAATATGACCGAAAAAGAAAAAAATGAAAATACTTATTTGTTCCCTCAGGTGCATTTTAAGACAGGGCTTGAATTTCACATTATAAATAGCAGACCTTTCCCCCAAAATGGCACAATGCCATTGGGGGGTGGGGTTCTCTCTAACTGGAAAATAAATATTGATCCAAATCAATATTAAAAATAAAATTTCAAACATTGTATCACTGTCACCTGAAATACTGAATACCAATATAATTCAAAATGTTTTTTTCATGCCAGTTCTTCTTTGTTGGGGTTGTTTTATTTGCTGTTTGTGTTTGCATCAATATATGAAGACGACATTAGGTGGTCAACACCACTTATTAAGATTTAATGGACAAGACAATTTAAGATATCAAATGCTACATACCTGATGTGTCATTTTTCAAATCTTGTCAATTTAGGACTATTATTTCAGAGTTCATAAAATCGTTGTTTGCTCTAATGCTTTCAAGGCACCTTACATAAGTGGTCAAACTTTGCTATTGCTCAAGACTGTATAATAGTCCAATTTGATGCTAATTCAGCATTATGTGCGGAAATTAACTGCGGACCACATTTAGGTTAATAATGTCTAAAAGGACAAAATTTAGTTAATTTTTTAAACTTACAGGTTCTGCAATTTGCCCAGAAGTCATGTTTTCACATTGTTGTACATTCTTCTCGCTTTTCATAGGTACTAGAAAGAAAAAAAAAATAAGCAAGGACTGCAATGTCCAATTCCTTATTTTCTAAGGAAATTATGAAAGCCAAGTACAAAACAATACTAAGAAGTAACATACCTATAGTCTTGCCAATTCTTAGTATTCGCCTCTTGGTAATGGGTTGAGTTTTCTGATCTTCGCGAGTTACAATTTTTTCTGCATTTCCACCCACAGTGGATGCCTGCAAGCGAGCTGCTTTCTCCTTGCGGATCTCTTCTAGTGTCTTTACTCGAACCTCCTCAGTACATAAAGCACCTTTTTCAATAAATTCAGTTTGGGGAGAAGAGCTTTCACTCTCCCTCTCACTATTTGAGGCCATCAACTCAGCTTGGGAACTTCCAACAATCTTACTGTGTTCTTTGCTGTGTTTCTTGGCATGAAGCATTTCTGAAAATGTTTTCACTCTGTTATTTGGAGAATTTTGGGTTTTCCGCCCAGGAATTTCACCAACTCCAGATGAGGCCTGAGCAGATCTGTTTCGGCTCCCGCTTCCCAGCGATTTGGTGGCTTTCTCCAAGAGGATTTCCTCCAATGTTTTCACATGTATTTCACCTTTTGATTTTGCTGGGCTGCCATTATCTGTTGAAATGCCTACAGTACAAATCATATTGTGAATGCCAAATGTAAATTGTACACCATTTTCACCCAGAATTAACACAATAATTTAACTGCTAACCTGTTTCAGTTGTTCTCTCATAAGCTGGTATACCAAGTCGATCTTTGATAGACCTTGAACTTGGACCTGTAAATGAACAAAAATATTTACAAAGCAAATCATTAAAATTGGCTACTATGGTTTTTGGATAAAGAATAGGGAGTACAGTTGCAGAAATAAAAAAAGCTATAGACATTTAAGTGTTGTGAATGCAGAACAGATGGACTTAAACTTCACTGTGATTATTTATGGCCCGCTTAAATTTTATGACACAGCATCTTGTTTGAAAATAAAAAAACCCACATACCTCCATACAAAGTATCTTGGGATCACTCAGGATCTCTATCCCTTTAAAAGTTCCCTTCCACAAGGATAATGACCCTATCAGCAGTGGTTTTGTTAGAAAGGAAGTTATACTAACAGTCCCATGACTAGATAATGTTTATTGTGATCTACTTTAACATTCTGTTCAGTTATTAATCAATTTTGTATTTTCAAATATGATAGTTTGGAAAGTTATTTAACCATTGTTCAATTAACTTGACCTTGAACTAAACAATCTTATGAATTATACAGATTAAATCTGAACTGAGAAGTAACTGCCCTGCAGCTTCATAGTCACTCTTTTTTTTGTTTGTTTAAATAGAAACATTATTTTACAGAGAAGCAATATTTATGATACTTGTCAGACTGTTGTACTTTTAGAACCTCAACAGACTTCTTCAGCAACTTAAGTGTATGCATCACAGCTTTGGAAATATTAACTACAAGTGCTAACGCTGCATTAAACACCAAAGCAGCACATCTACAATGCATTACTATTCCAAAGTAGCAGGTAATGCTTGGAACTACACTTTAGGAGAAAGCATCATGGACAATGAAGCGAACAGAAAATCTTGTTTCACTGCACATTTCAATTATGTTACGAGTCATATTCCGATGTTCTTGCACAGGTACCTGATATATTCTCTAAACACTGTGTATTGCAACATTTACATTTCAGTGATTTTCTTTCAACCAAGTTTATTAAGAATGTTCTTAATATCTTGCAGTTTCTATGCAAACAGTGTGTCGATTCATGCTGTGTAAAGGCAGTGGTCTGAAAATGGCATGATGGCAGATTGCTATTGCCCTTTCCACTCAGCTACTGTTACTTGCTCCTAAAGTTTTTTTTTCCTTTTGAGACTCCCGTCAAGAAACAAACAAAAATAATGATTTTGCAGTTAACTTCAGTCAGTAACAACTCAAAATTACATTGACTTGAGCTTTGATTTCTATGTTCTCCCATGGTTTGTAGTAAACACATCACTCAAGAAGACGGCCATATGTATATGTTAATCATACCATGAATATTCAAAAAAGGTGTTTTACACCATATATGGCTAATAACAGGAGATGACAAGAAGTGGTGAAAGGTACCTGCATAAGCAAATTTTTAAGCAAACTTTGTGCTTATTCCATTTTTCAACATAAGGCATAAGCAACTCTTCTGTATAAAATGTATATACACACACACACACACACACATATATATATACATATACATGCACACATTGCACTGAACAGATGACCTAACTTTTAATAATAATAATAAAAAAAAGTGACAATGGCAATAACAAACTATGTGAAATTTGGAATCAGTAAAGCTACACTAAAGTAGGCAGTGCTTAAAGTAACAACTACAGAAAAACTGAATTCATATAATTTTTTTGCAGGTACGGAAGTACAGTACATTAGCTTTAAGTTAGGTTTCTTTTCAAGAGATGAATTACCTGCTCTGCAATGTGCTTTTATTTGACATAATTTACACTTTAACATCATGATTTTGACTTACTATGCCAAATATATGTAGTCAAACAAGTTCATCTTGGATTAAGAAAAAATTATATGCATATCAAATTAAAAAAGAAAAAAGGTCCGATACATAATTATGCAAATTCACTCTGAGATGCAACACCTTAAATTTTTGAAACTTCACGTAAAAATCCCACACCATTTCAACTCTCTAACAAAAAACAAAAAAAACAAAAACAAAATAAAACAAGAAAGACTTCATATTGTTTGGTTTCAAATTCCATATATAAAATAATGAATTTCAACTACAGCAAACATTCATACGTTTCCTTTAACAATTTGGAATAAGTTGGCCGTTAAGTTAAAGAAATAGTCAATGGATTGTTTACAAAATAACTGTTATTGGCTGCCCTAGTATCGGTAACAGGTCGTACGGCAGCAGCCTACATTTTAGTTGTACTAGCAAAGAAACACTGTTGACTATCAACAACAGAATCCACCCTGGGGCGGTATACAACAACAGAATCTAGGCCATTACCAATCAATTGTGGTTGACAGAAAAAACTTTCGGCAAATAATCAACTACACTATAAAAACACGGCCAAACAATTGTGGAAACCTATTCCTCACACCTGTATTACCTTGATGGACATTCCATTCCAAAATCATGGGCATTAATATGGAGTACACCCAACCACCCCCCTGTGGCTATAATAGCCTTCACTCTTCTAAGACGACTTTCCCCAAGATTTTGAAATCTGAGTATTTGTGCCCCTTCTACCAAAAGTGCATTTGTGAGATTGTCTCACAATCGGCATTCACATTTGTCCCTAAGGTGTTCAGTAGGGTTGAGTTCAGGGCTCTGTGCATGCCACTCAAGTCCCTCCACACCAAATTCATCCAGCCATTTCATTATGGACCTGACTTTGTGCACAGGGGCACAGTCAGCTTAAACAGAAAATGGCCTTTCCCGAACTGCTGCCACAAAGTTCCAAGTGCACAATTCTCTAAAATATCTTGTATGTTGTAGCAATAACAGTAATGTTCAATACAATTAATGGGTTTAGCCCAAACACTGAAAAACAGGCCTAGACCATTATCCCTCCTCCTACAAACTTACATTACAGACTGCATAGTGCCTACTGTGATGTCCTGACCCTCCCCTTCAACAGGCTTTACATTCATCAATACGACTACCAAACAATGACGAATTATTCATCACTCCTGAGAACATGTTTCCACTGTACCAGTCTAATGACGGCATGTCTTGCACCACTTCAGCTGGCGCATGACATTAAATATAATCATCTGGGCTTGTGTGCAGCTGATCAGCCAAGAAACCCATTTCATGAAACTCCTGCCACACAGTTATTGTGCTGATGTTACATCCAGATGACGTTTGGACCTCTGTTGTGAATAATGAAACCGACAACAGGCAATTTTTATGTGCTATGCGCGCTTCAGCACGACGGTCAAACTATGTGGTTTAACCTCATCTACCACTGAATGTTTGAGCTGTTTCTGCTTCTAGACTCTTCTGCTTCGTAATAATACCACTTACAGTTGACCAGGCAGGTCTTGCAGATCAGAAATTTCACATATGGACCTATGGCAAAGGTAGTATCCTATGACAGACTCATTCTACTGCCAATGTTTGTCAATGGAAATTGACATGAGCTCATTCACTTAGGCAAAGGGATAGAGTTCCGATACGCGTTGGCCTAATGGACAACTATGAATATCATTGTCACAAGTTCAAATCCTGGATGATATGGCTTTGCTGATCCTCTGGGCTGTGCTACCTATAATTAAGTGTTGCTTACCTGACATGTTATATTTTTATAAATATGTTTAACATGTTGGAAGCTTTATGCTAAAGTATAATGGTAGAAGCCTGTGTGCTCAAGTTATAATGTCAAAAATATTTGAAGTTACAGTTAAGAAAACTAGTTTTGTAATAGAGGTTGGGTGAACTACAAATGTTTTTGAAAAATGACGTTGCTGTTACTTATTTTTGTAGTACCATGATTAGTTTGCAGCTGATTTAATATAATTCTGGTTGTATGAGTAAGGTTTCTAATTTTCAGCTTTTCAGTTTGCTTAATGAGCATGGATAGAAAATTTAACTCCGCTTCCTCAGTTAAGATGTTAAACTATCAGTTATACTGCAGGTGTTTGTTCACAAAAACAGTCAATTCCCTTAACAGTGATACTGCAAACCTCCAGTAAGCACATACCTTTATTAGAAACTGTGCCATCTTCAAGAGGTTCCAGCTTCCGGCCTAGTCTCTCCATGAGACTACGTTTTGGGACTATCTCGGTTTCAGCTGGAAAAACTAAGAAAAGTAAAGTAAATATCAAATCTAAACTCTGATCTCACTGGCCAATCGTATTATCTGACTCAATCAAGTTCCACCATCTAATAAAATCCTTTAGATGTTTTAAGATATTTTAGACTTGAAAAAGCTTAATTTCATTTTATAACATATGTACAGTTAAATAACAAGACTTATTGTGTCCACATTTACCTTTTTTGATTACCACACCATCCCCATCAATTTCAGCTTTTCTCTTGCTTAACCGTTGCGCAATGGTGCATTTCACTGGCAGAATACCTTCTACTGAAAAAAAAAAAGAAAGAACAGAACACTGTCAGAGGTGGTGCCATTTAAAACTATTACAGATTTTATATTTTATATATATATATATTTTTATATTACACACACACAGGGTGCAGCACAAATAACTCCCACATTTCCAAAAATCACTGTGGGGTCCCCAAAGCAGGTAGAGGGGTGCAGTCCGTTCCATTAGGCACGATACATAATAAAGTTTTCAGTCATCACCATGCCGTGGCCAGGTGAGCATCGAGGCTTTGTAGTCTGCACAAAATTTTGCAGGAGTTGTTCCCGGGTCGAGTGGTCTCCTTACGCGAGGCAGTTCCGTGGCCACCGCACTTGACTGATTTAAGTCCCTGTGACTTTTTTCTGTGGGGGTACCTCAAAGCCAAGGTTTTCAAACATCATCCTCGGTCCTTGGACCAACTAAAGGAGGCTATTCAAGAAGAAGTTGAAGGAATTTCGCCCAACATGCTAGTGAGAGTGATGGAAAACTTCCAAGAATGGCTCCAAATGTGTATCAGCAGTCAAGGCCACCATTTGGACGATATAATTTTTAAAACTTAAAGTAAAAACACTTTTTTATATCTACATTTGGGAAATAAGTTTTTGGTGATACCTCGTAGCTTTTTTTTCCAATCCCCCTATAAAATGTGGGAGTTATTTCTGCCGCACCCTGTATAATAAATAAATAAATATTTTCTATATATACACACACACACACACACACACACACACACACATATATTATATATATACATATACACACATATATATATTGTGGGGTACAGCCCGGACACAGACAGGCAGACATGTTTCGCCACACACGTGTTTATTTACAAAGTCTATATTTACAAAAGTGCACAACCCAATGCCGCAGCACCAATCACCCCTTACAGTCCTGGCCGCGCTACAATGCCTTGCACAGTCCTCAGACCGCCTCCACTCCTCTCCTCCGAGCTCCGTCCACTTCCACCCGACTCTTGCTGTCGACTGGAGGGAGGCGGCCCCTTTTATGTACGCCCGGATGGGCTTCAGGTGCTTCCTGAGGAGCTTCCGCCGACACACCCCCGTGTGGCGGAAGCACCAACTGTGTAGCCGGAAGTCCTCCGGGTGTTCCTGGTCCTCTTCCCCCCAGCACTTCCTGGTGTGGCAGACGTACTGGGGTCCAGGGCTCCCAAGGCATTGGGGCGCCTCCTGGCGGTGGCCACGGACTTCTACAGGGTGGGGCTTCCATGCCCTGCACCCATGGCCCCCAAGTGATCCCAGATGGGCGCGCGCCCACTTCCGGTCCGCCAAGGCCAAGGTGTGTGTGTGTATATATATATATATATATATATATATATATATACACACACATACACACACACACACACACACAGTACTGTGCAAAAGTTTTAGGCGGGTGTGAAAAAATGCTGTAAACAAAGAATGATTTCAAAAATGGAAGTGTTAATCATTTATTTTCATCAATCAATAAAATGCAATGAATGAACAAAAGAGAAATCTAAATCAAATCAATATTTGGTATGACAAAACAGCATCAATTCTTCTAGGTACACTTGCACACAGTTTTTCAAGGAACTCAGCTGGTAGGTTGTACCAAACATCTTGGAGAACTAAACCTCAGATCGTCTGTGAATGTAGGCTTCCTCACATCCTTCTGTCTCTTTATGCAATCCCAGACACACTTGATGATGTTGAGATCAGGGCTCTGTGGGGGCCATTACCATCACTTCCAGGACTTCTTGTTCTTCTTTACGCTGAAGATAGTTCTTAATGACTTTGGCTGTATGTTTGGGGTCATTGTCCTGCTGCAGAATAAATTTGGGGCCAATCATACGCCTCCCTGAAGGTATTGCATGATGGATAAGTATCTGCCTGTATTTCTCAGCATTGAGAACACCATTAATCCTAACCAAATCTCCAACTCCATTTGCAGAAATGCAGCCCCAAACGTTCAAGGAACCTCCACCATGCTTCACTGTTGCCTGCAGACACTCATTATTGTACCGCTCTTCAGCCCTTTGACGAACAAACTGCCTTCTGCTACAGCCAGATATTACAAATTTTGAATCATCAGTCCAGAGCATCTACTGCTATGTTTTCGTGCATACTTGAGTCGCTTGGCCTTGTTTCCACGTCGGAGGTATGGCTTTTTGGCTGCAACTCTTCCATGAAGACCACTTCTGGCCAAACTTCTCTGGACAGTAGATGGGTGTACCTAGGTCCCACTGGTTTCTGCCAGTTCTGAGCTGATGGCATTGCTGGACATCTTCCGATTTCGAAGGGTAATAAGCTTGATGTGTCTTTCATCTGCTGCACTAAGTTTCCTTGGCCGACCACTGTGTCTACGATCCTCAAAGTTGCCCGTTTCTTTTTGCTTCTTCAAAAGAGCTTGAACAACACATCTTGAAACCCCAGTCTACTTTGAAATCTTTGTCTGGGAGAGACCTTGCTGATGCAGTATAACTACCTTGTGTCTTGTTGCTGTGCTCAATCTTGTCATGACATGAAACTGTCTTCCACAACCTCACCTTGGTAGCACAGTTTGGCTGTTCCTCACCCAGTTTTAAGCCTCCTACACAGCTGTTTCTGTTTCAGTTAATGACTATGTTTCAACCTACGTGTGACATTGATGATCATTAGCACCTGTTTGGTATAATTGGTTGATCATACACCTGACTATAATCCTACAAAATCCCTGACTTTGTGCAAGTGTACCTATAAGAATTGATGCTGGTTTGAAGGCAAAAGGTAGTATCACCAAATATTGATTTGATTTAGATTTTTCTTTTGTTCACTCACTTTGCATTTTGTAAATTGATAAAAATAAACAATCCTTATTTATATTTCTGAAAGCATTCCTTGTTTACAGCATTTTTTCACACCTGCCTAAAACTTTTAATATACACACACACAGCGCTAACATTTTGACATGGTATCGATATTTGCTCTAGTAATGTTTCTGAGGTTAATAACGGATAACCCTCCCTCACCCAACTGCATGCCAACATGGTGCGCCGCACAAATGCACATTTCACATGTTGTGCCACATAATTGAGTACCTCAATGCCTTGCTACAAGCTAATGTTTGAAATCTAAAGCCTACCAAAGATAGATAAGAATCTATAATACACCTCCCTATCATCTTGACAAAACTCAATCTTGTGTCTTTCTGGTCCACCCTCTTTCTTTTGTGCCCAACTCACGTTCCACTCTGCTCTGGATGGCATTCCCACCTTTCCCATTTAAAAGGCACGTGAGTTGGGCTTATAGCATTGCTGGAATTAAATTTGGGGGCGGGGAATCATGCAGATGCAAGTAAATCTGTTTGTGACCATTTTTTTTTTGTCTTTTTACAATACAATCAGAGTTGATCTATTGATATTGTTTTCAAAAAACAACAAAATGATAGATGAACAGATAATGTTTGACCAGAGGTATCCCCCTTCCCGCCTAAACGATGTCCTCTTTTTGAGACTTGAAATACCAGTCTGGCTGATATTTATCAAATACCAAAAATTGTCCAGTAATTTTGTCTTAGTCATTTTTACTTTGTAAACCAACAGCTGACCTTCAGATTTTGCCTGATACATGTGCAGCATGTTCAAATGTTGTGGCTAGTATGTTGTGGCTAGTGTTGCTCATGTGCAGCACAAAGTTTGTTCAAAACAAAGTAAACAGCAATTTTGACTCAACACTCAACAGTACTTCTGGAATTATTGGCACATACAAATATTATAAATCTACATGTTGATAATTCTAGTACTCAGCACTTAGCAAAAAAAGCATTCGTTTTGCAGATTTTGAGCAACCAACTGAATAAAGGACATTTGGATTATGCTAACAGAGTAATGCTAGATTTCTCCCACCCCATGGACGTTTTTCATATTGTTTGGCATTGTATAGCACTGGCAACCACTAATTTCTGTTATGTTCTACATGAAAATATGCAATTAAAAACTTTTCTCTGCCACCACTACAAAGTACATGGCACAGGTAACATATAAAAATAATTTTTAGGTGGCGTATTCCTTAAAATATCTTAAATTTTAATAAATGACTCTGACCTTCCTTGGTAAATGAAGAACTCAGGCACACAGTCCTCAAATTCTCTTTCTCCACGGCTGCCTGATGTTTCTCATGACCAGAATTCAAAGAATCCAATCCATCACCTGCAAATTTAGGATAAACAAGCAATAGATGCAGTACAGTTTCTTCCCCTTGCAATTATCCCAAATAAGGCTATGAGCAATTAAGATGATTTCAGTAAAAGAAAGGAAAAATTGAAAGGATAACATATTTCAGTTAAAGAAATAAAGTATAAAGAAATAACTGCCAACATAATTATAACAAGTAAAACATAGTTCAAGTAAAATTCCTAAAATGTTTCAACATGCACACTCCAATCAAGCAAAATACAAAACACAATTAAGGGTAGAACAGAAAGTACCAGTTTTCTTTTGACTCTGTGTCACAGCCTTTTTGAGTCGTAATTCTTCAAGTGTTTTAATACCAAAATTGAAGGTGCTATCTGCAAAGACAAAATAAGCAATTTATTAGATAACCCAACACAACCATGTCTATGAACAACTTTTACTGTTACACCTCTTAATTTCAAGGACAATGACCATATACTCAAACATACCGGCAGTATGATCGCTATAGAACATTGTTTGTGGTGTGCTGTATGTAATGCATGGTTCTGGCAAACAAAAGACAAAGTGGAAAACATACATTTTACTTCTTTAGGGAACACTGTAAATTAGGAGAGTGTGGCATTTCCCACTTTGCTGAAAACTGCAAGTCACTTCTTTCACTGATACAATTCAGCATAAATTAAGTAAGTTCTCCTAACAGGTCCTCAGTCTGGAAGGATGTTTCTGGGTCTCGCCCAACAACACATATCACACACAAGTAAATGATATCCAAAAGATGACTCAGTGTGGCATAGATTTCCACACATAGATACTGAACACAAAAGCAACAACTCTACTACTGTTAGCACTAACAGACAAAATTTGTAAAAATTAACAACCTAACGGGTTATCCTTAGGTGCACCCAAAAAACTAACAGCAAAATGCCTACTCCTTAACCTGCTCCTCAATAATCCATTAAAACCACTAGATTTCTATTCTGCCTGGCATTAACTTCGGATGCATAGCAGGATTCTTACTGCTGAGGGTGTAGCAAAAAGAAATGTTGCAGCAACCCCATTACTCAAGAGCATAACTTAGTAAGGAACATAACTGCAAAAGGCTGTCCATAATGGAGCTGGATGTTATTGCCATGAATCTAGACATGCTTAAGGACAGCAAGGTGTCCAAGTAATAGAAACCATACCTAAAGCAACACATTAGTATTGCTGAAAAATGGAGTCAATTTATTCTCAAATTCCCAACACATGTAATTTTTATACTAACGAAAGTGGACCACTGTGTATTGTAAATCCCTTAAGACTATAAAACAAAGTACAGCCTACTAACACCAAATGTGAAAACCCAAGAGGTTATTGGCGTTACCTTAACTGAAAGGTAATAAAACTGACTTAACCTTCCATTAATTCAAAGCAGTGTCAGTCAAGGAGCTATGTGAGGAGATTAGCAAATATTGATAAGCTGGGGAACAAAAGCAATGGCATAATCAAAGCCCAGACATAAAGACTTTTAGAATGATAAACATAACAGGACTGGAAGGCCAGAACTTTTGTAAGAGTATTTAAAACACGGTCCTGAATGAATGTTTCCTGAAGCTCATCCTTAGACTAAAATTTAAAGAAAAAGAACTTGCAACTTTTGAGCTCTTCTCTACAAAAAAGATCACACCAACAAAACACAAATGTTTAAAGCTTTTCATTTACCGACGTCTGTAAATGCCTGCATATATCCATCTACTATTATCTTAATGTTCTGAATAAGCCATTATTTTGTATTATTGCCGCAAGCATATTAGCCTGTTTCCCAGCAACTAGCTATGTTCAAATCACAAACAAAAAGTGAAAAACATATGTAGACTTTCACCAGCTGCTATAAATCATAGTAATCAAAATCCTGGTACACTGTCCTAAATGCTCTTAGATACAGGGAATAAGAAACTTACATTAGCAAAGAGAAAGCCACAAAACACACTTTTACCTTGTTTTGAATTTCCAATTGACCTTGCTGAAATAAACTGCAGCGAATTTGGTGGGCCATCTGATCTTTCCAATCCAGTTTTTCCTTCTTCTCCCTCCTCAGACAACTGATCTGAAAACATACAAAAAGCACTGTTTGTTCATGGGGAAAATATATATGTTAATCGGTTTCATTGGTGGCCAAAATGTCTGTATAAAAGTTAAGAATAATTTTCAACACAAATTTTAGTATTTACTTAATTCCTTGTTTAATTATACACTTACAACTTGTTCTGTACTATGCGTAAACATGAGATGACCTGATACCGACTACACTGATTACTTTTCTAAGAAATAATGAGGTGAATTGTATAAAAAAAAACAAAAAAAAAGTCATAAAATAGTACTCATTTAGGTATCTGACCTGCAGAGGAGAAGACAATATAACATCCTGCATAACTAAATCTGATGCAAATATGCTTAATTCAGACATATTTAGCAAAATAGTAAAAGGGTAGAATGGAGTCCTATAACAGCCAAGATCTAATTTTAATTACTACTAGGGGGCTTCGCTCGCCAACCCCCATGTTTGGTTTTCCAGATAAAACACTTTTAAGATTTTTTTTTCTTTGAATTGTTGCTATTTCATTAGTTTCACTTTTATTTCAGAACTTCTATAAAAACAATATTTGGAATCTTTGGAGTCCCAATATGCTGAATCTTTTAAATGAGGTCAGTGAGACATGTGTTTAATGACTTTGTACCATAATTCAGGATGGGTTTATCTGTTTGGAATTTTAGCACAGACAAAATGATCTACATTATCAGCAGTTAATTTTTTTTGCAAAGTAACCTATAAATGCATGTGAGGTAAACCACGTTTTTGAAATTCTCTTGACTTAAACTTCAAAGCCTTACAATATTTACATACTTCTGACATATCACCTATGACCATATATTCGATCTCTAATCGCCTTTTCGTTATTTCTCCAAGTAATAATTTCTCTTTTTTTGCACTAATGCAATGTTTACTTTCTTTGTTTTGACACTGTCTTTTTTCTGCTTTCATATTCTGTATCTTGCTCTGCATGTGTTTCGCGCCTACTTTTTTTTTTTTTTGAGTCTTTTGAATTCCAGTTTTCATTATCTCTAACCTGCTCTGCATGTTTTTGGCCCCCTTGTTTTTTAACCTCTTTATGATGTTTTACTTTGTTTTCTACGGTCTTATTTCTGACCTCACTTTGTCCTGCTTTTTTTTTTTTTTTTCCCCCCCCTAATGACACCTGGGGCCTCATGTATAAACAGTGCATACACACAGAAATGTTGCATAAGAACTTTTCCACGTTCAAATCGCGATGCATAAAACCTACACTTGGCGTAAAGCCACGCACTTTTCCACGGTACCTCATACCTTCTCGTATGCAAGTTTTCCGCTCGGTTTTACAGACTGGCGGCACCCAGCATCAAAGCAATGCTACTGTTCCTGTGTGGTTACACCTTATTTTCCCGACGCGGCTTTATAAATACACTGAAACTAACCGCATATTGTTTATTAGTGTAATGCATCCGATTGTAATTAACTTGTAACAATATAATGGTCCAGGGAATAGCCATAGTATTCCAAATACCATAACTGCTTTAGCGTTGTTACTCTCACTGCACCTTCTTCTTTCAGCTGCTCCCGTTAGGAGATGCCACAGCGGATCATCTTTTTCCATATTACTCTCACTGCACCACTCGGAGTATTTATATCACTGTATCTGAGTGTGAATCACAGCAGCAGCTGATCGGAAAGAGAATTAATCGGTATACAGCTTCAAGCACACACTACCTCAGCCACGGCAAAATGTTTCAAAGCCTTTCCTGTACGAACCTCGCGGTTCAGAAACAGTTTCATCCCAAGAACTTTAAACGCACTTAATTGCTCCTTGATGAACTATCTGTACTTATAAGTACAATCACCTCACTATAAACTTGCACTACAGTTATAATATTACACAACCTGAGCCACTTTATAAAGCGCGTATTTACATATGATGACGATATTTTTAAGATGAAATGCAGCAAGATATGTTTACTATATTATACAGATAAAACTTTAACTTCATTTAAATAATCTATATACTTCACTGGGACTGGCGTGAAAGATAGAATAATTAAACATGTACTACGAAGATATTTCAATGTTCCTTAAACGTTTTGAAGAATCTGCACTCTAAGCTTACAGATGGCTTAACGTCTATTACAAAGCTGATCGTGTGGCGATCGGTTACTTGGAGAAAGAAAAGCAAGGACTGCAGGGGCGGCCACGCCAATATATATTGAATATAAAACAGAAAGAGAAAAGTACTGCTGCAATAAATTATTTCATCAAAGGTCGCACACAATCACTGCGCCGTGAAACCCATGTTTAATAACGTGCTTTAACTCCTATCATCATGAAAATGATATCACGTATACATCTCAGTATTTTAGTTATTCAGAGAGCTGTAATATCACGAATGTAATGGATTCTGTGTCCAGTCGGAGGAAGAGAGCCGGTTTAAGAAGCAAGTAGTGATTCATACACAGATCACATACAAAACAAAGCATTTAACGTGCTACTTTAATTACGATGTGATTTGAGCAACTGGTTAATTAAATGATTTTAAGATGAAGTTTATGATGCTCTACTTTAATGAAAAAATAAACTACATGATAAAAGTGGAAATTTCGAGATTGAAGTTGATATTTCGTACTTTTTCCCCCCACTGTGTGCCTTTTTTTTCTCTGTACCCTAATAAGCTTTCATATGACACTCAGACAGTGGGCTACAACTCGCCTTTTCATGGCGACTTTGATATGTGACTTCTTTTTTATTTCCGGCACTGTGTGACTTTGTGAACGTGAGCTTTCAAGTTTCTCCAACACGCTATGTCACTCGATCAACTTCTTTTGTTGATTATACCACGGTTTAATTAAACAAATAGTATGTTTTTCCTTTGCCTCCACTTGGTATTCGCTGAAATTCTTCTATTTTCCCCCGTGCTTTTCCCACTGTCTTTTCACAGAAGGCTGAGCTTAAGGGCGATTTATAATGATTTGCATATTCAAAGAGGCGTAATTCTGGGAGGAGTTGGGGCGTCACATAAAGCGTGCGCACGAGCGTTACTTTTCACACTGACCGGTATTTATGTAGTGGAAGAACGTGGAAGTTAGGAGTACGCACCGATTCCTGCATCTGGATTTTTCTGTGCGTAAGCACATTTCGGCTTTTGTGCTTACGCCATGTTATAGTGCGAATTCTACGCACGGCGTTATACATGAGGCCCCTGGTGATTATTTTCCCTTTTTTGAGTAATAATTTCCATTTGTTTGCGCTACTGCGATCTTTACTTTCTTTTTTTTTTTTATACCTTCTAATTTTCCTGCTTTCATATTCTTTAACTTTCTCCACATGTGAATCATGCCAAAATGTTTTTTTTTTTTTTGAGCCTTTCGAATTCCACTGCTTTCATAATCTCTAACCTGCTCTGCAAGTGTATAGCGCCAACATTTGTGAACGTCTTTATGAAGCTCTACTTTGTCTTTTATTCTCCGTCTTTTAATTCTGAGCCCAATTTGGACATGCTTTTTTTCAATTCCACTTGTTCCGGCCTGATAATTACTTTCCTTATTTTCTGAATTTGTACTTAGATTATTCATTCTTTTTTTGCTTTTTTCTCTCTAACGCTTTTGAGTCTCTTTTCTCCTTACTGCTTTCTTTTTCGCTTAGTCGTCAATGTTTCATTTATAACGTATTGTCCTTATACGCTTTATATGCGCTGAAACCCTGGATCTGTGTGTGCTCAAATCCTTCACAGGACTGAATGTTTTGCTGCCCGTGGTCGTATTTGATACTGGTTGCAAGTAGGGCGTGTCTTGCAAGAATCTCATGTTCTACATCATCGTGAGACGGTCCTGGTTCAATCTCTTGGCACAAAGTCTCATGTTTAAGGTCCCCGTGAGGTGCTCCATGGACATTTTCTTTCGTCTTGCGGGTCTTTTAAGTGTCCAAAATACTCAGCAGATGATGTTTTGCACATTATCGCTGAGTAGGACTCTGATTTTTCAGAATCTGATTTTGTTGACAGTGATGAGGTGATCGAGTAAGAGAGTGAGGAACTGGCATCAGCTGATTTTTTTCTGTCCTCCCTGGCCATCGGACCTTACTTTTATTATTAATATGAGAACAAGCCAGAGGTCAACAGATGGAACACACAAGACAAGAGCTGCAGCAGAAGGGTGTACACCTTAAAATAGTTAACCAGCCAATACCGTTATATATTTCATCAACACCAGCAAGGCAAAAGTTTATAAAATTTACGGCATAAAAAAAAAAAAAAAAAGGCAGGCCACACTTCTTCCTCAACTTTTAAAAGAAATAAACTGCCACATAGTACATTTATTAAAGACAGGCAAGTGGGCTCTTGATCAAAACGGGTTTTCTCCTTTGGAATTCTATATGGAAACTTACAATTCTGATTCCTTATAAACATTACTCTAACTATAGGTGGGTTTTTGCAGATTGCATTCAATACACAGTCTTTTTTGAAAGCCAGAGCATAATAAAAGACACATAACTGGATCTCCAAACAAAGTAAGAAAGCAACCAATATGCCAATATATTTTTCAGTCCTACAATACTACTTGAAAACAACAGCATAATGGTTCAAACATGAATACTGTGAAAAGGGGTAATAATGAAAAAAGAAAAAATATATACGAACCTATAAATAAATGTAGGAATTTAATAAAAAAAAAAAAAAAAAAAAAAAGATTACCATCATCATCCTCATCATCATCCACAGGGTTAATAACAACAGGGGGATGAGTAGGGCTAGGAACATTCTCAGAATTCTCAGCTTTCATTACCCCACGCAGCTGGGGATTTGGTGGATTTGCAGGTGCAGATGACTGAACTGCAGCTTGAGGGGGTTGCTGCTCTTCCTCTTCTACTTCTTTTTTGAGATGTGCTTTGTAAAACAAAACAAACACAACATGTATTTTTAATTTGGCATGTCCAGAAAACTTGTTGATACACCTCCACGAAATAAAAAACCACCCATACTTGTCCCTAAAGTAGTGGCTGAAATTGACAAAGGTAATAGGCACCCATCATTGTTTATTTCATATTTAACAAAAACCAGACTTGACTTTAGTGTTTTGATGCAACAGTATATAAAAAAAAAATGAAAATGGCATGAAAAAAAATTATAGAACTATTTTGTTGTAAAACCTTATCACTGCAAACAACCAATACCTATACCTCTCAATGAGAGTTCAGCACCTGTCAACAGGTAGTTTCGCCTTGAGCAAACTGCTCCAGCTGTGTCACATCTGAAGGGTGCCAGACTGCATGTTTCAGTTCTTTCCATGGATGATCAATAGGATTCAAATCAGTGATCACAGAAGGCCACTTCATAATTATCTGATGGATTTGTTCTTGGCCATTCTTGGGTGTTTTTAGCAGGGTGTCTCAGGTAATTAACCTGTTGGAAGATCCATGACTTGTAATTGAGGCAGAACTTTTTGACACTGGAGAGTATGTTTCGTTCCAGAATTTCTTGATAGTGTTGAAATTTCATTGTTCCCTGTACAGGCTCAAGGCACCCCATTCCAGAGCCACCAAAGCAGCCAAAAAACACAATCAAGCTTCCTCCATGTTTCACAGCTGGTATGGTGTTCTTTTCTTTGAAAACTTCATTTTTTGTATGTCTACATTGAGTAGATTTTAGATGCGACTTGCCAAAAAGTTCTAGTTTTGTCTTGTCTGTCTAAAGGACATTCTCCCAGAAGGACTGCAGCTTGTCAATATGCATTTTAGTAAATTCCAGTCTGACTGTTTTTCTTTCAACAGTACAGTCATCCTGGGTCTTCTTCCATTAAGCCCACTGTCACTCAAAAAGCGATGGATGGTACAATCAGGAACTGATGGGCCTTGACCATGGAATTCAGCTTGTTATCTCTATGGAAGATGTCTCCAGCTTTTTGTCTACCATGCTCATTATCCTTCTTGGGTCCACCTTACTCTTGTGACCACGTCCAGAGAGGTGGACTACAGTCCCCTTGGACCTCAAACTTCTTAATATTTGCAACAGTTGTCAAAGGAACAAGCAGCTTGGAGATGGTCTTAACGGCCATTGCCTTTAACAAACACATAAGGTCAAAGGTTTTAGAACACCTCAGTTTTTCCAGTTTTTCTTTTAATTTAATCAGGTGAACTGCAATGAATGACCTAAAGTTGTGAAAAGGTAAGCAGTGAACTGCAGGAGGTTAAAATTTGAAGTTTAAGGTTAGCAAAAACTGGAAAAAGGGAACTTTCAAAATATTACAAATGGACCTTATTCAGGGAACAACTAATTGGTTACAACCTACAGATGTTCTGCAGCAATTAAAGTAAATTAAGCCTTACAAGTTGCATCAATTTGCACAGGTGTGCCAACTTCTGTTGATTACTTAAAAAACCCTGTCTTAAAGCAGAGTTGGAACAGACTGTGTTACTATACCCTCCTGAAGTACAACTTGGACAGTATTACACTGGCATAGAACATGTAAATAATGGGAAATTTAATAAAAAAAAGAAAAAATTACATTTCAGGTCATTTACTGCATTTCAACTAATTACAACATAACATTTGAAGAAAAAAGACAAACTGAGGTGTTCTAGAACTTTTGTCAAGCAATGTACTTGTCTATTTTCTTTCCAGTCTCCTCAGACAACTCTCTCCTTTCCTTTCTCTGGTCCATGTTCATTGTTGGACAAACAAAGATACCAAAGTGACTACTTATCCGGCCTATTTAAATGGAGATAACTGATTGCATAATTGTAGATTTGTCATACCAATTAAAGAAAGCAGCTAGTTTGGAAATGAATGAATAATAGAATTAGAGTGATTTTTCTTTTCTAGGGGTACCAACAATGTGTCCAGGGCATCTTGTAGAATAAGCATTACTTTATCTCTTTTCACACTTGCGTTGCTATCTTGATGACATATCAAAGTCATGCAGGTTGGCATGGGACAATTATTCATTTAGTCCCTTTTCATGAGGTATAAAGCATGTTTTCAATGAGCTGTAAGGGTAAGAATAAATCTGTCCAGATACAAAGCACCAAAGAAAGGGCTTTTTTTAAAAAAAAAAAAAAGCATGATTTTTTGCGATTCTGGACTACAATAAGCTGCCAATAAATTCATATTTTACTTGTGTATAAGCTTGTAGAATATCCAAATTAGGATTTATCTAATTTAAACTATGTATGTGGAAAGTCATACAGATGGATACGGATCGGTTAGAGAAGGGTCAAGATGGCTAACATACCTTTACTTGCAGGAAGAAATTGTCCATTAATAATACGAGGCTTCTCATGGTGAAAAGCACAGTTCACCTTCTGACAACCAGCAGACTGCTTCTCCCAATAGCAGGGGATCTCACTTCGCTTTTTCTGAACACAAGAAAATGTTTATTTTCTTAGACAGTTTCAACTTTCATAGTAAGAGGTGTTGGCCAAAAGCATACATAAAACATACACAATACAATTCTTAATCAGTTATATTTTTACATTACCAAATGTAGCATTTATAATGCATTATATTATCACAACATATTTTTTAGTGCTGCATGTCAAACTTACTTCTATCTCCATGTGCCGAAACTTGCAAACCTTTCTGAAGCAACGTTCTTCTTGCCACAAGGTACATATGGTCTCACTGCCCAATGCAGCAGAGCAGTGACGAAATGGACAGCTGTCACCCTAAAAAGACGAAAGAGAATAGATTAAACCATAACCTGCCAAATACAGTTGATCACATTTCTTCTGGTAATCAAAAATATTACAGCAATTTGTGACTATTTTGATACTTCTCTTTAATAATTTCAGATTATAGGATTATATGACTCTTTTTTTACTGTGTGATATCAAAGAGATCATAAACTTATAAGACAATATACATGCAACAGGCAAATGACCTCTCAAGCCATTTAGAAATACACAGAGTATTACTATTGAGATGACAAAAACAGGAATTAAAGAAAGGAAAGGAAAAGGATTTTGAGTTTAACTGGTACAAGGCTATCTGTAAATATGGCAGCAATACGTAATAGTGAATTTAATGTGCAAATCCCTGATTAGTGTAAAGAACAATTACTGTCAAAAAAGGAATTACAACAAAAGAAATTAATATTTTCTATCCAGAACGTAATCCTCAGAGTCTACTAAATAATAATGACTGGGCTTTTTCTAAGGTGAATGCTGCAATTTTGATGAGTGGGTGACATTTCAACTTATATGAGCATTGTAAATCTTCTGCATGAACCTAAACTAACCTAAACCTTTCTTATTCTAATACAAATCTCAGAACACAGATGTTCTACATATTTTCTATTTAAACTTGCTTTTCATATTTATAAAAAAAAAAAAACAAAAAAAAAAAACCCACACATACCAACACAGATAAGATGGTGAGCAGGGGCCAAATCAGAGCACTGGCACGCCAGAAGTTGCCTAACCCACCACTGTTGTGTAATATTAAATTAAGCATCTCCTCAAATTGATTTTATTGTACCAAGATATTTTAAGAACAAAGATAAAGCATAAATCATTCAAGAGTTTTCAAAGCCCAATACCTTAGTGCACGTGGAGTAGTAGTAAAAGTAACAATCATTTCCTTGGTTGGACATCACGACTGAGGTTTGGTACAAAATGAATTCCAGGAAATATGAAGATTGCTTGCTGACACTATTTTCTTTAAGGGCTGGCAAGTTTTCTTCTTGAATGACTTCTTAACTTCACCATTAGGCCCTCAGGTACCTCCTTTAGGATAAATTTTAAGATTTATATATATCCATAAAGTCCTACATATTTAAAAATGTATAGGGAAAATGAAATATTGCTAATACATTAATTTTATAATGAAAAATGAAGTTTAATATATTTACTTAAGCCTCGTTTATTACTGGGTTATTGGGTAGTTACAATTATAGTGGTTATCAAGCAGAAGGTACAAAACAGCCAAAATGAGATATTATTTCACTGTACAGTACATCAACATTTTGTGATAATGTTCTAATTTACAGAAAATATGCACAAAATGTAGACTTTTTTGTACTTAGACTTTGAATATATAAATAATTGAGTACTTTGTTAAAAAAAAAATAATTTGACCATCCTTTTGCCACAATTCAGTTTGCAAGACTTACTGCATCTACAGAGAGCAATGTGGTGTTGAAAAAATAAAGACATAAATAATGAATAATTAAAATTGTCATTTCAAAAATAACCTTAATGTGGCATGAATGCAAACCATAAATGCAATGTTTCAGAAAAAAAAAACTGTGTGCCTTTAACAGCTCACCTTGCACTTATTTCATTTAAAAGTAAGTTGACCAATGGATTATTAATTTTACTTGAATAATAATTATTTAAGAGTAGCCTTAACATCCATAAAACATTAACCACTTATGTCCCACTGTCTAATTATCTGCACTTTGAATTATCTAAAAAATTAGAAATTATTCTGTCAAATGAGCAAAGTGCTGTTGCTGCTGATTCATGTATAAAATACAAATTGACTTTAGCCCATCCATATAAAATACGGAAGACAACCTTTTAATTTGAACCAAACAAACATGTAACTGAAAAAAGAAGAAATTAAGCATTATTAGTATATACCTGACAAAATACATTGAGATGACAATCACCACTATTAAAGACATTATATAAAAGTTGTTTACTGAAGCAATCGGATACAAGAAATGAAGGTGGAAGTTCAATTTTAAGTAGTCTTATGACTGACAGACTACATACAAGAAGACTACTAGGTTAATCTCCACTTGGTTCAACACATAGAGAATATCATGTTACACACGCAAGTAGGCTACACACTGTGCTTTATACTAAAATGGTTCCAAAGTGATTCTACTGAAGAATTAATCAGGCACATTCCTTCCTGCAATTAAGTTGATTACTAGCAATAAAAGCTACATGCACACCACAACAATAAATAATCAAGGGTTAAAAATAAATAAATAAATACTGCTTGAATAAACAATTAACATTCTCAGTTACCTGTTTGGGTTCAGTGGGTCCACCCTTTTCAACCCACTTCCAACCAGCTCGTCCTGTGGGCCTGAAGGAACACTCACTCGATGAGTTATATTGACAGAGGCCTTCAAATACTCTTCTATTTTCCCTCACTCCGTCACACTGTGGTGCTGATATAAATCACCAACAAGCTTTTTCTTGCTCATGCATGGCCAGATCTCTAAGCAGCCAAGCAACAAAGATCTTGGAAGAAAAATATGTTCTTTGTATGTATGTTTGTGAGTATGTTGGTGTGGGTTTAAAATGGAGGGTTAAAACTTCACTTTTGTGCTTTATGTGACAGCACAGGGAAAAAGGCAAGTTTAAAAAAACAAAAAAAAAAAAAACAAAAAAAAAAAAATCTCTAAACACAGCCTTCATTAAATGAGTTGTTGGACTGTGTAGAAGAGCGGGAAAAAGGGGGGTGGAGGCTACCAGAAACTTCCAGCAGCCAGACACAAAGAGAAATCAGTTGTCTTCCAAAATATTTTCTAAATAAACATTTAATATGATGCCAATCCAATGATCTTCAAGAAGGAAAACAGTAAAGCTTCTTTTACCTAGTGGGGGAAAAAACAAAAAAAAAACAAAAAAAAAAACAAAAAACACTCCCCCTTTCTCAGGATTTTCGGTTAAACACAAAGAAAGTTCCACTGTGAAAGGCAGAAACCAGCAAAATTTAGATTAAACTGGATGGAGTACATTTATAAAACTGTAATAAAACATTAAATATAATTAACATTAAACAATTCTGGACAAGAATTAGCTACCAAAAATGACCATTTTATTATATCGTCCCTTTTGAGACAGCTCTTCAGTGCTTAAGAACAAGCTCAATGGGACAAAGTAAACTTAAATATAAAAAGTATAGCATAGGCTAATGTACGGAATGAAGTTCTCTTTTTCAAGCAAATACTACTATTTCATGCACAGATGTCACTAAGTGAGACAAAGGAGCGTCTCCGGGTACTATAAAGAGCCTAAAAGCAAATTAATACTGCATTTGTAGGCATCTTTGAGTCTGCAATTGCACAGAATCGAAAATAAAAGCTGTGATTTATGATCTGTCACAAAAAAAAAAAAAAACACTTCTACATACAGAAAGTCTCTTCCAATTTGAAAGAGGTAGCTTCAAAATGTTCCCAGAATTGTTTTAAAAGTAATGTAACTTAATGATAACTTAATTACACCCAATATGTTTTTTTGTAAGCATGTATACAGCTTATTTTCATTATTACTATTATTATTCATTCATACAAAATGTTTACTATTGATCAGTGTTACTAGCCTCCGAATCTTGACAATCAGGTGACAGTAATACATGATGCTCTATACGAAAATGCTATACTTGCAACCCTGAACAGAACCACATTGTAAACTGTAGCCATGAAAAAAAAAAAAGTTTTCACTGAAAATAAGGGCCTCCACAAATTGTTTGTTTTGCTTTCTGATGACCAAGTATCTGCTGGTAAAACTTTATTAAAACCTAGAATTATCAGTACAAAACGGGAACCTGAACAATTAAAAGGTTACATTTTTTGGAAAACGTTAATGCTTACAAGAATGAAAATTATCCTGCTTGTTTTGCGCCAGAAATGTGACAATGTTTCCTACTGTCCCACAGTAAAACTTGATCAATACACTAAGCATCTTTATCATGTGCTGAAGTGGGCTACCAATGAGACATTTGACAGTCAAGCCCTCTCATTTGCGACCGTTTTATTCTCTTCATAGACTTTATGTACATCCATTAGTGTATCACTGTACACTTGTCTGTTTTTTTGTAAAAGCACTCAACTAACAACATTGTTGCCCCTTTGCTTTTACTACCTTTCAACCAGAAAACACAAACAGCACAGTACTGTGCAAACATCTTTGGCACACGTTAAAAAAATCTGAAAAGTGCAGACGATTTCAAAAATACTGAAAATGTTCTAAACATCAAAAAAGTACAATAAGGAGCCTTGTTTTGACCACTCTTCGCCTTTAAAGCTGCATCAGTTCTCTTAGGTATACCGTCATGCAGTTTTAGAAGTAATCTGGCTTGCAGTGTGTTACAAGTGCCTTAGTGAACTTGCCACAATTCTTCTGCACACTTTGGGTGTCACCATTGCTCCGGTCTCTCTTGGGAATCCCAGACAACCTTGCTAAGATTAGGGCTCTGTGGAGGCCTTTTCAAATGTCACAGAACTCAATGCTCTTCCAACACCCCAGCCCTCACATTTTTGTGTGTAGGTCAGTCTCTTGACTTTGTTTCCACTTTGAAGAAGTTTCTTTTTTCAGTAACTCGTTTTTGTGTGTAGGCGAGTCTCTTGACTTTGCTTCCACTTTGAAAAAGTTTCTTTTTTTCAGTAACTCGCCCACAAACACAACTTCTAACAAGACTCCTCCGTACCGTAGATGGGTGTACTTGGGTTCCAGTTGTTTCTGCAAGTTCAGAGTTGATAGCAGTGCTGGACTTTTTCAGATTTAGAAGAGAAGCTAGTTTTATGTATCTCTCATCCAACAAACTCAGTTTCCGTGGCCGACCACTGCGTTTTTGGTCCTCAACCTTGCCAGTGTCATTGTGCTTCTTTAAAAGAGCTTGAACAGCGCATCTTGAAACACCTGTCTGCCGTGAAATTTCTGCTTGGGAGACACCGTTCTGATGCAGGTGAACTATCTTGTATCTTGTTGCCATGTTCACTTTTGCCATGGTAAGAACTGATTTGAAGGTTTTTGAACTGATTGGACTTCACATCTGTCACTAATGAGTTTATTTCAAATCAACTCTTTATATCATTGGTCATAAGTAATGGTTGGTCATCTTTGTTTGATAATGCACAGAGCTACAGGCATAAAAAGTGATAATTTTATTGGCAGAAGTGGTAAAGTTTTTAATGTATTACTTTAACGAAAATAAATTAACAGATTTAATTCTTTAGGAGACAAATGTTGGAAAATTTGAAGTTTGCTATTTTCTATTGACACACTAATCTATAAGAGGAAAAAAAACACTGACAGTATTTATCACAAAAAAAAAAACGGTGCCAAAGACGTTTGCACTGTAATGTATATACAATTAACATTAAACTACTCAACGATTTCTACTTACGCAATCAAGTAATGCATAGGCTCTTTAACAGTACTCGCTATGCAAGGTTGATACTGTAGGCGAAAACAAACTGGGTTACTAAATTAGAAATTCTAGGAACTTAATGAATACACCTGCATTGCTATATTAATTTCTAAACTTTCGATTTTTCAGCCTATTCATATTTCCTTTTTTAAAGAGATTTTTTTTTTCAATTTTGGAAACTGGGACAAAATTAGTCAAGAACAGGCCTCGGCTCGTTATACAAAATGCGTATACACGGCAGTGATGGGAACAAACACAATTAAGAAAAAAAAAAACATCATTCAACTATGAACACAAATATAAGGCACCATAGATGCATACGTAATTATTACATTTAATGTAACGTTAACCACAAAATCTAGAGACAAGGCCCGCCGCCATTTATAGCCGTAGCAAGCCCCCTTCAAAAAGCGTTAGAGCGATAAACAATGAAAATAATTGTCATTCTATTCAAATAACTCGCACTAATTACACTTATTAAATAGCAATAAAGTTACCCGAATTATTTTTTAATTACTGTAACGCGTGTGTTCCCTCGTGAATATTTGAACAACTCAGTTCCACTCCTTTCCGCTGTCTGACTCGACGTCCTCCCAGAAACTCAATAAAGGCCTGCAAATTGTCAAACACGCATGCGCAGTGTAAAACAGGAAGTGCAATCTGATCTCTTTTGATCGTGTCTCTGGTGGTGAAACGTGTTTGCAGGACACGAAACCAAGTTTTGCTTTTAAGCTAAATTTGCATTTTTTCTCGCAGTGCAAAATTATTTTGTATATAATTTTGAACCTATCAAGGAGACCGAGATGCCCGAAGTCACCAGCTGTTGGTGGCTCCCGTTTTGACAAACAGATTAAATCCCACACTGTCCGTTCTTTTGGGTAGTATACATCTCAACGCAGTCTTGCTAAATTAGGATTACTTAATAACTCCCAAAATCACGCATTTTCGTTTTAGATTGTTATAAACCTTTTGTTTCTGTTTAACTTTTTTTTTAGTTAAGATTGCCCCATGTTTTCCACTTGGTGACAAATCAGTGTTTTCTATTATAAATTTGTTTAGGGATAATAATTATTGTGTTTATCTTGCAAGGTCAATAACTGCTAGATTTAACGTAGGTTGAATATACACGGGCATTTGTTTTTGCTTTGGCAGAACACGGTTAGTTCAGCACAGCAAGTAGCTTTAACTGAACAAATTCATGACATTTCAATTCAACAACTTGTGGAGGATAAGGAGCAAGGGTTTTAGATATTATTAAATCCTTCTCATTTGCAACTAGTCAGCATCATAATTTACATAAGTTTGAATCCCTGTTAAGGGAAATATACATATTATTATCCGTACTAATAATATGTTTGTAAAAAGCTGAAATATCTTGGTATCACTGTGATTGTTTTAAAGAGGGAAATAAGTACAACTGCACAGTTAAAATTAAGAAAGCATCCAGTTTATCAATTGTTATCATTTGCCTAATTTTGGAAACTTCTCCTAACTTTGAACTTTTTTAGGAAAAGTGAGATGTTTTGGAAATGCTGGGTAACAGTAAAATCATGAAATGATATTGATTTGACAGAGATGGAATATTTGTTACAAATCTTGCACACTACATGATCAGTCCATTTACGCAGAGAAGCCTACAGCTGAAATTAAAGTGTTCGTAATGTTATGTGTAAAATGCATCTTTGTAATAGTGATGATTTGGGTATATCACTACCAACCCATTTCTCAAGCTTTGCATCAATCTTCAAGCCTTCTTACAGTGTGCAACGTAATACGTAGATTTATACATTTCTGCAACACTCCACACAAGGTCAATTTTAAAGCAAACTGCGCTTACACAAATCAGCACACACACAAAGATCATTGCTCCAAGTGCGGATAAGCACGCAATTGTGAATTGTAACGATTTCAGTCCTTACTTACGTTTACTTGAAGGAGAAACCAGGTGTTAGATATGAAAACATACAACCTGACTGATTCAAATCAGGGTCATAGAGTAAGCTTCGTATAAGGTGGCTGTAGCTTTGGTTGTTGCAGTCTTTGTTGATGCTTGGGAGAGAAGCAGTAGTCTGTAGGTGGCAAAGTCTGATCAAGTGGACTTCCCTTTGGCAGTTGTTTCTCTCTCTCTCTCCTCCTCCTCCTAATGCTTATTTTAAAAAGCTTTTAATTTATAGTCTTACTGACTGTGTTATGTAAGATATTGCATCAGTCAAAAATTTTGGACAACTGATAAGTTTATCTAAGCTTAAACATATACATTCTAATAAACAACAACACTTATACTTATTTTCCCAGAATTCTTGTCTATGCCTATTTTACATACACCTTAGAATTTTATCTACTTTCCAAATTCAGCACTCCTGGAAAACTACTTTACACATATTAATAATCTAATGAGGTGTTTTTTTACCTGCCTCCTATTTCAGTTACAGAAATTTTAAATTACATAAATTTTAGTTTATGAACTCTAAAACATAGTTATAGTCTTAGTAACACAATATAACAGCCATTATGTAAATAAGTCTAGTCTAGTTGATTATAATGGTGTAATGGTCTTTTAAATGTCCGAGAGAGCTAGGAAAAAAATCTGCCAACTATGCTGGACTGAATATTGTGGCCAAAAATGTAATCTGAGAGTTGAGGCAGCACAAAGTGAAAAACCACAAAAAATACAACAAATGGCCAGAAAATATTAACGCATAAAAATATAGGTCATTGCACTCACAGAGTTGCAATCTTGGAGCACACATTGGTGTGCCATGAAGCAGCAACATAGGACTGGCTCCTTTCATTGTTTGTGGCTCTGGAAACAGCAGGAACATATACAGTCATATGAAAAAGTTTGGGAACCCCTCTTAATTCTTTGGATTTTTGTTTATCATTGGCTGAGCTTTTAAGGTAGCAACTTCCTTTTAATATATGACATGCCTTATGGAAACAGTAGTGTTTCAGCAGTGACATTCAGTTTATTGGATTAACAGAAAATATGCTATATGCATCATAACAAAATTAGACAGGTGCATAAATTTGGGCACCCCAACAGAGATATTACATCAATACTTAGTTGAGCCTCCTTTTGCAAATATAACAACCTCTAGATGCCTCCTATAACCTTTGATGAGTATCTGGATTCTGGATGGAGGTATTTTTGACCATTCTTCCATACAAAATCTCTCCAGTTCAGTTAAATTTGATGGCTGCCGAGCATGGACAGCCTACTTCAAATCATCCCATAGATTTTTGATGACATTCAAGTCAGGGGACTGTGACGGCCATTCCAGAACATTGAACTTCTCCTTCTGCATGAATGCCTTTGTAGATTGTGTTTTGGGTCATTGTCTTGTTAGAATATCCAACCCCTGTGTAACTTCAACTTTGTGACTGATGCTTGAACATTATCCTGAAGAATTTGTTGATATTGGGTTAAATTCATCCGACCCTCGACTTTAACAAGGGCCCCAGTCCCTGAACTAGCCACACAGCCCCACAGCATGATGGAACCTCCACCAAATTTGACAGTAGGTAGCAGGTGTTTTTCTTGGAATGCGGTGTTCTTCTTCCGCCATGCAAAGCGCTTTTTGTTATGACCAAATAACTCAATTTTTGCCTCATCAGTCCAAAGCACTTTGTTCCAAAACAAATCTGGCTTGTCTAAATGAGCATTTGTATACAACAAGTGGCTCTGTTTGTGGCGTGAGTGCAGAAAGGGCTTCTTTCTCATCACCCTTCCTTACAGATGTTATTTTTGCAAATTGCGCTGAATTGTAGAACGATGTACAGATACACCACTTGCAGCAAGATGTTCTTGCATGTCTTCGGAGGTTATCTGTGGGTTGTCTGTAACCATTCTCACAATCCTGAGCATATGCCGCTCCTGTATTTTTCTTGACCTACCAGACCTGGGTTTAACAGCAGCTGTGCCTATGGCCTTCCATTTCCTGATTACATTCCTTACAGTTGAAACTGACAGTTTAAACCTCTGAGATAGCTTTTTGTAGCCTTCCCTAAACCATGATACTGAACTATCTTTGTTTTCAGATCTTTTGAGAGTTGCTTTGAGGATCCCATGCTGTCACTCTTCAGAGGAGAGTCAAAGGGAAGCACAACTTGCAATTGACCACCTTAAATACCTTTTTCTCATGATTGGAAACACCTGTCTAAGAAGTTCAAGGCTTAACGAGCTAATCCAACCAATTTGGTGTTGCAAGTAATCAGTATTGAGCAGTTACATGCACTCAAATCAGCAAAATTACAAGGGGACCCACATTTTTGCACAGCCAGTTTTTCACATTTGATTTAATTTCATACAACTAAATACTGCTTCACTAAAAATCTTTGTATAGAAAACACCCCAGTACTCAGATGTTCCTAGGAAATGAAAGACATACCACTGTTATCTTTTTTGTTGAAAGTAAATTATTATGCAGGCTGAGAGGGGTTTCCAAACTTTTTCATATGACTGTGTGTTTGTCTGTGTAGCTACTTAGCACTTTTTCTAAAAAACAAAGAAACACACACATTAAAATGGTAATATATATATATTACATTATTATCATTACTTCACAGTGTCTCTGATATTTTCTTACAGGGTGTGAAGAGCTCCTTCAAGGCTTCTTTGGACTTGTAAGTGAAGCACAAGGCTATTAGCTATGTGATGCTGCATGAGAAACTGAGGGTGAGAACAGTGATCAGCGTCAGAATTCATATTATCCTCATTATGGTCTGCTAATGCGCCCCTCAGATGAAAATACTGCATGTTTTTTATTTTTCTTAACACATGCAGGGTACAAATCCAGCTGGATCAGGCCACTCACACAAGAGCAGATTGGCAGTGATCTTCCAGTATCCATTCATGAAAGAACATGGCTGCTACAGCACTGTGAGGCCAAGCAAGCTTTGCAAAGCATCATCGGGCACTGAGAAAAAAAATGTTAAGTGAATTTTCAGGAAAATATTCAGCAAACAAGGTCAGTGGCGAATACAGCATGTTCATTACAAAAAATACTTCAGCGAATTTCACTGATCAACACAAGTACAAATTAACTTTTAAAAATATCTCTGAAGCCCTTGTGAAATAAAACTGAAAGCTGAAAAAAGTACTCAAAATTGAAACTTTACTGGGTATTGAAGGCATAAACAGAACACCTTGTGTCATCATGAATGCATACTCCCTTACCTTAAATCATAGTGGTGGCAGGGTTATGTTACTGTGTATGGACTTTTCTTTACAGGTGATACTGAAGACAGAAGACAAAACAGAATGTCTTAATAAAAATCTGCTGCAGTCGGGGACTTGGAATAGTCCTAAATTTCAGTTTGTCAATATGGCAAAATGTAAAGCCAAAAACACTGTAGAGTGGCTTTAAATTATTTCTTTGGAGTAGATCAGTCAAAAACCCAACCGAAATCTGAATAGCATAAAAGCTTTGAATCACACATTTCAGGTTACACATACTCATTGTCTAGCTCAAGAAGTTTGTGCAGTTTACAATAATGAATGATTAAAGCTTGCTACTATTCATGGACTTGGTTACTTTCCTTGCTAGGGTTACCCTCAATAGAATCTGTGATCACTTGCTTACCCACCAGTGACCGGAGCAGTCTGGTTTTATGCCTAAGAAGTCTACCATTGACTTCATCTAGTGCAAACATGAGTATTGACAGTTTCTTTGCAGCCTTTGTTGATTTTCATAAAGCTTTGGACTCAGTTGATTGAGCTGCTCTGTGGGACAACCTGAGACTTAACGGGATCCTGCCAAAGTTGTTGGATACCATGCCTGGCCTGTACACTGGTACTGTGAATGATGTGTTGAGTGGAGGCAAAAGCTTTGTGTTTTTCCTAGTTGATTCTGGGGTTCATCAGGGGGTGTTCTTGTTCCTACTCTGTTCAGTGCTTGCATGGACTGGGTGTTGGGCAGGGTTTTGGGGTATCTGAAGGTGAAGATTCACCGATCTTGACTTTGCCAATGATGATGTGATCTTCATGGAGTCAATGGAGGCTCTGATTGGGAGAGACTGAACAAGGAGTCTGAATGTCTGCCCTTGTGAGTGTCCTGGATAAAAACCAAGATCTAGGCCTTTAATGACCTCTTGGGCACAGCCACCAGAAGGGTGTCTGTGTAAGGAGAGAGTGTTGACCTTGGTGAGAGGTTTACTTACCTCGGCAGTGACATTCATGTCTCTGGTGACTCTTCCTATGAAGTCAGTAGACAGATTGGGAGAGCATTGGGGGGCTGGTCACATGAGGTCTCTGGAAAGGGGTGTGTGGCGCTCCTGATATCTATACAAAAGGACAAAGGTCCAAGTATTTAGAGTCCTGGTGCTTCCTGTTTTGCTATATGGTTACGAGATATGAACGCTATCTAGTGACCTGAGATGAAGACTGCACTCCTTCAGTACTGCGTCTCTTCGGAGTATCCTTGGGTTTGACTTGCAGTTGCTCATAGAGTCTCGAGTGAGGCACATTACTTGCATCATGAGGGAGCATCAGTTACAGTATTACGGCCACGTGGTGCAATTCCCAGAGGGCCAGCTGATTCGCAGTTGGACCAGGCCAAGGAGACACCCATGTAACACCTGGCTGCGGCAGATAGATGGTCATTCTGGAGGGTGGGACTGGACCATGTTATCTGCCTGGGGGGTTGCCAACCAGAATCCGGAGGTGCTTCGTTGTGAGGTGGGTGTGGCAAGCACTGTACCACTGCATGCTCCCCAACCTGATCTGACCTGTTACTTTCGATTTACATTTATCTATAGAAGACTAAATATGTTTCTGCCAAGCCCCAATGAGATATTGCAAAGAATTATTGATTTGATTACTTTGTTTCATATTTACAGTACAGTTATCTGTAAAATTTTATCACGTATTAGTTTTTGTCAACATGAGATACTGAATTTTTCATACCAGGACACAATATAACCTCAAAATGAAAACTAAAAAAACTTTTTTATAGACTAGGAGAGACAAGTCAGACAACCAGGCTGATCTGGCCAGCTAGAGACTAAATGGTTTGCGCATCTTATCCAACTGTTTTATAAAGGTCATCTTTGTGTCTCCTTCAAGTACATGACTTGGTCATTATGTTTTAAGATTCTCGCCACACTTTATGTTAAGTACTTTCTAGTAGCCTTCTTGAAAAAGGCCATACTTTGACCAACACAGAGCATTTATATGCAAAGCTACAAGGATCTATAAAATTTATACATGCCAATAGGTCAAATCCTGTTGCAACAAAGTGCTCTGGACTGAAAAAATAATTTGTTAATGCTGGGATTTCATTATAATGGAACATAGGACAGTATTTTTTCACACAGTTGACAACAATGAATGTCGAAGTCAAAGGCAATGTCCATTTTATTCTTACTAGCATAAATGGCAGCAAGACGTTCCAACTTTTTCCATAAAATAAATTGCTTTATTTACTTAAACGCAGCTCCTCGGTGACCACAGCACATGTCCTTTAACTTAAAAAAAAAAAAAAAGAGCACCTTGGGTGATGTTGCCTAATGGACTGACTAGCTTAGTCTGGCTGATGTCTGTTCTTTTGTGGGTCACCCTTTTTATTTTAAACCTGTGTGACAACCATCAACTAAACCAAGTGACAGAATTTTGCATTATAAGTGGCTGTTAAGTAGAGCTCCTGAATTGCGATTTTGGGCCAAGTACAGAAAAAATGTGTATTTTGCTGCTTTATTAACAAAAATCACTTTGTTGTAATCAATTTTTCAGGTAAAATGGACTTCATTGTAATGAGGTATTTTTAACATTAGTTCTAGCACTTTCGGACAGGACCAAAAAAATTGTATGTACTGTATGTATATATAGAAAAATTAAAATATACTTAAAAAATATAAAAATATATATAAAATATATACAGCATATACTGTTAATGCTGCACTGATTTATCTTTCCATGCCCTTTAACTTATCCCGACTATCCTGATTTCACATTTTCAAGGAAATGATCTGGTTTTATGCTTGTTTACTACATTCTTTCCTTCCATTTCAGTCCCTGAAATTACAATGATCAAGATAAAAGCAGGGCAGGATTTATATGGCCAGCTTCTGAATATAAAATTCAGTGTTTTGAATGTGTTGGTATTTTTTAAAATCATGTTTGTTTACTTCTACCTGCATTTACAATAGCAGTAAGACATGTTTAACAAAATAGTACAGCAGGTCAAATCAAATCAGGTATCCAGGGAAAAGACACTGGAGACATCAAATAAAAAAATATCCTATAATTTTAAAATCCAGATTCTCTTTTGAATCAAGTTATGATTTGCTTACACCTTGTACGTACACACAATAGTCTTATACAGCTCTATTGTGAACATGTATATTTTTTAATGACAGTTTCTGTCATCTTAGAATATTTTAACTCCTTATTAACAGATGAGCTACAGGAAAAGGTATTCCTCTGAATTAATTTTTATCAATGTTGCTCTTCCTTGAAAAAGTGTGTTTTGCTCTCTTCCAGGGAAATCATGACATTTTTTAGCAGATTGGAACAGTGGGTTTCATCTGATACATACCATAACTCAAGGTAATTTTAATTTTCTTTGTGTTGCCCTTCTGAATGAGCATTATAACATACATCAAATAACACATTCAATGTACATTCTTTAAAAAAAAAATATATCTAACAAACTGTATATAACAATGTAAATGTTAGATTGAGAGGTGGATCTGAAAACCCACAGTTAATCAAAAAAAAATTGATAATAAAACAAGCAATTATTGTAGACAAGTAAATCTGTCTTGTTGTTTTCAAATGTAAAATAGCACATTTTTCAATAAGATAAAAATATGACAAAGAAGCAAAAATACCTTATCTAACATGTGTCAACATAGTCAGATACAAGTTCTGAAAAGTAGTGAATAAGCCTATTGTTTGTGCTGATCCATTCCTGCACTTATCATGCCACAGTCAACAAGCAACGCTCAATGTTACTCAAATATTATGTTTATTATGTAAATAGTGTACTGTAAATATATAAGGAGAAACTTCAGCAAAAACATGCTGGTTATACAAATGAAATAAATCATAGTGCATTAGAAGATGCTGAAATATATTTTTAATTTTACATTTAAATATATAACCTTATTTAATGAAAAGAACTGGATGGAAAACTTGAAAACTCAGTATCATTTGAGGAATGCACTGTTTGCACAATATATTAAATGGGATAAACATATCCTTTATAATCCTGATCAAAAAGGGAACAAATGGGTTTTATGCTATTGACAATTTAAATTACAGGTTTAACCCACAATAATTAACAGTTTAACTTGAAGGGAACACTAACCAATTTTATTAAGCACACCATCCATGGATCACTTATATTTAACAAAAAACACCATCAATTTAAGGCTTGTGGCTATGCTCTCTTAAACCAAGGGTAAAGTAAAATGTGCATCATTATAGTTTTCCATGGCACATAAACATTCCTTGTAGACAGAATTTACACCAGGAATGAACTTCAGTATGGATCAACTGTTCTAAAGTAACATAACTCAAAAATACTTTTCGGTCAAAGCAGTAATGTGCCAATGCCCTGCTATCCTCCAACATGCTGAAAGACTATATACATCATTGGCTGATGATTTTTATTATTTTAAAAAGATTTCTCAACAGTATTACATAGACAAGTGCTCAAGTCCATTCATTATGCTTTTCTTCTTTTTCTACATGAAATCATCAGAGTCATTCCCATCCTGTAAAGAGAATAAAAAGCTTCAATAAATAAAAATAAAAGCCTACCATATAATAATGATTACCTAAATTACCCCATAGCTTTTTGCCACAAAACCATAGTCTTGTGTATATTAAAATTAAAGAAAAAATGCTGGAGCATTTAAACCTATTTATATGAAAATAGTAATATATATTTTAATTTTCATAGACAAAATTTACACAAACTATAAACTTTCTTTTAAAAAAAGTGAACAAACATCACTCATTAATTATTCAACCCCATCAAAATATAACAGAAAATTTGTTGTGCCATTAGCCAATCAATAAGTCCCATTATCTTGTTCCACAATAAATATCCAACAGTACTCATACTGTACATAACACACATAAGAAAAAATAAGCAAAAAAAAAATCTTTATTTAAATAATCACTACTTTATACTTGTACCTTTGCCAGCAATTTCAGCTTTGGATCCTCTTAAGTAAGTCTGAATTAGTTTATTCTTCACTGAAAATTTACTTAGAAACAAAAGGTGGACTGGACTGGGTACCTTAGGATGAACCATAATTATAAATTCTATAGACCACTGAAAGGGCCACACAAATTAAATGACTACAACCACTTCAGTATTAGGATAAAATTATCTTAATATATGGTATCTTGAAGTAGACAGTATCAAAAGTGAAGCAGGTCCTCCTCAAGTATTTCCCTGCACTCTTCTCCATTTATTGTTTTGTGTATCACATAAATGTGTTTATTATCCTACCACTAAATAGCTCCCTACTACATGACACTGCCAAGAAATTGCTTCATATCGTCAATGGTGTTACAAAGGGAATTAGTTGTATTTGATTTATATCCGGTAATCTTTGTTTGATACCAAATAATCTTGTAAATAATAGCCATACTATTATTCAGTTTTATCTGTAGCTTACTTCAGCTACATGCTTATAAAGGCTGCTTATGTGAAATACTGCAGAGACCAATTTCCTTTTGGAAAAATCTTTATTTAACCAAGGTGATTACTGAATCTCTAATATTTTACTGACCAATTTATTTCTTGACATCTGGGAAGAAATCCTCCCATTAGAGTCTGCATTAATCTGTTCTTTTTTAATGATTAATTTCATTGTGCCCTATGGAACGTTGGATACCCCAGGTTTTAAAAAATATTTTTAATTCTACTTATCTAAAGGTGTATGTGTCCTCACAAGTGGAACAATGAGCTGTAAAGTCAGCAGCTTGTTCCTTATGGTGAGGTTTCTGCTCTGATATATACTTTCAAACCTTAGAAGAAGAAGCTGAAATGAGCATAAATTAACTCCATTCAGGTTCCAGAATAATCTCACATAAGAACTTGCTTCTCTTAAGTTTAATATGGCCAAATGGCAGTAAATTGATGAGCCAAATGTATACATATACAACCAGTCAAAAGTTTGGACACAACCAGAAATTTGTAATATAAATTGATGCCTTTTTTTATCAAGATAACATTAAATGGATAAACTACCTTTGCAACTTTTAATATTAATTTGGCAAATAAGCACTAACTTAGTTAACCTGTTTACTGGTTATTAGAGAAACCTTGTCATTCTATTGCAAAATGAAAGTTATTCCATGTGACGGATTGCCAAGAAACTGATTTCATGCAAAGGTGTCTGTGGCAGTCTTGAGAGAAAGGGGAAACTGGATCAAACCAGAATAGAAAAAGAAGGAAAAGGCATACTGTGAGGGAAATTTTTACATTAAAAGAGAGGCTAAGGGTAACATGGATGGAAGTAGCAGCAAATTAAAAAAAATAATGGGTTTCACAATGAAGAATGGGCAAACCCACCGAATGTCAATGGAGACAGCTTGGGAATGCACAGTAACCTATATAAAAGACAGACAGAGTACACTTCAGCAAGCTATGCTTTGTTCACTACATGCCATCTACAGAAATGTTCAGATGACTTGTCCATCATAAGCTGCAATATAAAGGAGCTGAATCAAAGTACAGGAAAGTCATGGATTACTTTGTCTTGTGGTACACAACCTACAACTCAGCATCAGCAAGACAAAAAAACTGGTGGTGGACTTCCAGCATGCCAAGAAGCCTCTGAGACCATTCACCATTCGGGGGAGGACGTGGAAGTGGTTCTGAACTACAAGTACCTGGGGGTTCAAATAAACAAACTGGACTGGTCTGACAACACAGTGGTACTGTACAAGAAGAGTTAGAGCAGGCTGTACTTGCTAAGGAGACTCTGGTCTTTTAATGTGTGCAGCAAGTTGTTGGAAATGTTCAACCAGTCCAAAGTAGTCATTGTGGTGTTCTACGCTGCAGTCTCCTGGGAAAGCAACCTAAGCACAAAAGAAGCACAGTGCCTAAGCAAATGTATATGGAAAACCTGCTTCATCACAGGGCGAACCCTGGACATACTGGAAGCTATTGTGGAAAACAGGATGATGGCAGAATTTGATGCCATCATGAAATGATTCCTCCACCTCCTCCAGGAGGCGCTCTATTGGAATACTTTTAGCTACACGGTCATTCCACCACGGTGTACTAAGTAGCACCTCTAGTGGTCTTTTCTGCAAACTTCAATGCTTCCACCCAATGTACTCGTTAAATTTATTTTTATTTATTAATTGATTAATTGATTGGCTGTATTATCTCTACTGTGAGTCTATATCCTTGTTTTTATGTTTCTACTGCTGTATTCATTTGAATTTTCCCATAGGAATAAAGTTTATCTAACATTAAAAGCAGGGTAACAATTTACAGTGCATCCTGTTCTATGTGAACACATAATGACAAATTCATATTAACATAGAATATTTATTGTTCAAATAAATTTACACTTTAGAGATAAGACAGAGTCACAATCTACAGCAGTAAACAATCAATGCTTCCACACTACAAGAGGTGATCAAAAGGTTTTGAGCCTGAATCTGAGTTATATTTTGTAGTGTAGAGATCAAAGATTACCTCATGCATACTAAAACATGTGAATTACAACTTTCTATCATTTGTGGTTTATAGTGCTTACTTCATGTTTCAGAACCAATTTAACATAGACCATGAAAACCAAAAAATCAATTATTTTGTTGTTATTGAATTTTCAAGAATTATCTCTCTATTATAATAAATAAAATCTTGAGAAGAGAGATGAGTCGTGACCTTCTCAGAGAGACACTTCACGTCCTGCAAGATGAGACTTTGTGCTAAGTGATTTAACAACACCCAGGGCTGGAAATAAAAGACAAAGAGTAGATGACAAAGTAGAAAGTCAAAGAATTCAAAAACGTTAGCGCGATACACATGCAGAGCAGAGTTAAAGATAATGGAAGCACGAAAATTCGAAAGTCTCAAAAAAAATGATAGTAAAGATCGCATTAGGGCAAACAAAAACGCAAACGGAAATTATTACTTGGTAAAATAACGGAACAGAGAAAAGAGATCGAATATATTGTTCAGATTTAAACTTTAAATCAGAGACTTGTAGATTGTCTAATTTGTGTTGCCATCAGGGAAAAGTAATGTTTCTTTCCAATGAAAAGGTGTATCCGCAAGAATTAAAAGATTTGTAGTTTGGTGAAAATGAAATCCTGCAAGAGAAAATTTCAAGCCCCGTGAGACAAGACTTTATGCAAAGAGATTTTAAAAAGTCCTGCCCACATCTAAAACATTTACAACCACGCGGTTCAATCATTTCTTATTTGTGTGAATGCTATTGTCAGACACAGTTCATGTAAAGAGAAAGAAACAATATTCACTCACGGGCAGTTATATGTTGCAATTCCAAGTTTGGCTTTAAACTTTAAGTCAGAGACTTGTAGATCGTCTAATTCGTGTTGCCATCAGAGAAAAGTAGTGTTTCTTCCCAATGAAGAGGCCTATCCGCGAGAATTAAAAGTTTTGTTGTTTGGTGAAAGTGTAATCCACATACGTGAGCGACAGAGATGCGAAGTTGCTGGCACGTAGTGCAGGCAGGGGGGTTGGCGAGCGAAGCCCCCTACTAATAATAATAATAGCCCAGTAAAGTCTGAAGTTTTACATCCACATGGTACCAAGTGAGCAATGCCTTATGGCAGCTAACACTATAGGCACTCAATAAACCCATGAATACACAGGAGAAGAAGTAAGAAGTTTAACAACATAAATAGTACTTATGCAAAAGGAGACATAGGTGCTATGTCTGGCGGTTATAGCAGCATTGCTAGTTTGGTCACTTATCCCATTAAATCAACACAGAGGTCAATGTATAGATCAAGATGAGTGAGAAGGTTTTTAACCAGAACAGAAGTAGTCCGTAAGCACTAACCCTTCAAGCCCAACACCATATACAGTCACTGAAACTAAAACAACAAGAAAAAGACAACAGTGGACAATTTTTCAATATCAGTAAGGTTCTGATGTGGTCCTATCAATATGCCATTCAGACCAACACATAAGCACCGATGACCATAGCCACATACACTATCTGGCACCTACAAAACAAAACTCAGAAAACCCCAATGGCTTACAAGTAACCAGTGATCAAAGATCAAATTGATGTCCATACACATAACCAAAAGCAAAACCCAATCGACAGAATTGCAAGAACATAAGAACCTCAGTGTGGAAGCCCCTGAGATTAAGCTCAAGAGAATGGAGTGACAAATTAACGTAAGCAGCAGCTGTAATTGTGGGTGAAATGAAGGATGCTCCAAAGAAAATCAAGCAAGAACCAAAGAATGTTTTCAGAGAACTTAAGGAGGAGCCACTACGTATGTCCATCTGCAAATTAATCAGGTTTACAAGAAGGCCCTGACAGACTACAGCAGAGTCAAGTAATTTCAACGGGAAACAAGTATAAGTTTCAAGGAAAAGCAGCAACATTAAAGGAAAAGTACAAAGAAAGGAGACAGCAGTTTCTTCAAAAGAGGATGTTTAAAAAAGGCACAAAGGAAAAGTATCCCATTTTAAAACAAAGAGAAGTCTCCACTGAACCACCTGTGCAGTGATCAGTGGAGAACTTCGGGAGAGTTGCAGCAGAATACTGAAAGGATCTCTTACATGAAAAGGGTTTACAATTAAGGCAGCACAGAACTGGACATCTCTTTGCCCAGAAAAACACCAGAATTTCTAGATAAACAGTTTTGTACTTTACACAAACACTTAAGAGTGACAAATGAGATAATCACTGAATGGCTTACAACTGGAATAACATATCTAGAAAAAGTTGGAAGAACCAGTTGGAAGAACCCTCTCACTTGCCTGCCAACCTTGCCCTTGTACAGCCTTCTTAAAGCAACAATATCAGAGAGGCTTTACAAACACTTTCTTAACATTGCAATCATTCCAGATAAGTGAAACTATTGTAGAAAAGCAATACATAGATACAAAGACAAAATACTTATTATTGAGATGTTCACCAAAGATGGCAAAAATTGAAAAAAGAATCTAAGTATGCTAAGGATCAATTACAAAAAAAGATTCTGACAGTGTCCCATACTTATGAAGTACTGAATAAATTCAATAATCATCTGATTTTGTTGAGGCATCTATCAAAGAATGGAACAGAGAGATGCTCTTGTATTACCAGAATGGCAGTATCAAGGCTGAGAAGATAGCCAATAAATGGACCATTAAGTGACTCCGGACTGTTTGGCATAAACCTCATTGCACTATGGAACATGCTTAACAGACAAGATCTAGAACAGGCAACAGACAAGAAAAATATCAATCATCTATTTCAAATTGATGACTTCAAGACATGGAAAAGAAGAAAAACAGCTTGTGGAGATGTTACAGGTTGGCAACATGCTCAGTGATGACATATGAATTGAACTTGGCTTAGACAAGTGCACCACTGTTGTTACTGAGGTGGAAAACCAATGTGACAGCTGAATGATGGTTCGGCCATGAAAAATCTGGAATAAGACTGTGTACAAATACTTAGAAGATGATATATAGTACAAAAAAAAAAAAGAAAAATTGCAAAACAGCTTCATTCTACACCAGTCTGTATACATCTTAGGTATAGTTGGCAATAGCAATTACACTCAGAAAGGCAAAGATGAGTTCATAAAAATGTTTAGGTGTGAGATTTTCTTTTCCTTTTTTCCATGGACGTTTTTCACATCATTTGTCATTATACAACAATGGCCACCACTGTCCTCTGTTATGACAAAAATTATCTCTCTCCATTGTACAAGCAAAAAATGAGATAAAAAAATTTTCTCACCCAAAGTACACTGGGTAAATGACATTTTAAAAAAATATCACTTTTGGATGGACTATTCCTTTAAGACAGTGACAGAAAATTTGATCATTGCCATACAAGACCAAGCACTAAATGCCATATTACTAGCACCAGACAGCAAAATTGACAGTAAATTTAGAATATGCAATGCAGCTGGAGAGGTCATTAACTACATTTTAGGAAGCATAAACTACACTGGTAGCTGCAGAATTTATGCACAGACACAGCCGAGTAAGCAGTTATGTACATTGGTTGATTTGCATGTAACTTGGTGTAAAAGTGTTTGACTGATAATATCAGCATTTCCCACAACTAGTTATTAAAATTCAGGTATTAAAATTTAGTATCACCATACTTAGTGGTAAAGTGATTGCACCATCAGAACGGGCTGTCCAAAAATTGTGTCCTATAACAGGAAGGAGATGTGTTTACTTACTGATGTCATTGTATCTGATGACAGTAATACCACAGTCAAGTAAACCAAAAAGAGAAATATAAAATCTTCAGACAGAAGTGCAACATATGTGGAACACCTTCTTGAAAGATCAAGAAATTGGATCATTAAGATCCACCATGAAAGATTTAACAAGTACTTGGAGCTAACCACAGGTAAACCAAAAGCACCTGAAGTACAGAAAGAAGACTGTTGTACCATGATCTGCACATGACCTGCGAAATGTCCTCTTACAGAGGAGGTTCTGCACTCAAACCTAAATTAGTGATGAAAGAACAAAAACCAAAAATATATTTATATAGCATATTTCAAATTTTGCATGTAGCTCAATATGCTATATTTTTAATGCTAGAAAAATAACACACAGTTTGAGATTCACATTTATCTAGAAAGAATACAAAGACCAGTGGGATGTAAAATTCCACTTTGACAGGATGCCTTTTTACAACATTTACAACAGAAGAAAATGTTGCCAAAGAACTGAACAGTGACAGTTTTTGAGAAAGCAGATACAACACGGAGTAGTTATGGGCCACTCCTCACAAACATTTCAACATGAGCAAGGTTTCCGCACATTAGGTGCCAACATATGTGCTAAAAAAGCATTATCCTGTATTTAATCTTCTATCATGAATCTAGAATTATTGAATTTGGACTGGAAGAAATTTAAAGAGTGCTTAATAACTGGGGATGAAACTTGGATATGCCATTATAACCCACAGTCCAAACAATAAGCATAACAGTGGAAGCATTTGCAGACCATCTCACTTCTACTTCACAATAATGCCACCAGTCACACTGTAGACAGTTACTTTGAAGAGGTACCACACCCACCCTATTCTGCAGACCTGGCTCTATTTCACTTCCACCTGGTCTCCAGTCTGAAGGGCTATCGCCATGGGGTGCAATATGCCATAATGAAGGCTTCAAGTCAGCTACAGAAAGGTGGTGGTACAAGACAAAATGTTTTATTTCGTTGGCATAGAAAAGCACTTTGGATGTTATAACAAGTGTATTAACTTTACAAAGATATTATGTTGAAAAATAAAATGTGTTTGGTTTACTGGTCAGGCTCAAAATCTTTTGATCTCTACTTATTCTTCATAGAAAGTTTACATGTTGCTTAGACTGAATGTGCCACATACCTCGTTTGTAGTCATGTTGTCTGATTTCATAAGAGATGAATAACTCCTGCAGAGAAACAAGATAAACATTATTAGGTAATTGCAGAGGTTCATGGAATCTAAAGTGCAATAGTGACTATGGCTACAAGTCATACACTAAAGATTAATATTATGTTTTCAGAGGTACAAAAAGCGCTTTGAAAATAGAAGTGTTTCACAGCAAAAAAAAAAAAAAAAAAAAACACAAACAAACATGAAGCCTTAAAATTGGAAATCAGTGGTCCAAATTAGCAGTGTATACAGTTTACACGTGCAAAGGCAAGTGGCTCAGGAACACTAAACCCATGGAAAGATGCATTTGTCAGTTATTAGTTTGTACATATGTCAGTTGACAAGTGGTGGGCTTTTGAAGTAACAACAAAGTTAACATATTATGACTTCACAAGGTTATTTTTGTTCCATTTGTTTACATTACTTTTTATTTATATTCTGTTTTCAACTGCCAATCAATTTTTAGTTTGTTTTATGATGTTTCACCTTTTATTTTCTCAGAATGATTTCAATTTTGTTTTTATTTTAGCATTTAATAAAAATTAGGAAGTGCATGCTGTGCCTTAATACTAGAATTACCAAAGCCTACGAAAAAACTCGGAAATCCGTCCCACCTCTCTGTCAGTGTTTTTTGTCTTTTAAATGTGTTGATAAGCAGCAAGCAGCCTGCTATCACATCCCTCCACCGCCACACAAAGTTTTCTCAGCTCAAGTCTGTTTACCTGCGTGTCAGTTGATTGGAGTTGTATAGAGTGAGAAGTCGAGCAAAATGACAACTTTTATAAATACTATATTGTTATTTGGAACACATGCCTTTAATGTGTGTTCCGTGTCTTCAACAATCTATGTTAAAACGGAAACTTTTTCATGTTTTAGTAATAAAAATTGACAAAATGTAGACATGAAGCTAATAATGCGTGAAGCCAGAAGTCCAAATATCAAATAAACACTTTCACAAAAGTTATGAATATAATAAAACAAGTGTGCCTGTATTCAAGAATATAACTGCAGAAAAAGAACCCGAGTTAGGGTGCGACATTGACACATCTTTAACGTGACTGCTTTGGTGGCATAACGATAAGAACTGCTGACTGGTAATCAAAAGGTCACGAGTTTGATCAGACACGACTCCTTTTTGAGAACTGAACTGCTCTTATTCTTACTATTTTAGAATAAAAACATACATTTGATTTGAGTCTGTAACAGCCGGTGTAAATGTATGGTACTTGTAAAGGTTAGTGTTGTTTTTTTTATTCAGTTCAGTTTTATTCTCCCAGTTACGTTCACACTCCCCCCGATCTGACACTGCTGTTTTCACATAAAGATCAGAGAAAGAATGCATGTCACACTTAGAAATATAATTGACATTAATTTATCAAAAAAAGCATGTGTTTTCCATGTTTTCAGCATAAAACTGGGTAACTGGCACATGGATTATGCAAAATGAGTCAGGTGAGATTTTTTTTTTCTCTTTTACATGGCCTTTTTTTCCACATTGTTTGCCACTGTATAGCATTGGTCACTATTGGCTTCTAATATACTGTAAATTTTTTTCTCTACATTCTTCATGTAAATACGACCTTAAAAATCTTTCTTAGCCACCACTACAAACTACATGGGGTAAGTAACACATAAAAAAATATCATTTTTGGGCGTGGTATTCCTTTAACAAAATACTTTTTTTTAGTTAGCAATAACAACCTTGCAGCCTTACAAAAGTACATTTATTTCTAGTGTATATTTAGATTGTAAGTTCAAATGTTCAAAAAGTAGATTTTAAATACAAAATGTATTTATATGCCAAAAGTACTGTTAAAGTAAAGAAATGTAAAGTATTCTGAGATGAGAAATTAGTATTGTAACAGCTGTGGACTACCGTTTTCATATTATTCCACAGCTTCTTAATGGGGACTAAGACTGGATTTTGACTGGGCAATATGACAATATTGTCACCTTGCAATCACCAATTGTAAATCTACATACATTCTAACCATAATCAGCTGTGCTGTGAATGTGGTGAAACATACTAGCATGCCTACTAAAACAACCCTATAAATGATCTCATAAAGAGGGGATCCATCCCCAATAATAAAATTCAGTGGTGTCACACCAGCACTTTTGCCACCCCACAGAGGTTTGGATAACTAGCATTTAGATCACACTGAAATAATTGATAAGACTAAGATGGGCCACTCTCTTCTACAAAAACAGTCTGTTTTGCTTTACAAGCTTTACTAGCTTAGGTAGCATATTATGGATGATGCACCTCATTTCTTTTTTTTTATTTTTTTAATTTTTATTTTTTATTAATTTTATTACAATCCATACAAAGCAATCAAGTTTTTACAAAGAGAAAAAATTAAGAACAGATTGATCCCCACCCCTGAGAGAGAGAGCAAGCCAAACGGCGTTAAATTTAAGGCTTGTAAACATACCTAAATTAATAAATTCTCTGTGCCTTATGAACTTATTTTAAAATATTACTGATTAGATCCTGCCATGTTTTGAAAAAAGTCTGTACGGATCCTCTAACTGAGTATTTGATTTTTTCCAACTTCAAATAATATAACACATCGGTTTCCCACTGACTTAAAAGAGGAGAGTTTGGGTTTTTCCAGTTTATGAGAATAAGTCTACGTGCCAAAAGTGTAGTGAATGCAATCACAATTTGTTTGTCTTTCTCCGCTTTAAACCCATCTGGAAGAACACCAAACACAGCTGTTAATGGGTTTGGAGGGATTGTGAGTCCAAGGCTATCTGAAAGGTAATTAAAAATGTTTGTCCAGAATAATGTTAATTTGGTGCAGGACCAGAACATGTGACCTAGTGAGGCTGGGACTTGGTTGCAACGTTCGCAGGTTGGATCATGCCCTGGGAACATTTTGGAAAGTTTTAGTCGAGACAGATGTGCTCGATATATAATTTTGAGTTGTATGATTGTATGCTTTGCGCATATGGAGCTCGAGTGAATTCTCTGCATTGCTACTTTCCACTCCTTTTCTGATATATTAATTGAAAGATCTTTTTCCCAGTGTCTTCTTGGATCTTTGAAAGGGAGGGATTGTAAAATGATTTTATATATTGTAGAGATGGAGTCTAAGTCCTTGAGATTGAGCAATATTTTTTCCAGCATGGTTGAGGGTGCAAGATGTGGAAAATCTGTAAGGTTTTCTTTAACAAAGTTTCTGACTTGAAGATAGTGAAAGAAATGTGTAGCTGGAATGTTAAATTTGGAATGTAATTGTTCATAGGATGCAAAGACGTTGTCTATATAAAGATCTCTAAGCGAGTTAATTCCAAATTTTTTCCAAATATTAAAAACTGCATATGTTTGTGAAGGTTGAAAGAGGTGGTTCTCTTGCAGGGGTTCAACAGATAGAAGCTTCTCCGTCTTAAAATGCTTTCTACATTGGTTCCAGATTCTAAGTGAGTGGAGCACAATTGGGTTATTAGTGTATTGCCGATAACGTGTGTTTATTGGAGCACAGAGCAAGGAATACAAAGAAGTACTGCAGGATTTTACTTCTATTGCGGACCAAGCCTGTGTATGTTCTTCTATTTGTGTCCAGGTTCTTATCGCCTGTATATTTGCTGCCCAGTAATAAAACTGGAAGTTAGGAAGAGCCATGCCGCCTTCTGCCTTTTGTCTTTGTAAGGTTGCTCTTTTGATGCGTGGATGTTTTGAATTCCAAATAAATTAGGTTATAGTCAAATCTAATTGCCTAAAAAATGATTTATTAATGTATATTGGGATGTTTTGAAATAAAAAAGTAGTTTAGGAAGAATATTCATCTTAACAGTGTTAATTCTTCCAGCTAGTGTGAGATGAAGGGTTGACCATCTATGCAAGTCTTGTTTAATTTTTTCCATGCAAACGGCGAAATTTTGTTGATATAGAGCTTTGTGTTTACTTGTGATGTTTACCCCTAGGTATTTAAACTGTTCTGCAATGATAAAAGGTAGGGTATCTAATCTAATATTATATGCTTGAGAGTTCACTGGAAAGAGTACACTTTTATTCAGATTAATTCTGAGACCAGAGATCTTTTGAAATTCTGTGAGTGCTACTAAGACTGCAGGCACGGAATTTTCTGGGTCTGATATATACAGTACCATGTCATCTGCATATAATGAAATTTTCTGTTCCAGTCCTTCTCTGCTAATCCCCTTTATCTGATCAGTATTTCGACAATGTATTGCTAGTGGTTCAATGGCAATCGCAAACAGCAGCGGTGACAAGGGGCATCCTTGTCTAGTGCCACGTTCTAGTTTAAAGTAGTCTGAGCAAATGTTGTTGATGCAAACTGAAGCTTCTGGGTTAGTATACAGTAATTTAATCCATACACAGATGTTTGGGCCAAACCCAAACTTCTCCAATATAGTAAAAAGGTATTTCCATTCAATCATGTCGAATGCTTTTTCTGCATCCAGTGATAATAATATTTCTGGGGTGTTTGATTTAGTTGGTGAGTATATTACATTAAACAGGCGTCGAAGATTGGGATGCACCTCATTTCACATTGAAAATAAGAAGCAAACTTTGTTGCATTCAGTTTAAACGACCTATATATGTCACACAACCCTCATTCACAAACAGAACACAGGACATTACAAGTTTAACCATACAGTACCAAGAATTTAGTGGGGCTCATTCATGCACAAGTTTGAGACCAATGTGATCATTTTCTTACCAAAAGCATTAACACAAAAGTCAAGATAAGGGAAGGTGATCCCTTAAAACTGTATAAAAAAATCTGCTGCCACCAACATGATGACTGATTATCTTTAAAAGAATACTCCACCCAAAAATAATATTTTTAATATGTTACTTAGTCCATGTAGTCTGTATGGTCAAAAAAAATATCTTGTGTTTTCATGCAGAATGAAGATAAATGTATCTGATACAATAGAAGTCTAAAGTGAGCAATTCTGGATAACAGCAAACATTGTCAAAACATCCATGAAAAAATCACTCATGTCGCGTAATCCACATGTGAAGTCATTTGTATGTTCTCCAACATGTATTTTTACTGGGCTACGGAAAGTTAATGCATTCATTTTTGAGATTAATGTGGTCTGCTTAACACATTAAAATATTGTCACATCCTGGGCCAAAAACAAAGCAAATGCCTCAGGCAGTGCTTTGGTCAGGGTAGCATTTTTATGTATTTTGTATTTTTAACATTAACAAACAATAGTACAAATAGCTTAAGTGTGTACCTAAAGAATTACATACATTCAGTACCGTATTTATATACTACCTTTAAAATTGTATGAAATATAATTTTCATTTAAAGGTTTAACAATTCATATTACAAGTTTAAAAACGATTCACCAATGACAAAAAAGTTGAATCTAATCTAATGTCAATATGTAGAACTGGTGTTCATTTTCTTTATTTATACATACTGACATAGGTGCAGGGGAATGTCAGGAAAGGGTGTGGGTTTACACCAGTCCTGATGCAATGCTAGAGAAAAGTTGTGAAGGTAAAAATTGTGCTCTCTTATTTTTCGTTTCATTTTTCTGTATGAAGATCTAATCAATGTCATATTACATAAATGCTAGATAAGTTATATTTGAGTGGCACTAAAACCAAAATAAGTCCGTGATATCTCTGTATTTAACTCACCAGTCTGTCAGCTAGATTACAGTGCTGACTGCCCTAATATAATGATAAAATTACATAAAACAGAACTGTAATGATTATCCCCACCCATGATTCAAGTATGCAGAATCTTTGCTAATTTATGCAAAGAACGCAACATAACCATCTAAGTAACACACAGTTTTTAAGCGAGATAGCAGATTCTGAGATGTGTAGGTAGAGCAGTGTTTTTCAGCCATTGTTCTGTGGGGGCACACTTTTTGTAACCCAAGAAATGTCAAGGAACAGAACGATTCTACCAACTACAAAAGCAATAAATCTCTTGGACTCACTAAACTGTCTGAAGGGGCGGGAAAATTAAATCAGTCTTCAGCAATGCATTCAAAGTCTAGTTGTTTTGATCATTTAATTTTTACTTTGATACATCTGTGTATCATATGCTATGCCAATTTGGTAATTAATACATTGGCCTCGCTTACATATTGCCTTTTTTTGAACTTGCCTTTTAGGAAGGGCATTCAACTTCAGGTTGTACTTGCTCAAGTAGAATTTTGTTAAAAGTTCAGGTTTAAGTTTAAACTATGCCATTAATTTTTTTAAAATTCACTAGTGTTCATTCTACATTAAACTAAAGATTCAGTATGTATTTACTTCAAGATTTACAGTGTATCTGGAAAGTATTCACAGCTCATCACTTTTTCGACATTTTGTTATGTTACAGCCTTATTCCAAAATGGATTAAATTCATTTTTTCCCCTTAGAATTCTACACACAACACCCCATAATGACAACGTGAAAAAAGTTTACTTGAGGTTTTTGCAAATTTATTAAAAATAAAAAAATTGAGAAAGCACATGTACATAAGTATTCACAGCCTTTGTCATTAAGCTCAAAATTGAGCTCAGGTGCATCCTGTTTCCCCTGATCATCCTTGAGATGTTTCTGAAGCTTAATTGAAGTCCACCTGTGGTAAATTCAGTTGATTGGACATGATTTGGAAAGGCACACACCTGTCTATATAAGGTCCCACAGTTGACAGTTCATGTCAGAGCACAAACCAAGCATGAAGTCAAAGGAATTGTCTGTAGACCTCTGAGACAGGATTGTCTCGAGGCACAAATCTGGGGAAGGTTACAGAAAAATTTCTGCTGCTTTGAAGGTCCCAATGAGCACAGTGGCCTCCATCATCTGTAAGTGGAAGAAGTTCGAAACCTCTAGGACTCTTCCTAGAGCTGGCTGGCCATCTAAACTGAGAGATCGGGGGAGAAAGGCCTTAGTCAGGGAGGTGACCAAGAACCCGATGGTCACTCTGTCAGAGCTCCAGAGGTCCTCTGTGGGGAGAGGAGAACCTTTCAGAAGGACAACCATCTCTGCAGCAATCCACCAATCAGGCCTGTATGGTAGAGTGGCCAGATGGAAGCCACTCCTTAGTAAAAGGCACATGGCAACCCGCCTGGAGTTTGCCAAAAGGCACCTGAAGGACTCTCAGACCATGAGAAACAAAATTCTCTGGTCTGATGAGACAAAGATTGAACTCTTTGGTGTGAATGCCAGGCGTCACGTTTGGAGGAAACCAGGCACCGCTCATCACCAGGCCAATACCATCTCTACAGTGAAGCATGGTGGCGGCAGCATTATGCTGTGGGGATGTTTTTCAGCGGCAGGAACTGGGAGACTAGTCAGGATAAAGGGAAAGATGACTGCAGCAATATACAGAGACATCCTGGATGAAAACCTGCTCCAGAGCGCTCTTGACCTCAGACTGGGGTGACGATTCATCTTTCAGCAGGACAACGACCCTAAGCACACAGCCAAGATATCAAAGGAGTGACTTCAGGACAACTCTGTGAATGTCCGTGAGTGGCCCAGCCAGAGCCCAGACTTGAATCCGATTGAACATCCCTTGAATGCGATTGAACATCCCTGCACCGACGCTTCCCATTCAACCTGATGGAGCTTGAGAGGTGCTGCAAAGAGGAATGGGCGAAACTGGCCAAGGATAGGTGTGCCAAGCTTGTGGCATCATATTCAAAAAGACTTGAGGCTTTAATTGCTGCCAAAGGTGCATTGACAAAATATTGAGCAAAGGCTGTGAATACTTATGTACATGTGATTTCTCAGTTTTTTTTAATAAATTTGCAAAAAACTCAAACTTTTTTCACGTTGTCATTATGGGGTGTTGTGTGTAGAATTCTGAGGAAAAAAATGAATTTAATCCATTTTGGAATAAGGCTGTAACATAAAATTTGGAAAAAGTGATGCGCTGTGAATACTTTCCGGATGCACTGTATGTATTAATGTAATTATTACATGGTTTAATGTTAGATGAGATTACTCGTGATTAATTTCATATATTTATGGGACTAATTAGTTAATTTTTAAAAAAACCTATTTCTAGTCCTAATTATTACAAAAATATTATTAAATGAAACACTTCTGGAAAATGCTCTTGTGGACTAAAGTGGAACCCACTCAAATGCAAACAAGCATTTGAACTGTAGATCTACCTCCGTAATTGTATTATTTCCTGACAATGTTTTCACTCACTTTTCTTTAACTTTTAATCTTTAGTTGTACACATTTCTCACTGAAATAATGGAGTTTAGCATTTTAGATAACAAACCTTTTTCTATAGTAAAAAGTTTATAATTCTGTAATTTCATTCATCACTCAGATACACAATATACTCTGCCAGGTGGGCGATTCTTTTCAGATATAGCATTACTCGAGATGTACACTTCTGTGTCATCTCATATACAAGAGGTAATACAACCTCTGTAAGTTTTACAAGTGACAGCTGCGGCTCTGATGAAAGCACAATGTCATTTTTGAGCTTGACTGCTTAATGAAATGCCTGTAATTTTCAATTAAAGAAAGTTTGTATACAGATGCTGCTTTCACTGTGGTGTTTGAAAAAATACTTGAAAACTGGAACAGTGCCTATTGTTATACAAGACAATTTTCAAAATATAGCAAAAACAATGGAAGATGCTTCTCTGTCTGGCTTACATTGTTTGCCTTGTACAGTTCAATTAGTAGTAAATGAAGGGGTGCTTTCCCAGCATAAGTGATACTTTAGCAGTCGGAAGAAAAAAACTTGGACATCTGTAGATCTGTATTAAGAATACTGTATCTGTAACTTGCATATTCTTAATTAATGCTATACAAAAATGACATGAAACACATCATGGTGAGCCTGAGAAGACATGTGTCAAGAACAGTAACATCTGAAATTCACTATTGTAGATGCATACTGAAATATTAGATGACAGTTTTCAAGAAATACAAAACCTGAGCAGTCTACCAGCAACTTAAGTGCAAGTCTTTGTGTAAGAAGCACTAGCTTCAAGAGACAAACACTTATTTACTGACAGAACAAAAGGGTTCTTTTCCTTTACTTGAAGTGCCAAGATCTTACCTGTCTGCATCTACACACTCTGCACTTGCCATCAGTTTTAAGTGAAACACAAAAAAAATCATTACCATCTCGGGGTAACATTATTTTCTTATAGTTACATTCTACATATTTAAAATCTAATTTATTACAATAAGGATGTAACCTCATTTTGCTTTAACCACTGTTATAAATGTTATAGTAATGTGTTAAAGACATTTGTATTACTGCGGGTTAAATGGATTTTTTTTTAAACAAAATTACAATCTAGTTTGTTAAACACATACTTTAATAGGCGATGTTCACTAATAGCTGTTGATTTCTGGAACAAAACCAAGTTCATATAATTTATTTTTCACAGCTCTGCCAGTATCACACAAAACATCAAATTCAAGTAGTTCAAAAGCTATATATTAAGTAATCCAGAATTCCATTATTTAACCTCCTTAGCGTTAGACCCAAGCATTAAAAACGTGCTAAAAGCATTATTCCCAAGTGTCACTCGGGCAACTGTACAACTGCATCTTGTGTAATCATTCGAACCGAGAATGATTCAGACTGTAAAAGTGCTGTCAGTGCTGCTGTACTTTGGAGAAATTATGCCTGAGTGTAGGTTTTCACTAATTATGAAATATCCACACTATACCAACAATGAAGACTTTGATGAGAATACCCACCCAGCACTCAAAATGAAGAAAATCTGGGAATTTAACCAGACAACTGTAGTAAAATTTTGGAGAGTTTACATTCCTGACCACTATATTAGCATCGATGAAAGTGTCATGGCTTATAAGGGCATACTGTCATGAATACAGTACGACTTTGATTGATGCTCTGCTGGATCAAGGTTACTATGTAACCATGGACAATTTTTATACTTTGCCAGAGCTATTTGACCTCTTGCTGCTAGGAAAGACTGACGCATATGGAACAATGCATCCTAACTGTCGTGGCATGCCTGATGACTTTATCAGAGCTAAATTACAGCGAGGTGAGCTAGTAGCTTGGCAAAAGGGTAATTAATGTGCTGAAATGGAAGCACAAGAAAGATATTTGTCTTCTTAGCACTGTATATACAATGTAGTTACGATCACTATACAGGCAAAAGGCAACAAGCATTTTATGAAGCCTTGTGCTGTGGTCATCAACAATAGCATGATGGGCAGCTAAATAGTGTGGATGAAGAATTTACTTTCTATCCTGTTATGCGGAGGCAACAAAAGAAATACTACAAAAAGATATTTCATCATCTGGTGGAAACGTTGCATTTGGAATGCATTCGTTTTACACAAACAAGAAGCTGGTGAAAATGTATCTCATGCAAACTTTACATGGCAGCTTGTAGAACAAATCATTGCCGCACATCCACTGTCCACACTACCACTAAAGAGAGCCGGTTGACACATCACATTGCAGATCAATCCAGAGCATCTTATTGGTATACATTTTATTGATTATAAACCTTCAACAGAAAAAAAACAGAATCCAATTTGTACTAGTGCAGTGTGCTGTTCAAAAATTGATAAATCTGAAAAGAAAATCCAAAAAGAAACACTCTATTATTGTCCCGACTGTGACACTGGATTGTGTTTTTCACTGTGCTTTAAGATTTACCACACAAACAACTCATTTTGAGATTATATACTGATATAGCATCATCAGTAGTATTATCAGTTTTTTTTTGTTAATATTGTTCATTTCATATTCACATTTATCAGTACTATTATTATTTGTATCATTACTATACTTTTGAGATTAAAAAAATAATTTTTCATGCCAAAAAATGCAATGCTTTTTACATGTTTTTTTTGGAATAAAATGCAACATGAAGGAGGTTAATTTTTGCTCATATAAATATAGCTTTTATAATGAATCAATTGAGTATACAGTATAAGTAAATTGGTCAGATCACTCCTGAGATGTGGTTTAGTGGGCTTTCTTTCCAAGCTGGACTATTAGCTGCCTTGTGCTAATTGTAATCGTGACTGACTGAACTACTTTTCCACATAATTATCTAAAACTTTTCAGGGACACACATCAGCCCTGTGTTACAACACATAGTTAGCTGCAGCTTGAAGATAGAACTGACTGGACTGGGCAGACTATCTGAAAATCAGCATTTAGTCATTATCACCAAGTTGAAAAGTATCTTTAACAAAGAGTAAGGTTGAGAGTTATTAAATGTTCTGCATGAATGTAACGTTTGGGTTAGTTGACAAAATTTTAATATTTCAACAGAAGCTGTAAATAACATATAATAAATCTCAAATATAACAACTTTCTGCTTTATTGCAAACAGTTAATGCTGGATAGATCAGAAGTTAGTTTATAATGAGATTATTATCTTTTTGAATATTATTCATTTATTAATCTGTCACAGTCCTCATTTTCCAATACAAAAGACAGGAACATTTCTACAACACTGCCAGACACTCTGACAAAGCCAATTTGAAGTGATCTGTCATCTTATCCTAAACATACATAAATTATAAAGCAAAAGTTATGTTTCAAATGTGCAAAGAAATCTGTGACCATTTTGGGCAGTGCCTAGAGAGGATTTAAACCTATCTCTAACGAGCCATGAGACAGCTGTACTAAGCACTGTATATTTGGGGTGTAGGGGGGATTTGGAGTGAATATGTGCTGTGGTTGACTGGTTTGTTTTTTGTTCACAATTTTATTTTAAATGAAGTCTGGTAGTTAAGTGTTATTTGACTTGCTTCTGTACTAAATACAAAAGGCATCAAAAGTGAATAAATGGCAGGATGCATATAAGTATGTACCAGTTGCAATATTAGGTACATTTCTGTACACAACTAAGTTTGAAAAAGTGTATTTCTGTATACATATTAAAAGGTATTTTAATACCTGTGCTAAAATTTCCTAATTTTTTCTAATGTTTTTTGGGCTCTGCTTGAATCAGTCATGTGACATACAGTGTAATGGGTGAGGTATAAAATTAGAAACTGGATTCAGAGTAGCCAAATTCCCATTAAATATTCTTTTGATCTGAACCAGATGATTCCCCATTAAAAATACTGGTGATAGAAACTGGACTCAAAAAATAAGATTGGTGCATCTCTTAACCCGATGATTTCACATGTGGATTGTGCATTTTTCATGGACATTTTAAAATTATTTGCTGTTACCCAACATTGGTCATACTTATTTTACACTGTATCAGAAACTTTTTTATTTTATCTCCATTCTGCATGAAAACATGAGATTAAAAATTTTGTCAGGAATGACTGCAAACTACTTAGGGTGACACAAAAAATAATTTCGGTTGGAGTATTCTTTTAAAACTCTATGACAACACTTCTCACTTACAGTAATTCTTTTAGGAATATTATTTTCCTCCCAAGTACATTTTTTTTGAATGATGTGCCACATTTGTATAGATACCTTTATGATATAAATAAAATCAATTAGAAACTGACAATAGCAGATTCAAATTAAAAACCAAAATATAAAACACAAAAATATTACATCTTTTTATACAACCTACAGATTGAATAGAGTTCCAGCATCATTTGCTTCATTCAAATCAGCTATTAACAATGAACCTGAAAGTATCTTATTTCAGTTTGCCTAATACCAATACATTTTAAATACCTAACTTCACAAGAAAAAGAGAATGCAATGCTTATTAGTAAAATGTCTAGAACCAGTTACAAATTTAAATGTTACTACCCAAGTATCTTATTCACTTACATTAACACAGTTGTCAGAGAAAAAGCTGTCACAACAGTTAGTGCTCATAACTTGCCATTTTATTACTTAATTAACAAATAAGCAGAACATTTTCCTATGATCATTTTATCACCTTGCTTTAGAAGATGCCTTTACCCAAAAGGACACCTAAAATTCACAGTCTTAAAACATGAAAATGTGAGGTCCTACATAAGAACTGTCAAGGGATCATTAAGGGGATTAGTGCAACTGCATACATCCAGGAGAGCAGAGGAGGAAGACTTCAAAAATGCTTTGTCAAGAGAAGTGTCGTCCAGCAAATCAGTAGACTAAGTGTGGATGGCTACGTAAACCCTGTTCGGCCACTTGGAAGCAAGACTTTTATGCCACACTAGAATTAGTTGAAAAACTAACCTACACAACTCATTTCAGTTGAATGAGATGAATGAGAATAGTTGCTTTTTAATAAAGTACAATATGTAGCCACAACAAAGGAAGGGATGTTTCACAATTATCCTTGGATTCTTATGAAAATGGCTACATCACTGTAATCCCAGGACTCTTGGTTGATGATCTGGTATTTTAAACATCCATTTATTTTCTGGACCTACTTTCATTTGTAGAGTCATAGATAGTGCCTACTCTGTCAGTAAGAAGAATCTGGCTCTTGTTAAGATGCCAGTCTACAAATGTACACAATCACACAACCTCCTACACTCACTCATGGTCAAGTTAAAGTAGCCAATCAACACCATCTAAATATGAAAAGCACATGCAGCACATGTAAATTTCCAGTATGCTGAACTGCAGCCCGGAGTCAAATTATAATCTGTGAATAATACCATGTTGTTCAAAACGTCAATCACCAAATCCTGAAAGGCTTACATAGTCTCTCACGCAGGATAAGGCAATATATGCTTGAATGTATATATGCATGAAGAAAATTTATTTTCCTCTCCCTCAATGGAAACTGTAGTAGTTGTGAGGGGAGGGATGGCCGGAATGTCCTCAGCCAAAGAGGAGCAAGGGAGATAGCATACACAGAACATTATCTTCCCAGGACCATCAGGTGGCAGCGCCCCCAGGTTGCTGTGGCACCATAGAGATGCCTGCCACTGCTCCAGGAGCCAGAGTTGGGAGGAAGGAGGACAACAGTTGCATGGAGGAGAGGAGGTAGTGAGTGACAAAGAGGGAGAAGAGAAAGATAGAGAATTACAAAGAGTTGATGGCTGTCATACTCAGGGAGTAGCTGCTGCTGTAGTGGATTGGCTTCTTCCGATGGTGTCCGATGTCACTCCTTTCAACAAGCGTATTATGAGGCTCAGATTATGGCACTCTCTGGGTGCCTTATCTGTTGTCTCAGTGTATGCTCCGACTGCAGTGAGTGATGTCTCGGCGAGGGAGACATTTTATTCGCAGCTTCGCTCGGTGGTTGATGGGTGCCCACGAGGTGACACTCCTCTGGTCATGGGTGACTTCAATGCAGCCACTGGCACTGACAGGGCTGGCTATGAGGACTGTCTTGGGTGGTGAAAGTAGCTCCATGTTCCTTGACTCTGCCAAAGGTCAGGGGCTGCGAATCGCCGGATCCTGGTTCTAATGCCCTGAACTGCATCATTGGACTTGGTACTCCAATACTGGTGGTGCGGTGAAGGAGATCGATCACATCCTCGTGGGCAGACGCTGGAGGCTAAAACGAAACTGCAGGGTCTACAGAAGTGCCCAGTTTGTGAATTCTGACCACAGACTTGTTGTTGCTACTCTTACGATCAAGCTTAGGTCCAGTAGGTTACCACCTACTACGAAAATGAGCCTGGACTTGGGCAGACTCCTAGACCAGGCTGTTTCTAATGAGTTTACACGCAGTTTGTGTGAGGAACTTTCAGATTTGGGTACGACTGTCGATCCTAATGTGATGTGGGAAACCTTCTGTGACAAGACCCTGAAGGTTGCCGAGGGTTGTGTTGGTGTTACCGGTGTTCCCAGGAGGTGTTTCATCTCACAGGGCACCCTGGATATCATTCAGAGGAGTTGCAGCGCACGGCTCAATGGTAACTCTTGTCTGTACTGGGAAATGAGAAGGACGGCTGCGAGGGCTCTGAGGGCAGATAAAGAGGAGTTTGTTAGAGGAATCTGTGAGCAAGTGACACACCATCTATGATCTAGCGACCCACGTCCTGCTTACAGAGGAATCAAAGCATTACACACATCCGAATCGGTTCCTCGGACAGTCGCAATCAGGGCAGCTGATGGAACAGTCCTTACTGATGACACTGCAGTTGTGACCCGCTGGGCTGGCTACTTTGAGCAGTTGTTCAAAGCTGATACTAGCTAGGATATTGGATATCTCTGGGTCCACAGTCCTTGAGGCTGATCCTCCAATTAGCTGTGAACCACCCAATCTCACTGAGATTGCACAGGTGGTGAACCAGCTGAGGGAGGGAAAGACTGCAGGGATCTGTGGTATCTGGGGTGAACTTCTCCAGGCTGGTGGTAAGGCTGTCCTCCTGGCATTGCAAGCAATCTTTGCTTCCATCTGGGAGACTGGCATCATCCCAACTGACTGGGAAACGGGACTTGTCCCCATCTGGAAAGGGAAGGGTGATCGCCTGAATTGCAGCAACTACAGGGGGATAACACTGCTCTCGGTGCCCGGTAAGGTCCTTGGCTAGGGTCGTCCTCAATAGGACCCGTGATCACTTGCTCAACTACCAGCGACTGGAACAGTCTGGTTTTAAGCCTAAGAAGTCTACCATCGACAGCATCCTGGCACTGAGGGTTCTCATGGAGCACAAACGCAAATATCGGCAGAGTTTCTTTGCAGCATTTGTTGATTTTCACAAAGCGTTCGACTCAGTTGATCGAGCTGCCCTGTGGGACATCCTGAGGATTCGCGGGATCACCTCGATGTTGCTGGATATCATGGCCGGCCTGTACACTGGTACTGTGAGTGCTGTGCAGAGTGGAAACAGAACCTCTGCGTTTTCCCCAATTGATTCTGGGGTTCATCAGGGGTGTGTTCTTGCTCCTACTCTGTTCAATGCTTGTATGGACTGGGTGTTGGGCAAGGTTGTGGGGTCCAGCAGCTGTGGGGCATCTGTTGGTGAAGAAAGGTTCACGGATCATGACTTTGCTGACGATGCTGTGATCTTCGCGGAGTCAATGGAGGCTCTGATTGGGGCGCTCGAGAGACTAAGCGAGGAGTCTGAGTGTCTGGGCTTGCGAGTGTCCTGGATAAAAACCAAGATCCAGGCCTTTAATGACCTCTTGGGCACAGCCATCAGCTGTGTGTCTGTTTGCAGAGAGAGTGTTGACCTTGTTGAGAGGTTTACTTACCTTGGCAGTGACATTGATGTCTCTGGTGACTCTTCCTATGAAGTCAGTACAGTAATCCCTCGCTATATCGCGCTTCGACTTTCGCGGCTTCACTCTATCGCGGATTTTATATGAAAGCATAACTAAATATATAACGCGGATTTTTCGCTGCTTCGCGGGTTCTGCGGACAATGTGTCTTTTTACTTCCTGTATATGCTTCCTCAGTTGGTTTGCCCAGTTGATTTCATACAAGGGACGCTATTGGCGGATGGCTGAGAAGCTAACCAATCAAAGCACGCAGTTAAGTTCTCCTGACTGAGAAGCTAACCAATCAGAGTACGCAGTTGAGCTCCTGCGTGCTAAATGCAGTTTTAACCAGGAAGTCTCGTCTCGCTAATTCAGCATCAACGTGTTTCGCTGTGTAAAGAGTTGTGCTCTTTAGTGTTTATCTTTGTGCATAGTCAAGCCCTTCATTATGGCTCCAAAACAATCTGCTACTGCTTCAGGTGTCGTGCCCAAGCGCAAGAAGAAGATGTTAATGATTGCCGAAAAGGTAAACGTTTTGGATTTGTTGAAGGCTACGATTCTTTTTATTTAAAAAGTAGGAAAGGAATATAAGATCTATGGCTGCAGTGTCCTTTTAACCAGGGTGCAAAACGAGTTGTAAGTGGATGTAATAAGGCAGTAGTCTGGATGGAATCTGCTTTAGGGATTTGGATTGAAGACTGCCAGAAGAAGAACAACGGCAGTGCTACACAATCGCCTGAAGTGGCTCCTTTACAAGGGCTGTAACGCTCTCCTTTGTTGTGCAGTAAAATTAAACTCATTGTTATCGGACAAGTCATCGTGTCATTGTTGGTGAGTAACCATAATTAATTTTCTTCTTACAGTGCTTAGTACATGTATGTACGTTTAGTGTCACTGTACACACATTTACTGTATACTATTTTTCTTGCATTGTACGTATTTATTGCTGGTGACCTGTCTATCGTAATGGCTGTAACATATGTGATATCGGAGACACTCAATATCTTTAAAATAATATTTAGGTTTTACTGTATATAAACAGTGTGTTTATATACATAATTTCAATGAATCTTACCTAATATCTAAGAGAATACAAAGGGATTATGCTGTTTAACTCTGCGGGGAATATTTATAAACAGTGCGGGAGAGTTTATAAGGGCTTAAAATATATAAAAATAACCATACAAACATATGGTTTCTACTTCGCGGATTTTCACCTATCGCGGGGGGGTCTGGAACGCAACCCCTGCGATCGAGGAGGGATTACTGTAGATGGACTGGAAGAGCATGGGGGGGTCATGAGGTCGCTGGAAAGGGGTGTGTGGCGCTCCCGATATCTATGCAAAAGGACAATGGTCCAAGTCTTTAGAGTCCTGGTGCGTCCTGTCTTGACATACGGTTGCGAGACATGGACACTATCCAGTGACCTAAGAAGAAGACTGGACTCCTTTGGTATTGTGTCTCTCCGGAAAATCCTTGGGTAACATTGGTTTGACTTTGTGTCGAATGTGCAGTTGCTCATGGAGTCCCGACTTAGGCATATTACCTCCACTGTAATAATTGGAAGCGTCATTTACAGCACTACGGCCATGTGGCACGTTTCCCCGAGGGTGATCCAGCTCGTAAGATTCCCATTGTTGGGGACCCAAGTGGCTGGACCAGGCCAAGGGGTTGCCCACGTAACACCTGGCTGCAGCAGATAGAGGGTCATTTCCGGAGAATGGGACTGGACCTCGCGTCTGCCTGGGGAGTAGCCAACTCCGGAATCCCGAGTTGTTTAGTTGTGTAGTGGGTGTGGCAACGCACTGTACCAGTGCATGCTCCCCAGCTTCACTTGACTTGCTGTGTGTTATGCTTATGCTGTGGGAAATGATTCCAAGAACATTTTCCTGCAATAAAAATCTATGTTATGTTATCTATCTATGTTATCTATGGCAAACCTGTGTCCAGAGCCTGTGCGTGTCAGGTATTTGGGGAACTAGAGCACACCCTGGTGGCCACATAGTATACAAAGAGAATAAATATATATTTAAAAATTTTAAAATAAAGAATATGTTGTCAGTTTATTAACATAACTTTAATAGCTTTATATTTCTGTGGGTGTGAAGGGACCTGTTGGACATTTAATTTATTCACAATGTGGTAATTAAAATTATGAAGACTTCAACAATATTTAAAAAAAATAATTAAAATCTAAATAAGACCTCTCATGCACAGACAAGTAAAAGACTGTGTAAATTTGGACTGATAATCTTTCCATATAAAAAATAAGCAGTTATTATTCATGGTGAAAAAATAAACATTACGCTAGAGATAATGTCCTGTCTGTTAAGTCTTCATTAGGGACACATTTGGACAAATCTTTCTGGTCAGAGTTCAAGTGAATTACTAAAAACATTGAATGTGCATTGCAATGAACAAAACATTCTGAAAATCACAAAAAGACAACAGTAATCAATGGTAGAAGGGAATAACATATGTAAAGGTGATTAATATGAAGCAGTTTCACAGTCTAATTAAAACAAAAAAATATCTATGGCACGAAGACATAGTTGTGCTAGTAGTACTTGAAAATGCACTATTTAAATAATTCTCTGTTTTACAAGAGTGTAGATAATTTCTTGTCTTTTGATTAAAAACTTCTTACTAATGGAATACAAGGACATATAATAAGTCTATCTAATAATAGGAGATTATGCTGTAAGGAAGTATTTAAAGTAATTGATTTTATCCTCTATCAATCACTAAGGTACTACAGTACAGGCCAAAAGTTTGGACACACCTCCTCATTCAATATGTTTTCTTTATTTTCATGACTGAAGGCATCAAAACTATGAATGAACACATGTGGAGTTATGTACTTAACAAAAAAAGGTGAAATAACTGAAAACATGTTTTATATTCTAGTTTCTTCAAAATAGCCACCCTTTGCTCTGATTACTGCTTTACACACTCTTGGCATTCTCTCGATGAGCTTCAACAGGTAGTCACCTGAAATGTTTTTTTTTTTTTTCACAGGTGTGCCTTATCAGGGTTATTTAGTGGAATTTCTTGCTTTATCAATGGGGTTGGGACCAGCAGTTGTGTTGTGCAGAAGTCAGGTTAGTTGGACGATCATTTATTTTTCAACAGGACAATGACCCCAAACACACCTCCAGGCTGTGTAAGGGCTATCTGACCAAGAAGGAGAGTGATGGGGTGCTGTAAATGGTCATGAAAATAAAGAAAACACATTGAATAAGGAGGTGTGTCCAAACTTTTTTCTGACATACATACATATTGGACTATATAGGCTGGAGCTAAGCTGCAACCCTCGCAGGTTGGATCTTTCCCTGGATACATTTTAAGCGAGAGAAATGTGACTGATGAAAGATTTTAAGCTGAATTGTTGAATTGATTTGCACATATAAAGTTTGAGTGTATTCTGTGCATGGCTGCCTTCCACTCCTTTCCTAAGAAATTAAATGAAAGATCCTTTTCCACGGAACCCTATTATGTTTGAAAGGAAGATTCTTTGAGGTGTTCTATATATTGTGGAGATGCTATCTGAGTTTTCAAGATTGATCAGTATTTCTGAATAGAAACAGGGCAGGAGGTATGGAAACTTGAGTAGGTTTCTTTTAGCAAAATTTCTAACTTGAAAGTACTGGAAAAATTGTATTGCTGGGGAGTTACATTTAATGCATAATTAAAATGGAAAAACATTATCTATATACAATTCTCTTTAGTGTTTTAATCCTGGACATTTTCCAAAGATTACATGCTGTGTAGGTTTGAGAGGGTTGAAAAAGATTATAGTGTAGAGCAGCAACAAATAAAAACTACTTTGCCTTAAAGTGCATTCTGCATTGGTTTCATATTCTGAGTGATTGGTGGTGTGCCTTTTTAACAGGAACAACATTAGTGTTGTACCAGCACATGAATGGGCTTTTGAAAGGGCAAATATTTGTGTCAGAGTTAACATGTGCATGTACCTGATAGAAAACAGCACAGCAAATCCCTTCTCAATGGAACACGACTATACAATAGCACCTAATTCTAGTCTGGGAGTGTATGATATGTATAGTCTAAGATAATATCTTAATTGTTGTTTTAACAATGTGAAAGATGAAATTATCGAATATGTCACTCACTTTACAAAAAACAATCAAGAACACGGCCTCAGCGTTCATTGTCTCATGTAACGTAATGGGATAGACTACTGCACATGAGTGCACAGTCAGCGCACCACAAGTGAAGCTAGCGTAGCTGCCTAAAACTAAGTGAGCAAACAGTGCCAGGACGTAAACAGGCTTGTAATCTATGTCGTTAGATTTAATTGCAAAATCATCTTCACTCCCGTGGAGGTGCCATGGCTTTGAAAAGACTAATGTTGCTTAAAAGATTGCCATCTGCAAACTATGTCGTAAATCTTTTGTCGTTCAAGACAGCTTGACAACTAACATAAGAGCATTTGTGAATCACAGTTCCAACCAGTTTTGCTCATCACTATTTATTAAGGAAAAAGTAACAAACAAACATACTAAAAATACCCTAAATAGTTTACCGAGTTGCTGCTCATTTCACATTGCCCTTTAGGTCTATACACCACAAAAAAGCAAGACTGGTCGTAGGTCAATGTGAAGAAGTACAGTGGAACCTCGGTTCACGAACGTCTCGGTACACGTACAACTCGATTCACGACCAAAAAGTTCGCCAAACTTTTGCCTCGGTTCACGACCACATACTAGCCAGTTTCCCTTTCGGTTTGTGCACGCCGATGATTTCTGCACGTGTTGCATTGTTCTCGGTCAGACGTGCCTGCCTGCCTGCGTGTGTGTGCGTGAGTGCCTGCCTGTGCGTGTGTGCGTGCGTGCCTGCCCGCAAAAGAAACCCAAGAAATCACAACAGAGAAAACACCTGAAGGAAAACATCCCTCCATCGCGGAGCCAGACTCTCCCTCAAAATTGTAACCTCCTCTCCACCCAGTTCCTCCTCACTTCATGCCAGAACTTGACTCATGCAAGGTTAGTTTTCTTGGTGGTTTATAGTTTTTGTATTACGGATTTTTCAAAAGTTAATTTTTCAGTTCGTAGCGTGAATTGTTGCAATGTTACTTTTCTCTTTTTTCAAATGTTCCTTTTTTCCCTGTGCTTAAAACTCATTTTAAAAAAAGTGTTTACTGTACAGTACAGCGATCGGGCTGTAAGGCTATTAGTGTGAACTCCTGTTTTTAAATTAAAGTTCGGATTTGTTCAAATGTTCCTCTCTGTTCTGAGAGAGAGAGAGCGAGCAAGCGGGTGCTGCTGGGGGGGGGGGGGGGGGTGGGGGGGAGTGCGCGGAGCAGGGAGTCGGGGGGTTTTGTGTCAGTGTTATTCAATGTTTTTACATTAGTTTACTATTACACTGTGCATTCTATGGTGTAATTAACTATATTTGTGCTTAATCTTTAAAAAAAATATATTTACATACAGTTTGTACGGTCTGGAACGGAATAATTGTATTTACATACAATCCTATGGGGGAAATTGCTTCGGTTCACGACCAACTCGGTTTACAACCAGAGTTTTGGAACGAATTATGGTCGTGAATCGAGGTTCCACTGTACAAGCAAACATAACTTAGGCATTTTCTCAGTGCATTTTAGTGAGGAATAAGAAGATAAAAATAACACTTCTGCATGTCAGCCCACATATTGAAGTGTATCCTACAACTACTGGTGGAAAAACCTTAAATATAGATAAACATAAGCTGTAAGAAAGCCTGCCTTCATTGTGGTGGACAGGTTTCAAAATCAGCCTAGTTCAAACCTCTATAGAAGCTTCTTCTGGTGGCGATGGAGTAATTCCCTTATCTCTGGTTAACAAGGTCACTTCAGCAAACATACAGTATGAAAAATATCAAATATGGGAAAGTGCTCATCATGCACAAAAACTGCTAAGTATGACATATGTGAAATGTTTTCTATATACAGTATGTAGACAGAAAAGGGTAAACAATGTTAATTTCAATAGCAATTACTATGATAAACTATTAGAGTTTTAAAAAAGAGTCTATTATATGACAATGTGTGAGCCACTATCCCTCAAGCTAAAAAGAGGTAAGACCAGGTAATCTCTAAATTAATAATGTTCATTCACTAAAGTATAAATGCTATCATAAAACACTGTTCTAGAATTATTCTTTGGTACTAGTATTCACGTTTTCTTTTTGCTGCATAAATGACATTTTATATTTGTTTAAAATTATGCTTTGTTATTAGTGATTATTTTAATATAATATTTATTATATTTATTACTTGCAGAATACCCGCGCTTCGCAGCGGAGAAGTAGTGTGTTAAAGTAGTTATGAAAAAGAAAAGGAAATATTTTAAAAATAACGTAACATGGTTGTTAATGTAATTGTTTTGTCACTGATATGAGTGTTGTTGTCATATATCTCTCTCTCTCTCTCTCTCTCTATATATATATATATATATATATACTAGCAGAATACCCGCGCTTTGCAGCGGAGAAGTAGTGTGTTAAAGAAGTTATGAAAAAGAAAAGGAAATATTTTAAAAATAATGTAACATGATTGTTAATGTAATTGTTTTGTCATTGATATGAGTGTTGTTGTCATCTCTCTCTCTCTCTATATATATATATATATATAGCAAAATACCCGCGTTTGGCAGCAGAGAAGTAAAAAGAAAAGGAAACATTTTAATAATAACGTAACATGATTGACAATGTAATTGTTTTGTCATTGTCATGAGTGTTGCTGGCATATATATATACACTCACACATATATATAAACATATATATACACATCATATATATATATATATATATACATATATATATACATATACATATAAATATATATACATATATACACATATATATACACACACACACACACATATATACATATATACACATATATTAGGGGTGGGACTCGATTAAAAAAATTAATCCAATTAATTAGAGGCTGTGTAATAATTAATCTTGATTAATCGTATGTAATCGCACACGTAAATTTGCCCCAAATCGCAAATGTGTTTTTTTAATTTAAAAGGGTTTTAGTGGGCGACAGAATCAAATAATAGACATGGACATGAATATTGTAAACTCAAGCTCTTTTAATTTCTGAAAAAAAAATGCTTTTAAACTGCATTTGAATTCAAAACAGAAACAAAAATATCATCCCTGGTTAAAATTGGGCAGACTTAAAAATAAAGTGGTAGTTTAAGTACTTTTAAGTACATTTTCAGAATGGTATTGTCTTTAAATAATAATAACCAAAATTTCAACATAAAGTGCAGTTTTTCTTCTTAAAAAAATAAGTCAGAAAGATAAAAGGTAATTTGACCAACTTAATCTTTAAACTCTGAGTAACCTTAGCCAAAATAATTTTGTACATTAGGCTAAAACAGTGTGATCATTGAACATTTTGTAATTAGATGTAATTAGAATTACTAACGGTCACGGAAGTCCAATGATCCCCAGTAAGAGCCACAAAGTCCGCTTTCTGTAATGCATCTAATTTTGCTTGCTTTTCAGTGTGCACAAAACCATGCTTTTATCAAGGCTTCGCTCGGGTAGTTTTTTGAAATGAAATTTTCCTCCGATCAGTCGTAGGAACGCGCTTCATTCCGACTCTAACATTTTTGTAGCTGTGATGTGTGCATCAGTGTAATCGATGTACCAGGAAATCATGCATTGACAAAAGTTCCCCTTTGCTTGGAATTGAAAATGTGATTAAATGCGTTATTTTTTGTTATGGAGTACATGCATCGAAGCTTCTCAGCTGTGCTTGTGCTAAGAAAAGGAAAGATTTTAAAAATAACGTAACATGATTCTGCGTTAACCGCATATTTTTTCATACGTCTCAAACCAAGGAGATGCGAGGTTAAAATGAACCAAGAAGCGCGCGTACATACTCAGTACATCCCCTCTCGGGAATCGAACCTCGGATGTAGGCGATAGAGGCGAAGCCTCTACAATCGCACCACGGTGTGTGGCTTATCTATTTGAGAGTATGTAGATCGGGGTATATATATATATATTCGCAGCGGAGACGTAGTGTGTTGAAGCTATGAAAAAGAAAAGGGAACATTTTAAAAATAACGTAACATGATTGTCAATATACAGTAATTGTTTTGTGAGTGTTATGGAGTGTTGCTGTCATCAAGGATTCGATTATCATTATTTGTTTCAATCAGGGTCGTATTTGTACGATGTGTTGTGTTCAAGTTACATTCCGTGTTTGTCAATCGTTGTAAAGATAAGAGGTTTCATTTATCGATTCGTTTCTTACTGCATCAATAAACAGCTCGTCTTCCTCTTTATCTGAGATGTGACACACTGCATGCACGGGTTTTTTTTTACACTGTCTTCCTTTAGCAGGACATTCACTTTTTGCACCGTGTGCTTTGTTTCTGCAGTAGCTGCACTTATGAATATGCTTGTATGTATCAGACGCTTCATATTTTTTTGCTTCCTTCTCAATTGTGTAATTCTGTTTTTGTTCAGCGCTCTTTGGAACTGTTGCTTTCTGTCTGTGCACTGCGTCAGTTCACGTGAGCCACTTGGTGTTCTTGCATCGAAGGTTCCCAGCTGTGCTGGTGCCATCTCGTGTTATGTCCACGGCTGTATGTAATGTCAGCTAAGACCCGACACTTAAAAGTTTCTCTCACAGTTTCGCTGAGTTTGTGCCAAACACCACCCTGACCAACTCATCTTCCTCTGCATAAGCACAGTCCTTCACCCGTGAATATTTAGTGGCAGTGTTTCTATTGGATTGCCGCTGACGGACGGCCTTATATGGGCAGGCACTAAATTACAAACGCCAGCGGCAGCCTGTCTATGAACTTAATTTAAAGTTTAGGTTTACACCGTGCTTTGTTTCCGTAGTAGCAGCACTCATGAATGTGGTTGTATATGTCACTCGCTCGCTTCTTATTGTTTCGCTGCCTTCTCAATTATATAATGCATGTTTTCTTCAGCGGTTTTTGGAGCGCTTCCTGGTTTTCTACGTACTGCGTGATTACGTGGGAGGCGTGATGATGTCACACGAAACTCCGCCCCCACGGCTTTCGCGCTCATCTCCATTACAGTAAATGGAGAAAAACAGCTTCCAGTTATGACCATTATGCGTAGAATTTCGAAATGAAACCTGCCCAACTTTTGTAAGTGAGCTGTAAGGAATAAGCCTGCCAAATTTCAGCCTTCTACCTACACGGGAAGTTGGAGAATTAGTGATGAGTCAGTCAGTCAGTGAGTGAGGGCTTTGCCTTTTATTAGTATAGATTATTAATATAATTTTATTTTAATAAAATTTCTATACCTTACTTTTTATGTATAAATATTTAATGTTTTGGCAAGTTACTTTGTGCTGATAGATTGAATGTTACTATTCTAATGTAGTTTGAATTAATTTGAAAAAGGTCTTACTGAAAGGCAAAAGCTAACATTCAACTGTAAAACAAAATGTTGTTTGTGTTACCTTGGTCTAACTTTGGCAGCATGCAATGCTGCAGTATTCTGCAGAACTGCAAAATGTTTTTGCACGACTTCCAAGATTTTGAATGGTTATCCTACTTTCATTAGTACAACACCTTCACCACATAGTTTGGTAAGTTTTGTTTTCTATCCTACAGCTCTGTTTTTGATCTAATCTGTTCCAGTGTACTGAGAGCAGATTCTAAACATGTCTGCAGTACATTAAAAGTATTGTTCTGCATCTAACACATTTTATTCACTCCTAAAACCAAGGTCCTTGAGTGCTGTTTTAGACGTTCTCATTAATGCAAATGGAAAACAAACAATAAGTGTCAGTCTTACATGGCTGCTGACTTAATCCAATGCCTTAAACAGTAAGGCATAATTAAAAACATACACACCACCTTTATTATATTTTTCTGTATCTGTAAAGGAGAAACAAATACTTCATTTAGTTTAAACCCATTTATTTTCCAAGCCATACACTCAACTGGCATCTAACAATATTAACTTCTCACACTGTCTTTTTTGCACCAACTGCATTTTGTAACTAACACAACCCATGTATCATGCAGTTTTCTTTATAATGCTGCCCTTTATTGTTTGTTAACTTAGTAGTTTCCTGGTAAACATCCACATACAGAATTAAGTTTCAGTGAATAAAAAATCCGCTAAATAAAAGAAATGCTTAAACATAATTACAACTCCACATTTAGTATGTTCTATTATTTCAATTGTGAGACAGAAATAGACTTACAGTTCCTCAAGCTATAAAAAACAGAGATGAACAGTTACAGTCTTCTGGCCTCAGGGACCAAAAAGTGATTTAGCTGGGGGGGGGGGGGGCATAAAAGAATGGTGTGTTTGGTGTGCTTAAGCAATCATAGGTGATTTTGTCTAGGCTTCATATGTGCATTATTGGAAATGCCAAGTGTGTCTGGGTTTACTTTCTTTATGAACATGTCAGTTTCTACACACAGAGAACCCTGTTTTTGTGAAGGAATGTGTTTTCAAATATTCCTTTTGTTTAAAGTCTGCAGTATTCATTTACATGTGCTGAATCAAAAGTGCATCATGCTTTACAAAGTTACCAAGAGAAAAAAAAGCAAAAATACTAATAATAGTGTAGCAAATTAAGGATTTAGTCTTATATCATGGTTTATTTTATGGTTTGCTATCTTAACAAGCACTTGCTCACCCAGCTGTCAGTTCTAGACTGAAGACAAGACTTCTGTGCAGATGTTTCTCTTTAACATAATGTACCAACATAGGATTTTGATGACTCATATTTGCATAATGATTGCCTGGGTAGCACTATGATTTTTTCCTGCTTAGATGGGCTGTTGCTATAATAATACAAACCTATATATCACACCCTGAATGTTTAACCCAAGTTCAAATATTTATTTCAAATATTAAAACTTTATGTTTTGGCCTATTTGACAGAAATTTTTTTAAAGTTTAACAGTATTCTACATAACATGTAACCCTATTTTAATGGCTGATTGTTAGCCTTGCCAACCGATGTTTTATGCAATTAGAGAACCTACAGGACAGTGAGAAACATCTGTGCTTCTCCACCTACCTTAATTCTTCTAGTTCTTTCTTCCTCTTCATTTCTTCTTTTTCTTTTCGCTTCATCTCTTGAATTTGGGCTTTTTTCTCATTTCTTTCTTCTCTGTCTCTGCATTCTTTCTCAGCTGCCAGATCAGGGAAGCGTTCTTCTTTTGTCTTTTCCAACCTGTTTACAATTTCATTTATCTTCTTTTCTACTGCTGCAATCTTTACCTGCAGAGAAAACGCAAAGCACACACTGATGCCAAAATCCATAAAAATCAATGATATTCATGCAATAACATTTGAAATTTATACCAGCAGACATTTTTCTTTTTAACTTAGTTTTATCCAAAGTAGAATATTTTAATCTATATTTTAAATTTGTCTTAAAACAAAACCATAAAAACCTATCAGAAAATGCAGTATTCCCATGGCCACATGATTTCCCTGCTCTCCTCTGACCTACAGTCAATGTTATATTTGTTCCAGCAACTAAAGTTGATAGTGATCAACTAGTGGATATGCTAGGTAAGCAGCATCCAAATCCCTGAAAGTTTGGCATACTGTGAACACTGCACGTTTTGAGGTTACATCCAGTCCATTTTGAATCTCCTGACAAAGGAAAAAACACCATACATGCTGAATAGTCCTAAATCCTATCACTTTTGGCAGATTTTTCTGAATTGCCGTAATCAGCATTGATTAAAAGTTCTTCTAGTTTCCCGTTATTCCATAAACCTGGTGCGATGAGAGCCAAATAAACTCAGTGTTAAAGCACTGAGCTGGGCAAACATTAGTAAATGCATATAAATTTAACCAAAACATAGTCTTGTAAGTACCTAAATAAGAGAGTGTGCCACAATCAGGTTGTAATCATGTTAAACAGTGATGTTTCTGACAGAATAATCTCTCATGCACAACATCTATAATAGCTATTTGACAAAATAAAAATATTCCACACCACATCAACAACAAAAGAACATATGCTATGATGCATGTTTTCACTTTCTATAAAATCATTTGATTCAGAACACAAAATGCATTAAAAGAGAAAACTCTTCTTTTATTTAAAAACTTTCAAGTATATAGGCTGTTTTTTTTTCTTATTAGTGTTTCAATAACTTTTCATGGGATAGTGGTAAGACTTATTGATCTATAATTAACAGGATCCAATTTGTGTCCCCCTTTGGAACATTGGTATCACATCTGGAACATTCCATTGATCATATATTTCACCTTCCTTAAATGACTGCTAAAATATATGACTAATAAGTGTTTATAGATGCCTTTTTTCCTTTTCTTTTAATAAATTTGGTAAAAATCACACTAGGTCCAGGGATTTTATTAAAAACTAGCCTATGTTAGAAAGTCTCTGAAGTGATACCACTTATTTATTGTTACAGTGTTTTCTAGATACCGCATTATGGCCACTAGGGGGTGTTGAAGCAACCCAAACACATCTCTACAGAAATATGTCTTGGGTTCAAAACAAATACTTTTTATTTTACAAAATACATTTAACAGGTTTCCTTTCCATACTGCCAGCACAGCAATATAGTTCTCTCAACTTCTCTCTGGCAAGTGTTGTCCACCTCCTCTCCCAACTCTAACTTCCTGGTTGAAGTGGAGGGCTTTCTTTTAAGCTGCAAAACAGAATTTCTTCTGGTACCAACAGGGCAGTCTGATGGGACCACAACTGCCATGCAGCTTTGCAGACATCCATACTGGGCTATACCAAAAGGGATGCTGCCACCCAACGTATGGGGGTAATGACGTGAATATGGGAGGCAGTTTCCCATTGTCCCTTAAATGTGGTCTCCCGACTGGGAAACAGCCTATTACTTATCCCGGTTGGGATGCTCCATCCAATGTCTCTTTCCTGTATAGTAGCATCTCAGCTGGGTATGTGATTCCCATCTATGGCTGCTGGAATCTCTTTTGTACCATTCATTATGTTGGCCTCCAGGCTAGGTCAGGGAAGGAATTCCATCCCAGCTAGGATGTAGGTCAATCCACTGCACCATAAAGTCTGATCTCTTCATATTATAAGTCTTCTTTTTGGGATACATTTGTGTGTTTTCAAAAATTACGTTAAATATTACCATGTTTTTATATTTTTACTTAAAACATCAATAACTTCTGCTTTTGTACTTTGTCTTTATTGTTTGAAAATTTGAGATCCAGAAAGATGTTACTATGTGTTGTGCTTGAAACAAACTGGTGAGAAAACAGACATTTACCGTTAGAACATTCCAGTTTCTTCTTTTGCATTTCCGGCAGGGGCATCCCAATTAATGTTTGTAAAGTTAAAATCACTTACGATCGCTTTGTCCGCACATCTCTTATTTGACAAAATAATTTGCTATTATCCAAAATATCAGAAATTGGCAGTGTGTTGCAAACTCCAATAACCAGATCTCTGGCATTCTTCCTTATTGGCTTAAACTAAAGTGATTTTGATATCTTCCACTTTTCCATCTTGTATTTATTGGCATGACTGTTGTTTTTCACATATAGTGGCACACCTCCTCCCTTCCTTCCTTGTAAGTCTTTCTTGAAGCATATATAGCCACTAATGTCACAGTTCTCTCCAACACCTGCATTTAGCCACAACTTCGTGATTTCCTACAATACCATAGTCCTAAGTCAATACTGTTGCCTCTCATTTGTGCATTTTATTTTCAATGCTCCTTGCATTGAGGAGTAAACATTTCAGACAAGAAAAGCTACTTGTATTTTTGGTCATGTTTTCTTTACATCTGGTTGGCTTTTTTTTATCTGTCTTCTTTTCTTCCCAGTCCCCTACAATGTACTTGAAACATTTGTACATTGCCCTAAAGATTCCAGATGCTCCTAGAATATTTTCCTCTTTCTCCTGTACATGTCTACCATTGCATTAGTAAATAAAATGTTTACAGTGAAGTGCATTCCAGATGCTAGGAAAAAAAAAGTTTTTGTTTGCACAATGCCTTAAAGTATTATGACTGAATATTACATTTTGTTCATGTGGTGTTGTTTCTTTTTAGATGCAGGATGAATTTTAGAGAGAAAATAACTTATTTGGTTTAGACATTTATTTTGCTTCCAAGTTCCCTGAATTTCTTTCGGCAAGGAATGGTCTTTCCAATATCAGTTGTAGGATCAGGCACTGATCTTTCCAATACCATCTGTATAGCTTTTTATAGGAAAACAGTGAAATATAAAAAGTGTCCAGGTTTTCTAATCAGTGTTAAATTGTTAAATAATTTCAGTATCATTGGAAGGTTGCTTTTCACAATCATGAGAGGCTGCCATTTGCCCCAGACACTTGCAGCCCCAAATCACAAAATGTTGGAACGTTATGGAAAATGCATAAAAAAAAAAACCACAGTGATTCCTAAATTTATTTTAACTTTTATTTTATAGTGCTTGGTATCTTCAGCGCCAAAACGTCTTTCAAGTGTTGTGAAAAGGAATGGTGAAGTGGTGAAAATCTTACCGTCCCAACTTTTTTTGGAATATGTTGCAGGCCTGAAATGCAGGAATGGGTGTATATTAACAAGTTCATCTGACCAGGAAAAACATGAAATATATTGGGTTCACACTGTCTGCAATTAAATAAAAGTCAAAGTAATTTTAGGAATAACTGCATTTTTTTATCAGCATTTTCTGATTTGGGGTTGTACTTTAAAAATATATGGTCTTCCAAGAAACTTTCCTTGTATATCCACTTTAAAACAGGAAAACTCTCAGGCTTTACAAAAAAATATTAAAAAGAAAACAAAACAATCATAACAGCAAAGTTGGAAAGATTAATTTCATCACAGATTTTTGCCACCCTATTTTTTCAATGGGATATCAGGCCTTTACGATGACTAGAATCTAAATGTAACCTCTACCTACAACAATAACGCATGACCAATGCAACAAAGATGGTTGGGGGCACTCTGTGATAAGTTTTTACTATTATACAAATAAACACATTTTTAGACAAATTATAACAATTGCTGATGGTGTAAGTAAGCAACTTTAGCTTACAAGAAACCACAAAACGTTTTGCACAATACAGCATTGAGGGCAATCAGACTTCTTCCAATAATAGTCAAGTCTCACTGGAATAGATTTTTGTGAATACACTTTTGATAAGCACTTATTTAAAATGTGTGCAACCTCAAAGCATGAGTCACTACACATGAACATTCTGTACTTTGAAATGAGCACATTCAGTAAGTACAGGTATTAAGGCTTTCGATTTATGCTTGGCTTAAAGCCTAGTTGACCACAATTGTGTGTTTTTCATTTTATTAAAACGATTATAGCTTGACTTGGCGCAAGTATTTGAAACAAATGACTGCATGCTCCTACTGTGATGAAAACACCTAACCTAAAAACAAATCAATATAACTTAGAATATGATTGAATGCTGAACACATTAATGTGCCTCAAAAACATATAATAAACTAAACTACCGCTAGTCATGTTTATATGTCAGAAGACAATGCTGTACAATGACTGACTGACTGTGAATTTTGTCAGACAATACAAAAACAAACTCTACAGTTTACAAAAGCACTACAATCTTTTGTGCATAACATTTTTCTAGCAACTAGAAAAACTGCTTATCAGACAAAAATACATAGTAACTAACCTCTTTTTGTACATGAAATCCTATCTGTCCCACATCCATGTCTCCTGTTTTTTTCAAGTTTGTCCATGGTGTATACACAATGTTGATGTTGTTGGTTTTGCAGCCTGTCAAAAATATTACGATTTACAGAATATCTGTCAATGGCTTATCTAAATTAATAATAAACTTAAAAAACAAACTATACTATTAGTATTAATAACACTGCAAAATTAATGAGCTTTGCTGCATAAACTGACTGCAAGCATTTGAACCCCCCCCCGACAATATCTCTATTTGTAATAAAGTGGTAACTCCTGTATCTTATTTACTTTAATGAAATAAATTAGAATAGCCATATTAGTATTGTTGCAGTTTAGATGACCTGTCTCTCCTTACAGATTTAAAATCCATTGTGTTTACAGCTTAGAATGCAATACCTTGTATACTGTTGTTCTTTACCAGCTGTGCACAGTCAATCAATACTTCTTTTGGAATATCATCTATTGTTTGCCCCTGCAATAAAGTGTTGAGAAAAGAGCCTAAATTACTGGTATTTTGTTAGAATTTAACATCATAAAGATTTTAACATGCTTTAAAATAAGCTTTCTTATAAGCTTGACAGTGGAATAACTCAGTAAAGAAAAGTTTTAGAATTCGGGGTTGCCAATTCACTCCCTGGGAAACATGTATGATGATTTGGGACTGTTTAAATTCCAGTCTCTTTCCTCTAAAATTTTCATTCCATCTTCCTCTTTCTTCTTTTATCTGCAGCTCAGAGTTCTCCTCACGACAAGTGAAATTTGTCTATCTGCTTTATTACCAACACACTCCTCTGTACAACTTTGCTGCCATTTTAACTATTCCTGTTAAGCATGTCTTTCTTACTGGAAGGGTGCTTGTCATTATAAGCCAGAAAAGGGCCTTCCTTCACCTGATCCTATGCATTGGTGTACTATTTTTTAAAAATATAATCACTAGCACATACAATACCATTTTGTTCAGAGGACTTATTTTACTCCTGGACTGAGTTTTGCACTAGAACTAGAGTCTGACTAGCTCTGTAAACTTTAACTGGTCACTTAACATTTTGGGAAGTTCCTAGCCAATATTCTGGGACTGTCCTCCTGTGTTGCTCTCTAGTTATCTACAGTATTTCCTCATATGGTGCTACTATTCTATGCAGAATGATTCCTTGATCTCCTCAATTATTACTTTGTTCATATTTATCTTCCTTTTCCTTTTGTATTTTTCATAGATTACTTTTTTCTTTATGTTCATTTTCTGTCAAACTCTTATTAGCCTTGGGTGGAAGAGTCTGGCTAGTACCACTTTTAATGTAAGACTACAATAACTGAGGGATTTTCTATGTTAAATAAATAAATAAATAAAGTGAAATCAGTGGCACATCTAGCCCCCTTAACCCCAACAAAGACAGACAGGACACAGGTTTTACTCCACACAGAACACGGTTTGTTTACAAGTGCACTTTCCAGCACTTGGAAGGTAAAACACCAACACAGTCCCTTTGCTGCCATCTCCAGTCCTCCAGAAAGGCTTTGTCCTCTTCCTCCTGACTCTAGCTGTTGAGTCCTGTCGACTGGCCCCTTTTTATAGGGCACCTGAAAGGACTCCAGATGCCCAGTGAACTTCTTCCGGCAGCATTTCCAGCTGTGGTGGAAGTGCTGCCAAACAGGGCCTTGCAAATGTCCATACAGCCCCTGGCAGGGGCAACGGGCCCCAACAAGATTGAGCTTCTATGCTCATGATCCGTGACTCCACTGGAAACCAAGAGGGCTGCCTTTTATTGATCCGGGGGAGAAACGGTCTTGAAAATACTCTCTCCTGTGGTCCTTCCATAACTTCCCAACCGGTCCACCACTATATATATATATATATATATATATTGCGCTTTTCTATGTTATCATTTAGCCTATTTGTTTCTCTCTCACTCTCTCTCCTGACTGAAGGGCTGCTTTATAAAAGGGGCACAGTGATGCCGTCTCCCAGTTATTTGTGAGGGGTTGGGGGATTTGAGTGTGGGTGGCAGGAAAGACAGCCAGAGAGTTTCTTATATGGTTCATCTTCTCCTTGATACTACACTGCTTTTCCAAACCAATTTCAATAAAAAAAATCAGTTAAAAAGAATACGTAGTGGTTGCTAATACCATATGCACTAAATATATATATAAGTAACAGAAAAAAAAAACAACCCATTAATTACCAGGTGACATACAGCACATTTCTTAATTAAGTAATAAGAATACAACCTTAACACAAAGAATGAACATTGTAGAAACCGCTGACATTATTAAATTAACAAAATCCCGGGAGCTTGGTGTCTAGTACTGGGTGAGTGACAAACGATTTATTCTTACCTTATGCAATCTTAAATAAACATGAGCAGAGGACAATTTATCAACATGAAACCTAAAAAGAAAAATATTACAGCTTTAAAAACAAAAACTATACAAAGCTACGTTGAAATAGAATCCTTTTTAGAAAGATTGATTTCTTTTTGTTTTACCTATATTTATGCACAAAATAAATATTCAATCACTTTAAAAGTACTAGCAAATAATTGAGTTGGTCTAAGCCATGATAGTTTCAAGCACAGATCTAAACCAAACGTCTGTGTAAGCTCTAATATCAGTGAGCATTTTATGTTTACCAAAATCATTCACACTGTATGGGCACTGGTAAAAATGCCTAGTTTTACTACTTCTTTATCTGCTTAATAGAAATAAATTTATCATTTTATATTTCTCATTTTCAGATTGGAATATTCCATATTAGGGCTTTGAAGAGCTGGCGGAACTGAGCACTAAGACAGAATCCACCTAAAATTAAGACACACTCACTCACAATTGCACTTGTCAATATACAGTATCAAAGTCAACAAGCCAACATATCAAACACCTTTAGTGTGTATGAGGTTAATTATTGCACCTAAAGAAAACCTACACAGAGATAATTACAGCATGCATCGCATTGTCTTTCTTGGTATTTATACCTTGAACTCTTGAATTATGCGCTGAACAGTGTGGCATAATTTTGCAACTTAGCAAATATAAAATGAATCATAATTTCAATGCAGAATAAATGGTTGCACAGCAGTAGTTACCTACCAGATATCTTCAGGCCACCCATATTTAATAAGGTCTTCATCTAAAAAGTAAATTGGAGCAGTTTAAAATCAAAATGCTATAAAACAAGTATTACCAAACCATTAAAACACTAGAAGGATATCATAGAGACTTCCCTGGGAGCCATACAGAGCTAAGTACACCAGTGCCATTCACCTACAGAAACTGAATTACTTTCACACTTCACATTTAACTTAATTCAAAATAATAGTTACACACTCTTATTATTTAATAAATGGTCTGATGTCACATTAAAATTTAAATAACATTACATTTCATTATTGAAAACCATAGCTTTTCATATCTAAATTGTACAATTAAAAAGGTCCATTTGCCAAAATGTGCCCTTGCCTAATAGTGAGCAGTAATTCAAAGAAACTAATCAGGTCATAGGATTGACATAAGAAATGTAATAAAATGTTCAAAGCTCTACCTTGATAAAAAACTACTGAAACAATTAACTGAAATGTATCACTGCAGGTGTATATTTTAAAGTAGAATCTGACTGCTGTCTAATAGTTAAGAAACATAAGCACCTTGTTTTATGTGCAAATGTAATTTAAAAGACTTGCTTTTTCCAATCCACTTCTAGTTGTGAATAATATAGCTTATTTTTTTGAGTTTACAGTAAAGCAAGGCAACATTTGCATTCTTACAATTTTACTGGAATATTGTTTGCTTCAAAGAAATGTTTGATGTAAGTGCAGCTACATATATGAACACACTGAAAGAAGACTTGGAAAAGTAAATGTGTTTTTTGAATTAAAATGTCATCACACTACACATTTGGAGAATAAAAAAACTATATATTTAGATATTCACATACTGTAGTTTATTGTATGTACCAGATTGTTTCAAGTGTACTTAGATGTATGGTTTTGAGATTCTCTGTGTAATTTAGAAATATACCCATTCATCCACTTACTGAGTCCAATGAACTAATGTTTTTCATTTGAAGGGGAAACACTGAACATGTAATGTAAAATGTGAAATCAATCAGGGAGGCAGTTCATTTCAAGAGTCACTCGCACAACCACATTCACTTATTTTTTTTTTATTCAGCTGTTTTGCAATTCTTGTGTGTGTTTGATGGGGTTTTGTCATTTTAAAACTTCTATGTTTCTGTAAAAACTAAAATGGCCCCGGGCACAAATAAAGTACTTGAAAAGTATTTGAAAAGGTAGCTGTTTTTGAGAAAATCAATACTATCTATGTGTCATTACTAAAGTGTCTAAACCTTTTTGATGAAACATGATTTCCTTGAAAGAAAATTAGAAATGAGTTCATAAATCAACTGCATTAGGTTTATAATGACTTTACACAGTAGATACCTTTTGAATACTCATGTAGAAGGTAGGAGTATAAAAGCAGTATAGATATCTGGAGTTCCTTGGTTATCACTGCACTGTAACATTGAATTCTATTAAAGTAATATATTAGCAGTATTTTCTTACTTTATATTAGGGGTAATACACTAATCACTTTTCCTTTCTCTTTCCATAATTCTAATTTTTACATATGTTCCATAAGCACCTCATTTTGGTGTGACGCATTCCATATAAAGTCATACCAGATTGCTGCACAGAACCTAATACAAAGATTAGTATTTCATAACACCTACCAGATAGATATACTGTTAATCAAGAACCTTACTGGAAAAGTGATCATTTAAAGACTGTCAGCCTGAATATTATCCATTGAACTGTTGCAAATAACTAGAGTATAACAAATACAATATTTTTTTGTGTATAGCTTTGTTTTGACTTCTTTAACATATGGGTTAACTGGACTAGAAATCTATACATAAGCTTTATTAACAAAGGTTTTTTTTTTTTTTTTTTTTACACGTGTTTTATCCTCTACTTAGCTTATTTTTAATATTGTACAGGCATCAAGATAAGTGCACAAAATTATTTTTCGCTTAAAGTACACAGCCATCTCTACTAACAGAGAGTGGTACCTGCAAACTGTCTGAAATGTAATCATTTTTGGACCTCCAAAAGTGAATTAGAGGCAAAAAGAAGTCGCCAGAATACTTGAACAAGCACACTGATTTTTAAGCCAAATTTTTGAGATGTCATTGCTTCCATTACCAAGAAATTAAACATTAAATAAACCAGAAAAAAAGATAAATAAGCCACTAGAGATTAAAAAAAGAGGTTTGGCATTTTCCAACATGTGCTTCTTCAATTCTGGGTTTGGGTTAAGGAAGCCAGAGACCATCTCAGCCTCACTGACCACAAAACAAGTATGAACCACAGAAGTGGTGCCCTTGTAAACACACAAACACCCACACTCACTTAAAGAGGTCCAATCAGGTGTACAAATTATAATTTATTACAGGATTTATTACAGACAAACTAAACTGAGTAATGAAATGTGTTATATTTTATTAAGATGACAAATGTACATTACACATTGGTTATGAACTAAAGTAGGACACTTACTTTCATATTTGTCTTTCCCCATATAGATCGTGTAAGGAGGTGCCACAACTAAAGTAAAACGAACACAAGAACCTTTGTATCACAAATGTCTTTCAAAGCTACCAACATAAGAACAAAATAAAATCTTTCACTTTAGAATTGGGTTGTATTATATCGCATATACAACAATAACAACATAAAACAAAACTTTGTGAAAATTTTACGCCGTGAGTCAGATTTTATTTATACAAACATATAAATATATTACAGGCAATAATCATGGTTAAAAAGTACACCTCAACCAAGAGTTAAACTATCACATCGCTTTCATAACTGCATACACTATATACCACTAATACTGTGGTTATTAGCATCGACAATAAATTCTCATCTTTATCCTCTTTGCAAGCCATTCCATTACTAACAGATATTTAAAATTAAATGTGGCAAGCCAAGCTGACCAACAGAATTTAGCGAAAATACATAGATTTTCACGTGAAGTAGAAATTTGAAGCTTTAGCATATGATAAGCCCATGACAATGCTCCGAAAAGTTAAATGTCTGAATACTAGGGTTATACTAAAAAAAAATGAAAGTTACAAAGGGTACAAACAAAAAATATGAATATAGAGGTGCCCTCACCATTGCTGGTAAAATAGAAAACCATTATGAGAAAAAGATGGAAAACAAAACAATTATACAAGAACTAATAATTATTGTGAAAACAAGACAAACCGCTCCTGTAAAACGCGTGCAACAACGAACACATTAAAACCGGAAGTAGACCTTCCAATGAAAGGGATGTGATAGCCGCAAAGATCCATGGGATTTAGAGTTTAACAACGTTAGACGATATAGCCAATAAATCATTCAGTCATTCATACATTTACTAAATAAGCTTATCCATGGCTGGGTCGCGAATCTGCTGAGCCTGTCTCCAGCTAGCTTAGAGTGCAAAGCAGGAACGACCTCTGCACAGGGCGGCAATCCATTGCAGGTTGAACAAACATCAGGGGTCAATTTAGCATCGCCAATCAATCTAACCTGCATGTCTCCTGCCTCTAGAATTTACAAGTACTGTATATTTTATGTGCCTATTTTAGATATATTTAATTTAGGCATACAAGTCTGAAGAATGCAACGCTCGTTATGAGTACCTTGGGTGACTTGACTAGACGTCCCTTTTTTCCTCACAGTCTGTTTTTCAGAAAATTATCCCATTTAATTATTAAAATATAACAAAAGAGTACAGTTTTTACCATACTGGCTGAACTACATCAATGTGCACGTAACTCTAAGGGGATACGCTCTTCATTTTCAAGTAAGTCTAATAACACGGACAGAAACTAAAAAGGGGACGAAGTTTGATCGCTTGATTAATATGTGTCCTGGTCTGGGGATTTGAAAATCTGGCGAACCTAATATAACCCCGCCATTTCTATTATGTGATACTCTTCAGGTTTCGTTTTCCGCCTCATGCAGTAGTTTTGGTTATTAAACCGCTATAATTAATTTCATTAACACGCTGAAATTAAAGAATAACGAGCAGCAACTCATAAAAGTAAGGATTACAAATAACAAGATTATTTGTGTGAAAAATAAGGTAAATTAAAAATAACCTTGCACATTTAAAAATAATATAATAACGCGTCCCCTTCATTTTCATAGCTTACTACCTACACAATTGTAATGATATAACAGACTAATGCGCGCCAACCCTGGAAAGTTCTGACATGATGTTAACTCAGATGCTCTTCCTGGTTGTAGAGGAAGGACAGCCCGATTGGCTAAGAATGAGCCAATAATATATCATTATGTGAAAGTAGACCGTGTTCTACAGCCCAGTTGTTGTTGTTCCTGTGGCGCGCAGTTTGAACAGAGTACAAAAAACCGGGAATAGAGCGGTGTTCTATCTTATGAAAATATAAGAACCGGCGAATTACAATCTTAAAGACTGGTAAGAGCGTCAACAAAACTAAAAAAAAGAAGGCTCAGATGGCATTTGACTAGCCAGTCTTTGGACTTTTAAATTATTTTGATTTTATCAGTGCGCGTTTATCTGAAGGCAGTAGGCTATGTCCTTACATTTTAACTGCAATGTGGTATTATATACATCCTATTGACCGGAATGTTTTTATCAGTTTGCATTGCGGTACACGGTATAACAAGACTGAATATTGTATTGGTGTTAAAATATTCTCATTTGTTAAAAAAAAAAAAAAAAAAACGCGCCCAGTAGTTATTCGGGGTCTCCTTTAGTTTTGTTAGAAGGGCGGTTGTGATATTCGTGAATAACTCCTGCCCACGTGTTTTGTTTTTTTAAAAGCGTTGTGTAACCCCAAACCATTTTTCGCTTGTTGTCGACTACGAAGGGTTTAAGCAAATTGCACAAGTATATTTTTTGCTGAAAACACTTGAACATTTTTTATTGAGCTTGTCAGTCGATGACAGGAAATCTCATAACTGCAACATTTTAATCGCTTTAATGGTACTGCAGTATTTATGTACGGAGTACAAATGACTTGGAATACAATTGTGTTCTCGACCCAGAACTGATAGTAGTGAAAATAGATACGTAATTGATATCCGCCATTGCGGCCTGCTGTCTAAAGATGGTAAGAGATACTACACCTTACATTACTTGGAATACCCATGACCACAAGTATAACGATGCCTAAATGAGTTTGTACTTAAAGAATTTCTCGGCAAAGCTACACATGTATTCTTAAACGTAGTAAACGAACAGGCTATATGTAACTAGCCCAAGCTTAAATAGTGGTCCTTTTTTCTGTAGATTTATTTTAACGATCAACACATTAAGAGCTTTTTCGAAGGACTGTAACTTGTGTACAAAGCATACGTTGTACTGATACGATATTTCTTTAAATCTAAAACGATTTCGTGATTGTCGTATTTGCCGTTGGCCTTTTAGATTATAAGGTTAGTTTTACTTTGTATCGTTTGGCACTCTGCAGAGTAATTATTTAAACGTTTATAATCCAATCATATCAATGACGTTGCTTTCTCTCTGAATCCATGTTTTCCTGTACAGTATATGGTTTGGAGAGAATTTATTCCAGCAGTGTCAAATGCAAGGCTGGAAGAGACTGAGCCTGATGCAGGCCCGTCACAGGGCATACTAGTAACAGTCAATTTTGAGTTGATTGCTCGTTCACCTGAAGTGAGTTGGGAATATTTTAAATTATGTTTGCAAGTAACTCATGTCACAAAGATATTTTTTTTTTTTTTTTTTTAATTATACATGATATGCCTCATGTATGTATAGTACAAGAAAACTTTTCTAATGCCTCATCCTAACAGACCTTTTATTTTTTGCACGGTCAGAAGTTTTCTTTTTGCTTACTCATTATGGTGTATATTTGAGAATAGGGGTGGTGTTTGTTATATTTATTTATTTACCCTCTGTAATAAGCCAAATAAGGGTAGATAAAGTGTTATCCATCTATCTGCAATTAAATGTATAAAGCTCTTAACTATATATATATTTTTTTTTTATTAAAATCAGTTGAAATGCAAACTAGGTAATCTTCTTTACATTCATGTGTTTACATTTCTCTAATAATCTTGGCAATGTTCTGTTTCATACTCCATATCACCATGCATTCAGTATTTATATACTAAACATTCTTTCTATGACAATAATAGTGACATTTTGTGTATTTAGTATTTATAGTGTTCTTTTTTTAATGCTAAGTGATTGCTCTTTCCTTTTTAATGGTATGTTTAATACAATCAATTCACGATACTAACGTTATTTTTTTCCATTTATATTTTTAAACTTAATATCTTTTTCAGAATATAGAAACATGTCCTCTTTGGTTACCCCGCGGAAAAGGAAACGCAATTTTGTTGAATCAGAGGGGTAGGTCTCCTCTTATGTTTGCAGTATTTGGTATTATTTACATTTTTAAAGATACAGTATTCTTTTAATTGGTAGAGGCATGTGCTACAGCTCTCTTTACAGCATTGTCCAATCCATTGTTGGCAAGTTTCATCCTCCAAATTGTTTTGTGAACCCCATAAGCATTTTAAGTGAGATTAGTAGTTTTTTTTTTTTTTTTCTAATTTAATCCTGTATAACACTAAATTTTGTTTCTCATTTTGTAGCTACATGGAAGGCAATCCAACGAAGAGGCTATTGAAAGATTTTGCATTTCCTCATAGGAAAAAAAAATCTGCTTCAATAAGAAAAAAAGGGTCAAAACTTTCTCATGCAGAAAAGGAAAACTATCCATCCCTATGCCAAATGGCTCCCCCAGACTATCCCATTTCGTCTTATGCCCACTCTGTCTTGACTTCTAGTAACCTATATAAATTTCCTTCTGCTGGCTCTGACAAAGACGATTTACAAGAGTCTGTAAATACCAGCTCTTTTTATAGTAAAAAATCAAAACAATATTTAACCCCTCTTGACAGAAAGCATCTTAACAAAACTAAGTCCATGTCAAGTGGAGAAGGTGTGGAGGAAAGCAGAATTCCTAATGCTAATAAACCAAACAAAAAAAAGAAAGCCACAAGGACAAGCAACAGAGTTTCTCAAGGTTTGAAATCACAAAAGCCTAAATGTTCTAAATTATCTTGCCCAGTTCAGCAGAAGAACATATTAGAACATGATACATCAAAACAATATTTGACACCAGCTAATAATCAAAATGAAGTTCAGCTAAAGACATTTTCTAAATTAACCTTTAGTGGTTTGAGTGCTAAGCCCAAGCCCAAGCTTCTAGTGGGAGCTGCCTTTTTTGCAACTGGAAAGAATGCTCGTTTTATGTATAAAAAACCTGTGCAGAAAACCTTCAAACCAAATTTAGGTAACAATAAAAATGCTGAAAAAATTCATCTGAACCAGTCCTTCAGTTATCTGAGAAATAATGAGAATGAACAACAGCAAAATCAGCAGCTACAGTTTCTTCAGAAGCAGAAAGAAAGACTAGATGTAAAGGCTGAAAATGGAGCAAAGAAGGGGCATCTTGACTGTGTAACAAAAAATATCAATAACCATGAAATAAGTGGACAAAATGTTGTAGATAAAAGTAGCTTGTCAGATGAACATGTGCAGCATGGGAAGACCCTACAATTGAAGAAGGAATCGGATGTATTATCAAAATGTTCTGTCACCCAGCATCTGAGGATAGTCCTAAAGAAGCTTGATGAAGAATGCCTGTCTAGTTCAAGGAAAGAGAGTGAAATTAAGGTGATAGAACTGTCTTTTTTGTCTGGTTGTGGGTTATAGAAGACTGATTTAAAAGATTCAAGCTGGTCATTGAATAGTTTGATAGGATTGGCTTTTTTCAGAGAAAGTGCATTGCTGAAAACCTTCAGTTACAGCCACATTACACTTGCACTGAGATAATTTCCAGTTGACAGGTGGATTTGAGATGTGGGCAAGGGAAACTTAAAACACAGGTGTGCTTATAAACTGCATTAACAAGACAGCTTGGCTTAAAATCAAACTAGGACCAAGAGAATATGAGGAGGCAATGCCACGTGCTAAAATCTTGATGTGATTTGACACTATCTGTACATTATGAAGTCAGTACTGTTATGTTACACATTTTTAAAACTGTATTTTTGTAGTTTGCAGTGAGTTTTATAACTTAAAATTGGCTTGTTAAGTTTCTTTATTTCCTCTTGAGGTATTTTGATCTTTATTCCTGTAAATGTAACACTAATTGCATTTCATTCTGATATATTAAAATACAAGAAAGTAATTCTAACTACAGAGAGGCTTCCAAGAAAGTTTTGAAATTAAAATTTTTGGAAGGCAGACAAAGAAGTTTGAATTCTTAGGAGAAGAAAAATTTCACTCTATATAAACCACAATTGTTGGAGAGAAACTCTGTTCTTGATAACTATTAGTAAAGTATACTGTACTGTATACATGATTGTATGATTGAATTTCTCCAATGATTAGTAATAGTTTTTTGTTTCCATATTGTCTCTTGTCACAATTGCAGAAGATAAGCATAATAGCAGAGTTGAGGACTTTTGTGTTTTCTTATTTTGATCACTACAAGTTTTTTTGACAGTAAATTGTCATGTAAACTTTTTTTTCTGTACAGGGTAATGAAGGCATTATGACACGAGAGTCTGACGTAGAGTTTCATAAAGGTATTTTTTTTTTTTTTTTCACTTTCAGAATATTTACTGTGTAGAGGAAGAGTTGTTTTGGACACTGTAAATTAAGATTGAATTGACTGATAATGAAATTTGGTGAACATTATGCAGTTGTTAATCTTAAGAGCTGATTAGGTTTTGGATGAAGTATACATAATTCAGCTTTGATCTTTTTAAAGTTCAAAAATGTTAAAGCTGATATTAAGAACGGCCAAACTACTGCTCAGGAGTACAGAGAATTTGGCTTATACATTTAATACTTTGGAAAAAAGACTTTTGTAATTTGTGAACTTAACTCAGAGTTTGAACTTTGACCTTTTTTGAGTTATTTTTAGCACAATAGTCACACCAGCTAAGCTCTAATTACAAATCGGAGTTAAGCAAATTGTAAATCCATATGGTGGTGTGCTGGGCTACCACTTGTAGGTTTTCAAACCTGGTAGTCCAGGTACCCTTTCTGGCAATCTATTATATCGTAGGGTTGGTGTCAACCTGGAAAACCCAGATGTCAACCAGTTATAGTAAAGTTTATTTGTAAAGTGTTGCTGTATGCAAGTGCATTGCACTCCATCTTCTACTGCAGTATAAACACAAGGATGACAATATTTTAATAAACAGATGATTATTTAAAGGATTATGTTGTGTTGAATCATAGTCATTTTTCAATGTATACAAAAACATTTTAGCAGAATGATCAGAACACTGCATTAGTATTCTCCACTTTAGTGTTCAGGCCTCACTTAGACCTCGGGAATTAGTTTTTCTGTCAAAAACATTACCATTTTGAACTCTGTGTTATTTTAATGTGCAATATGCTCTTTAGGGTGTAAAACACCTTTAGTTGAGCACAGCCTGTGATCTGCATATACCGTACATGTACAACAAAATCTACCATGCCTGGACCATCACAGTGAATAAATAATAAATCTCCTTTTCAAAGTTCTTCTTGTTAGTAAAGATGTGATTTAGCCCTGAAATGGCATGGTCATACTCTGCAGTGTTTGGCCTAAGAATAGAGGCCGTTTTCAAAACTTCCAGTATACAAGAGAGGGAGATATTGTTTTCTATTAGGAGCCCAGAGTATATTAATGATGAGAATCTTATTTTTTTCATGAGATTCTCTAGAAGGGCCTTTTTGAGGTTGTCTGAAGCAAAATCTGTTTGTAATAGTAGTGTAGCCCTCTGATTTCCAAAGGTTAATGACCATTTGTTAAGCAATAAACTTGTGAATTTGTGACAGGAGCATTTTTAAAATATTCAAACTGTTACATATGTGGTCCATAAACTGCTGGATATTTTAGGGAATTTTCTCTGGTGTAATAAAGTTTTACAAAGGACTGCTTCTGGATGCTGTCAGAATACAGCAAGGTATGTTTTCTGACTTGGTTCAGATGCTGGCCCCTCTCTGCAGTCATTGCTGCTTTCTGGAGTTTCCTCCATATTTAATCAGTTGAATTGTTCTTTCAGCATATTTTTTGTAAAACCCAGCTTGCAATTATGATTATGCTCACTTGTAACTTATTGAAGTAGAAATGAACTGGCTTGCCTTGTCCTTTTTTAAATCTATCATGAAGTATGTATTCGTTATTTATTAACATTGCAGAAAACAATAATGGGTAGCAATTTTTGGAATTCTGCCTAGGCTGTGTCAATTTTAAAGCTAATGATATTGTTTCACTTGATTGATTTACAGACTTACTTTGCAATTTCACTATTTTGCTCAGTAGTCATTGTGTGAGGAGACTGTGGTTACAGCAGTCAGATACACTATAAGAAGTTGCCTTTACAAGCAGTGCCCTGTTAAGATCATACATGAACTGTTTTTTTAATCCAATAATTTCCAACCCCCACAACCCTGAATTACATTAAGAAAGTTTGATGATACATGTGTGTATTTTGCATTTTAAATATTGAGGAGTGACAATGCATCGTTTATAGGAAAAGTGTGACATTTATTGAAATTTATCCACCTTTCTTGTATGACAACTGAATTTCTAACTCCGAGAATGTCACTGTACTTGAATATTTTTCATATTAGAATGCAATTTATCTATATCCTTTTTTCTGAAGATGTAAACAATTAAAGTTCAGAAGTGCAATTCCCAGATTATGCATTTGTGCTTCTTTCCCCTCTTGATTGTAAATAATTCCCTCATGCATATCTGGTCTGAAAATATTTAATAACCCAGTTATTTAATCATGTTTATAAAATAGTGTTTTTACTACTGCAATACACTTTAACCTTTTTATTCTTTCGTTCTGTCTCTTTTTTTTAATTTTTTTTATAAATGTTTTAGTATCACCACAAGCAGCATCTGTTTATCCAATTTTCAGCACTCCGTCATCAGTTCAGAAAAGGTAATATGATGTGATCTCATACTGAAGGAAACAATTGTATAACTAATATTTGCAATTTCTCTGGGATTAATAAAGTTTATTTAACCTAAATTCTGATTCTATCTCCCCCACCCTCCCTGAGTTTCAGAATTGCTTTGTGTTGTAAAAATTATAGCATTCTCACTGATGCCTTTCTGGCTATAACCAACAATTTCTTGGTATTTCCATAAGTTATGGCTGTCACATCCCTATATTTTTCAGTCCCTTTCTCTGATAGGCTGAAAATAAAAGAAAGGATGTAAAAGAAAAAAGTATACCAGGAGAAGTCAAACTGGGAAGAGTTTTGAAAACGTGTAACATTTAAAAATATTTTGTGAATGGTGATTGTGAAGACTTAGTAACTTACATTCAAAACTGACACAGTCCTACACTGAGCATACTGAAAGTTTCCAATCTGTATGACATCCACATTTTATGGATGTAGGCATTAAAAATGAAATATTGGAAATTTTGGGAAGAATGTACGCCCTGCATCTGACAATGGGCAGCTTGATATTTGAACCCAGTCTGTCTTAAATTATAATGCTAAAATAAATGTGCAATTAGTATGTAAAAAGGCTTTTTATTTGATAGGCTTAGCACTTCGGCACCTTTCATAATATACATTCTGACATGAAATACACAACGCAGCCATTAATTGAAAAGTATGTTTTAATCATTTTTGGACTGTATATTTTGGACGTTGTTTTGATTTTAAAGTTTGTTCGACCTTTTTGTGGACCGTTCAGAGAAAATGTTTCTTCTGCTCCAAAATTAATAAGAGGATACCGCTGGTTGTCTTGCTTGGTTTTTCTTCTTAGGATACATTTTTGTTTTTCGGAAGCAATGCTGCTCTACGAAGGAAAAAAACAATGATTTAATTGATATCTTTGATTTGTCTTTTTAAGGAAATGTCATCCAGGCATTTTGGCTTCACCTGTATTGAACAGCACAACTCCTTTTCCCAAGAGCTCTTTTCTGAAACCAGTCAAACAAACAAAAGCCAAGAAAAAGAAAGATGGGGAACTAGAACCCTCTGATCAACTTGTCATCGTGTGTAACTTGTTTCTTTCTTGCTGTATATTCACTACTGTTATTTTTTTTTAATATTCTGACATTGACTGGAGTAGACCCAATTACATGATTTAATTAAATATTTAAGTGACAAGATCTGCGTCATAGAATGTACTACAGTGTATTATATAGTTCTTAACAATGAAATTTCAGTTATCAAGTTGATTTATTGCAAAGAATACAAATATTAATTTCTTTGAAATATTTCTTGTTCAGATAACTAAACAGTTAAATCAATAAAAGTAAGACTAATGATGTAATCTAAACCTTCAAGACTATATTTAGTGAAATTTTGCACATACTTTTTATGATTATAGTAATCAGAATCTCATTTACAGTACGATACAATACAAATTGAATGTCCTTCTGTTTTTAACTTTTATTAAGGCATTCTTTTTCTATACTGATTAGATCCAATTCATCCTCTTTTCTCAAGACCGTAATAGACACCTTTGTATGACATCTTCAGTTTCTTGGCAATCTGTCAGATGTATTACTGTTCATTCTGCATTTTAATTTTGGCCATTTTTGAACTCAGAATTGAACTTTAAGAATACGAGTACCTTGGAACACAAGTGAACAGAATAACAGGGTTCAACACTGTTAATGCAATTAGAAAGGTTTCTCTAATGATCAATTAGCATGTACTGTAAACAGGACTAATTAAGGATAAGCTATGGGCATTTACCATTAGGATATTGAAGGAGCTGCTGCTGAAAATTGGGTTTTGTAGCAATATGTAAATAATAAACTAAAAAATAATTAATTTCAAGCAGTAATGTCTTGGCTATTTTTTTAAATCAATTTAATGGTATCTAGATAAAAAGGTATACATTTCTATCAGAAACACATTTTTAGGTGTCTGCAAACATTTAAATGGTGTGTTTTCAATGAACATAATAAGTATACTACAACATGCAAGATAGCATTTTATCACTGTCAGCGTGAATCATCAGAATACCTTTTAGAGCTTGGATTTAAAGGCTACTTGCGATGTTGTGGCTTTGTTATATTTATTAAAGAAGTTACAAACATTGAGTAACATTAAACAAATGATAAAATTGACAAAATTTAAGTTTTTATTTTTATCAAAATGCTTGAATTTTTTTTTATTGGAAGTTGTGACACATTATAATTTACATTTAGTCACAGTTGATACATTTTTTACAGACTTAGACTCCAGTAACTCGGTAATTGCTTCTGATTCTTAATTTGCACTCCACAACCCTGTTTTTAGCGTCACGAGGGCGACTTACACAATATTAGGCAGGTCATTTTAATGTTGCGGGTGACTGCGGTATGTTCATAATTATGTTAGCAGTGATTTATCATTTGCAGTTGCTTTATATTTAGTACTGTTCGAAATAAAAGAACAGGTTGTTAATTTTATGGTAGCAAGGTAAAATTAAAGCATATCTACAGTACTTAAGCTGCAATGCATTAGTTATTCTCTTTTGAGTGTTTACTATTCTCTCTCTTCACTGATGGAATGTATATAAAAAATATAACATTTTGGTTGGCTTTGCTTTGTAATATCCACTAAGAATCCACCTTTTAGCGCCAATTTTCCTTTAATGGGTAAGATTATAAGTGTGTCTTTTGCTGTATACACTTGATCTGATAAATGAAGCTTAATCATCCATTATCCAACCCGCAATATCCTAACTACAGGGTCACGGGGGGGTCTGCCGGAGCCCAAACCATCCAACACAGTGCGCAAGGCAGGAAACAAACTCAGGGCAGGGCGCACACACACCCACACACCAAGCACACACTAGGGACGATTTAGAATTGCCAATGCACCTAACCTGCATGTATTTGGACTGTGAGAGGAAACCAGAGAACCTGTAGGAAACCCATGCAGACACAGGGAGAACATGCAAACTCCACACAGGGAGGACCCTGGAAGCAAAGCCGGGTCTCCGAACTGTGAGACAGCAGCGCTACCATGCTGCCCGCTTAATCATTTTAGTTGTCTATATATGCAAGCATCATTGCTGAGAACATTTATTGGCTTGAGACTGTAGTTACTAATTCAGTTGTTTTAGGCTTTGCATTTATTTGGCATATATAATAATATTTAATATTAGCTGTGTAAGCCCATGCTGTAAAAAACCTGGGCTCCTAGAAACCATGGATTCTGGCACTTCAATCAATCGCATCGGTTGTGCAATAGCAGCTAAGCAAGGTTCTCTTTCCTCGGTGGTTTCATTTTGCCATTGTGCTCACCTCGCTTGTGTATTAGTGGCTAAGTGAGTTTCTCTTTTCTCGGTGCTTTCACTTTGAGCTTCGTGCTGTAGCGTCGCACTTCCGGGCCAGACGGACAGGCACACACACTACCACACGTAGATGTTTATATATACGATTATCTTTTATCGAGACCATCCCCTATTTATTTATTTATTTATTTATTTATTTTCCTTTTTTGTGATTGTTTCTGCTCGTTACCAGAAGTTAGATTTATGTAATTTTAGGACTTTATGAAGATTAGATGATTATTACTTATTTACTGAAGCTGTAGTTAATAACTTTAAAGTGTTTTGAATGAATGACCACATTCCATTATTGTGGGGAAAAAAAAATCAACTTAAGAAATTCTAAATTTTAATGTTTTCTTCCCCAGTGTACATAAATACCATTCTCTATGATTAAAGTATAAAGATGAAATAGTCCTTTTCTTGTCCAAACTAATTTCTGTTTGTTTATTTATTTATTTATTTATTTATTTATTTATTTATAAAGGATGCAGGCCAGAAGAATTTCGGTGCTATTATGTGCAGTTCTTGTGGTATGGTGTATACTACTGGCAGCACAGAGGATGAATTGCAGCACACCCAGTATCATCAGAGTATTCTGGATAGAATTAAATTTGTGGTATGTCTCTGTTCATGGGGTTTCTTGGATCCTGTAAAAGTGATATGCATCAATGAAAACCTTTTTATTGTAGCATCTAAATTATATAGTAATGGTGAATCAAAATGCATATTAATTAAATATCTTTATCAGTCGGCAGTAATTTAATCATACTGGTTTTTCATTTATTTTTAGGGCTGGAAGAAGGAAAGAGTTGTTGCTCAGTACTGGGATGGAAAAATAATTCAAGTCCTGCCTGATGACCCAAAGTATGCTGTTAAAAAGGTACTATTTTATCATCGTGATGAAATATTTTAATTTATACTATATGGTATTATAGTGTCACTTAAACGAAAAGCATGTGACTGATGTATATGTTTCTGTACAATGCTTGCAAAAGTTTTTAGATTATTGGTCAATATCTGTCATTTTACTGAGTTACAAATCTTATACTGAAATTGTTTTGGTTTTAATAATTTTTAAAGTTTTTTGATAAGTACGTCCTCTTGATTATAAAATTATGAGAGCAAATACTAAAAAAAGTGGAAATAAATCATGGACATAGGAAAAAAGATTTTACATTTTAAATTGTTGGTTTTGAATATAGTACCAATTAATAGCAGTAGCTGTCCTGAAATTCTGACAATTTAACTGAGACAATACAAAATATCATTTAAATGATTTGTGGGTTGAAGTAATTTTCTTTTTCTTTTTTTTTTTGTGATCAAATTTTATTGCTAAAGAAAAAGGAGAATATTAAATATTTAAAAAATAAGTGATCTTTGGACCAACAGCTATTTAGTATTAAAGAAGCAATTAAGGGTCAACAATCTGAACAATGGAATAACTCAAATGAACAAATGCGTTGCTTGAGCAATAATTGCTTCAGTAGGAAAAGCATACACTTCTAATTTTGAATTTGAGTTTGTACAAAAACGTGCAACCTCTGTGGCCAATGTTGTCTAGTACTAAGCCTGAGCACCCCGATGTTAGGTTATCTGGTAATTCAGTTTAAATTGAGATGTATTAAGTGAGTGTGCCCTTGACGGATTGGCATCCTGGGCAAGGCTGACTCTTACTTTGCACCCAATCTTGAAAAGATACTTTCTTGTTCTTTGTCTCTGAGAACTGCATTATGTGATCTCAAGGGAGGGATGCATAGATGGAAGGATGGACTTTTGTAATATGAGAAGGTTTGGTGAGAATAGAACACAAAATAGTTTTGACAATTTCTGTTCATATAATGTGTAATGTTGACATTTTGAAGGTCTTCAAAAATCTTTCATCTGCATTTGGATAGTTTCTTACCTTACAGTTCTAATTCTCTTTGGGGAAAAAATATTTTGTCAAAATTCTGGACTCAGGTTTTATTGCTAGAGATGTTACTTCAAGGTGGCATCATTATTTATTCCTTTTATAGTTTCAAACACTTCTCTCCACCATTCTTAGCTTGTGTAAGATGGAGAAAATTCAGCTAGTATTACATATCCTTCAGTCCTAAAATACTTATGTTTTGCTTTTTTGTGTCTTTCTTGTAATGTGAAGAGCAAAAGTGCACCCAACAGACATCTGTGGTTTCATATGTTTGTTCTATATATTAAATATAACCTTGCATGTCACACTCCTGTGATTGTGCTGCTCCTTTAACTCTATAGATATATGTAGAGATAGATCTATCTATCTCTAATATCTATCTATCTCTAATATCTATCTCTAATAGATATTAGATATAGATATCTATATTAGATAGATAGATACAGATATAGAGATCTATAGATAGATACAGATTAGTATTCCCCTTCATGAGGTATAACGACTCTTATGTGATCCTACTTTCTTAATCTACGTACTCTTTACTGTATTCGTTACTCTTTATGGATGTTTATTATCCAAAATATAGTTTTACAAGCTATAGTTTACTTTTACCTCTAGGATATGCACAAATTCAAAAAACCAACTACTGTTCTTAAACAAGTTAATATTTTTTTTGTTTTTTTTCCTTCAAAAAGATATCTACATCTGAAATAAATCATTTTAAAATACAGCTTTGCATACATTTTTGTATTTTACTCAGATACACATTTACATCTTTATATGTAAGACACTACCATGGCTGTCCGTTTGTCTGTCCAGGATTTTAAATCATCTGTGGCTCACAAACCGTTTAAACTATTGACCTGAAATTTGGTACACATATACTATTTGACGTCTACTATCCGCTTTCGGGGTATTTCTCTTTCCATTTTTATTTTATTTTATTGTAGAATCAACTCTCGGCAGCAGCCAGCAGGGCGGCCGAGCGCCGCATACGTACAAGTGCAATTCTCATCCCTACCCCACTTCGCCATCACTTCCCCTACCTCTTCATATCTTAAATCATTCTTGACGCAGATTGAAGACTTAAATACCAGCTTAAGTGAAAAATTAAGGAAAACCTACTAAGTAATTGCAACACAAACACTGATTTAATCAGTTTTAACACGAAAAGATGCTAACGAAAGAAGTGAAGAAGCGGGCCGCTAGGATGGAGAAAAGAAGAGTTGCTCGGGAAGCAGCAAGCGCATCAACCTCTGAGCAAAAGAATGCTAAACGAGGACTGATAGTTTTCATACTCTTTCTCTGTACAAATCAAGTATATTCTTCACTGCATGTTATCGTGCAGTGCAGCATTACTGGTCCTATATATTTGTGTCCAATCCTTTTATCCTAGAGGTTGACAGAAAAAAAGAATGTCAAATGAGCTAAAAATAAGGTTTGAATATTCCTACTAAAAATAAGTAAATACTGTACTAAAACTTCAGTTAACGATTGTGGACATTACATATACGGTTGTACTTCCTTTTTTTATATACTTTATTATTAACAGCAGTGGTGGCCACAGCAAGAGCAAACTGCAGCAAAAAAGGAAAAAAGTCCTAGTGATACTTGGGGAAAGTGTTATGTAAATGCACATCACAATACATTTGTAGAGCAGGACACCAAATGAGGGCTACGAAATGTATGAACGCATGCAAAATAATTTTTGGCACAGGAGGTGCATTTAGAAAAACTGCTCCAACTACACTTAATAGACTGAAGTGTAGAGTAGTGGAATAGGAAAAAAAAAAACCAAAAACTACTGCTTACTGGATTTAAGTTTTACTAATGACAATCACAAGCTTAAACATTCCATATTACAAAGTGGCTGATCATAGAAGTGAAGTGAAAAACATTGATCTATAAAATGCTGAAGTTTTTCATAGTGTGTCTGGAGTAACTCAATGCCAAAATTATTGCGGGTAAAATGAACTATATCGGCTTTTGCTTTCAAATGAGATATTTTTTGAATAAATTTGTATTCTACTCTAATAATGTTCAATCTGACAGCCTTAGTTAATAGTGCCCTTTGCACTGATTAAAGAATATATGAATGGGCATAAATTGTGGAGGAGGCAACAGAGTTTTGACAGAAATCTACTATTCCAAATTATTAGACACATTTTAAAGTGCACACCCTTTCAGCATGACGTGTTTTTAAGCACATCTTACTATACCATTTTCAGCTTTAAACGTGAAGGTCATTTATGGAGTTATTTTCACATATTACCTTTTGAGCACTTTCAAATGCTTTATCGCAACAGCAATAAAGAAAAAATGGAACTACAGTACAGGCCAAAAGTTTGGACACACCACCTCATTCAATGTGTTTTCTTTATTTTCATGACTGAAGGCATCAAAACTATGAATGAACACATGTGGAGTTATGTACTTAACAAAAAAAGGTGAAATAACTGAAAACATGTTTTATATTCTAGTTTCTTCAAAATAGCCATGCTTTGCTCTGATTACTGCTTTGCACACTCTTGGCATTCTCTCGATGAGCTTCAACAGGTAGTCACATGAAATGGTTTTCACTTCACAGGTGTGCCTTATCGGGGTTATTTAGTGGAATTTCTTGCTTTATCAATGGGGTTGGGACCAGCAGTTGTGTTGTGCAGAAGTCAGGTTAGTTGGACAATCATTTATTTTTCAACAGGACAATGACCCCAAACACACCTCCAGGCTGTGTAAGGGCTATTTGACCAAGAAGGAGAGTGATAGAGTGCTGTAAATGGTCATGAAAATAAAGAAAACACATTGAATGAGGAGGTGTGTCCAAACTTTTGACCTGTACTGTATGTACTGGTGCTATGTCTAATCTCGCCTCACTTTCCCATTATCTTTTGCTGGTGTGGGGATTCTAGTGCTGTTTATGGATGGAATGTCAAAGTCCATACATTCCTAGCCCCTTTTTAAATAAACCGATCATATTAATTTAAAGTAATCATTTAATTTAGGTGTATTTTTGTTTACTACGTAATATTCTATTGCTGTGCCCAAAATGATATTGTAATACACATCATAAGTAGTCTAAACCCTCCATAGGGTTACCTAAGAGACAAAAGGAAAAAACAGTTAAGAACTTTTAGCATAGACAATTATAGAGAGCGGTTTTAGAACAAGTTTGATATACAGTATGCATGGCAAAAGAACTATTGCAGGTAATATCTTCTGTCCTTTTAAGTGACAAGTTTTTTGTTAGAGCAAAAGTTATGCCTTCCATTTTCTGTGCTGTAATGGTAAAGTAAGTTTTTTATTGATATTGTAAATAGCATTTAACAGGTTGTTTTTGTATTTACCTAAATGTTTCTCCAATAGATAATTTAGGCATGATATAATACATAATAGTAAAAATGTTAATTGTTGGCTAGCAGACATAAACAACAATTGTAAGCAGTTGCTGTTTCCCATGAAATGGTTTAATTATTGAAAATGGAGTAATAACTGGTTTAGGCACCTTTATACCACATTGTTGCTTGGTCACATTTTTGACCAACTGATTGCAGTAGTATTTGAACTTATTAGCTAGTGAAATGAATTTAACATCCAAATTTCCATGCACATAATGATGTTATAACAGTAAGGCAAATTAGAAAATATTCTCAAATATGACTCAAATGATGCACTGAAATTAAACTGTTTTTCTCCTAGTAAATTAAGCTTCATTTATGCATGTGACTTATAAAAAGGATATAGTTTTAATTTAATAAAACACTATGGTTTTTATTTTTTTTAATATTTCATATAGTGCTTCAACCACAGAGGTTCCAAAAGAAAAAATCAATAAGCCTTTAGTATTTTTATAAAGATTGTTTAAAACTATTAAATTTTTTTTCAGGCTGATGAAATAAGAACACTTGCTGATGAAGAACTTGGGTTCAAACAAGCAACACTCAGTTGCCCTAGCAAAAGCATGACATACTTGTTTGTGAGTAATGAGAAGACCATTATAGGATGTCTTGTTGCAGAGCAGATCAGACAGGTAATTACTGTAATGAGCAACTGCAAAAGTGCATTAAAAAGCAGTTTTTTTTTCTCTCCAGTTCTTCAAAATCCTTTCAAGAAAGTCGGTTAGGCAGAGTGAAATTGTAGTCAATAAAATTGGCAGTTGGAGAGATACATGTTTAACAAAAAAAGAAAACTGGAGCTTTAAATCTATCTCTCTGATAAGCAAGTTGAAAAAATGGATGGATTAAAGATTTTTTTACAACTACTATTGACGAAGTGATTCTGTAAATGGATGGTTGTACTGTATTGCTGTCTATTTTGATATTTTTTTGGAGAATGCTTATCTTAGAACAATGTAGAGATGTAAACTATCCTCAGACCCATAACTTGAGGGCAGTCTAATTCCTATAACATAAGCACTGACAAGAATGTAAACTCTGCACAGTCACATTTTGGTACTGAACCTAGTCCTGTTGCTCATACAACACCGAAATTTTGACATTTTTCATTAGTGAAATCATTAATCTTGCAAAATGCTTTATGGTTAAATTTACACTTAAAATCCACTTAATTAAAGTCATTCTACATTATGCTTGTGTAATTACACAGCCTTGATGACCTTTTTTATTTACAGTTCTGTCTCTCAGGTGGTATATATAATTGATTGATATTCTGAGCACATTACATTTCATGTTTTTAGGCATTTAGAGTTTTAAATCAACCTGCTGATGCAAATGGTTCCAAGGCAAATGACATCCAGGAGCCTCTCCGAGCCTGGTGTTGTTCAACAAAGCCAGTAAATGCCATCTGTGGAATAAGTAGGATTTGGGTGTTTGGTCTGATGAGACGGAAAGGTATTGCTACCCGCATGGTAAATACACTCAGGTAAGCATTCATAACTTGTAAAAATTCTTTCTAGTGACTTGTAGTTGATGGCCAGAAAAATGTGTATATTCAATGTTTATGTGAATGGCATAATTGAAAGTGCACTCAAAGTGCATCAGAGAATAAAATGACTGAGATGTACTGTTTTCTATAATCTCATAAATAATACTGAGAAAAGTAAATCCAGTAAAGAATAGCAATTTTGATTTCACCACAATGTATACAAATTCTTTTAAGACTTCAGAATGGCCATGAAGCATTTCAAAAGCTAGTAATAAATCAAAGGTTAAAGATGACCTGACAGAGTAATGAAGCCTTTGGGAAAGGTAGCATTGAGACTTAAGGGAAATGCCTAGACTTTTGCTGAGTTAACTAGTAGGTCACCTATTGAACAATATTGCTTCTTAGTCACTTGATCTGAATTGTTATGACAGCACTTCATTTCGTTACTGAGTCAGTGATGGTGATGCGCAAGTTGTGATTTTGGTTATGAATTGCAATACAATTTTTAAAAGAAGCTGTAGAATAAGATAGATTGAGTTCTTATCTGGTTCTTTTGCAAATTCCTCTTAAGGCCACTTCTTTGTGAATTTGTGTATTTCATTAATTGCAGAAATAATTGAACAATGTTTTCCTTATAAAGTAATAAATAAGTTTATCACATATTGAGTGCTGTGATAAAGAATTTGCCGTTTCCCAGTATAATTGAAAATGTTTTACACTGTGAATGTTTTTCAGGTCTTTAACCAAAATCTAATATTAGAAAAGACCATCTTAGTGAAAAAAGCAAATTCCTGTGTAACTTTATCTAATGAACAAGTTATTCAGCTGTCACTGTTTGGAAAAAGTAGTTTGCCCTCATTAAATCAATTCACTTAAAGAAGTAATTTGCTAATTTAACAGAGTTGGGCTTGATTATATTAATCTCTGCTCAATATAAAATCTTATTTTAATCCTCATTTCAGTGAAATTGCCAGCACAAACATTCAGCAAGAACATGATGCCACAATCAAGGGAGTTCATAAAACAAGTTGTTTATCTGTCAGTCTAGAAAGGCTTACAAAAAAAGTTCCAAAAACAAGAATAATTCCAGTAGAGGCTAAAGTTTCAAAATTACTCTGATGGGGGAGTGTCAAAAAATCTTAGTTTTCTCTTGCCTAAGCAAATATCAAGTGTACCTGACTGGACAAAAATGTGCTTCTCCGGAGAAGTAGCAAGGTGCAAGCCATGGTAAAAAGGGAGACCATAAATACTACTCTAATTTGTCAGGAAGCACCTGAAAGATTCCCAAATCTACTGGGGAAAATATTCATTAGACAGATAAACCACATGTCGAATATTTTTAAAAGACAGGTCTCCCTTTATGTCCAGTGTAAAGCAAACCCTGCATTCCACTATTAGAACATTATACCACCAGTGTTAGAGTGATGGCGTGGAATGCTTTGCTGCCATTGGATTACTTACTATCATTCTGCTCTGTATTTAAAAATTGAATCAGTCATCTGAAGTATAATTGGGTTGTGCAGCAATGTGATAATCCAAAACACAAAAGTATGTCCACATAAGTATGTCTGGAAAGAAGCCTGTGAAAGAACGAGTCTCAACACTCTTAAAAAGGTTTGGGGCAGCCACCCGTATATTGTTCCTAGCTGCAAAAGGATTATATTTGACACAGCAATGTTGCTTGTTTGAGTTCCCACACTGAACTGATTTAGTTGGTCAAGATGGAGGATTTATATTCTGTAACCAGGAAGTTACGTCAGTCTAGGTGCCGGAACAGGAAGTGACGTCAGGTCAGGCAGGATTTCCCGTATTTGATCTGCAGAAATAACAGACAAAAGTTTAGAGAATTTATCTCTCCTGCAAGCAAACTATGATTCTCATTCTTCCTGATGAGAGAAGTGGCAAAATCAACCGGAATGTTCAAACAAATTCTAGAAAAAAGCCAGATCTAAATCCGTTAAGTTGTTCTCTCCTTTGCTAGCTAAGTGGAGGTAAGGTACACACCTCAAGGCTGATGCGTGAGTGAACAGGGCCCTGTCCCCTTCCAGTTGTGGTGACTGGCTCTAACACTGAAATGCCAGCTTCAAAGCAGTCTGTATTATGGTGTTCTTTTTTGCCACAAGTCATGATGGCAACACTGTAGATGGTTTTTTCGAGGAAATTCCATCTTGCTTGGAAATGAAAGGAATTCTATAATAAGTACAATACTGGGAGAAAGTTTACATGACAATTAAAAGCTTGTGTGTGCTCTCGGCTGTTTGTATAGCCCTAAGATTATTGGATTGCTAACCTATAATTCTAAAATCTGTGGCTGATAAAGTGATAAAGCATTTATTGATATAATTTTTCATTAAGATTTGCTCAAACATTCTGTGGCTTGAACTAATTTAAAATTTGGAACATTTTTAACCCTTAACTGGATTTAATTGGTTAGGTAGTGGATGGATAAATCAATTTTAAACACAAGTGAAGGTCAGTTTGCAGCTGAGTGAAATGGTTCTAAAGGTTTATATTTTCAAGAAGCAAAGAATTCTTCAATGAGGTAAAAAAAAGAAGATAGATATAAACACAATGGCTTAAAAAATAACATTACTGTATAGCCATCAAGGTTGTATAGGCTTTTTAAATTGATGTACAGTACAAGTCTATTCAAGAATTGTATAATTTCAACCTGGATTTCTAGTATTGGCGTATTAGCAGGAGAAAAAATCTGGCAAAGTAAAAATGCCAACACTTATTCAGAAACAATATAGTTAAAGGAAGATACAATCAACAACAAAGAAAAAGAAAATCTGGCTGTTGAAATGAAAAAGCAAGGAATTTGTACACTGAAATTAAAAGAAAATATACACTTATATTTAACTACCACATCTAACATTCTAGTCCTAAAGTGCCTGGCCCCAATACAGGCTCTATGAAATGCATCACAGTGCGGGCAAAAACCCATGATGACTGCAGCATAATAAGTCTAAGTTTGGAGAGTTGCACATCTACTTTAAGAGAGGCTGAGTGCCACAAAAGTAGAGATAACAACAACTACAAATGATGTAGCTCAAAGTGCTTTACAGGATGAAGAAAGAAAAAAGAAAAAAATCTAAAAATAAAATTAGGCAATGCTGATTAACATAGAATAAAAGTAAGGTCCAATGGCCAGGGAGGACAGGAAAAAAAGAGAACTCCAGACAGCTGGAGAACAAAAAACCAAAATCCAATCAATAAAACACAACTCTTCATTATTGAACAGTCTTGTGGTCCACCTGAGTAGCAGCAAGTGTATCATGTAATTTGGGGGCCTGTTTTATAAGAACTGGCTTATTCCCACCATCTCCAAAGTTTTTACATGTTCGACATCCTCCACCTTACACAAATCTCAATTAAGTATTTAAATATCTTTCCCTAACTACTTCCTTAACTATATAAATGTATGCAAACTTCAAAACTTTGCTGTGTGTAGCGGATATAATTTAATCATTTTTTATTAAAGTAAAATATTTTGTATCTTTAGTGTTTAAGGCAAATTTTAATTTGCAAATGTTTTTCCAATTCTAAACCACGTTTGCTATAAATCTTGCTCCCTTTTCAGAATTTTTTTTTTTCTTTCTAGCAAGTTCTTTGAAATGAATTTTAAAGGCCAAAATTAATATGCATTGTGGTAGTTTAGTATGGTAAAGGAGAAAAATCTTTCTTTTAAAAGCTTTAAACAAAAAAAACCAAAAAAATTATATATATTGATTGATAGAAATGAAAACTGGAGAAATATATTGTACATATTTATGCTTTCTGCCATTGCTGGGTGGGTATATGGCCTTGTGGTTCAAAGCTGAGCACAGTAGATGGTGCAAAACTGTTCTAGGAAGGCCGCTTACCACCTTAAGATTCTGGATGCCTGATTTATTCTCATTATTCACTGTTTTAGTGAACATGTAGCATGTTACCTCTTGTATGTTTAGAACTCTAGTTACGTTAACTATGTTTCATTTGGACAGATCACCATTATGTGATTGCCAAAACTTTGATTAAAAAGACCATATGTGATTATTGGAATAGTACGGTATTTGTTCAGATAACTCACAAACTGCTTGTTTCTAAAAATTCAGTTTGTCAAATGTTTAATTCAGTTTTGTTAGTTTGAACCTCCTGTTTCCTTATTTAATAATAATATTTTTCTTTGTTTCAGAAATACTTTTATATATGGATGCCAGTTAGGTACAGAAGAAATTGCCTTTTCAGACCCAACACCAGATGGCAAGCTTTTTGCTACAAAGTACTGTGAAACACCTGCATTTCTAGTTTATAACTTTCTTAGTTAGAATGTATGTGCTAACATTTGTTGCCCCAGAGATACATTTTCAATAATCCTTGTATTATTTCAATAGTGTTACAAAACTGATGTAGAACTCCATAATGGTGTTCTTGTCCTGAACTTAGTTATCTGTTAACTTGTATTTCAGACATTTTCAGTCTAGACAGTTATGTTCCATTTATAATGGAAGATAAAACATTAGTATAATCTTATAAGAGAAATTTTACTAAAGTGAAAAATGGTGATTGATATACATGACAGCCCATACATTGTATGTAATTAATTATTGCAGATTTAACTTTAAATTCTGTTTTTATATTGTGCATTTGTAAATTATTCCAGTGTTAGTTAATTGATTGTACAGTTTGCTCAAGTGGTTGAGGTCTTGGGTGGTTTTATTGCAGTTTTCAAAATGTTTTAATAAAAAGTTATAATGGATATTTTTAAACAAATATACATTATGAGTTTATATTTCAATTAAACTTAAAAGGCTTTATGGGTTACAATTATTTGTTAATAATGACATACTTTGGTTTCAAGTAAAACCCTGAAGTTTGAAATTATACCATACATTTATCATTAATATTTAAAAAAAAAAAAATGATTTTAGTAGTTCTGGCAGATTCTGGTTCAGATAAAAATTTTACGCAGATCCTCCTCCCTCTGCTGTTACCATCAGTGATAATTTCTGTGCGTAGTGTTAGTGTTATTTTTGTACTTAACACCTCCTGTATGCAGTAAACACCACAAGGACAATAGTAATCAATTCTCCCGCCAGGATCCCCCAGACAGCCATCTAATAATAAATTCAGACATATTAATGAAACGGATACCTCTTCCAAATGATAAGACTTTTGTAAACATTGTGCTTAAAGGGGCATTCCATTATGAAAACTGATACTCCAGGTCTGCATAGATTTAAGCTGTTTATCAAGCAAAAGTAGTTTTAGCTGGTTTTGGCAGGTCATATTTATTAAAATTTTGTGTCTTTGTATAGATCTTTAGAAATACGTTTTTGTTCCAAACTGTATGCCTGCCAAATAAAAAGTATGTTTGCTTTGTGGCTTTTGAGTGTATTGTTTAAAATTGCTTGTTGTAGATGTATTTATACGTATTAATCCAAATTGTAAGAGAGAGTGGAAATGGAGCTAAACAGGTGCTAGAGCCAGGGTGTTTATTTAAAAAAAAAAAAAAAAAAAGTGGTGACACTGCAGAATATTCTATTATTAACTCCAGGAAAATGCACTTCTTTGTTTTAGTGCCTAAAGAAAACCCTTTGTAGTTTTTCACTTTTCTTCCTTTTAGAGCATGCTGTTTATATAGTATACAGTAACTTTTGTACAGTTGTGCGAAAAGTGCACTTTTTTTTAACTATTTAATCTGGCAGGACATAATCATTTACTGTTCCTCCTCTTCTTGCACCACTTTTCCCCAGAGAGGATCGTGGCTGTGGCAGCAGGCTAAGCAGGTCAGCCCAGACTTCCCTGTCCCCAGCTACAGATTCCAGCACTTCCTGGGGAATTTCTAGATGGTCTGAGGGAGAGAATTCCTCCAGCATGTTCTAGGTCTGACATAGGCTATCCAGCCAGTGGGATGTGCCTGAAGCTGCTCTGTGTGTGTGTGTGTCTGCCAGGTGCGTGTTCTTATAACATGTCCAAAGCACCTCATTGGCCTGCTTTCGATGCAATGACTATTCTGAGGCTCTACTGAATTGCTTCTTACCCTATCATGGAGTGTCAGTCTAAAAACCCTGCAAAGAAACCACTAGGTTTTTTTTTATTGATTTTATTGTAATCACACAACATTCCATACAAATAGATCAATTTTCACAAAAATAGGATTAAAACAAATCAACCCCTCCCCTGAGAAAGAGAGCATGGCCACCAGAGTAAAACTTAAAGCTAGTAAAAATAAGTAAAAGGATGAATTAATAAGTGAATAAAGATAAATGGAGAAGAAAAAGAAATGGGAGAGAAGCTGCTTCCTCAGTGCTTTAAAAGCTTACGTATTCTAAAATGTTATTGATTAGATCCTGCCAGGTTTTGAAAAAGGTCTGCACAGATTCTCTAAGTGAGAGTTTGATTTTTTTCCAGTTTCAAATAGTATATGGCATCAGTTACCCACTGACTTAACAGAGGAGAGTTAGGATTCTTCCAGTTTAGCAAGATAAGTCTGTGCTATTTCTGCTGCCTTCTGTATCTATAATTTGATGTGAAGATTTAGGCATTCCATCAAGTCCCCAACTATTATACTACAGGCCAGAGTGTTGAAAATGACCCATTAGTTAAACTAAAGCACTGATTTAAAACTACTCCATCTCTCCAGAGATGAAAAATTGGTTGAACATGAGGTTATTGTAAATGATAATCTGAGGTTGTATAGGGTGGTCCAGATCTAATTATGCAATTTTCATTATGCTATAACTTAAGTTTATTACATAGAAAATCAACCAAAAAATTCCAGACCATCGAAGTGTGCGAACTGATGACATGAAGAATTGTCTTCGCACTGAACTGGAATTGTCCCTGCATAAATGCAGACGATCTGGATCTGCATAATCAGATCTGGACCACCCTGTACAATCCTGTTTTTTTTTTTTTTTTTGTGAACTGCAATAGCTTCCACACATAAGTGAATGCTTTACATGTTTATCATGTAATTTAAAACCTAATGACCAAATCAAATTTCAATATGAAATATCTTAAAATACCACACAGATTAAGAACAGTTTACAGTAATGGCACAATTATAACCCTATTCTGTTACATTTTAAATGATCCCAAAATAATTTTGTATTAGTTTATCTAATCAGAATAGAGCCATATTACCCTGTGCACATATTGGGTGAGATTGTCATTTCTTTATTTTGCATTTTAATTTACACTTTTCTAACACAACTTTCAAGTTTTCCATATGCTCTAAAAGCAAATCACTATGTTTTACTTAAAATGTTTGAAGACCCTCTTGTCTGTGTAATAATTGCAGCCCATCTTCTTAAGTGATATATTAATTTGCAATGGGCAGAGTTCTAATGAAAGGTTTACAGGTAATTTTTCTGGGGATGAACACAGAGGACAGAACACATGAAAACTGCTTTGCTGGAGCACTTCCCACTGTGGTTGGAAAAAGGTGGCAGGAGACTTCATTTTTGCAGTTCTTCATATAGATTTTCAGATGACTGAAAAAGTAGAACTCAACATAAAATGTTTTGTAAACTGGGCCAATGTGAACATCACTGTACACTATTCCAGTATGCCATGTTCTGTACTAGCTTTCTTTAAAGTTGTTGTCACCATCAGACCACCCTTTGCAGGGAAAAGTGGAGTTAGAAAAAAGAGGTGTAAATTGTGTAAAGTCTCAGAAATTAGCTAAGCAAGCTCTCCTACACTCCAGAAACACACAACATATTGCATGTGAGCAGACAAAACATGTATGCAGGGTCATTAGCCTTTCGGCAGCCCAATGCAAATTGGAATATCAATAATCAATTAGTTCACCATTTTTTAGTATGATGAACGCAGTTATAAGCAAAATTACCATAAATGTATTCATGTGCAGTAAATTGTTATATTTGTGCCAACAATACCTACTGTAGACTGCAAAAACAAAAAATAAGCTAAAAGGGTTGTAATAAGTTTAATATCTCACTGTGCTTTGTACAAAAAATTTTATAAATCCACTCACATGCACAGCTAACACAAGGCCAAAATTAGCACACAGGGGCTCATCATTTAGAACTGCCAGGCAAGCATTACGAGACAAGAAAGGGACAACTGCAAAATGGGCATTGTACTATTTCTGTGTCAGAGTCAGCATGCCATTGGATCTTTTTTTCCTTGTTTGGAATGGCATGATTTACCTAAATGGGGGCACAGAGTAAAAAGCTTTGGAACATTGCCCGGCGCACCTTTAAAGCCGACGGTCAGATGGGAGATAATGTCATCTGATCCTGAAAATCCTTTTATCGCAGCAACGAAAATGGCAGACTGTATACATCGAGCTCCTGCTTCGGTGATGGTGTTGTCATGGCTTTCTCGTTTGTTATGCCACATAAACCATCATTAAAAAAAGCAAAGTTATTTCTTCGATGTGATTTCTTACCGCTGTATCACTAAGGGAGGGGTATCACCTTTTATTATATCTATATACTTTCAGGTAATGTAACATGCCGCAATTACAAAAGAATGTATTCCAACCGGGGAGCTAGTGCCCCCTGCTGGACAGAGGGGTGCAAGTATTACCTGTTTGAAAATGGAAATATGTACCTGTGTTTAAATATAGCTTATTAGACACAAATACTAAATTAAGATCTTTCTGTGCATTATGACACCATGACCCACAACTGGAGAATCTGAAAATCTGAGCATTTATGCTGTATGTGTGATTTGGATTAATTTTCGCAAAGCAAACTTATTTTTTACATTCTTACCCTTAGTATCTATAACCCATAAGGTTTTGCTTTTATGTTTATCCATCCATTTTCCAACCTACTGAATCCAAACACAGGGTCACGGGGGTCTGCTGGAGCCAATCCCAGCCAACACAGGGCGCAAGAAAGGAAACAAACCCCGGGCAGGGCACCAACCCACCGCAGGGTTGGGACAATTTAGGATCGCCAATGCACCTAACTTGCATGTCTTTGGACTGTGGGAGGAAACCCACGCAGACGCGGGGAGAACATGCAAACTCCATGCAGGGAGGACCCAGGAAGCGAACCCAGGTCTCTTTACTGCGAGGCAGCAGCACTACCACTGTGCCGCCCTGCTTTTATGTTTATATATTTGAAAATTTAAAAAAAAAAAAAAAGCTAAAAGGTGACTACCACTATTTCATTTCATCAAGAAAATTTACAACATGGATATAAAATTTAAATAAAAAACTTTATTTTCCATATTTAAACACATGGTACAAAGAAAACATTCAAATACTTCAAAAGCATAACTCTGCCTGGGAATACTTTAGAAGTGCACAAGTAAAAATTGCAGGTGCAAACAGCACTACACATAACTGGGGATTTAAACAGTAACATACATTTGAAGATAGAAAAACAAACAAACACTATCTAAAAACATAGACAAACACTGTCAAATTAATTTAACAGTGAAGTAGTGCATACAGTTATATTTAAACAATAAAATAGTTATATGACGACTATTACATATTTTCCAGCATCAAATGCAGATGAATAATTAACAGTTTAGATATTGCAGTATATTTAGTGTTATATGGAAGGACTAACTGAGATCAGGAACTTCATCCTCCAAGATTTTCACAATCTGGGCTGCAGAAGGACGCATATTTGGATCCTCATTGGTGCATGCCCAAAAGATCTCAATTGCTTTTTGGTAAGACTCATTAAATTCTTCCATGCAGAGAATAGGTCGGGTGCCTAGTGACTCATAATATGCATCTTCATCAAAGTCCTCTTCATCAAAAGTATCTACGATATGAAAACAATTGGGGGGGTGGGGGTGACAAATTACAAGGCTACTTAAGGTATATATTTCTCTCGTATTTACTAACTTTCTTAAATCACAAGGTGAGTAAATAGTCACTTAATTTTTTTGCTGTAACTTACTTTAGTTTCCCTAGACCAAAGCTTGTCTCTGTAAATAATAGTAGTTTAAAATGTAGCACACAATTGGTTACATTTAAATATTTTATAGCTTATCATTTTTCACTTCAGAGTTTAAAAAAAAAAAAAAGACATGTAAGAAAGAAAATGCAGATGAGTATGATGTTTGCTGTATATGTGCTGTAAACTGAAAATTCTTGTAAATAAATATGAAAGTTACCTTCATCATTCTCATCATCCCTCTCAAGCATTTGAAGGTGGGGCATGCACAGAGTCATCATTTCCCATAATGTTAGTCCGTAAGCAAATACATCAGATTTGTCAGTAATTATACCATCTTCAAGGGCCTCCTTAGGCTTCCATGGTTCAGTTCCAATGTATAACGCGTTTGGATCAGTCACTGTAAACAAAGATAAAGCAAAGTTATATTTTAAAGTTTGTGACTTTATTCTTCAGTCTAATGCATTTCTAAAAATAAGTACATTTCTTACTTGTTTTATGTGCTCAGAGAAACAGGAAATGAAAGTAAAACATATGCAAATGTCCAGGTATAGAGTCATTATATTACGTTTTTTTGGTCTACATTCATTATTAATTTCTACAAGGCCTCATCTTCCATTTTTTTAACCTAGCTAACATCACAAAGTAGTAGTTAACAGTTGCATTGTAAGAAGTTATAGGACTATGCCACGTAACAAGCACATAACCACTGCCCATCAAAGCATACTGACTGTCTGACACTGAATACAAAAAGGACAGGTTTTAAAATAAAATAACTGAAGCTTATGTCATCTTCAGAAATCAGAGAGGACACCAATGACTGATTTATGGTTATGCAACTAAATTATTTTCTTGATGATTCAAGAAGAAACTGTTCACTGATTTACCTTGCATATTCTCATTTAATTTGAGACAAATTCCAACATCACAAATTTTTATGCTTTCAAAGTCCCCTTTAATCACAATGTTACCAGATTTAATGTCACCATGTAACAATCTCTTCTCATTATGGAGATACTGTTAATAGAAAAAAAAAAATGTTAAAGTGTACTGTTGTACTGCTATATTTAATACAAGTAGATGTAAAATTGATAGAATGAGTTTCCCGTACAGGAGTTTTAACTATTAACTCCTACAGTAAAATGACAATGGTTTATAGAGACCTTTTATAAAGCTCAAGTAAAGCTTTTATCATATCCCAATACCAACACTTCAAAAAGAACACTGCTTTTTAAAATCCACTGACCAAGAAATATGTTTAACATTAAAAAAAAATGGCCTTAAGGGAGAATATCACAAAGTTGGGTGGGTATGGCAGTATTCCCAGTGTGTATATATCAAGTAAAAAATTAATTCAAGGAAGAAAGTGTGATCACATAAAATACAAATCAATTAGCAGCAATAAACATTCGTTTATCATGGAAAACATTTTGACAATGTATACATGCATGCTGATTTAAATACATCTGAGTAATTTACCCAGTTAGGAAGGAACTCCTAACTATTTGCTCTTTATAAAAGATAGTTAGATGAAATGAAGGCTTGTTAGGAAAGACTATTTTCTATTGCCATTAGCTAAGCAGGTTTCATTCTTAAATGTGCCCCAACAGTTGTCTATCAGGTAGGATTGATTTTAACACACTAGTAAAATATAAAGATGAAAATTTTAAAATACTAGAATATCACTGCAAAATACACTAACCTTTCAATAATTTCAAACTTATGTATCATAACTCTCAGCAAATTGCAATTTTTCTTTCATCCGTTTGGGAATGAAGCAGTCAGAATATTTAAATCCAATGTATTCTCTTTTACATAGTAGATTTTCAATTTCCATATGCAATTAATTTAAAACTCTTCACAATCAATTTAATGCTATAATATCTATAAGATTAATCCCAAATCTTAGAATTATGATGTATTTTCTTTGTTTACTTGTTACCAATGTCCTCTGACTTTTTTTTTTTTTTTTTTTTTAAAAAAAGCTCCAGTAGAGCACTGTGAAAAGTGCCATAAAAATACAAGCCTGTATTGTCAGTCTAGTGTTCGAGTGTATGGACCATGCAAAACTACTAATGGTTCAGAAAGTATTATAGGATATATAAATTATATAAACATTCAGCAATATGGGTGATAAAAAGCTCTATTCTAGTTTCAGGTCCACTGGAGACTCACCTTTTCCTCAACAGGCTCTGTACACGTTGGGACCTTTACATACAATAGAAAAAGTTTATACCAAGTACAGGTATAATATGAAGCAACAAAACGCAACCCTTCTCTCTGTTTGGGTTTTGATTTTGCAAATAACTCTAAATTCTTCAAGCAAATTTTCTACTTATGCAGTACATTAACAGAATATAACAATCAATACAGTTTACTAAACATCATGTTGAACGTACCATAAGGCCACGTGCCACATGCAAAGCCACTTGTAAAATAGTTGAGGCAGGAAAAGGACCACCATTTTCTTCCCTTCGCTTCTCTATAAGGTCATTAAGGGAATGCTCCCCACCATACTCCATTGCCAAACATCTGGATCCATCACTAGATGTAGCAAGGGCTCGAAATCCTAATAAATAAATAAAACCCAATAACAATTGCATATGAAATACACCTTTGTACATCATAATGCACCATTTGGCAGTGCAATTTTGTTATATACAGTGCTGCATAAAATAATTTGCTTTCTTATTTTCTGCATTGCCACACATTTTTCAGAATAGCACAGACATTCTTTTGGAATTAAGTACCATACAGAGAACAAATGGGGAAGGCATAAGATAATGAATGGTCCATGACTTAGTTCAATTAGAGGGATTATAGTAGAAACAGCTTTTTAAATACATCAAGTCTGATTTACACTCTGCAGAAGGTATATCTTACTAATAGAGTGAATATGTCAGCACGTTAGTAGGATCAAATGAGTTTCCAAAAAATCTGTAAAAAATGTTAAGTCTAGTGACTTAGAAAGACTAATAGAAAGTTGATTTTAGCCTCTGAGACACTGCTCAATGAACATTAGACACATAGTCCAAATGGAAAAAAAATTCTTCCCAGAGAGAGAAGTTGGAAGCATGCACCAGGAGCAGGTAAAAAAAATAGCTTCCAAAACAAGTTATACGATATATCATGAAATCACCCAAAATCCTGAGCTCCTAAATTCTGTGTTTTAGCTTAGGCTGAAAATACTTTTTTTTTTTTTTTTTTTTAAATGTTCTAAGGTTTAGAACGTTGGGAAAAAAAATGCAGTTACTGTATTTCCCACCTAGACTCATAAGAATTTAGGAGTTAACCTTCTTGAACTCAATGGACAAAAAATGAAAAAAAGCAGAAAAAGTAGAAATCACAAAATGAACTATATATATATTTATATTGTGTGTGTGTGTGTGTGTGTGCGCGCGTGCGTTACATATTCACTTCCATAACAAATCTTGGATAGTGAACACAGAATTTTTAGTGCTGTAATCCTAATATGTTATAATTTGGAAAATTAAATGTAGTATAGAACACATACTAAGGAGCTCGTTTTTTAAATAAGTATGGTGATAACAAGTAAACAATAACCTGAAGTAAAGAACTTACCAACAATGTTTGGATGTTGCAAAGTTTTTAAAACCTCTGCCTCATCATTTAGCCTTTCCTGGTAGATTTTATCACTTGAACCTGTCATATTGCTATTAATCTTCTTTACTGCCCACGGAGATTGTGTACCTTTGCCTGCACTATAAAACAAAAATATACAATTTGGTTATCCCATGTGCAAAAGTGATGACCTTTTCAAAATATTTCATTATCATGTAAACTATAAGTAGGCAGCTTGTACAAACATTGAAAAATGATGTTAAGAATTTATAACAGTTCTTAGTAATGATAATTTTGATTTAAAAAAAATAATTTAAGTTAAAACAGTTCTTTCGTAATCGTAGCTAAACTAAGTTTTACTGGACGGCGAATGCATCATAAGCTGCACTCTGCCATTTGTTTTTCTGATGGGTTTAATCTTCTTCTCTCACTCCATTAACTTTTAATTACACCAAAGCACCCACAAGTAATGTCTTCAGGCTTACTGGAGTATCACACATGGCATGTGTACACACCAGACTGGGCTCCCTAAATTGTAATTACAGTAACTTTGCCCTTTTTAAAATGACTGGATCTAATTACATGCTGTATTCTGATTAGTATATGTTGGGTTTAATTTTATATCAAATTATGTAATTTACAATCAAAATATTTTTCTGTGGAAAAATGGAAAAGGAAATCATTTTTGACAAGTCATTTCTGTATTTTAAAGCATGACCAACATAACGGCATACACTATTTGTTGGTATCTTTTTAAAACTATTTGTGGAACATGCATATACTGTATGTTTTTGGAAAGACTACCTCTGAAGCAAAAGAAAAAAGTTCCTATTGGATTTTGTTAAGACTTTACTCAGAAATACAAAAAAATCTTTCAGATGACAATTCAATGTTAAGATTAAAATTGCTCCAATTTATATTTTTATTTTCGACTCCATAAAGCTGAAGTTGCCATTCATAAGGCAAGCCAACATATTTCAAAAGAACCAAAACTGATTCATGAAGACTAGTCGAATGAAAAGAGCTACAGAACGGATGATTATCTGACTGATAAAACTTATTTACAGGTAACAACATAATATCAGGAAGTTCACACATACATCCTGCAAAAACCAGCACACATCTTAGCCCACAGATGTTAAAATGTTTGTCATGACTTTACAGTTCTTAAGGCTCCCAATGGTAAAGGAAGGCAAGGTAACTTAATTAAAAATACTAAAAACAGCAAAGGAAACTTTAAGATGTCACATAGTAAAAGCAATTGAATGTAATTATTTTAGTACTTGCATTGAACTGAAATTACCAATGCAAATGATTTTTATAATATTTATTCTTTAGTCATTCTGTGACAGTCTTAGATTTGCATTGTAAAGAGGAAGGAATGCATACAGTATCTCACAAAAGTGAGTACACCTCTCACATTTTTGTAAATATTTTATTATATCTTTTCATGGGACAACACTGAAGATATGACACCTTGACACATTGTAAAGTAGTCAGTGCACAGCTTGTATAACACTGTAAATTTGCTGTCCCCTCAAAATAACTCAACACACAGCCATTAATGTCTAAACCGCTGGCAACAAAAGTGAGTACACCCCTAAGTGAAAAATGTCCAAAATTGAGCCCAAAGTGTCAATATTTTGTGTGGCCACCATTATTTTCCAGCACTGCCTTAACACTCTTGTGCATGGAGTTCACTAGAGCTTCACAGGTTGCCAATTGAATTCTCTTCCACTCCTTCATGACGACATCACGGAGCTGGTGGATGTTAGAGACCTTGCGCTCCTCCACCTTCCGTTTTATAGATGCCCCACAGATACTCAATAGGGTTTAGGTCTGGAGACATGCTTGGCCAGTCCAGCACCTTTACCCTCAGTTTCTTTAGCAAAGCAGTGGTCGTCTTGGAGGTGTTTGGGGTCGTTATGTTGGAATACTACCCTGCGGCTCAGTTTCCGAAGAGAGGGGATCATGCTCTGCTTCAGTATGTCACAGTACATGTTGGCATTCATGGTTCACTCAATGAACTGTAGCTCCCCAGTGCCAGCAGCACTCATACAGCCCCAAACCATGACACTCCCACCACCATGCTTGACTGTAGGCAAGACACACTTGTCTTTGTACTCCTCACCAGGTTGCCACCACACACGCTAGACACCATCTGAACCAAATAAGTTTATCTTGGTCTCATCAGATCACAGAACATGGTTCCAGTAATCCAGTCTGCTTAGTCTGCTTGTCTTGTGCATCATCTTTAGAAGTGGCTTCCTTCTGGGACGACAGCCATGCAGACCAATTTGATGCAGTGTACGGCGTATGGTCTGAGCACTGACAGGCTGACCCCCCACCCCTTCAACCTCTGCAGCAATGAAAATAGACTCATATGTCGATTTTCAAAAGACAACCTCTGGATATTCTGCTAAGCACGTGCACTCAACTTCTTTGGTCGACCATGGTGAGGCCTGTTCTGAGTGGAACCTGTCCTGTTAAACCGCTGTATGGTCTTGGCCACTGTGCTGCAGCTCCGTTTCAGGGTGTTGGCAATCGTCTTATAGCCTAGGCCATCTTTATGTAGAGCAACAATTCTTTTTTTCAGATCCTCAAGAGAATTCTTTGCCATGATGTGCCATGTTGAACCTCCAGTGACCAGTATGAGAGAGTGTGAGAGTGATAACACCAAATTTAACACACCTGCTCCCCGTTCACACCTGAGACCTTGTAACACTAACGAGTCACATGACACCGGGGAGGGAAAATGGCTAATTGGGCACAATTTGGACATTTTTCACTTAGGCGTGCACTGTACTCACTTTTGTTGCCAGCGGTTTAGACATTAATGGCTGTGTGTTGAGTTATTTTGAGGGGACAGGAAATTTACACTGTCACACAACCTGTACACTGACTACTTTACATTGTATCAAAGTGTCATAAAAATGTGAGGGTTGTACTCACTTTTGTGAGATACTGTAGGTCTACACAAACTTATGAGGAACATTTTGAATTGTTTTTCCTACTTTAAAACTATCATATTCTAAAGGCTAATAGCTATTATTCTAGTAGCTGCTAAGGCCTACTTTAAAGCAGTAGTTAAATCACAACACGAACAAAGAAACAAACACACCAGATAGACGATTACAACAGAATGTGTATATTACTAAAATCCTTTATCAATGATTTTTAAAATCTGAGAAATAATGTGAAAGCTTTCAAAACTGGTGGAAAAATGCCGACGCCGTCATTAAGATTTTATTAAAGCTGCATATATAAGAAATTATGTGCAAAATGATACATAACATGCAGTATAAAGGAACCCAATATATTCTGGTAACCTGTACTTTAACATTTATTAAAATAATCCTTTTAGAGACTATAATGTTTTGATAAAAAAAAAAAAAACACAAACAAAACAAAACCAACACTGTAGTAGGTCATTTGAAGTATTTATTTATTTTACACAAAAAGAACATTTCCTTTTTGTAGACTAGTTGTCTCATGGGTCTACTATGCAATATATTCCTAACAGAAAACAAATGCTTGTGATAAGGACTGTGTATTTACAAAATATTTCACTGACCGCTTCATTAAATAGACGCTGACACCAGTTCCATAGCCAAGTTTTTGCATGAAAGGGGAAGCTGGTACAAGAACAGGAGTTCCAAGAGAGCCACCTAAAGATAATTATGAAGAAAGAAGAAAAAAAAAAAAAAAAAACAACATTTCACCCTGAAAGTTATTTGAGAGTTTTATGATGACTACTTGATTTTATACTACTAAGTTTCTAGACAAACACAGTAATCCATAACTGGTAAAAAATAAAAAAAAAACAAACAAAAATACATTTTTACTCGCTGTAATATTCTCAAGTCCATTTATCCCAGTTTGGGTTCATGAGGGCCCAAAGCCAACACATTTCAGATTTCTCACACACACAGACTCACTCAGAGAGAGTGCTTATAATCTTCAGTTAGTCTAACCTGCACAGCTTTGGGGCCACCTCATGCACATGCGTACAATTAAACAACTTCAATTTTCAATTGCAAATTAACACACACATATTTTGACATTAAAACCAGCATATGCAGGGGAAAACATTGGAACAATGTGCAAACTCCACACAGACAACATCCAGTCAAAGGGCCACTTTTAGTTATTCTGATGTTTACTAATATATCACAATTAGTCATTTTTTATAAAAGTATAACAAAACTATTTTTATAAAAACTCAAACACAGGTCAAAAACTAAAATCTAACTGAAACCAAAATATTTGATATTACATACCAGCTCTTAACTTCATATTCTCCTGCTTGCACGGAGTCTTAAAATTACTGGTTGGCTCCATGAAATTACAAAATATTCCAAGCGTCAAATCTCTTGAAAAAAATACCTGAAGTAAAATAAACCTAATAACTATTAAAAAAATTAATATAGGAGTAAAATTGATACATTTAAAACACAAAAGCTTTTGTATTATATCTAGTCTGATGTTTTATTTAATGTATGTTTTAGTCACTGCTTTGCATTCGTTCTCTTTTATTTACATTATACTGTCTTTAACTCACAGGAGAGTAAGAATTTCATTGTTGTGCACGCAAGGCATTTGAACTTAAAGATGAATACTAACAGCAGATGAGATACATTCAAAGAAACAGATTCTACAATGCCCAAGTATTATTCATCTGAAAGGAGGGAAACCATATCACTTGTGCGTTAGTACTTATTTAATTCATGTGTACATTAGTCTACTATTACTAAATTTGACCACAAATTTGAAAATGTAATAAAATCATTAGAGCACAAAGGATCGCAACGAAATACAGGTAGCAGCATTATATTAACAAGTAACATCACATCTCGTTGTGTTGCATTTATGACTAAGCGGATTATGTAATTAGGCTAAGATGGACGATTTTGTAACCTCTCATTCCCTCCATCTCCTCAGTGAATTAAATCAAATTTGCCATTTAAAAATTTACGATATATCTTCATTAAACTTTCAAAAAATGAATTGCATCGACAACATGTTAAAGGTGTATTATTGTCATTACTCATACATTTTTATTACTGTACTATTTTCACAAATTTTGTGCAGGTAAGTATCAGAAGTAGGAAGAATTTAAACAAAATAAAAAAACATTAAAAATATTAATGTACAAGCTTGTAAACTAGAAAACGAAGTGTTTTTTTTTCTTTTTAACATAGCGCGCTGCCTGAACTTGGGTGATTTTGGGTAAATAATCTACTGATAATGAAGGCAATGTTGATCCCACTGGACTCTCACGTTGCCATCAAACATCAAAAATAAACGATCTCGACATTATCTGCATTTAATAAAGACTTCAAATACTGTACATGTGCTGTACATGACGACAACTTAAACTAAGACTTTTCAATCTCTTTATACAAACCTCCTCTTTATACAAATACAAAACATACCCTTACAATTCACTCGAAAGGACTGATCGGCCTCGTACCTACTTACTGGTTTTATTAAGTTCAACCATACAGACTTCACATGGCAAATTAAAATATTTTTACCAGCCTTTAACACAATTTCCGAATTTTACATCGATCAAAAACAGCAGTGAGGTTTTGCAACAAAATGTCATTAAACATGCGCTTAACAACAACATACTCACTTGTAAACTCGACTGAGTAAACACCGCAACGGCAAACGCGCTTAAATTTCAAATAAAAGGGACGTCAACTTAGCAGGCGAGTACGGCGTCCGCAAACGGACAAACAGTGCGAACTCACGTCAGTACGGCGAAAAGCTCCCTGGAAGGTGAGTCGCTTACATTGATCTCCATCCCCGCGTATCTTTTATCTTTTTTAAGTGGAACAGAGTAGATAAATATTAGCGAATTATAATGCTGTGAGTGTTGTATATAGTATTCATTCCGAGCGTGTTTTAAAATCTCACACTCTTTGAACCAGAGAACATCTTACCTATGTACACCCTGCTATTCAGTAAGTATCAGTATCTATCTGCATTCAGAATAAACATATAGAGGGTAACAGGTGCAGTCATACACAATTATGCTAGCTTAAATACTTGCTTTGTGCCAAACTGTTTATGTCTGTCATTCACAGTCAATTATTCACTTCAATAATCTGCAGCCTGGTTCTTCTGGTAGCCTGATCCACTCCTAATCCAGAACTGCAGAAAAATGGGCACTGTTGAACCACAGTTTTCAGTTTCATGTGCCACTGTTGAGTCAGCAGAACTAAAGAAATTCTAACTGAAGCCTCTTTGCTGTGTTTTAGACAGAATTTATTTAAGGCATTGTGCCTTGAAAGAACATTAGGACATTAGAATAATCTTGATGAGAACAGGGCATTCAGCCCAATAAACCTCCCCATTCCTATCCACTTAATTCTTCTAAAATAGCAAAATCAAGTTTTGAAAGTCCCTAAAGTCATTTTTGTCTACATCCCTACTTGGCAGCTTATTCCATGTGTCTGTGGTTCTCTGTGTACTTCCTAATGTTTGTATGAAATTTATCCTTGACAAATTTCCAACTGTGTCCCTGTGTTCTTCATGAACTTATTTTAAAGTAACGATCTTGATCCACTGTACTAATTATTTTCATAATTTTCAACACTTCCATCCTGTCTTCTCTTAATCCTCTTTTGCTTAAACTGTAAAGACTCAGCTCTTTTAATCTTTCCTTATAATTCATCCCCTATAGCCTGGAATTAGCCTAGTTGCTCTTCTCTGGACTTTTTCTAGCGCTGCTATGTCCATTTTGTAGCCTGGAGACCAAAACTGCACACAGTACTCCAGAAGAGGCCTCGCCAGTGCATTATAAAGCTTGAGCACAACTTCTTTGGACTTGTACTCTACACATCATGCTATATATAACCTAGCATTCTGTTAACCTTCTTAATGGTTTCTGAACACTGTCTGGCAGATGATAGTGTTGAGTCCACTACAACTCCTAAATCCTTCTCATAAGGTATACGTTAAATTTTTAGACCTCCTATTGTGTATTCAAATCTTACATTTTAACTTATTTGTAATACATTTTAAATTTACTTACATTAAATTTCATCTGCCACAAATTTGCCCAAGCCTGTATGCTGTTCAAGTCCCTCTGTAATGATTCAACAGATTCCAGATTATCTGACAGTCCACCTAGATTGGTATCCTCTGCATACTTATCTGACTTGTTATTTATATTCCTATCCAAATCATTTATATATATTAAAAATAGCAGCAACCCTAGCACTAACCCCTATGGAACACCACTCTTAACATCAGCCAATTCTAATAGCGAAATATCTGCTTCCTGTGCCTGAGCCAATTTTGCATCCATCTACTAACAATACTATGAATTCTCACTTCTTTTAGTTTGATGCCCAACCTGTCATGTGGCATCTTATCAAATGCTTTCTGAAAATCAAGATAAATAATATCATATACTCCTCATGGATCATATCCTTTTTTTGCTTCCTCATAGAATTTCAGCATGTTGGTAAAACATGACCTCCCTCTTTTGAGCCCATGCTGACTGTCCAGTAAAACCCCCATTTTCTTACCCATAATAATTCCTTCCATTAATTTACCTTTGATGAACATTACACTTACTAGCCTATAGTTGCTTGGATCTGCCTGGTCACCCTTTTTATATAATGGGATAATATTTGTCATTTTCCAGTCCTTTGGAATTTCCCCTGTGCATGGTGCTTTACTAAAAATATGCATCAAGGGTTTATATATGTACTCACTAACCTCCTAAAGAACTCGATGGTAAATGTTATCTCGTCCTACTGATTTGTTTGATTTCTGCCTATTTAATTTAAGCAGTGCTTCTCCCTTTACAATATCCAAATCACTCAGTACGTCCTTACAGAACCTTCTCAATATTCTCCTGGCAATGTATCAACATAGATGGTTCTGGTTAGAAAATAAGAAATGAGGTTCATTGCTCATTCCAGGGTATAATGAAATTTACTGCTTTTTTTAAAACCAGTTGTCTTCCATCCCTAATTCCAATATCAGAGATTATTTTAATCAAATTACAGGGCACTGAATACACAAAATTAGCCCCCTCCTATTCCCCCACACCCCCGCTTCCTGGAGGCATTCTACTACTTAAACCAAACACTGTGGGCCTCCTTTTCCTGGCACAGGACATTCTAAACTTGTAGGAAGAACTGTATCCACCCATGCTGTGACTCACCTTACCCCATGCTACAGAGCTCTTTCTGGGCTGTGATTCATCAGCAATAAGAACATGCAGTATATTTCATCAATACCACCAAAAGTATGTATTTTTTTTTCAAACATTTATATACACTTACTTTAATTTTCAAAGAATCCATATTATCTTTTTTGACACAAATGAAGGAAAATGTTCCATCTTATTACATTTTGCTACTTATGACTAGGGACTCAAAATTATAAAATAAATGACATCAAAATAATGTGCCATGTGTGTTTTGCATTTGAAGAATGATTCACACTTTCTGCTGAGGCTGCCAAAAAAGTTTGTGTTTTGGATCTAAATTATAATATTATTAAAGCCCCAGAGTGCATAACAATGCCTGAATCAGGGCTTCACAGACAATAAACTGTAAATAAAAACAGACCAATAGTAATAGCTTTCCATGTACTCTGTTGAAAAGTCCCATTTCAGATTTTGAAGTTCACACTAATTATGTAAATGTGAATGGAATAATTGAAAATGTTCGAAAAATTAATTTTGTTTTCAAAAGAAAGCTGTGTGATCCTGTTTCAGATGTTATTAATTAGTTATATTTTAATGTGACATGGTGGCACAGTGGTGAGTGCCATTGCCTCATTCATGCATACTTACCCTGCGTCATGAGTTTCAACCCCACCCTTGATGATGGTCTGTTTTTATTTTGCATGTTTTCCCATATCTTCATTTTCTTTGGAGTAGCCTGGTTTTCCAAGCAAATCCCTAAGATGTGTGTTATAATGATTAGATATTCTACTTTGGTATTAATAGATGTGTGTGCATGTGGGTGGCTGCATGAATTGGCTCAGTGTTGGACAAGTACCCCTTTCAGAGTTGGATTCTTTCTTGTACCCAAAGCAGTTTGGAGAATTTAGTTATTTTTAAAGCTGGTTTAAATAAATAAGCTTGGTATAAACAGACTTTTTGTTTATGATTTCAATCAAATTTTGTTATGTGGCATAACTTTACAGTAGAGTGGTTTGTGGTGGTGCACTGAGTAGCCTCATGGATCCAGTGTTCTGCACTCATACATTTTCCATGATAAGTCTGCATCTGATCTGAGCATCTGTATTAATTTTCCTTTGGCTATTGTGGTTTTCTTCTCATATCTCCAAAGACATTCAGGTTAGGTCAATTGGCAATTGCAAATTTTGCATGAGTGGCAGCCCATCCTGAACTAGTTTGTGCCTTGTATCCAGTGCAGCTGCGATAGCCTCTGTCCCCACTCAACATGAATTGGATTCAGCAGGTTAAAGAATGTACAGTGGATTCAAAAAATATTTATACCCTTTCTTCACAGTTCATTGTGTTGTAATTACATATTACATATTACATGTTTTCAGAAAGGTTTGCAAATGTATTAAAAATGAAAAACCCCTTTGGCAGCAAGTACAACTTTGAGCCTTCTTGGGTATGTCTCTACAAACCTTACACATGTAAGGATTTGGGCAATTTAAGCCATTCTACCTGGACTATCCTCTAAATGTCCATTAGATTGGATCACTGGGCCACTCAAGAACAGTCAGAGACTTGTTCTGTAGCCACTCAAGTGTTGTCTTGGTTGTATGCTTCAGGTCATTGTCAGACTAAAAGGTATAACCATTGCCCCAGTCTGAGGTTGCATGCACACTGGAGAAGATTTTGCTCAAGGACCTCTCTGTAGTTAGAAGTATTCAACCTTCCTACAATTCTAACCAGTCTCCTTGTGCCTGCTTCTGAAAAGCATCACATAGTGTGCTGCTGCCACAACCATGCTTCACCATAGGGATGGTATTAAGCAGGTGATGAGCAGTGCCTGGTCAGACCAGAGTACTTTTTCCACATGCTCTAAGTGTACTTTAAATGCCATTTGGCAAACTCCAAGGGGGCTGTCATATGTGCCTGATTGATGGCATGCCGCTGAGATGGTTGTCATTCTGAATGGTTTCCCTTTCTCAGCAGAGGACCTATGAAGTTCTGTTAGAGTTACCATTGGGTTCTTGGTCACCTCCCTGACCAAGCACCTTCTTGCATGGTTGCTCAGTTTTTCTAGACAGCCAACTCTAGGAAGAGTCCTTGTGGTTCCAGACTTCTTCCATTTCACAGTTATTGAGGCCAATGTGCTCCTGAGAATATTAAAATCTTCAGAAATGTTTTATCCCCTTGCCCTAATTTATGCCCCACCACATTTTAATCTCTGAGGTCTACAGAAAGTTCCTTGGTCTTCATGGCTTGTTTTTGCTCCTACATGCAGTGTCAATATTGGGAACTTGTATACACAGGCGTGTGTCTTTCCAAACGATGTCCAGTCACTTCAGTTTGTAATAGGTGGACTCAAATTAAGTTTTAGGCACATGTTAAGAATGATTACAAACAGGATACATCTGCCAATAATTTGGAGTGCCACAACAAAGGATCTAAATAATTATATCAATCAGAGATTTCAGATTTTGATTTTGAATAAATTTGCTAACGTTTCTTAAAACATGCTTTTACTTTGTCTTCGTGGGTTATTGAATCTAGATTGATGGGCAAAAATGGCAAATTTCAATTTAAAATTAAATCTACAACAGAATAAAGCATTCATTAAGAGAAAGGGTCTGAATGCTTTCTGATTACACTGTATGTATTGTCATGCGTGCACATACAAGGACTACCTTCCAGGCTCTGAGAAGGTAAGCAAAAACACTTTGGGACGAGACGGGATGCTGGCGCTAACCATTTCTTCTCTCTCAACCATAGTTCAGAGAAGACATCTGAGGATGGCACCTAGCCCACAAAGCTAGGAGAACGCTCTGCCCCTTCTACCTGGGACACTTTAAAAATAAGTGTTCCCAGGAAGGATGTGTTCATTTTAGACCTGAACCTCAGTTATGACAGAGCTCAGATGAAATGCTGTACCTTTTGGTTGCAAAAGCCTTTGTAACTGGAGTGCTGAGAAAACTAGTTCTATTTTTTCCTTTGTCAATGAAATGGGGTTGCACTGCTGACACCCCAACCTTTCTTTTGGCATCCTTGGTCTGTTTACCTATCCCAGTATCATTATAACTTTGCAGCATGTTGTCTTACATCAGCTCAGTTCAGGAAATAAGATATGAAGTAATATAAATTAATGCTGATATATTTGTTATATGTGGATGTGCAATTATAGAAGGTTTAATCCCATACAGAATATTCATAGGCAATCTTTTTTAATAACGCATTGAGTACAAAAATAATATGGATACATTTTTACTTATTATTGTCATTTTTCACTACTTTTCACTTTTCTTTTTAAACCATGAGCACTATAATGCCCATTAGTAATTCCCATTGTTAGCTTCTTTCTGTTGAGGACTGTAGCCTTGTGATAGACTTAAACATCAAAAATGTACTTCATAATTTAAATGGGCTCGGCCAACCTGCTGATGTTCAAACTCATTCAGCTTTTTTAATCACAGTTGAGCACAAGATAGTTTTGAAACACACAAATGTTTTTACTAGCATGACTGTAGCTTGTTATATCATAATCTACTTATAACTTATTGACAACTCACAGTCAATTTTCTTTGGTGAAGCAAGCCCTAGTCAATTTCAGGTTACACTCTTGTGCACTCCAGGGCAATTTAAAGCTGTAAGGTAATATAACACTCATGCCTTTAGGAAGTAAGAGAAAGCTGGAGTACCCAAATATAAGGATAATGTTAGACTCCATTTGGACAAGCCCTGGTTGATACTGTGAGGTTTTCTGTTGGGACACTGTGCCACACATTTAAGTATCTTCCATCCATTATCCAACCCGCTATATCCTAACTACTGGGTCACGGGGGTCTGCTGGAGCCAATCCCAGCCAACACATGGCGCAAGGCAGGAAACAAACCACAGGCAGGGTGCCAGCTCACCGCAGTTAAGTAACTTTGTTGCCTTTTTTTTTTTTGCAAAAATCTGTGCAGATTCAATAAAACATACCATAAGAATTAAAAACTGCTTATTAAACAGATTGATTTAAGGAATATTTTGACACTGATGTAACGGCATATGCCTGTTACAACTGACTTGTGTTTAAGGGCTAAAGGAGAAATTAAATTCAGCTAATACAGCTATTTTTCTTGTGCTTTCTTAAAAAAGATTAGGAAGAATATCCTATGAAGTTAAATTAAAGAAGTGTGCACATTTTAGTTAGAAGCTTATGTAGATCAGTGCATCCTAGACGTGCTAAGCTTGCACGCATAGCAGATCTTACAGAGTTAACTGCTACAGAATGAGTCCTTTATCATTTTAGTTACATAAAATCTCAGTGAATTATTTGGCTTCTGTGTTTGATCCCCGATGGGTGTTCACAATTTAGAAATATACAGCTAGTTTATATACAATAAATATATGGACTCTAATCATGGTGCAATTCAGTTGACAAGTGAATTGAAATAAGTCATGGTGTGCGTATTTAAATCCTGGCTTTTGAAGTAAAATGTGTCTTGAGTACACCCTAAACCCAAAATCTACACATGGGAAATGAGTATCTGAGTTATCGGAATTTTTTTTTTAAGTTTCACCCCTTCTTGGAATGGTTTCTCATAACAATTACATTAGCATGCCTTTAAGCACATGTGGCACAGTGACCTGTACATTGTTAAGCATCTGTTCTTTATTTAAAGCTTCCTTTGAAGGTTCCCACTGTGCGACTGTTGAACAGATTTACTTTAAACCATACCCTAATGTTCTTTTTTTGTACATCACACAATTCTAATTGAAAGTTATGTAAAATATCTTTAATAGTGTAGTGTATAGAAGTGCAGAGTTCAAGATTCAGGTAATAATCCTCAGAACCTGAAGAAAAGAAGGGTGGGTTGTTTGGTGCCTCTTTATTATTAGCCTAGTGTTGTGGAGGACACAATTGGCCCTGCAGTGGACGGCCATGGGGCTGATGCTGCATGTGACATTGTGTTGAGCATGTTTGCATAAATGAAGGATGAATGGATGAATGCATAGTAAACCATATATTCTAGCGTTTCACCTACGTACCCATCGAACTATGTAACTCTCTTTTGGAATAAATAGTTTTGAAAATAAAAGAATGAATCTTTCTTGCAATATATGGTATTTCAAATGGTTTGTCATGCAAGCGAGATAACCACATGGACTGAGGAGTACTTTGGCAAACCTTTATTAAATACTACAATACGCAGTTCTATCGACAAATGCAGATTACAACTGTACTTTGTAAAAAGGAAGCCGTATGTTAACGGTGTTCAGAAGCACTGTTTACTTCTCTGGGCTAGAAGGGATCTGGGATGGACTATCACACAGTGGAAACATATATTGTGGTTGGAAGAATCAATATTTCAGGTGGTTTTGGCAGAAATGTGCATTGTTTTGCTCTGGACCAATGGACCACCGATACTATTACCAGCTACAAGTCCAGAAGCCAGCGTCTCTAATGTTATGGGGTTGTGTCAATGCCCTAGACAAGGGTAACTTACATTTTTGTGAAGATTTTGGAGCAACTATTCTGCCTTCCTATTCCTTCTGCCTATTCCTGGTGTGGAGTGGTGGCTCTGAGGCTAGGGATTTGCACTGGAAATCGGAAGGTTGCCGGTTCAAATCACATAAACACCAAAAGTGACTCTACTTTGTTGGGCCCTTGAGCAAGGCCCTTAACTTACAATTGCTCCATCCTGGGTATGACATTAATCTGCATCCAGCCCTGCATTGAAAAACCTGGGGGTTGATGGCAAAATTGGCACTCCAGCCACCATAAAAAAACCTCACAATGGTTCCATTCCATCTAGACTTGTGTGGTGCTGAGGTGTCACCAGGTTGCATGGCTACACTTGGGTTCCAATCTGGTATGGTATCCAGAGTTAGTTTGTCATGTGGTGGGTGTGGCAATGCGCTGTATCAGCGCGTGCTCCTAACCTCTATTCTGCCTTCAAGCCAGCATCTTTTACATGGATGCCCATGAATATTTCAGTAAGACCATGTCAAACCACATTCTGCTCACCTTACAAAGGCATGGCTGCATACTAAGGGGGTGCGGGCACCTTGACTGGCCTGCCTGCAGTCCTGACCTGTTCCCAGTTGAGAATGTGTGGTGCATTTTGACAATGCAGACCCCATAATGTTGCACACCTTAACACTTGTTTGTAAGAAGAGCGGGACAAAATTACATCTGAAACACTCAATAGATTGGTGTCTTCAGTACCAAAATGTTTATTAAGTGATGTGAGAAAGAAAGGCAACATTATAAAATGGTAAATTCTTTACTGTGTGACATTTTTTGGAATATTTTTTAAGTATCAAAATCAAAATAAGTGTTTATTTTTGAAAAAAAATTGAAACATCAAAAAAGTTGCTGTGATATTGTCAAGTCAAAGATCATTTAATATCAATTACTTATCAATGCTTTCTGTTTTTATTTGCATTTTTCTATATTGCCTCAACTTTTTTCCAAGTTGGAGTTATATTAAAAATTACATTTTCTGCCCTTGTAGTAGAAGGAGCAATGTCAGATAATATTTTTAAAGTTAATTGTGTTTTTAAAGATTGTATGTCTGAAGATCGCTTTATTTTCTAATTTGTAATAGCATTGATTGTGCATTTTATTTCACATCATAATTGAAGTTTGTAGCTAGTGATATACGAGGGGTGTTAAACAGGAGTTTTCATGTTCTGTTCTTATAAATAGAGCAATATAAACCTGACTCATTGGACAAACACATGCATATATGAACTTGTCATTAGTAGTGCTAGCTGCTCCCCCCCTCCCCACCCCGTCAGTTGTAATCAACATGTCGGAGAAGGTGGTACACAGCAGTGTTGTGCAGCTTATTATTATTCAATTTTTGACAAATGAAGGAGTCATTCCAATTTAGATTTATTCGAGACTTAAAAAACAGTTTGGGGATGAGTGTGTCTTTCTCTCTCAATCTAGAGTGTGTGATTGGTGCAAGCCATTCAGAGAGGGACTATCATCTCTTCAGTCTGCTTAAGGAATTTTTGGGAGGGAAGACATTCAAACCGAATGAGGAGGTCATTGATGCTGTGCAAGAATGGGTCAACATCCAGTTAAAAGACTTCTCTTGTTTGGGGATTAAGAAGCTTCTGAGTGCCGAAACAAGTGTATTTCTGTGGCAGGAGACTATATAGAAACTTCACTTGTGGTAATTTCAATTAATTTAAATTAATTTAAATTTAAATTAATTTAGGAGAAATACAGTTTTGAACTCTAACCAGAAAGAGGTGCCACTGATACCTAAACCACAGACACAATGTCACCCAACACAACTCCGGGTTCAAAATAAAATAGTTTTATTTCCAACCAGCACCTTACCAGCTGTGCACCAGCGAAAATGCCAGCATATAGTTACAGATTCTCTCCTTCCACCTCCAGAGTGTTGCCTACCAATTTTGACTCCCCAAGCTGCCAGCTTCTTTTAAACTAGCCACAGAAACTGCTTCTGGTGTCATGCCCGGAGCACTTGTGGGTTGTGTGCAAATCTGGCATGCAAGGACCCTGACAGGGTTTCATTTCCAGACTCCATTTCCCATGCCACCCTGTGGGTGTTGTGATTGGGTTCAGCCCTGAGGAACACTTCCGCCTCTCATGTGGGAGGATGAACTGCTCCTGACATACCTGTTTGCCCAATCCATCCATTACGGCCTCCTGACCGGGCAAGAAATCATATTTCATCTCAGCAAGGATGCCTGTCCTTCCTTCATGGTGCTTACATTATATTGTTTTGAACATCTTGCATTCATGAAGGAATCCAGAGGGAAACTGAGAAATAGAAATTATCAAGGGATGGAAGTTATAAAGTGAGCAGGCTGAAATCAAAGGGATCAGACTCATAAGACTGTTAAATTAAAACAATTGTCAAAAACATAAACTTCAAACCAGAATCAAAACCCAAAAACATGTTGCCAAGAAACTAATACTAACTTCTTTAAATTTCTCATAACTGTCTTTTATTAAAGTCATTTGTTTTTATAGGGAGTAGAAAACTTGTGCTACATTCCCATGCACTGGGAACTTTCAGAGTTCCCACTTGTGATTCTCACCTTGCTATTTCATTGTGTTCACGTGATTTCCAGTCAGATCTTTGAGAGAAATTAAAGATTACTGCTGATTTGGTTCTTGATCCATGCAAAAATCATTTAAAGCATAGTTGTTACTTGAATATAAAGAGTTTAATAAATGTATTAGAGGTATATTGTCCATCTTCCAATAAAATTGAATCAAAAAATTACCTTTTCTGGTTGACCAAGTTATTTTTTAAATTTTTTTTTTAACTGACTGAGGTGAATGATCAGCATTATGTCACAATGCATAGAATTCAGGCAACATTGATTTCTCTAAATTGTCTGCTCAAAACTTGCACTGTCCATGTGATAGTTCTAATAGGGAAACTTGTATTTCCCATCTGCTCGATAGCATGTCAATGCAGCATTGGATACTAGAAACTGCACGTTGCCATCTTATAGAGCTGAGGAGCGATGCTCTCAATATAATGTTACTGGCAACAAGTTTTTCGACTATAAACAATATGGCTACTGACATACAAAAATTTCACAAAATGGTGTCACCGGAATAAGAATAAAAAAATATAAACAACCACAAAAAGAAATGTCTCTCTATTATATAAAAAAATCCTGGGACAAGATGAGACTTTTTCAGAGAGATACTTTCAAGTCCCACAAGGTGAGACTTTGTGCCAACAGATTTAACCACACCTGGGGCCAGAAATAAAAGACCAAGAGTAGATGACAAAGTAGAATGTTGTAAAGAGGTTCCAAAACATTGGCACGATACACATGCAGAGCAGGTTAGAGATAATGAAAGTACTAAAATTTGAAAGTCTCAAAAAACTGATAGTAAAGATCACATTAGCACAAACAAACGGAAATTATTACTATTACTATTATTATATTGTTCGGATTTAAACTTTAAGTCGGAGACCTGTAGATCATCTAATTCGGGAAAAGTAGTGTTTCTTCCAAATGAAAAGGCGTATCCACGAGAATTAAGATTTGTTGTTTGGTGAAAGTGAAATCCACATACGGGAGTGGTAGAGACACAAAGTGGCTGGCGTGTAGCGCAGGCCGGGTGGTTGGCCAGCAAAGTGAGCAGAAGACAAAGACCCCTAGTAAATTAAAAAAAAAAATAAACAAACTGCACCACAGGTTGCCATAATCCAGATCCCTGACATATACTGTAAAATCCCATTTTAAAAGTGTAGGTCTGTTTGAACATTCTACTATATATTGAGAGAAGCTATGAGAAGACATAGATGTGTAGAGGGGACCCCACATATTCCTGGGATGCTGCACTCTGGAGTGCAGTCAAGTTCATGTACAAAAAAAACAGAATAAATATGGGATAATTTAGACTCTCCCAAAATATAATCTTAAAATGATCCACTGAGCACCTTAGTCAGACATGAACACTAGTGATGAGCAAACACACTGAATTTGCTTTGACTTGAGTCTAGCAAAATCATGGAAAGATTAATACAATACAATACAATACAATACAATTTATTTTTGTATATCCCAAAATCACACAAGAAGTGCCGCAATGGGCTTTAACAGACCCTGCCTCTTTGACAACCCCCCAGCCTTGACTCTCTAAGAAGACAAGGAAAAACTCCCAAAAAAACCCTTGTAGGGAAAAAATGGAAGAAACCTTGGGAAAGGCAGTTCAAAAAGAGACCCCTGTCCAGGTAGGTTGGACGTGCAGTGGGTGTCAAAAAAAAGGGGGTCAGTACAATACAATACACAGAACAGAACAGAAGTAATCATCAATAGAGTATAAAAATAAAAATATTACAAGTACGGAGTAGAATATAACAGTAGATGATATCACATAATATGATTTGGACTTAATGAAACTCATGCATCGCATTTAATGGAGAAGGAAGAACTGAATTAGTTTTGAATGGATTATAATGGTGCTGTGGGCTTTTACATGTCCCTGAGGGCTAGAGAAAAGTCTGCCAACTATGCTGGACTGATCTGAGCTGCAGCACAGCAGTGCTAACCACTATGCCACTTTGCCTCAAACAACAAGCAGACACAATAAATATAACAAGCAAAATGCAAGAAACAGCCACAAACTAGCAATAAGTAAAATATAAGATGGATCATTGCACTCACAGAGTTCCATTCTTGGGGCACACATTGGCTGTGCAATTAAATATAATATAGAATTACATAGTAATAATCTTTTGCTTTTATTATTGCACAGTGTGTTTTCTGGTAAGTGGAGGAGAGAGAAAGGGCTCATTTAAGGCTTGTTTTGAGAAACATGACTAATTTCCATGCATAATTAGCTATGCGGTGCTGCTGCTGCCAGTGCACAAGGATAAGTATTATATATCTGGTGGCAGTACTCGTACTACTGCAAGTTTTTGTTTATTTCTTTTTAAAAGCATGCTGGTTCGAAATCTGAAAATGTTTCTCAATCTTTGTGGCTTTTGGACCCATATTTACCTTTCATAGTTTCACTGACAACCCACATACAGCAATCAAAGAGCCCTGTGGATTGAAATGACTGTTAGTTCAATAAATGAGTGGGGATTGAGATGGGGAAAAATATTGCACAGTACCGTGAAGTGTTTCAGTGGATGTTTTCAGCACATCTTAATAACTGAGGCGGCATTTCTTTTTTTCTCGTTTGCTTGTGACCCAGCGAAGGTTACGTCAGAGATGTTCTTACAGTAAGCATTTGTGAAAGTTGTGTGCATGGCTGCCACAGTTCTGTGACATCACGCTGGTCTCACAAAGATTCATGGGGTTCTTGGAAAGAAATGTTTGCTTATGCAAGCCTCAATACTAATTTCTAGGAAAGTATTTTACAAACAAGTTCTCCGGAGAATACAGCATACTCGCTGAGAAAAAGGCTTTGGCGAATTTCTCTGCTCAGCACTATTGAGCACTTTGACAAAACTACAGACCCACAGCTGGGCTTGTCTTGACAACACTTCCCACATGTAGTCTCCTTAAGGGAACGGTTACAGAACCATTTCTAAGAAAAAGGGGCATGATATGAAGGGATTTGATGATATGTGACTGGCCTTGAGACCATATGACATAACACTGTCTCATTTGATGAAACAAATATTTACTTATTGATTTGAAGGTAGGGACCTAAACCCAGAGAAAACTGAACTCACCCACATTATGGAAATATGTTATGGGGATGTAGTATAATGACAGGGGACCTTTTAGGATAAGTGGACAATCAATGCAATAAAATGCACATAAAGTTTTGAGGAGAACCTGTTTCAGCATGCAAATAATCTTAGACCAAGGTGAACATTCATCCTATAAAATGTCAAAATCCTTTAGCAACAGTAAGTTGTTTTAGAATGGCGAATCACATCAAGCAACAGACAAAATCTCAAGAATTCTTTGAAAATCTCTTTTCAGTGTCTCATTATTCCTTTGTAATTTACCTTGTATTTGTATACAGTTTGTTATTTTTAATCACTATAAATTTTATTCACATCAACTGAGCATACAGTTTTACAGGTAAAGCAAATTCCTATACAGTACAAAACATATAGAGTGTAACAAGAATTTTGCACATATTTATCACTCATTAGTGGTCATCATCCAGCTAGGATTTGCATTCAGGTACTCATGCTGTCAGTTGTGAATGCACAAGTATGACCTAGCCAGATTACGCACTGGAACACTGGAAATATCAGAGTTTTCAGAGTCCTTTATCCATGTTCAGAGCATTCATGTAAATTGTATTAATTCAATAAGAATGTGAAAACATGTTCTAATGATTGGAGGGGCCCTAACCATGGTCTTCATCTACTACTGCCTCTCTTTGAAGAACTGCAGTATTGGTCATGGAGTTAATGCTTATTTGGACTTTCGTTTTGAGTAAACATAATTTAAATCTGTCATAAAAAAATAAAAGGTTTTAGCAGTTGTTTCAGTTTATAGGCAGGGACATTGAGACACTTGTGCCCATGGGTCCTTGGAGAGCAAGATCTAGCCACGTGGTTAGCCTGCCAGTGACCTAGAGTTTGTAATGTGTTGCATTGAGTAGTAAATTAAGACATATATAAAACGTTGTTTTAGAATAAGTTACATGGGGTGAGTTATTTTTTTATGGCTACTTAAATAAGACTTTATAATAATTTCAGTGAAATAGGTACTTAAGCAAAGGTGAGGGAAAGCCAACCTGTCAGTTGTGCATGCCTATTATTATTTCTGCTGGAAAAATAATTTTTTGAATAAAAAATGACAAGATACGGCAATTTACACAATTTATCACTTTGGTCATAAAACTATAACCAAATTATCCTGTAGGGGGCAACGGAGAATTGTTTTGTGCATATTTAGGTACACTGAATATATACATACACAAAGATATTGTACATATATACTAACTACAGAAGAGTGTGTGTGCTTTAGCTTTATATGCTTAATGCTACATTAAAACGGGACTCAAATTGGAGATTACATTATATATTGGTTTGCTATATTTTTTTAAAGCTTTATAAATATAATATAAACATTTAAAAGGGCAGATTCTTCAGTTTGCAGCTTTCTCTTGGAAGCAGTAATCATTTAAAACAGAACAAATTTAAGTCAACTAGTAACCAAAGTTTAGCCTTGTGTATTATATGAAAACAATGAAATACATTGTTTTTTATAAGTTTTCATAGATCCTATCTGTATACCTAATTAGTTTCAAATGTGCACAGGTATACTGCAGGTAACATTGATGCCGGCTTAATAAATGACTTGTGATCACACTGTAGTACAAATAGGGCCTTTTAAGGAATAAATTAGATATCAAGGCACATTAAATGGAATATAAGTACCTTTTTATGTGTCTTCAGCATCAGGAACAGTTAGTCCTTTTTATTTTACTATAATGAACTGAACTGATATACAGTGCCCTTCAGCATGTGAATTATTACCATGGTAATAAAGTCTATGTTATATTATTACAAATTCACTCATAAACAATAATGTACAAATGTTAAAAGTTATTAAAGTACAGATGATGTATTGTAAAATTATGCATACACATACACACACACACTCACTATATATATATATATATATATACATATATATATATATATATATATATATATGTATATGTATGTATGTATGTATGTATGTATATATATAGATATATATATAGATATATGACATATAGCACCTGCCAAGTAATACAAAGAGTACACAACACATTTTTTCTTTTAGCTTCCTCTTTCAAGGATTAAACCTCTGACATTAGCGCCAAAGGCAAAGCCTCAGATGTTGTGCCACGGCAGCTGATTCGCATACTTGAAGAATACCAAATAGGGCGGAACACGTGTCATGTACTCTTTGTGTTATTTGTCAGATACTATATCATATCTATGGTTGCTTCTCGCAACTTAGAAGGTGTGGTGGATGTCTGCTGACTGGCAGACTAACCACAAGCATTGCCTGATAGGTAACCACCCAAATATCAGATTGTGATCAGCTCTGTGTAATAGAATAGAATAATTATGTAAAAGTGTTCAGCACAAGATAGCAAACCACATGCAATACAAAATAAAATCAAGATTAGGTGTGTTGACAAAAAATAAGGCAATATTAGCCGAAAAAAAGGGAAGACTGGAAGTTGCTAAAATGTGATTTTTGAGAATTATTTTGGACACAGTTGTTCTAATTTCTCAAAGAAAAGCTATCCACCGCAAATGTCTAATTACTCCTCTCAAACTGTAATGTGATTATTTTACCCATTTCTTTCTGGACAAAGTATTTGCATTTCTAAAAAAAACAAGAAAGTAGAAGCTTTTAGCTCACTCAAAAACTCTTTGTAAAAAATAAATCTTAATAATTTAAAATAAAACTGACTTAACCAATTGACCACTTTCAAATATTGAGTTGCTAAAGAGTAAAATCATTGTTAGTGTAGCAGCCAGCAGACAAGAGGAATTATTGATCAGGTTGGTCTAACATAATACATGTGTCCATGTCTTGCTTTTCTATGCCCTTTACACTATTATAGAAGTATATGTTGATCAATAAGTAACTGGTTACATTTCATAATTACCTATCTTACATTCATTAAAAGATGGAAATAACTTACTTATACATAAACTTCTCCATTTTCGCAGGAATGTCAAAGAGATGTGATGAAAAAATCAAAATGCATGTTGGGATACAGTGCTACATTTCATGGCACATGGCATTGTGTTTTCATTTGATTGATGTTAAAGACCTTTTTTCCTCTGTAAATCTAATTCCTTTAATTCACCTGGCCCATCTGGTATTCAACCATGTAAATATAAATGTGGTTTATAAATCCTATAATGTGATTACAAGAGTTAAACTGTAACATGTTATAGTACTTTGTTGCAGGGAAATGTAATTAGATTACAATAATATGTTACTTTGTACAATATTACAACTCTGATAAAGACAGGATAACAAAGAGAAAATGCTGCAAAAACCTTTACTAATAAGAGAACTGATATCATTAATTGGTAAAGAGAAGCTGGGATTTCTGGAGCATATACTGAGGAAGGAGAAGCTTGAACATCTCACAGTGATAGGAAGGACTGATTAAAAGAAAAGATACAATTATTCTAATTTTAAATAAAAATCACTAAAGGGAGGAATGTCAGACAAAGTGCAGCATTACATAGAAAAATGATAAACCTGCAACCTCTTTTGACTTGCCTAAATGGCAGCCTAGTTGAATTATTTTGTTATCTTGGCCCACCTATATATGATGGCAGCACTCAGTGTCAGTGTTTGACTACTGTGTACTGGCTCCCTTTCTCTGTGTATTTGGTGGGGTGCCTCACGTGGTTGTCTGCCAGAGTACTACACAAAAGCACCTTTCACCTTTCTTTTCTCTCTCACTCAGTCTGTCTGTACTCCATCTATCTTTCATTCTTTCTCCAGACTGTATCTTCTACCTCTTCCAGGTGAGCGGTTATCCCACTCTTCTATCAATGCTCCTCTTAGTAGACCTCTCTCATACAGGGGACTTTAAACTCCATCCACAGGTCATTCCTGTAGTAAAGGATGGCCTTGCATAACAAATGCCAGATTAGATCTCCCTCTAGTTGCTTACAGTGTCCCTGCAACCCTGAGTCTGACCATCTTGAAGACTTGGGCTTTTAAGAAATGTATTGAAATCAGTTTTTTGGAATTTCTTTAACAAATTTTTATGTTTGTATGTATGTACAATTTGTTTTTACAGATTTTGAATTACTTTAACATCAATCTATAGGGTGGTCCAGATCTAATTATGCAATTTTCATTACACTATAACTTATTAAGTTTATTACATAGAAAATCACTCAAAAAATCCCGGACCATCGAGAAGTGTGCAAACTGACAACATGAAGAATCGTTTTCACACCAAACTGGAATTGTCCCCGCATAAATCAAAGTCATCCAGATGATCTGGATCTGCATAATTAGATCTGGACCACCCTGTAGTGATGCCATTTTGTTTTCTGTTTTTCCATTTTGTGCAATATTTACATGGCCATGACCATGTTGTTTAGGACTGCTATGCCTGTTGCTTGTCATGTGACATGGTGATCATGTGACCAGCAGCAGTGCTACTTAAATGTGAAGCAGTTCCATGATGAGGTGCTGGATTCAAAAGTGGATCATGAGAAGCCATCAGGATTTAAATCATCTCATGCCTTTTTGTTTCACCGTTTTCATCCTACAATGAGATTGCAGCTGCATTCACTCATATATTACAGATACCACTGGATTTGTGTTCTTGTGTTCAGACCTGTACCTGTTTGTTCGTGTGATTTTGTCTAGGGTGGGAACACTTCTTTGTCTGGGAAGCAAACCCAGCTTATCCAGATCTTCACTTACAACAGCAAACTTTACACAACATTTAAGAGACTGCTCCCTGGGGATCTAATTTCATTTTTCACTGTCATCTGCATTTTGGGAAACTGTGGTGTATCTGAATTTTGTTTTAAGGGATTAACATTTGTCATTATGTGTTTTGTTGGGTTTCTTTTTTTCTCTGTTAGTTAAATACGAGTAATTACCACCACTGGGGTTATTTGGATGGGTTTCTGCTGCACATTATTTGGTTATGTGTTTCTTTATTCATTATTTATTTAATATATTCTTTATTATTTATTTAATTACTGTGTTACATGTGAGTGGGCGTGAGCTGAGTCAAGGTTGGGGGAGTTCCTGTCATCTACTAAATAAAATAAAGAAATCACTTTTGTAAGACAGTGGAAATTAAATTGCTTCACAGACACTACAGACCTATGGTGTCATCTTGGCTCACCTGTATAAGATGGTGGCACAGAGCTTCTTACATACATGTATTTAATACCTTTCCTGAAACTCTCAAGCATTCGTCTATTAGTGTTTGTGAAAGGTAAAAGCTGCATCTTGCTTCAGTGTTAATACCTTTTGTTCTCTTGTTTTGAATTTTTTGACAATGGCTTCTGAGTAATGTTTTTGTTTGTTTCTGATCTGCCATTGTTTGCTGTTTATTTCCTGGTTGCAATCCTCTCTATTTCCTTTTAAATCAAAATCTTATTTTAATAGGCAGTTTCTCAACTACCTGCACTATCTGGGAAACAGCACGGACTTATTCTCTTAAGGTAGTGCATACCCTCTAAAGGCTAGGAGGTAGTGCCATCTTTGGTGTTTCCTACTTGGCCACACTGTCTGGTAATCTTGCCTGTTACCCTTTAGGGATGATCAGCACACAAGCAGCACTTTCTGCTAAGACTTTCTGCATTCCCACTCTGATATACACTAGAATTTTTCTACCATGAGTGTGTCAATAAAGAGGTGGCCTGGCAATTCCAGAAAACAAAAATCAGAAGAGCTAATGAGAGCTGGTTTTATAGTGGTAGAATGGTCACCTGGAGCATGTGACCATACCTAATATTTCACGTGACCATACTCCCATCAGTGTGTATGCAAGTCACATGGCTAAATCTCATGATGTGGAGGCCATCATTGCTTCCTTTTAACAATGTGATATTGCCAAACAAAATTATTGATAGTAGTGATGTTAGTGTAATAAGTGTATATATTTAATATGTCACTGTACTCTGTACAAAAATATTTTATAAGTCTACTTTTCTTTCTACTCACATGCACAGCTAACACAAAGCCAGATTTAGCACACAGGATTTCACCATATAAGAACTGCTAGGCAAGCATTTTAACACAAGACAGGGACAACTGCGAAATGGGCATTGTATACTATTTCTGTGTATCAAACTCAGCATGAAACTGTATCCTCTTTGCCTTGTTTGGATTGGCATAATTCACCTAAGTGGGGGCATGCATGTGAAGAAAGAGTATAAAGTCTTGGAACATTCCCTGGCACACCTTTGAAGCTGACGGACAGATGGAAGATAACGTCATCGGATCCAGAAAATCCTTCCGACGCAGCGACGAAAATGGCAGACTCTACAAATCGCTCCCAAACTGGGTTCTTGCCATTGGCTTCTTTCGTCTGTTATGCAGCATAAACTGTCATTAAAGAAAGCTAAGTTATTTCTCCTATGTGATTTCTTACTGCCGTATCACTAAGGGAGGGGTATCGTCTTTTTATATTATATCTATATAGTTTTTGGGTTATGTAACATTACGCAATTACAAAAGAACTTATTCCAACAAGGGAGCTAGCACCCTCTGCTGGATACAGTTAGTATGGTCACATGTATAGAGTACAGTGAAATTATTACTTTTATGTCCAATAAGGCTAGCTCTAACTTTTTTTCTGCTGTAGGCCAAGGAGAAAATGTTGCTTTCAAACAATGAAATATTGAAGATAATTGCTATGCATAGTATTGCAGATTGTAGAGTGGTTTTTCCCTTTGGTGTTTTGCACGAGTCACACAGATGGGGGGTAGTGGCAGGGAAAACCAGGTGCTGGGCACCAGAGGTCACCCAAAGCCACCCCCTCCCAATGCCAACAGCTTCGTCTATTATAGTTAACAAAATGCCACTCCCAAAAAACTTTGCCGCCCTAAGCAACCGTGTAGTTTGTCTATATGGTATAGCCAGCCCTGATGTCCAACCAATATGCAACACAACACGTCACTACTCTCTGCTGCCACAATAAACAAGAATGCCTTAAAATGCTCTGTTGGCTACAAAACCCGACACATATAGTAGCAAGATTAATAAATTGTTCTCATGTTAAGTAAAATGTTGTCTTCCACTCCAAAAAGGAGACACACTAACACTTTCAGGTTAATATGTATATAGTGGCCACGAAAGAAAGGGGAAAAACCACTTCTGCTGTGCAAATCAAACAGATCATTTTCAAACTGTTCAACTGTTTTTTGTGTAGTTTTATGTTTTTTGGCACACTGGATGGATGTCCTGATGTCTAAACTTTGTTTCCTCAATGTCCTTTAATGATAAAAGTGGGGTCTTAAAAAAAAAAATGATTCCTTCAATTTTTCATTAATATTTTTTAAAACTTCACTGTTTATAAAGAAGCAGGATAATTCCATCTAAAGAGATAAATGAGTCAATGCTTTTCTTTAATCTGATGAATTCCCTGTCTATGCATACTGTATACAGTGGAACCTTGGTTTGCGAGCATAATTCGTTCCGGAAATGTGCTCGCAGTCCAAAGCACTCATATATCAAAGTGAATTTCCCCATAAGAAATAATGGAAACTCAGATGATTCGTTCCACAACCCAAAACTATTCATATAAAAATGATTAATACAAAATATAAAGTAAAAGTACATAAAAAAATGAACCAGCACTTTACCTTTGAAAACAATCATGGCTGGTGTGAGTGAGCTTCTAAACTCTTGTGGGATTCCACCCAACGGGATGACACGCGGAAGAGTGACCCAAAGCAATCGCAGTCTCCCAACGCTATAGCAGTTTGCCATAAAAGTGAATCTGAAAAGATCGTGGACATGCTATAAGCGCCTGCCGTCGATGGGTGATACAAGGAACATTATAAATGCGCAGGGCATAGTACTACTTGGCAACGACTCTGCCTGACTGCTGTGTCTGTGTATAGGAGAGTGGCAGATCCCGCTACAATAAATAATCGCGCTGTTGCTGTTTCAAGCTGAATAAAGCTGGTATTGTTAAAGTACTGAGACTCAGCTTTGTGTTTTGGGGTGCAAGACGGTGACCCGCACGTCACAGCACACATGCACTTGCATGTGCGCGTGCGCGTGCGCACACACACGCACACACACAGTCACAATGCTGTAGTAAACAGCATATGCTCGTACGGATGTTGACTATATGAGTGACGCATGCTGACTCAGACAGAGAATAGGAGACGATTGCCCATGAGAGAGAGAGAGAGACACACACACGCACACGTACACGCACACACACACACACACACGTGTGCGCGCGAGAGACACGCACACACACACACACACACACACACACACACGCGCGCGAGAGAGAAGAACCATCAGCTCTGTTGTGATCACATGACGCTCAGCAGACAAAGCGTATCCATACTACTCGTATTGCAAGACCTCGCTCTTTTATCAAGTCAAAATTTATTGAAAATGTTAGCTCGTCTTGCAAAACACTCATAAACCAAGTTACTGACAAACCGAGGTTCCACTGTATATTAAATTAATGCACATACTGTATACTCATAGATACATGGTAAATCTGTCTATTACAAACCTTAAGGAACATAAAGCAGGATCCAAGTTGTCTGTGAAAATGCATTTAACTAAATTACCCTACTTACTAATTCCCCTATCATCATTTGATTCTCCGACAAAATGTCCTTAAGCATACTAAATATAACAATTTGAACTTGAATATCTGTGATTATAGTGCTCAGCAGAGCATTCAGAGACCAAGGGGAGCCTAAAGGGTTTTATTTTTATTTTTTATTGATTGAATGCCGTTAATAGGCTGGGTGCCTTTACTTATAGCTCTATGCTGAGTATGTATTAGTTAAAGTTTCATAGTTAGTTATTTATTAGTTGAAGCTTCTATCATAGTTAGTTGTAAAATTTTGAAAGATTCCTTTGTTTCAAACTCATTAGAAATGGGGCTATAGAATATATTTATTCACTAAATTTGTAAGCATTGACACCAACAGCATTTTTGTCATATGTACATGGGAACTACATGGATTTCTGTGTAGTTTACATTTAATAATTGTGATAAGTCTACTTTTGAAATAAGAGGCTTCCACAAGAAAAAAGGTTTGGGGACCATCCCCATATAATGTCCATAGGACAAAGAAAAAGACGTAAACTTCTTTTGTGATCAAAAACATAAATCGTGTTTGACATTGGTTACATGAAAACATGGCGTTTATATATGGACAAACAAAATGGAGACGCGAAGTGAGTTGGCAGGAGATGATGTTGAAGCTGTGGGACAGATGCAATGTCATCAAAGGCGGACCGGAATTGATGTGGAAATGGCAGTGATGTCATCAGGAGGAGCTGGAAGTAACGTCATATGAAGGGCCGGAAGTGACGTCATCTGGGGTTGATGGACATGATGTTTTTGGCGGCCATCTTTGGAATCCATCAGCGTGTATTTATTTTTCATCCTGTTGTGAAAGGCAGCACTAAGCAACATAACAATAAAGACAAAGATAGGAGAGAGCAGAAATGTCAGGGATAGGCAGGGGACAAAGTCAAAAAAGAAATGAAACAAAAGTACCAATGCCTAATAAGCAAAACCTTAAATCAAGTTGAAGATAAACATGTGAGGTTCTAATTCTTTAAATAATTTTAAATAACTAAATGACAGGCAAAAATTCTCACTATATCCTTTCACTCTAGCTCCCCAAAACACTCAACAGAAATAGGCTTAAGAAAGGAGTAAAAAGCGAAAAAGTCTTTATTGTGAGAAACTCTTCCCCAGATGTTTCCCACCACAGCCACAAATATGCACAAGCACAATAAACACTTTAATAAAGCAATACTTTGTCTTCTCTCTGTCTTCTCTTGGTCACTGCCGCCTCCTCCACACCTCCCCATAAGCTTTATCTACCTCCTACTGACTCTGGCTTGATGATATGTGGCAGGCAGCTCCTTGTATTTTAGCCAACCAGGAAGTGCTTTCAATCCTCTGCACATATGGTCTGTAGGGACTCCCCAGTCCTGCACCTCCCCCTGGCAGACCCTCACAGGACCCAACAGCACTGTCCCTCGGGACTAAAATATTCCAACAGGCTCTGTGGGCACCCACGTGGGGATCCAAGCCTGGGGTTGCTGCCATCTAGCATTCTGGTAGAGATAAAGCCCTGTTCAAGCCCTCACCCCTTGTCCTTCCATTCTAAGGGCATTCCAGCTGGGTAAAGATGGCAGCCGTCCTTCACAATCTACAGTAGAAACTTGAATGTCATGTTAAATATCATTGGTGTGATGACATCACATGCTACACTTCTGCCACTACCATGATGGTTGTAGTGTAGGAATGAGGACCCATAATCAACAACCATGGCTGTGGACAATAAAAATGAAACAAAATACAGGGAACAGCTATCAAAAACAATAAACAAAATAGCAGTGTGATTAGTTAAAAAAAATGATAAAAAATATAAAATGGTTAAAAGTACATTATGCATACAGTTGAGTGCAGAAATAGATTCTCTATTTTCACAAAAACCCACAAAAATTGTAACACTTTGATTTTTAGAGAATAGGCTAGAACTCATTCTAGCAAACCCTGCTCTACAATCACATCCTGAGTTCTAAGTAGCTTTTTCTGCCTTAAATATCAAGCAGGGCTTCAGTCATCAATGGCTGTGTGCTGCCAATTAACCTTGAAGGGAAAATATTAGTTCTCTGCTAGTTTTCTCCACCCCCATACTTACAGGAAAACATTATCTCAACTTTGGGGCCTGGATGTCTTGTGGTCCACCTTTAATACTTTTGCTTACTTAATAATGAAAAAGACAGGCACTCATTAATCATCTGTACTTTCAGTGTTCAATGGGAACATCTTATGATTTCTATGCAGGCACCACTTTCTTTTAGAACTGTGATGAGAACAAGTCATTCAACCAAACGAGCTTTTCTATCCTATTGGCTTCAATTGTCTAAAATGACATTGATTTCAGATTTGAAAGTCCCTAAAATCCTACTGTCCACCATACTACTATGTCTGTGTTTCTTTGCAAGAAGAAAAACCTGCTAATATCTGTGTGAAATCTGCCCTTAACAACTTTCTAACTTTGTTTCCATGTTCTTGTTGAATAATTTATTTTAAAGTTATACCTGGAATCCACTGCACTTATTCACTTCTTAATTTTTAAACGCTTTGATTTTGTCACCTCTTAAGCCAGTGGCACATTACATGACCTTTAGTCAGAGGGTATGTCAAACCTGATAACCGGCACTGTTGCTAATCTTGTCATCTGAGGATGTCAGATCACATAGATAGAAATTGCAGGGCGTGACAAATTACAACTTTGTAATGACTTTCCAGCACTGTTTCACAATTCCAAAGCACCACGAGCTTGCTCCTTTTCCTGACAGCCAATAATAATATAACGCCTAACAGAGCTGGTGCTGTATGAATGCTTTCTGTTTACAGACAGTTCAGCCACAATCTCAGCTCTTTTTCTATTTTCAACTCTGTCTTGGCGAGTACAGACAAGCCTCTGTTCTTCATGTGAAGTCCAAAATACCTCTGTTTCTTATTCCTTGTAACTGCATTATGTGCGTTGTACTTTTGTCTGATCCTTCCTTGGTTCTCAACCCCACCCACTTTGACACCCCCCGCCCAATGGTGCGAGTCACAGACTGGTTGGACTTTGTCACTGAATATTAACTTATTAAACTAATAACATGAGCTTATTAAAATTAACTAATAATATTAACTTATTAAATTAATAATAACGGAATACACAGTTGTGTAAACAGCTGGTCACAGGAGCACACAGCGACATCCTCTGACTCACTAACATTATGTAAATGGAGTCTGTGACTGAAAATCACTCTCACTATGTAATGGCAGGGCCTTTCATTTCTGTTTGCTTAAACTGAAAGAATTCAACTTCTTCAGTCTCTCCTCTTCTCTTTTTTGTCTCGGGTCAGCCATCATTTTTCTTTTTTATCAGCCCCTTCCCACTCCTAACAGAGCCTGTTGTCTGTCCACATTGGCATGCAGGTGTACTCTGTCTTCTTAAGGTTTCCTGTAGAACTGTCCTGGTCCTGTTAGCTTTGCCTAAATGGTGGCACACATCCCAATGATAAACCACGGCCCATCTAGTGACACTAGTTACAGCTATCCACACAGACTTTGATAAAGAGTTGGACTGAATTCACATCTCATTTCATGGTTCTTCTACCTTAACTCATAAGTGTGGAAGTCTTGTCTTATCTGACTGAACCTTTAACCACAGATCAAGCTGAAAGGATGCACTTGAGTAGAAGGAAGGACACTTTCTGCTGTACAGTTTCAGCTGTACTTGGCATTTCTGACATTGTATCTATTTCAACACTAAGAAATGTCAGAATGCCAAGAAATCAATAAAATACAGACCTTGCCAGAATGAAACCCAGACACACTATGTGTTGTGGGGTACAAAATCTGTACATTTTGGTTTATATTTTCATTTTATTTTGCTCAAGACAACAGATGAACTACATTCAGGCCAAATCAAAGCATGTCTTCTTCACTTTTAAAATAGCTGTTCAAGCAAAAGAGGAAGACATGGCAATGGCTCAGGTTATCAATTTCTTTACAACCTTAGAAAGGATGGACATCTAATTATTTTACAACCTGAGAAAGGAAGAAATGGCGACACCTCAGGGAACATCAAAAATGTTTTATTTTTTGGGAAAACTGGCAGTGAATTCATTCATCACATTTACAGACAGCCAATCAGAACATCTAACAACCACATCTTGCAAAACCCCCCCCCCCCGGTAGAATTTTAGAATAAATATGCTTCGTCTGAAGAGCGACATAGGAGGGAGGAAGAAGAAGGGACAAAGATGTCAGAAGAAGGGAACAGAACAACGTCAGAAGAGGGCGCCGGCAACATACGGCCGTTTTCATCTGATCAAGCATCTGATGAACAGCTACGAGTACCAGATCACATGCTGCCTGTGACATAAATCCTTGTCATCTTTACTTTTCAGTAAGCTTTTTCTAAAGATTACATATATCCAGACTTTACTTTCAGTCCTATTTTTTATTATTCTTTGTTCTACTGGTATTATTATTCCTGTAATAAATACCATGCTCCTTTTAACTTTCTATGCTTTGTCTTCATGTCTCGAGTGATTGAAGTAATAAGGTAGATTTCTTTGAGCACCTGGTGCAGCCGGAGATTTGCCATTACCGCTGTGCTGCGAGGTATATTAAGGACTGAGGGTGAGAGCTCCACCCAATAGTAGGGAACAGTACATAAAGTAAGGCACTCTTGGCTGATAAATGGCCTATAGTCAAGGATGCTGAGCCTTTGTATGTTTAAATGTATTCTTGGAGACCAAAAGTAATATTTAGGTCTGAGATATCTTTAAAACATTGTATGTTGTTTGTGCCGAAAATAAGTAACTCTCTTGAAGTGATGAGAGAGTGACAGGTTGTGTTATTCCTAAGCTACTTGTGTGGTTTAAAGTGCTAGAGATTAACCAGCTGTGTTTATGTCATTCATAGAGCACTGTTGTGATTAGGGTCTGTGTGTATGTAAGTCTCATAAAGTCCTAGAAGAGTGACAAGTTGTGGTATTCATAAGGCATTTGTGTAGTTTAAAGTGCTAGAGATTAACCAGCTGTGTGTGTGTCATTAATAGGGCACTGTTGAGTTTCTGTGTGTATGCGTATAGCAATGTATGCATGTGTTAATCTTAAGGTGCAACAGTAGATCAACCTGGTAACAAATCTGATGAGTACACTTACCCCTATGTAAAGATCAAGTAGAGGGGAATATCATGATAATACACTATGTTACACAGTTTAACTCTGATGGAGAAAGGCTATTTGTTTATACCCCTAATATTCAAGCTGACCAGGAATAACCAAAGTAAATTTAACAGGTGAAAATTTGGGCCTTCAAATGTTTGTACACGCTGACTGAGAAATACATATTGGAGAAAAGATTACATTTGCGAAAAAATAATTAAAAGATCTGGCAGAATTCACAGAAAAAGGTCTTGTAGGCAGACAAGACAAAGATGAACCTGCATCAGAGTGATGGCAAGAGCAAAGTGTGGAGATAAAAAGGAACTGCCCAAGGTCCATATCACCTCATCTGTTAAATATGGTGGTGAGGGTGGTTATGGCTTGGGCACAGGTACGGAAGCTGCACAATTAATTCTGAGGTGTATAAAAATGTCTGCTCAAGTTCCAGTAAATGCCTCCAAATTCATTTGACAGTGTTTCATCCAACAATATATTGATCCAGGACATACTGCTAAGGGAACACAGGAGTTTTTCAAAGCTAAAACAAAGGAAAATTCTTGACAGAGCATCACCAGAAAAGATACTCAATATCTGATGCTGTCTTTGAATCACAGACTTTAAGCAGCCATTGCATGTAAGGGATACTCAACAGAGTACTAAATGTGACTGCTTTAATATACCCACCATTGCTTTGTCCTAAACATTACAGTGCCCAGAAATAGGGGGACCATGCAGAAGAAGTGTTGTAATGTCTACATGGTGTGCAAATAGTCTTAAATGAAAGTCTATAGTGTGCACTTTCATCATGTCTGAATTGTTTGATTTCTAGTTTTAAAGTGTGGAGCTGACAGGTAAATCAAGGAAAAATGTGTCTTTGTCCCAAACATTATGGTGAGCACTGTGTATGTATGTATGTATGTACTGTATGTATTTTATATATATATATATATATATATATATATATATATATATATATATAT
>JANRMT010027041.1:92825033-92857283 GCA_026402145.1 Polypterus bichir lapradei
ATATATATATATATATATATATATATATATATATATATATATATATAGAGACAGATAGGGGGGCGCTATCGCTCCCTTGAACCCCTGTCCAAGACTCCAGACACCAGATAAAAGTCCAATAGTTGACTTTATTTTTATGCCACAGTGCACAAAGCAACCTCTCCTCCACAATACTCATTCAAATCACAAATATACACAATAATACTCTCCACCACTCCCAGACGCGTTGCCCTCCTACCACCCAGCTCAGCTCGCCGTCTGGGAGCTCCCACAGTCCTTTTATATTCCCTGACCTGGAAGTGTTCCAATCCCCAGTCCATGCGATCTTCTTTCACTTCCGGGTCAGATCAGAAAGTCCTTTTCTTCACCCCGGAAGTACGTCACTTCTGCCGTCGCTCTGCCTATGACGCACTTCAGGGTTATAGGGCACATATGACTCTTGGTTCCTCCCTGCAGCTCCCACTTGCGGCCTCTGTGGTATCCAGCAGGGCTGTGGATAAAAACTCCATTGTCCATGATTCCCTGCTGGTCTTCGGGGCACCTCCATACTGCAGAGAGGGCTCCATCTGGCGGCCTGGGGGTACTGGCCGGGATAACAAGCCGGCCATAGACCACTATATATATATATATAGTCATTTTTTTTTTTTATTTTTTTTTTTATTAATTTTATTACAATCCATACAAAGCAATCAAGTTTTTACAAAGAGAAAAATTAAGAACAGATCGATCCCCACCCCTGAGAGAGAGAGCAAGCCAAACGGCGTTAAATTTAAGGCTTGGAGACATACCTAAATTAATAAATTCTCTGTGCCTTTTGAACTTATTTTAAAATATTACTGATTAGATCCTGCCATGTTTTGAAAAAAGTCTGTACGGATCCTCTAACTGAGTATTTGATTTTTTCCAACTTCAAATAATATAACACATCGGTTTCCCACTGACTTAAAAGAGGAGAGTTTGGGTTCTTCCAGTTTATGAGAATAAGTCTACGTGCCAAAAGTGTAGTGAATGCAATCACAATTTGTTTGTCTTCCTCCGCTTTAAACCCATCTGGAAGAACACCAAACACAGCTGTTAATGTGTTTGGAGGGATTGTAAGTCCAAGGCTATCTGAAAGGTAATTAAAAATGTTTGTCCAGAATAATGTTAATTTGGTGCAGGACCAGAACATGTGACCTAGTGAGGCTGGGACTTGGTTACAACGTTCGCAGGTTGGATCATGCCCTGGGAACATTTTAGAGAGTTTTAGTCGAGACAGATGTGCTCGATATATAATTTTGAGTTGTATAATTGTATGCTTTGCGCATATGGAGCTCGAGTGAATTCTCTGCATTGCTACTTTCCACTCCTTTTCTGATATATTAATTGAAAGATCTTTTTCCCAGTGTCCTCTTGGATCTTTAAAAGGGAGGGATTGTAAAATGATTTTATATATTGTAGAGATGGAGTCTAAATCCTTGAGATTGAGCAATATTTTTTCCAGCATGGATGTGGGTGCAAGATGAGGAAAATCTGGAAGGTTTTGTTTAACAAAGTTTCTGATTTGAAGATAGTGAAAGAAATGTGTAGCTGGAATGTTAAATTTGGAATGTAATTGCTCATAGGATGCAAAGACGTTGTCTATATAAAGATCTCTAAGCAAGTTAATTCCAAATATTAAAAACTGCATATGTTTGTGAGGGTTGAAAGAGGTGGTTCTCTTGCAGGGGTGCCACAGATAGAAGCTTCTCCGTCTTAAAATGCTTTCTACGTTGGTTACAGATTCTAAGTGAGTGGAGCACAATTGAGTTATTAGTGTATTGCCGATAACGTGTGTTTATTGGAGCACAGAGCAAGGAATACAAAGAAGTACTGCAGGAATTTAATTCTATTGCGGACCAAGCCTGTGTATGTTCTTCTATTTGTGTCCAGGTTCTTATCGCCTGTATATTTGCTGCCCAGTAATAAAACTGGAAGTTAGGTAGAGCCATGCCGCCTTCTGCCTTTTGTCTTTGTAGGGTCGCTCTTTTGATGCGTGGATGTTTTGAATTCCAAATAAATGAGGTTATTGTCGAATCTAATTGCCTAAAAAATGATTTATTAATGTATAACAACAACAACAACATTTATTTATATAGCACATTTTCATACAAAAAAATGTAGGTCAAGGTGCTTTACATAATGAAGAATAGAAAAATAAGAGACACAGTAAGAAAATAAAATAAGTCAACATTAATTAACATAGAATAAGTGTAAGGTCCAATGGCCAGGGGGGACAGAAAAAACAAAAAAAAAACTCCAGACGGCCGGAGAAAAAAAATAATAAATAAATATAATTGGGATATATATATATATTGGGATGTTTTGAAATAAAAAAAAGGAGCTTAGGAAGAATATTCATCTTAACAGTGTTAATTCTTCCAGCTAGTGTGAGATGAAGGGTTGACCATCTATGCAAGTCTTGTTTAATTTTTTCCATGCAAACGGCAAAATTTTGTTGATATAGAGCTTTATGTTTACTTGTGATGTTTACCCCTAGGTATTTAAACTGTTCTGCAATGATAAAAGGTAGGGTATCTAATCTAATATTATATGCTTGAGAGTTCACTGGAAAGAGTACACTTTTATTCAGATTAATTCTGAGACCAGAGATCTTTTGAAATTCTGTGAGTGCTGCTAAGACTGCAGGTACAGAATTTTCTGGGTCTGATATATACAGTACCATGTCATCTGCATATAATGAGATTTTCTGTTCCAGTCCTTATCTGCTAATCCCCTTTATCTGATCAGTATTTCGACAATGTATTGCCAGTGGTTCAATGGCAATCGCAAACAGCAGCGGTGACAAGGGGCATCCTTGTCTAGTGCCACGTTCTAGTTTAAAGTAGTCTGAGCAAATGTTGTTGATGCAAACTGAAGCTTCTGGGTTAGTATACAGTAATTTAATCCATGCACAGATGTTTGGGCCAAACCCAAACTTCTCCAATATAGTAAAAAGGTATTTCCATTCAATCATGTCGAATGCTTTTTCTGCATCTAATGATAATAATATTTCTGGGGTGTTTGATTTAGTTGGTGAGTATATTACATTAAACAGGCGTCGAAGATTGGAAGATAAGTGCCGGCCCCTAATAAATCCAGTTTGGTCTTGTGATATTACCGAGGGGAGCACTTTCTCTACCCTTCTGGCTAAGATTTTAGAGAGTATTTTAACGTCGTTATTCAGAAGTGAAATTGGTCTGTATGATGCACATTGTAATAAGTCCTTATTTTGTTTTGGAAAGACAGTGATTAGTGCTTGGCGAAAGGTTTGTGGAAGAGATTGGTTATCTCTGGCTTCTGTAAATGTTGCTAATAAGAGGGGGGCTAGCTGAGCGGAGAATTTCTTGTAAAATTCTGCAGGGTAACCATCAGGGCCTGCTGCTTTCCCGCCTTGGAGTGATTTTATAGCATCTAGTAATTCTGATAACATCAGAGGTTTATCAAGTTCCTCCGCACTAAAAGCGTCTATTTGTGGTATCTGTAATGTATCCAGAAATGCATTAGATTGTGTATTGTCTTCCTTAAACTCAGTAGTATATAGGGATTTATAGTAGTCTCTGAAAGTGTGCATTATATTTTGGTGTTCGACGATTTTATCTCCGTTCGTACTAGTGATTACCGAGATTGCGTTGCGCACTTCTTGCTTGTGGATTTGTTGAGCTAAAAGCTTATTAGCTTTCTCCCCATGTTCATAGTAATGATGTCTAGATTTGTAAATTAGTTGTTCAGTTTCTTTAGTTGTCAAGAGGTTTAATTCCGAATGTAGAGCCTGCCTTCTCCTATGTAGAGTCTCGCTTGGTAGTCTGGCATGTTCTTCATCTATTTTAGTAATTTCGCTTTTTATATCTGCTACTTTCTTGGCCTCGGATTTATTTCTGTGGGAAAGATATGAGATAATCTGTCCTCTTAAGAAGGCCTTAAGAGTTTCCCAGAGTATCCCTGCAGAGATCTCGGGGGACGTATTTGTCTCTAGAAAGAATTTGATTTGTTTGGATATAAATTCAGTACAATTCTCATCAGCTAATAGAAGCAGGTTGAGGCGCCATCTGCGGGGTGAGTGCATGGGGCTTAGTAATTTTAGCTCCAAGATCATAGGTGCATGGTCAGAAATAACAATAGCATCGTATTTGCAAGATTTAATCTTAGGCAAGAAGTTATTGTCTATAAAGAAGTAATCGATCCTTGAGTAACAATGATGTACTGGTGAGTAGAAAGAATATGTTCTTGAATTTGGGTTTAAAAACCTCCAGGGGTCTGATAAGTTGTGATCAGTTATAAACTTTGTAATTATTTTTGCAGTGTTAGATGCCGTTCCCCCTGTGGAGGAAGTCCTATCTAAAAGTGGATTCATAACACAATTAAAATCGCCAGCCATTATAACTTTATGAGTGTTCAGATTGGAAATGGATGCCAACAAATTTTGTATAAATTCCTTATCATCAACATTAGGTGCATAAACATTTATCAAGATCATTTTACATATCTCCCTTCAGGATCCAATACTACATCTGATGCTACAAATGGAACAGTTCTATGTATGAGAATTCCCACACCTCTAGTTTTCTTCGTAAAGCTAGAATGGAACATTTGGCCAGTCCAGTCTTTTTGCAGCCGGAACTGATCCTTGCTTATTAAGTGAGTTTCCTGTAAAAATACTATTTTAGCATTTAGACCTGTTAGGTGAGAGAGTACTTTCTTTCTCTTTAATTCGTGATTCAGGCCTTTAACATTCCAGCTTACGAAGTTAACTGTCCCATCATGGAGACACTGATTCTGAGTTTTTGATGTCATTTTATAGTCTTATTATAATTATAAAGACTGAGAGGATAGATTAGGTATAGATCAGGCCTGCTCTCTTTCTCTCCCCCCCTTAACCCCCCACCCTCCCTTTTTGCCTCCCCAAGTGAGGCTAAAACCCACTTCACACAGTCCCAGTCCTCTGACATACCCAGAGACAGAGTACGTCCAAAGCAAAACAAGCTCCAATGCAGCGGCGCTTAAGGGTTAAAAGATAGAGATATCTCTAAGAATAAAAAAAAAAAGAAAAGAAAAGGAAAAAAAAGGAGTTTTACACTTAAAATATATATATAGTCTTCAGCAATTTTAGTGCATTAAGATGATACACCCAGATAATAAACCCAGGGGATGGTATTAAAAATGTGTCCAGAAGAAGCATAACCAGTCTTAATGCAGTAATAGCAATAACAGTAAACCTAGGGTATGATATTGAACAGTCTCGTTTAGGGTAGAGATGAGATAATTAGAAAAGAAAAAGAGAAAAATAAATAAATAGATAAATAAATAATTAAGCACAATAAAACAAACATATAGCGCCCTAGTAATACTAAGTAATAATGAGAATATATGCTGATAAAAACCCGTATTTTAAAACGAATAGATCAGACAAAAGATTATTAATCTTTGCTTCATCGTTTTAACCGCCATGACTCACTATTATGTATCAGAATAGTCCCGGGATCAGCTTTCTTAATTCTTTTTCTGCCTCTTCCTTGCTAGCGAAGACATAGAATTGACCCTGCCATTCCACTTTCAGTTTTGCCGGATACAGGAGGCTGTATTTGACGCTGGCTTGTCGTAGCCGCTGTTTAATATTATAGAAGGATGCGCGTTTAGTAGCTGTTGCTGGAGAGAAGTCAGGGAAGATAAGAATGTGGTTATTTTCAAATATAATATCTTCCTTGTTTCTGAGGAGTGCCATCACCTCTAGCTTAAATGATAATCGTTCAAAACGAACTATAAAAGATCTTGGTCGGGGTCTGACGGTGTTTGGTCCGCGTATGCGGTAAGCCGCTGCTATCTCAGATTCTGCTTTAAAGTCGTCCCCGATTATTTTAGAAAAAAGTTCAGCTGCGAATTTCACAGGGTTTGAACTTTCTCGATTCTCCGGCAGACCTTCAATTCTGACATTATACCTTCTACTGCCATCTTCTAAAGCAGCCAGTCTGTCTCCAAGTTTTTCTCCGAGTTTTTTGCATTCGGAACTGACATTTATTGCTCTTTCTTCGGCACTGGCAGCTGAATGTTCGACCATTTCAATCCGATTCGTGAATGTCTCCTTGAGATGCTCCAATTGATCAGTAAGCGTGCTCAGTTTAACCGAGTTTTCCTGAATGCGCTCTTCAATTTTTCCCAGCACCTGTCGAAGCTCAAATTGCACCTCTTGACGCAGCCTTTCATTTGCCTGTTGGATTTCCTGTTTCAGGCTCTCATGTGCCTTTGCCCTTGCTATCTCATTAGCCTTCTCGCTTTTCTTTATGTCTTGCGTAAGCTCAACGAGCAACACCTTCAGTTCAGATAGTTCAATTGTGCTTTCTTGTACCGTAGATGAAGCAGCAGACTTTGCTGTAGCCGGCGTCCCCGCTGCTACAGGCTCGCGTAATTGCGCAATTGAAGCCGCGGACTTCGAGGCCCTTTCCAGTTTCATGTGATCTTCTCCAATCGGTGAGCTATCCAGATCTGCACTCACGATCGCACCTTCGCTTCCCTTTTCGCTCTCAGCCGGCGACGATGTAGCGGACCGTGGTCCCGAGGTGTCTGTGCTTTCACCCATCTGATCCAGGTCTGTCTCTGAAAGGCCGTATCTGGAACCGGGGCTTGCTGATCGCAGCTTGGGTGTAGCTTTAGTTTTCGATTCTTTCGAACCCCCCTTCTTGTTGGCCATGTTTATATGTGCTTACATATACTGTAGCAGTCCCTCTCGGGTTGAATAAATACAGGATATCTCAAGATAATAAGCAAATAATATGAAAAATAACACCACTGCTAGCGGAGCTCCACTTCAGACGTCCATCTCTCGCATCGGACGAGACCAAATCATATATATATATAGTCATATGAAAAAGTTTGGGAACCCCTCTTAATTCTCTTTGGATTTTTGTTTATCATTGGCTAAGCTTTCAAAGTAGCAACTTCCTTTTAATATATGACATGCTTCATGGAAACAGTAGTATTTCAGCACTGCCATTAAGTTTATTGGATTAACAGAAAATATGCAATATGCATCAAAACAAAATTACACAGGTGCATAAATTTGGGCACCCCAACAGAGATATTACATCAATACTTAGTTGAGCCTCCTTTTACAAATATAACAGCCTCTAGACGCCTCCTATAGCCTTTGATGAGTGTCTGGATTCTGGATGGAGGTATTTTTGACCATTCTTCCATACAAAATCTCTCCAGTTCAGTTAAATTTGATGGCTGCCAAGCATGGACAGCCTGCTTCAAATCATCCCATAGATGTTCGATGATATTCAAGTCAGGGGACTGTGACGGCCATTCCAGAACATTGTAGTTCTCCCTCTTTGTGAATGCCTTTCAAACTGTATTTTGGGTCATTGTCTTGTTGGAATATCCAACCCCTGCGTAACTTCAACTTTGTGACTAATGCTTGAACATTATCCTGAAAAATTTGTTGATATTGGGTTGAATTCATCCGACCTGCGACTTTAACAAGGGCCCCAGTCCCTGAACTAGCCACACAGCCCCACAGCATGATGGAACCTCCACCAAATTTGACAATAGGTAGCAGGTGTTTTTCTTGGAATGTGGTGTTTTTCTTCTGCCATGCAAAGTGCTTTTTGTTATGATCAAATAACTGAATTTTTGTCTCATCAGTCCAAAGCACTTTGTTCCAAAATGAATGTGGTTTGTCTAAATGAGCATTTGCATACAGCAAGCGACTCTGTTTGTGGCGTGAGTGCAGAAAGGGCTTCTTTCTCATCACCCTGCCATACAGATGTTCTTTGTGCAAATTGCGCTGAATTGTAGAACGATGTACAAATACACCATCCACAGCAAGATGTTCTTGCAGGTCTTTGGAGATAATCAGTGAGTTGTCTGTAACCATTCTCACAATCCTGAGCATATGCCACTCCTGTATTTTTCTAGGCCTGCCGGACCTGGGTTTAACAGCAACTGTGCCTGTGGCCTTCCATTTCCTGATTACATTCCTTACAGTTGAAACTGACAGTTTAAACCTCTGAGATAGCTTTTTGTAGCCTTCCCCTAAACCATGATGCTGAACAATCTTTGTTTTCAGATATTTTGAGAGTTGCTTTGAGGATCCCATGCTGTCACTCTTCAGAGGAGAGTCAAAGGGAAACACAACTTGCAATTAACCACCTTAAATACCTTTTTCTCATGATTGGACACACCTGTCTATAAAGTTCAAGGCTTAATGAGCTAATCCAACCAATTTGATGTTGCAAGTAATCAGTATTGAGCAATTACATGCATTCAAATCAGCAAAATTACAAGGGTACCCAAATTTTTGCACAGCCAGTTTTTCACATTTGATTTAATTTCATACAACTAAATTCTGCTTCCCTAAAAATCTTTGTTCGGAAAACACCCCAGTACTCAGATGTTCCTAGGAAATGGAAATGAAAGACATACCACTGTTATCTTTTTTGTTGAAAGTAGAGTAAATTATTGTCCAGGCTGAGAGGGGTTCCCAAACTTTTTATATGACTTTGTGTGTGTATATACAGTATACAACTAAAGAAGACGTATTATGTCCAAATCTTATTGAAGAATTTCATCACGAAGGGTTATCAACAGAAGAAGTGAGTACATGGGCAATCCTAGTACTGAGAAACGATGAAGTCAAATGCATTAATGCCAGAAATGACGATCAGATACACGGCAAATTGGTTAAATGTGTATCAATAGACTATGCTGAAACAGTTGCCGGTGACTGTACGAAACATGAAAATATCAGCTTATAATATCCCAAAGAATAACTACAACCATTAACACTGTCCGGTCTTCCTCCGCAAGAATCACTGTAGAAAGAAGGATATATCCAAGAAAGGTAATGTAGTACATTTTCCACGGATAACATTACACAACAAAGGAGATCTTGATATGCCATTCGTAGTAAAACGTTAACAGTTTCCCATTAGAATAGCTTTTGCAAAGACAATTAATTAATCTCAGAGCCAAACATTCGAAAAAGTCATTTTATTTAATAGAGGGAAAGAAATGAAATTCAATCACGGGCAGTTATACATTGCATTGTGATGATAAAAGTCCAAACACAGAACCAAAATTCAATTAAATCACATTTAAAAAATAGTTTTTACTGAAGTTTTAAAGTAAAAGTTTAAGTTTAAAAAGCATTTGCGTGTTAAGTTCAAAGCCAAACAGATCGAAATCATATTACACAACGAATAACTCTAACATAACATGAAACATAATTGACTTCCAAATTATTACATTTTACTCTTTTTTAATATGGTTAATTACTCACTGTAATGTAAAATAGCTAGTTATATTATGCCTCTGTAACAATTCCCATGAGAGTTAAAAACTGTTTAAATTGTACATCTGCATCCCCATATGCGAGCAGTGGAACCGCAAAGTGGCTAGCATGTAGCGCAGGCCCGGGGGTTGGCGAACAAAGCAAGCAGGGGTCAAAGCCCCCTAGTAATATATATATATATATATATATATATATATATATATATATATATATAGAACAAATTATTAGGAACACTGGGTAGGGCCTCATTTTGCAGTGTTAGATTGTTTGGAATGATTTTACATGGGTTTGTGCTTGATTGTACCATCATGAAATGGTTTCTCACTTCAAATTTATTCTTGTATTCTTTCCAGTGCTGCAAGAATAGTCTTTGAGTCCTGTAACCCTAGAGTGGATTAAATGGATTGGAAAATGGAAAGATGGCCGTTATCTGGTTTCCAAAAGAATATTTTTTACTGCCTGTCTGATTTACATCATCTCTTTTCCAGGTAATAGGAGACACTAGGAAAACAAATCCTTTATTGAACTACAAAGTCATTTATCCGATTTTGTTATTTGAACATGTATCACACTTTCCATCATTTATGCAACCTGTTTCTGGTATCATTGTTTATTAAAATATTTTAAAATATTTTACCTTTTAATTTATTTGCCATCAGATACTGCATGAATCATATAAATCTGAAAAGATGATGGCAAGCGTCTTTGGAGTCAACTTGATCTAGTGGCATCACAGATCCACTTTGTGCATGCACACTTGATGTTTCTGCTTTGTTTGTTTGTTTGTTTTTTTCTTAGCTGTCTGCACTAATTTATTTAACTCTTTGATCATTCAAGTTAACCAGAAGGTATGCAAGCTAAATTACCTTTAAATACATTTTGGGTGATGAAGGTGAAAGAACAGTTAATGAATATGGTCATTGACTCTTAATTCTAAAAATGGGACTTGGGCAGGAAATGACTCATTTAGAAATTATTTTGCTAAAAAAATCTCTGAGCAGCAGGGTCAGAGTCGGGGAAGCTGGATAGGCATCCGTATCTGTAAACGCTGAAGCAGTCGGCTGTTGAACTGAATCTAGCAAAGTGAACCTCTTTTAACTGAGGCAGTGGTGCTTATCAAAATGTTTAATATAGTTGAGTGTAATGAGCTGGTGGCTCAACATTTAGCAGCAGTAGCTGTTTGATTTATTTCAGAGTGAACAATTGTCAATGTGTAGTTTTCATGTGCTGTTCATATACTTGTGGGCTTCCTTTGATGGGCTCAATTGTCTTTCTGTGAGCCAAAGGCATACTGTCAGATAATTTAGCAATTCTTTAATGGTGTGGTAGAAATGAACAGTGGCACCCAGTAACAGAGCCGAATCTCATCCATGGCTCAGTTCAGTCCAGTTAGTTTTTGTGTAGTGCAGACACAGAGTATGGTGACCTCAGGTAACATTTGTTAAGCAGAATGCAAAGTAGTTTGAAGCTGGTTATAATAAATCAAGCCCAACAAAATCTGTCCAACTATCTTTTGTAAAAGAAGTAGTCTCAACACACAAAAAAGGTTTGGGGCAGCCACCTGTATATTGCCCCTAGCTGCAAAAGGGTATAGAAAACAAGAATGATGTGCTTAGGTTGAGTTCCAAGACAACCTGATGACGTTTTGAAAGATGGGGGTTTTATAAGCCATGAACTGGAAGTGGTGTCATCTGGCTGGAACCGGAAGTGATGTCCTGTCTGGGCATAGGGACCGGAAATAACATCAGTCTGGGTGCCGGAAACGGAAATGACATTAAATCAGGCAGGTTTTCCCATATTTGGCCTGTAGCAATAACAGAGGTAGGTTTAGTGCCCCCCACCACCCCCTAGCTTGGCGGGTAATTACCTTCACTTGGTCCACTCAGCTCCTTCCTAGTGTGACACTGTCCATTAATTAATTGATGAAGTATGGCCAATTTGATAACAGAGGAAGGGGAGTCAGCAACAGCCATCAGTGATTCATAATTATGTGGCAACATTTTCACATTGAGGGATTTTTGCTGTGAGGTGATGTGAAAAATGACAAAATCATTTGGGGAATAATTGCACTAACTGACGAATAGAATAATAACAGGGTTTAGAGAATGTGCTTATGAAGCTGGGCACATATAAGAGGGATTACAGCATGTACCTACAGTAGGATAGATTGTCAATGACACATTATATGTTTCAGGACAGAAGAATTGTATAGCACGTGTAAATTCCATGGAGGACAAATAGGCGTTCCTCTCAAGGCATTCCAGTTTGGTTACAAATTTTTTCTGGACCCTGCCAACTGGAGGCCAGGAAATCCTGCCAACTATGCCAATGTAGCCATAAATGAGCACCACTGAGCCCCAAACCATAAACACAATGGCACCCAGAACAACTTTGATCTCAAATAAATGGCTTTATTTGACAACAAGCACCTTTCCAATTGAGCATCTGGCAGATCCACACAATACTGTACACAATTAATAAGTTCTGCTCTCCTTCCTTACTCCAGGTGAATTTTGCCCTTTTGAACCGTACCTGGGAATGCTTCTATTACCATTATGTATCGTATTGGAAGCATTTAGAAACCACAGAGGTCCTTCCCCAACAATGCACTCTAATGGCACCCAGGGACCCTGAGAGGGCTACACTTCCAGACTTCAACTCCCATGCAACCCTACAGGTGTCCAATCTGGATCGTCTTGAGAAGACCACTGCCACCTGTTTTATGGGGGGATAGAACTGCTCCTGACTTCTGGCTTCTGCTGGTCCAGCCCTTATATTCCTCCGGCTCGGGCAAGAAGTCGTTCTTCCTGTCTGCCCTCCATGGCACTTACACATGGTAGTTACTTTATTGTTGGATAACAGGTTCCACACTTCAGGACTCCACATTTAATTCAATATGTTCTCTTGTAGTAATCAAGCTCCCATATAGGCTTGTGTTTCGACTCAGGGTGCTTCATTAAAGTGACACGGCCTTCGAAGCTTTTGTGTCAAATGTCTCATTCCGAAATAAATAGCCATCAGACTCATTACAGCTGGTTAGCAAGAGGTCTTCTTTGTAGAAGTGGCCATTTTAAGAGCTTTAAAGTATTTAAAGTCACTCATGCTTAATTTGTCTGCAGTCGGGAGGTGAGTTGTATAAGAAATAAACTGGTGAGATAAGGGAAGATAGAGGGAGGGAGAGAAAAAGAAGGTCAGTTTGGAAGTGCAGGAAAGTGGGTCACCCAATCTGGGATACGGGGCTGAACCTCAGTATTGTTAGGCCTAGAGGGGCCACATGTTTTTGTTTTGTATGCCATTAATTTGCTACTTTGCAAACTCATTCTGTTCATCCCTGCCTTCTGTTTTCTTTACTTAATAGACTTGCACTCTTGTAGTTTCCTTTTCAGGCCACTTCAATGGTGGTAAGGGCATTAAACTCTAAGGAGAGTCGTATTCTTTTGGCATGCTGACATTACATTAATTTCCTGATCTAAATCAGACCATTTAAAAAATGGCTTGTAGCAATGGCTTTATGTTAGCCTGTGTCTACATGCAGGTTATTTTGTTCCTTTACAAGATGACCTCTCAGCTGTGGTGTTATTACCACCCTAAACTCCATAAAGTCCACTTTAATAATAACCTCCTGTGATTGGTACCCCAAGCGGTTTGGCTCAGTCTGTGTAAACAGATTTTGGCCGTCCATTTTCTATTGAAAGAGAGATGTCTTGCCACTTTTCTTTCAGCTTTTATCTGTAATGGTTATTGCCTCTAACCATGAAGATTGCCATGAATGATTTCTTTTTCCTCTAGCAGAGGTCTAGACAATGAAAATGTCTGCATTCTTCCTGCATATCTCAATGACTAGATCAGGCACGTCATTTATTTAAAACCAGTTCAAATAGAACTGCTGAAACCAATCTCAGCCTATTAGAGCTGGACCTTTGCCTTTTGATACTAACAAGGTTAAGCATTTTGTGTGTTCATTCTTCTTTTACTGGGATCTCACCCAACATTGGAGTGGGTCCTGCTGAACGTGTTTCTAATTTAAACTCAGATGGTTGCAATTTTCATCTTTTCAGATTGCACCTTTACAGTTTCTTTATTCAGCCCTGCACCTGTGTTGGTCTTTAACTTAATGCTCTTGTGTTCAACCTGTCCCATATAAGCACACATACTGTTTATCCCACACAGAGAAGCAGTCTACCCTTTCTTCCTTGGAACTTTGATTGTTGACTTATGACTGATCTGGCATTGCGGGTGCAGTCCTTCTGTTGGGATGTTTACAAGATGTTTTGTGTTGCTTGGCATGTGGCTTCTTGCATGGAATGTTTTCTGGCACCACTAACTCAGATTCAAGCATGCTGTGTTCTGCATACACCCCAGCACTGAACTGCTGTCTGATGTTTTAATCTCGTCCTGCATGTTTTCAGATTACTATGCTTCACAGTCATTTTGGTCTTTTATTTCATTTTTTAATTTAGATTTTATGGCTTTTAATAATAATAATAACTTTAGTAAATTGTAATATAAATTACAACCATCTGTAACAGCATGTCCTGACATCTGTGAAAAGAAAGCTGCAATATTGGATGAGTGCAGAAGAGCACGTAGGATGAAGAAGACAATAGATAGGTGTCATGATTCAAGTTCTTCTTCTTCTTTCGGCTGCTCCTGTTAGGGGTCGCCACAGCGGATCATCTTCTTCCATATCTTCCTGTCCTTTACATCTTGCTCTGTTACACCCATCACCTGCATGTCATCTCTCACCACATCCATAAACCTTCGCTTAGGCCTTCCTCTTTTTCTCTTGCCTGGCAGCTCTATCCTTAGCATTCTTCTCCCAATATACCCAGCATCTCTCCTCTGCACATGTCCAAACCAACCAGTCTCGCCTCTCTGACTTTGTCTCCCAACCATCCAACTTGAGCTGACCCTCTAATATACTCATTTCTAATCCTATCCATCCTCGTCACACCCAATGCAAATCTTAACATCTATAACTCTGCCACCTCCAGCTCTGTCTCTTGCTTTCTGGTCAGTGCCACCGTCCCCAACCCATATAACAAAGCTGGTCTCACTACCGTCCTGTAGGCCTTCCTATTCACTCTTGCTGATATCGCCTGTCACACATCATTCCTGATACTCTTCTCCACCCATTCCACCCTGCCTGCACTCTCTTCTTCACCTCTCTTCCACAATCCCCATTACTCTGTACTGTTGATCCCAAGTATTTAAACTCATCCACCTTCGCCAACTCTACTCCCTGCATCCTCACCATTCCACTGACCTTCTTCTCATTCACACACATGTATTCTGTCTTGTTCCTACTGACCTTCATTCCTCTCCTCTCTAGAGCATATCTCCATCTGTCCAGGGTCTCCTCAACCTGCTCCCTACTGTCGCTACAGATCACAATGTCATCAGCAAACATCATATTCCATGGAGACTCCTGTCTAATCTCGTCTGTCAACCTGTCCATCACCATTGCAAACAAGAAATGGCTCAGAGCCGATCCCTGATGTAATCCCACCTCCACCTTGAATGCATCTGTCACTGATTCATGATGGTTTAATTTTATCCTAAGATTGTTTTCATTATGGTATATGTTCTTTCCTTGCACTTTGGGTGTTACACATGGAGAATTATTTTTGTTGTTATTTTTTACATTCTATATTAATACATATTTTTCAGTCTTTTTGTGCTTTCAGTTTGTTTTTTTCAGGCACAGCCACTTTAGGAGGTGTTTTGTTTACAGTTAGTATGCTCATTGCTAGTTGGTAATGCACAAGTTATATCATTGTTGTAAATTGGTATTTTACTTTACAAAAAAATGTGTAAAATACATGTTTTTTGTTCTTAGTTTCAGAAGTCAAAGTTCAGAGTCAGAAGGTGAAGTTCTCGATTTACCAGTCAATATACATCCCTAACCTCACCTATGGTCATGAGCTCTGGGTAATGACTGAATGAATTACTTTGCAGATACAAGACAAAATGAGCTTTCTCCACAGTGAGGCTTGGCTCTCCCTTAGCGATAAGGTGAGAAGTGCAGATATCCAGGAGAGACCCGGACTAGAGCCACAGACCCCCCACATCGAGAGGAGCCAGTTGAGGTAGTTCAGGCATCTAATATGTATGCCTCCTGTATACCTCCGTGTAGAGAGAGGTTCAGTGGGTGCGGCTAACTAGAAGGAGACCGTAGGGAAGACCCACAGCTTACTGGGAGGATTATATCTCCCATGTGGCCTGGGAACACCTTGGGATCCCACAGTGTGAGTTGGCAAATGTGGCTGGGGAAAGGGGGGTCCTCACTGCTATAAGACTGTTACCCTCATGACCCAGTCAGGGATAAGCAGTGGAAAATGAATGAATAAATGAAATTGTAGCCATTCATTTAAAAAAGAAAGACATTTAATTCCCATCTGAAAGCATGGATGTGTTAGTCTGTTTGTCTAACGAGTAACTCAATCTGTTTACACATAAACTGATATAGGCAGTTACAAAATCTATCTATCTATCTATCTATCTATCTATCTATCTATCTATCTATCTATCTATCTATCTATTTCTTATTAATGTGTGGAGTAGGAGGAGTGTAAAGGGGGAGCAGTGGTGGTCTTTGGGTTACAATGAATTGTTAACTTTTTGATTATATTATTTATGTGCAGAGTAGGAGGAGTGTAAAGGGGGAGTAGTGGTGGTTGTCTGATATATACCTTTTTGTTTTATCCTGAATATTGGGCTTGTTTGTCTTTTGACTGTGTATATTGTTAATATTTTTCTTTTTATGTTCATAATAAAGGTCATTTTAAAAATATCTATCTATCTATCTATCTATCTATCTATCTATCTATCTATCTATCTATCTATCTATTTCTGTTGGTTTAATATTTTATGTGATAAATGTACATTGCCCCTTTAAATGTAGTTCTGTTCCTTGTTGTTTTTGGGTGGAGCCATATGAGGTGTGGCTGCCTTGACATCACTTCTGCTGGCTCCTCCCCCAGCTTGAAAAGTAGCACAGAAGAAAGGAGTCAGCAGTGGTGCATTCTAGTGTGAAGGAGTTTATAGTGAGTTCTGTGTTTGATATTTTGCTGTAGGATTTTTGGACTTGTTTGCCTTAGATTGCCTCTTTAGGCACATCCGTTTTGTTCTTTTCATCAATTGTTATTTCTCTTATCTGTACAAATAAAACGTCACTTTATAAAGATTACATTTTGGGATTGTCTTTACAAGCCAGAGGTTTCACAATTTTATCTCCCTTGTAAGACATTTTTGTATTTTGTAGTCTTTTTGAATTTTCAAGGCCAGCTGCCCTTTTTAGTTTCTGCTCAGGCGGTAGCCTGCAGGTAAATTTTCTGGGGTAAGTTGGCCTTCAGTGAGCCTTTATTGGGCTAGCATGTGAAAGTTTAGGACTGCCTTTTGTGGAGATTTTTAAAGGCCTCTAAGCATCTACCATGTTTGCAGCTTTAAATAAAAACTGTGTCTATTATTGCTTTGATGGCCCATCCCAAAATTTCCTGAGAATGTGCAATGAGTTATACAGTATGATTTGCAGCGTTCAAGTCAAAGGAGGTTATTCCTAAGGTTCATGATGTACTGATGAGGCTATAAAAAAGATATAGTAGTGCTAGAGAAAGTCCAGAGAAAAGCAACTAACCTGATTCCAGAACTAAAAGGTTTGATGACAAAAGATTGAACCTTTTCAATTTAAGCAAACAGAGAGACATGACTGAAGTATTTAAATTTATGAAGGGAATTGACTAGTATAGTAGATTGAGGCTGTTATTTTAAAATGAGTTCAACAAGAACATGGGGACATAGTTGGAAACTTGTTAAGGGGCAGTTTTTTTCACACATGGATACGTTACCAAATAGTGTAGTGAACAGTAAGCCAAACTTAAAGTTAGTTTGGTGAAACTAGGTGGCTAGGATTGGCGAGCTTTGTTGGACTGAATGGCCTGTTCTCATCAAAAGCTGTGTAATGTTCTAATGCGTGATTTCACAGGAGTGATTGCATAAATGTTGGCGCTTGCATTCCTAAATCATCCGAGATGTGGATAACTTAGTGTAAACATGTTCATTTCTTCCCAGTTAAACAACTTGGAATACTTTGGCATAAAGAATGTTTGGTTTGGTTTGAGTTTTCTTCACATGGATTTTGGCCCGATTTAAAGACTGTGTCTCATCTCTTGATCCTTTTTTTTAAATGTTTCTGCCTCTGCCTGAGAAAGCACACCAAGAAGGAAGAAAGGATTGTGTGTGTTAAAGTGGGAGTGGAGACTGCAGCGGGGCCTGGCCCCCAGAGTGTTTACCGTACTAGAATTTGGTCCTAGGTCACATCTATTTGATAACTCCTAAATTAAAATGTAATGTTTGTAATCTTGTAAGAGCATATGTTAAATATAAAATAATATGTGGGATTCATTTTAGAACAGAGGCGATGGTGTGACTGTCTACACTCCATATCTGAGTGATCTTCTGGTGGCAGTGTAGACAACAATGTGAAGACAGGACCAGTGGTGGGGTTAGATATGAGCAACATGTGCAGCATCTTGCCTGGGGCACCTGATCCAAAAAAAAAATGGTTAAATTATAGGGCATGCACTCCATAAAGTGTGCGGGATATACCTAGAGGGGCACACGCTCTGGAACACCGAGGCAGAAAAGATCGTCTAAGTCTAATATTATAGACTGCCCACTATGAACCCCACCCAGGGCTTCAAAAGGACTTCTACTGGCACTGGAGTGGTAAAAACGGCATACAGTACAGCACAAATGTAATAAGTACTGATAAAAACACAATACATATGTGAGAATAAAGCTCCAAAGTTTGTCTGTGTTACTTGCATACTGTAGGTATGCTCAAATAATTGTCTGATATATAAACATCTATCCGTGGATGTGTGTGTCTGTCTGTTTGGCCCGGAAGTGAGAGCTGGAGTCGGGGTTAGGGATCCACCTCTGAGGAAACGCAAGCGAGGCCAACATGTCGGCAAAACAAAACCTCTGAAGAAAGTCACTCACTTAGTGGCTAATACTGAAGCAAGGCAAGCACATGAGTAAAACAAAACCTCAGAAGAAAGACAAAGTCGCTTAGCTGCTAATACAAAAGCGATGCAAACACGTTGGCAAAATGAAACCTCCAAAGAAAGAGTCACTTGCTCATCTGGTAATGCAGAAGCATGGCGAGGACATTGGCAAAACGGTATCCCTTTTACTTTTCCTCCTGCCACTTATGCACAAGCGAGTCGAGCATGTCAGCAAAACAAAACCTCTGAACAAAGACAAAGTCGCTTAACCGCTAATACACAAGAATGTGAGCACTTCAGCAAAACTACAACACCTAGGAGAGAGATGCCCAGAGTAGTTCCTTCCAATTACCTGACATCTCTACATTAAATTTTTTTTTCTGATGATTTCAATAGTTTCTAGGACTCCGGGCTTTTTACAGCTAGTATTTTATAAGATTTATGCCTGGAAAAAATGTCTCAGTCACATTTTATTCTTCCTGAACTGAATGTTAAAATATAAATTATAGTGGAATTAGCCAGAATTCAATGATGTGTGTGCCAAGTGATGTAGAGGCTGGCATTTGACTGCCTTTCAGTATTGTCTCCAGAACGAAAGAGATGAGTCTGTTCTGAGGCTGAAGAATACATATTTAGTTAAAAATTGACTGAACAGCTCAGACAGGACATAAGTTTCTTGGCAGCCCAAGTAAAATATTACGGAAACTGGAAAATGCCTTTTGAGGAATACAATTACGCCTAAGCAATCCTTATGTCTAGAAGCCAATAAAAAATAAAAAACACAGTCTTGTTTTCTGAAAATGTGTAAGAGAAAAAAGATGAAAAAGGTCTAACAAATTCTTAAGTTACTTGACTCTTAGAATAAATTAAGTTTATTCCATATGCCTGCCATGTGAGAGAAAGTACAAGGGAAATAAATACCGAATTGGAAACCTGCATCAGGTGATAATGTCTGTGTTCTTAAAACAGTCTGTTCAAGGATGAAAACAAACCCAATGGCGTAATTGAATGAAACCCAATAGCTTGTTTTGGTGTCTCTAGAGCCAGGGGTCTTAAAAACACGTTTGAAACCAGCAGACAGGCATTTCTGGGATCTTTTGACTTGAACTCGGTCCTCAGAATCATTAGGCTTTTCAATGGAAGTCACTACAAAAGAAATACAAGTGTTTTAGAAACAATACAAAATTTTATTTGTTGTTGACAATACATAAAAAGTAATGTGAATAAAAACATCTCGTCTTTATGATCTATATTTGCAGTAACATACTAAATTATACAGAGATATTAAAAAAAAATTCTTGTTTTTTTTGTGGTTTTTTATCAATCAGATTAAATATTTGAAGCAAAGAAAAATTGCTTTGAATAGCTAAACAGAAATATTGAAGTCTTTTAGTGATACATTTTACAGTATAATGCATATTTAATTATCTGCAAACCTTCCATACAGTGAATAATCCAATTCGGATTGATAGAGCTACTTCAAATAAACTCATCACATTTAAGTATTATTATACTTTAACATGAAAAAGTTAGACAAATTAGGTAATAAAAATTTTACTTTGATTTCTTCAACAAGATGGATCTTAAGCATTAAAAACAAAGCTCTTTAGATTGTATGTAATGGCCAAAAAAAAAAAAAAAAAAAGAGGCTAACACAATCGGTTACAATTAAAGAGCACAAAAAATATCTGAAAGACAAGACAATGTCAACTTTTATACAATATATATATTTTTTATAGGCAGTGGCGTAGCTAGGGATGGGTGGAGGGGGCAGTCCGCCCTGGGTGGCACATTTTTGGGGGCAGCATTATTGGCCAAAAGGCTCAGTACAATTCGTGTGTAAGCAGCAGGTTTCGGAAAAATATCACTCATGAATGAAAAAAAGTCAAATTCTCTGATTTTTATCCACAAATGCTTCAAAAATAATTTTCAGACTTTCCTTTTGTGACGGCATCAGACAGCAGCAGTTAAAATTTATAAGGCGATAACAAAAATAAACATAAACATTACACCGGTAATCGTTTCATTATCAATCCGAATGCGTTCTTGCTCTGCGCAGAAAACATCCCCTCCTATCACTTGTACACTACACTGGTTCTGGTTTTCGCAGCACAATTATATTAAACTAATAATTAGAACATGGCTTATCAGTGCCTCTATACTATATTCTTGTCTAGTTGATGCCTATTAATAATTATATGTGAAAATGTATTGCTGTTTCTCTATATATGAATTAATCTATGCAAAATGTATCTTAATTTTTCTCTATACGTCATTTTAATTTTCTATTTAAATAGGTTAACATATTCAGATATGCTGGAGGGCGGCAAATTGAAGCGCCGGGCCGCTCAGAGCGGCATGAACTCTAGCTACGCCATTGATGAGAGGCAATGCCTTGCTGGTACGAGGGTACCAGGGCACCAAGAAGGCACAGGGAATGGAATGGTCTTTTGTGAGACCTTTAGTTGTAAGATAGAAAGCACAAGGTGCCATGGAAGTCTAACAAGATAGCAGAGAAGTTCCAGGCCGATGAATGACAGAGGGTGCCAAATGCAAGTAATGAGACTGCTTTGGACATTTAACACACTGAACTGCATGGGCTTCATTCACACTGTAGCTAAAAGTGACTCAGTTTCCATTTTTTCCTCATATCTCATGTATTTTGACAGTTCAAATTAATTTTGCAAGCAATTTAACACTGATATTAGCGTACAGGTATTTTGTCTGGAATGCATCCGTCATGGTTAAAAAGAATAAAAACTTTGTCAGACAAATGCTGACTGCAGAGCTACCTAACAGTGGAAATTGACAGCACAAAATGGCAAAAAAGAGAAATAGAAAACAAAAAAGTCATAGCTGTTGCTTTGATCGCAGTTATCACTGCCGTATCAATTAAACATACAAACCAGTGGGCAGTGAGGAGCCAGAAATGGTTGAACCAAATTGATGAGTTTTGTGATACATAGTAGCGGGTTTGACAGCTTCCTTCCGAATGTATAGTGAGATGTTTGATTTCTTATGTTAACATCTCGCTGCAAAACTCAGCAAAATACTGGCTTGATGTGCGCCATTTCTTTGAGAAATCCTCCAGCCAACTGGGCCGTATTGTCATGCCAAATGCTTATTAAGTCCCCCACCTTGTGTTCTTTCTACTGGCATGCTGAGTTGGCACTGTCTTCCATCCTGATTTTCACTACAGAGATATGATTATGGTCACATACTGAGTGATGTAAAATTAGTTAGGGAGTGTAAATATTCAGAAAATTTTGATTCAGGAGTTCACAGGACATATATGACTGTACTGAATTTACAACATGCAAAAGTGGTCTAAGTCCCATCTAAAAAGTGGGGATTCCATGTGGTTTCACACATTAAAAAGCTCAAATCTTCGTCATATAAGTGGAATTGAACTGCAATATGAGTGTAGCCATGAGAACCACTTTTGAGATCATGTCCTTATAGTGCTACTGAAAGTTTAAAGGTGCAGAGGGAACTGTGGCACAAACCTGATCTCCATGTAGCAATAAAAGGACCACCCTGACCCCGAAATTGATTCTGAGACTTGCCCTGAGGTGAACCAGAGAAAGGCATTAAAGCCACAAAGCAACTGATGATAGATTGAGTTTAAGGAGGAGAGTTTGGAGGAGAGGCTTACTGGTGGAGAGAGGAAGTCAGGGAGAATTTAGAAAGACAGCACGAGAGAGAAAATGAGGGATAAGAGTTCAAGAAATGAATGAGTTGTGGATAAGTGGTGTAGCCTCCCACATTAAACTCATAAAGAACCATTCTACTGTCACACATATGCTTTTGCCTCTTTTAAGGTTTTGGTATGTCATTTCAGATGCTAGTTTCACATTTGGTTGTGAAATCACAAAGTTGTTTTTCTTCACACAATACCACCTTGGGTCCTGTAACGTAACCACGGTATAAATACGGCACACTGCTTTATCCCTCAGTGGACTCGACAACGTTCAAAGACTTTAGTGATAGTTAGCTTTATTTCCAAGAAGCCTCATTAGGATTCTGTATTTTGATTAAGACTTCATTCAGGCTTTGACCGCTACGTTGAATTTGCCCTTTTGGTTTTCGGGTGCCCTTTCAATTTTGATTGCTTTTCCCTGATCATGTTTTCTTTTGTCTGCCTTATCACCTTTTGTTTCTCTTGTGCTCACAATAACCCCCAGGCACACTGCACATGTACACAGGCCCAGAGTAGATAGGATTTTTTTTGGCTTATTGTTTACTTCAAAATGTCCACTCTCTATGGTCATATTCTAGCTTGTTGTGTTTTACAAAATAAACTGACTAATTTAGGTATTTTTGGTTGCTTTAGCACCATTCTGATTACAGACAGACATCTCGGGGATGTCCTATTCATTACACTCTCAATAAAGATGCTTAGTAAATCTGCAGTATTCTGTATATTTTCACTACTTATCTTCATATTTATTTTTTATTTCATGCAAAACAATGTAAAACATAAAATTGAATGCCATGTTAGTGGTAAACCTTACACAGAGCTATCAGCATTTCTGTGTTTAAGGCACATTTTAAGTTAAAATCTCCCTATTGTATATTTTCTGAAAAAACATATACATGCTATGTGCTCATAGATGCCCACCCTTTTATTAACAGTTCACACAATGCATTAAAATCCATTGATTATGAAACCTCACCCACTCCACACTCTCCTGTCTAACCCATGCACTCTTGTCATTGATTACGATAAAAATAAAAATGTCACATGACATCTTCATTTTAGGCTTTAGCCTGATGCCACCTGGATGAGCTCTGACCCCACCAAACATGGACTGGATGGAGATGGATTGGATGTGGATGGATGAATGGCTTTTAATGGCATTTCAGACCATCTCAAAAAATGACAATTTGAAATATTTCTGTTACAGAGTAGTACCCAGACACAAGTTAACAATGTAGTGTCAATGTTATTTGTTTAATTTTTCAGACTTCGGGCCCTTCCTATTGAGGGTCCCCTACTGTATGTGACACTCTACAGCAGGCCAACTATTCAAGTTCTGCTGGATTTTTACTTCACACTGAAACTGCAGGCCCACAAAGGTGGATGTTTCTCTCACGGATATGCATCATGCAGAGTTTTGTTTTGTTTTCCCCTTCTGCATTGCTACTAAATATTTTGTATTTGACAGAAGTGTTCTGTGTGCGTTATTATGGAGGAACATTTTGGTCAAAATTAAATAAATAAACAAATACACAAATATATTGTGAAATGTGATAATCTCTCTATTATATAAAAATATCCTTGGATGAGACAAGACTTCTTGGATGGAAGATTTTTTCAAGTTCCAAGAGACAAGGCTTTGACCATGAGATTTAATTGAGTCACGCCCTCCTCTCGGCCATATATAACCATGCACACGGTCATCTAAACCTCACATTTGTGTGAATGCTTTTGTCAGACACACTTCCTACACTCTCAGCTCTTATAAATTTTAATGTTTTCCTCACTTTATGTTCCCAATTAAAGAAGATGTATTATGCCCAAATCTTATTGAAGAATTTCATCACGAAGGGTTATCAACATAAATAATGATGCAGTCAAACCAATTAGTGCCAAAAATGTCAACCGGTTATACAGCAAATTGGTTAAATGCGTATCAATAGACTATTCTGAAACAGTTGGCAGTGATCGTGCAGAAGATGAAAACAACAACTTACAATATCATGAAGAATATCAACCACCGTTAACAATGTCCGGTCTTCCACCGCATGAATTACTGTAGAAAGAAGGATGTATCCAAGAAAGGTAATGTAGTACATCTTCAGGGGATAAAATTAGACAAGAAATAAGATCTTGATATGCCATTTGTATTAAAACGTTAACAGTTTCCCGTTAGAATGGCATTTGCAAAGACAATTAACAAATCTCAGAGCCAAACATTTGAAAAGTCGTTTTATTTAATAGAGAGAAAGAAACGAAATTCAATCACGGGCAGTTATACTTCACGTTGATGCATATGTAAAAATTTCCATGAAAAGAAAAATCTATTTAAATTGTACATCAGCATCCCCATACATGAGCGGCAAAACCACAAAGAGGCTAGCGCATAGAGCAGCCCCGGGGGTTGGGAAAGCAAAGTGAGCAGGGGGCAAAGCCCCCTAGTATGTAATAAAAAAAAAAATCATTTGTGAGCATACATAATTAACAGTGTTATTAGATATTGTTTTGTTGCTCATTTCTTCACGAATAATTTAGTTATTTCCTTATTTATTTATTTCATTGACATCTTATGCAACATGAAACAAACCTGTTGTGATTAAATTCTTTATTTAATTTTAAGGTGCTTGCTTATAATGTTTCTGTCAATTTACATATCATTTATGGGGTTTTAATACCCAAGGAATTCATTTTTGAAATTTATTCTGTCAGTCAAGTTTTCCCAAGAAAGTTACTTAATTTTACTGTTATATTATTACACCATTTTGTATTTCTTGTGGACATCACTATATTTTGGAAAAAGTGTTAATAGTTGTCAGGGTGATGGTTCCCAGAATTCTCTAATGTTACACTATGAATGACGTTGTTGATGCACCCATTTAAATATCTGCATGTTTGTTACATTGTATTAGAGTTTGGATAAACCTGTGGTAAATACTTGCAGTTGTTTCTTAATGCTTTTCTGGTTTAAGACTATTTTTCTGAACTGTGAACTACGGTTCTTGTTTCAACCTTTTTTTGGTAAAAAAATGGTTTGATTCCTGATTTTTGATCCTTGAACACCTCTGGTTTTTGGCTTTCTCCTAAACAAAAAAAAAATCCCTAACTATTTTGGACAGAATAACACCTTGAAATGAAAACTATCACTTTCACCCATCAAAGTTGAGAGGGTGGGCTCTAGAGAGTGCTGTTTTTTGACTGGTGAATTGTCAGTAGAGATGAAGTACACAGTCACAAATATGCAACATGCCTATGAGCCACAGGATACCCAAGGCAAGTGAAGTGAATGCTTACCATGTGTGTCAGTGGCAGACATAAGCAAAAGAAAAAAATTACTGTACGAAGCAACTACTTTCATTCATGAAGATGTTAATTCAGGAGTGGGACCCTGAAGCATCTGCTGTAAAGTGGTACTTGACACTCAAAGAGCAACACTTAATTAATAAAAAATGCAGTAGTCGCTAGAGCCCACCCATCAAGATTGGCAGGTAAAAATGACATTTTTCATTTCAAGGAATATTTCATGTTGTGTGCGGTGTCACTGAAATAAATAAATGAAGAAGTAATGAACTAAATACATAAAGAAATAAGTAACAAAACATATTTTATGACACAATTTGTTATTTATGCTCACATATTATTTTGCATTTATTTATATATCATCACATTTTACAAAAAAATGTTATTTGAGTATTTATTTATTTAATATTGCCCAAAAAATTCCTTCATGCATTATTATTTTTGAAACTATTACTAGTTTTTCCTTTGTGAACCTGAACACTAGACAATACGTATTAATGTGACCAGCATTGGATGAAAGCTGCTGTGACTGTATGCGGTTTTGGGCTTATGGTGGGCTTAAGACTGACAGGGCATCTTCACTGAAATAGAAGGCTGTTTTTGTGTTCCACCAGGCACACTTACGGGTCTCATAATCATTAAACTGGATTATGTTGCTCCAACAAGCTGTGTATTTTTCAGCCAAATCCTAAAGTGCAATTGCATTCTTTGTATATTTTAATGTTATTTATTGTACTCACAGGTTTTTCAGTTGAATGAGTAATCTTATTTATTTTATACTGTACTTAGTTATGTTGTATAAATCAACAACCCTTTATAAAATAAAAATTCATAATGAAACCCTTTATAAAATAAAAATTCATAATGATGAATTAGTTAGGATATAGCGGGTTGGATAATGGATGGATGGATGGAATTATTTTTTCCGAAAACCAGTCTCTATTGCCATAGTCTAGTCCCTCTAGGTCTTTCCTTTCTATGCCTGCACTAAACTGGCCTCACACCCGGCCCTCACCCTTCATCTTGCAGGTAGTGACTTAGTAAGACAGATCCACATCGCTGTTTCAGGCTGAGCATGTTCGGGTTATATGTATAGCCCAGGTGCCAGGTGCTCACCGGTGAACACCTCCTTCAGGCTGGGCTCCAGGAGTGGGTCCCAGTGATCCTATCCCGGTGAGGGGGAAATAACTGCCTTTAGTGGAGGAGTTCAAGAATCTCAATGTTGTCCATGAGAGCTTAGAAAAGGGAATGTGAGGTCATTGAGCGGATTAGAGTGGCACATCACCTGTGGTTATAAGCTATGGGTAATGACTGAAAGAATGATGATGAAGGTGCAAGTTACAGAAGTGAAGTTTCTTCACAGGGTTGCTGGGCTGACACTCTGTGTTAGGGTGTGAAGCTCAGTAATTCAGGAAATCTTCAGAGTAGAGTCACTGGTCCTCCACAAGGGTGTGTCTTTAGCAGCTCCCCCAGAGCTACTCTGGGCAAGTAATAATAATAATAATTCATTACATTTATATAGCGCTTTTCTCAGTGCTCAAAGCGCTATCCACACAGGGAGGAACCAGGAAGCAAACCCACAATCTTCCACAGTCTCCTTACTGCGAAGCAGCAGCACTACCACTCAGACCAGGACACGCTGGAGGGATTAAATCTCTTGATTGGGTTAGGAACATCTGGAAATTCCTCAGAAGAAGAAGACACTGCATTCATATATTGCTTTTCAAGACACTTTACATAGAGAAATGGGGGCCACTTCAACCAATACCTATGCGCAGCATCCACCGAGGAAGAGCTCGAATCTGTAGCAGGTGACAGGGAAGTCTGAGCTGACCAGCTTGGCCTGCTACCAGCACAACCCTCACCAGGAAAAGTGATTGCAGAAAATGAGTTGAGATGAACTTCTATGAATGAAAATCTTACTGGCCTTTAAAGCTAATTCAGTTTTGTAAGAAATTTTATAATCACTTCACTTAACTTAAACCCTAATGATCTTTTTAATGTTGCAATCATAATGCTGTTTTTGTAAGATACAAACTTCAGATTAGTCAAAGGCGCTAAGGACTGTGCCATTGGGCACATTGCAGAAACCTGCCCATCACACTGAAATATTGTAAAAAATATCAAAAGCTGTTTTTTGGGCCTGGGTACCTTTGATCAAAAAACAGACAAGTTTACTCCTTGCCAAGCAGAAGTTGTAAAGAGGTCAGCATAAATTTTAAAAAGAGCCACCATAATCTACCTACGTTTCTTTCTTTCTTGTTTGTTTGGCATTAGAGCCAAGTACTTCAGCCGTCTTTAATGTCTTTTTATGTGAATCTCAGACATGATGTCTGTCTCGAGGTATATTCCCTGAGCTGATACATTGTCCAGGAGGATTTATAAAAACAGTTACAGATCTCTATATGAATTGGTGCTAATCAAGGTTGTCCCAATATTCAGTATTGTAGTAAGGACTACAAATAAATTTGTTTTCAAGAAAATCTAGTAATTATGTAACCTTTTTATAATTTGAAAATAAAAATAAGCCTATTAAACAAAATATAGTTTTCAATGCATAACATGGATCAAAGCAGGAAGACTAGAAAGCTCTGGTAATCGATCAATTAAAAAAAAAAAAACTCCTTGAAAACACATGAAAAAACTGTCATCATATTCTGGACAATGAAAGAAGAATGGATAACCTTTTGAAGAAGCACAAAAAAAACCAAATACTTCTTGTTTAATCTGATGTATGACTGGTTTTAATCAGAGATTAGTCCTGTCATCCTCAATTCATTATGGATTGCAGGTGACGCCGGCATCTTCCACGTGTCCACAATTTGTCTTCCCCCAGCCTGCAAATCTGCATTGAACGATTGTGCTTTCTGTTCCGTTGCAGGCAACATCATCCATCCAAATGTAGTCCTTTCCTGAAAAGATAAGACATGAAATGAAGGAGCCTAACTCACAAAAATCCTCAGGTAATGTGACAAAAATGTGGCTAACAATGACACATGAACGCAGTATTTACAGTTGTATACTCAGCCATTACACAGCACTGCACACCACTTCCCTCTTGATAGCCATGACATCCCGTGCACATTGAAGCAGTAACTACAAAAGAACTCCCACCCTCCACCCTATCTTACCCCAGCATCCCTTGTGAGCAGCGCCATCGTGTCATGCATAGCTGTATAGCTGTACTGTATATTGTTCTGTGTTTAATCACGGTTGCCCTAAAGCAATATGTGCTCAGTACAGTATTCAAGGCAAAGCTTTTATGAATTATTTCGTAAGAAAAGTAATGTACTGTATTACATTTACAGGTTCACCTTGGATAATGTAAATCGGGGCACAGATAATCAGAGTTCTACTGTACATAGTATTATAAAATCTTAACTTAAAGAAAAGTTAGTTTAATATAAAAAAACAGAGAAATCCACAATGATGTTTCACATGTAATAGTCAGGAAGAACAATAGCTGTGCTGTGCTGTAGTGCTTGCAGAAAAGTCCAGATGTCTGATTTGCGTCTTGCACAATTATTTAGACTGAGGTTCAACATTATCACTCCAGGTTATTTATTTATTTAGGTATTTGGTACTCTGTATTAATCCCTGAGGGGAAACTGTCTTTTCTAGAAGTATGTTATTAGTATTATATACATTTCTCTATTCCTAGATGTACTATTTTGACAAATGTCCTACCCAGACCATGAGAAACATTTAAATGGCTTGAGGGGAAGCCTTAATTATTACTAGTGTGTGTATATATACAGTTCTTTACCGAAAACAGCACAGTAATTTGAATTCAGACTCAACCACTCTAAACAGAATGCCACCTTTCATTTTTCAATGAATAACTTTTCTAAGTACATGTATACCTTTTTATTTTCAGAGTATACTATTTGATCTTGAAGCAGATATTTTCTTTCAGATAACATTTTGTTTTTTCAGTAACAGTTTTTTTTGGACTGTGTATTCAGGTCTACTATAGTATAGTAGGCTGTGTTTTCCTTTATTTGGTCTTATCCATTATTGATAGTAGTAAAAATCCATACCCATTTGAACATAATGCCCAGATCTGGTTGTTAGAAGATGTGTCATTCTACATACCATGTATACTCCCGGATGAGTATTGAGGACTTGATTTTACCGTAAATTTCTGGTATTTTATAATGTCGGTTGTATAAGTCGAATGCAAAAAACATGCTATTGGTCCAAGAGATTGTGAAATGCTAACGGCCACCTGAGAGAGTAACCACGGAGCACACTGCTTTTTTTTGTATGTATTGTGCATACGTAACCACACGGTAATACCTGAACTATTCCAAAGCAATGTTTGCACTATTTTGTGTTTTTTGTATCTTACACCCTCGTACACCTTTATCATAAGAACATCCCTTATCTACAATGGAGCATTCGATCAGAAGAAAATATGAAGCTGGTTTTCAATTAAAAGTTGTTGAAGTGGCGAAAGAAATTGGTAACTGTGTTGGTGCGACAAAATTCGATGTAGCTGAGAAATTGGTGCGAGATTGGAGGAAGCAAGAAGATATAAAAAAATAAATAATAAATAAGTGTTGTATTTTTGAACGGGCGTATAAGTCGGGGTCTGATTTTATGATCAATTTTTCATGTTTCAAGACCCGACTTATACGTGAGTATATACGGTAGCTGTTCTGTACTTACTTCATTAGTTTGTGTTTTATTTTTGATGGTTTTCAGCTCCATGGAATTTGTCTCATGCTCTTCCCCTAAATGATGCTTTTCAATTAATTAGTTTTGGATTTACTTCCAATGTGGGTTTGTATTTGTATTGTTATTTTTTTAAGGAGCTAGACAAGCCATATGTGAAGCTTGTAACTGATGAGACTATTGAACCTGAACTTACGTGAAACATTTTTAGTTCAAACAGGTGGACTGCATAAAACTTAATAAGCAGCATGTGATCTAATGCTACTCAATTATGTTTACCACTGTTGTAAGTTGATTTGGACAAAAGTGTCTGCCATGCCAATAAATGTAAATGTAAATGTAAATATTGAAGATCTGGGGCCTCATGTATAAACGGTACGTACGCACAGAAATGTTGCGTAAGAACTTTTCCACGTTCAAATCGCGATGTATAAAACCTAAACTTGGTGTAAAGCCACGCACTTTTCCACGGTACCTCATACCTTATTGTACGCAAGTTCTCCGCTCGGTTTTGCAGACTGGCGGCACCCAGTGTCAAAGCAGTGATACTGTTCCTGTGTGGTTACTCTTTATTTTCCTGACGCAGCTTTATAAATACACTGAAACTAACCGCATATTGTTGATTAGTGTAATGCATCTGATTGTAATTAACTTGTAACAATATAATGATCCAGGGAATAGCCATAGTATTCCAAATACCATAACTGCTTTAGCGTTGTTACTCTCACTGCACCTTCTTCTTCTTCTTCTTCTTCTTTCAGCTGCTCCCGTTAGGAGATGCCACAGCGGATCATCTTTTTCCATATTACTCTCACGGCACCACTCGGAGTATTTATATCACTGTATCTGAGTGGGGAATCACAGCAGCAGCTGATCGGAAATTATCGGTATTACAGCATCAAGCACACGCCGCCAAAGCCACAGCAAAACGTTTCAAAGCCTTTCCTGTACGGACCTCACGGTTCAGAAACAGTTTCATCCCAAGAACTATAAACGCATTCAATCAATTGCTCCTTGTAGAACTGTTTGTACTTATAAGTACAATCACCCCACTGTAAACTTGCACTACAGTTATAATATTGCACAACCTGTGCCACTTTATAAAGCGCGTATTTACATATGATGACAATATCATTTTTAAGATTAAATGCAGCAAAATATGTTGATTATATTATATAGATAAAACTTTAACTTAATTTAAATAATCTGTATTGTTAATAATTAAACATGTGAGGACACAGTGCCGCAGCGCTAGCAAGTTCACGTATTGTTCCTGCCTTGCACAGTATATTTGCTGAGGCTGGCACAACACTGGAAGGATAGACGGATAGATTAATTAAACACGTACTATGAAGATATTTCAATGTTCCTTAAAAGTTTTGAAGAATCGTCGTTGTAAGCTTACAGATGGCTTAACGTCTATTACAGAGCTGATTGTGTTTCGATTGGGTATTTGGGGAAAGAAAAGTAAGGACAGGAATTGGAGGTTAGTACGTTTGAAAAAGACAGTACTGCTACAAGAAAGTATTTCATCGAAGGTCGCGCATGGCGCAGCAACATCTTGTATGAGACATGAACAATCACTGCGCCATCGTGTTCCCATGTTTAATAACATGCTTTAACTCCTGTCATCATGAAAATGATATCATGTATACATCTCAGTATTTTAATTATTCAGAGAGCTGTAATATCACAAATGTAATGGATTCTGTGTCCTGTCGGAGAAAGACAAAGCCCGTTTAAGAAGCATGTAGTAATTCACACACAGAGCACATAGAAGATCAAATACAAAACAAAGCATTTAACGCACTACTTTAGTTACAATGGGATTTGAGAAACTAGTAAATTAAATGAATTTAAGATGAAGTTTATGATGTTCTACTTTAATGACAAAATAAACTACGTGATTAAAGTGGATATTTCGAGATTGAAGTTAACATTTCCTGCTTTTTCCCCACTGTGTGCCTTTTTTTTCTCTGTACCCTAATAAGCTTCCATATGACACTCAGACGGTGGGCCACATCTCGCCTTTTCATGGCGACTTTGATATCTGACAACTTCTTTTTTATGTCGGGCACTGTGCGACATTGTGAACTTGAGCTTGTTTCTACCGACACTATATGTCACTCGATCAGCTTCCTTTTCTTGTTTATCCCACTGTATAAACCAACAAATAGTACATTTTTCTTTGCCTCCACTTGGTATTCGCTGAAATTCTATTTTCCCTCTTGCTTTTCCCATTGCCTTTTCACAGAACGCTG
>JANRMT010027041.1:92857383-92882565 GCA_026402145.1 Polypterus bichir lapradei
CAGGTGCTGGTCATAAAATTAGAATATCATGACAAAGTTGATTTATTCCAGTAATTCCATTCAAAAAGTGAAACTTGTATATTAGATTAATTCATTACACACAGACTGATGTATTTCAAATGTTTATTTCTTTTAATTTTGATGATTATAACTGACAACTAATGAAAGTCCCAAATTCAGTATCTCGAAAAATTAGAATATCAATTAAGACCAATGCAAAAAAAGGATTTTTAGAAATGTTGGCCAACTGAAAGGTATGAACATGAAAAGTATGAGCATGTACAGCACTCAATATTTAGTTGGGGCTCCTCTGGCCTGGATTACTGCAGCAATGCGGCGTGGCATGGAGTCGATAAGTCTGTGGCACTGCTCAGGTGTTATGAAAGCCCATGTTGCTCTGATAGTGGCCTTCTGCTCTTCTGAATTGTTGGGTCTGGCGTATTGCATCTTCCTCTTCACAATACCCCATAGATTTTCTATGGGGTTAAGGTCAGGCGAGTTTGCTGGCCAATCAAGAACAGGGATACCATGGTCCTTAAACCAGGTACTGGTAGCTTTGGCACTGTGTGCAGGTGCCAGGTCCTGTTAGAAAATGAAATCTGCATCCCCATAAAGTTCGTCAGCAGCAGGAAGCATGAAGTGCTCTAAAACTTCCTGGTAGACGGCTGCGTTGACCTTGGACCTCAGAAAACACAATGGACCAACACCAGCAGATGACATGGCACCCCAAACCATCACTGACTGTGGAAACTTTACACTGGACCTCAAGCAACGTGGATTCTGTGATTCTCCTCTCTTCCTCCAGACTCTGGGACCTTGATTTCCAAAGGAAATGCAAAATTTACTTTCATCAGAGAACATAACTTTGGACCACTCAGCAGCAGTTCAGTCCTTTTTGTCTTTAGCCCAGGCGAAACGCTTCTGACGCTGTCTCTTGTTCAAGAGTGGCTTGACACAAGGAATGCGATAGCTGAAACCCATGTGTTGCATACGTCTGTGCGTGGTGGTTCTTGAAGCACTGGCTCCAGCTGCAGTCCACTCTTTGTGAATCTCCCCCACAGTTTTGAATGGGTTTTGTTTCACAATCCTCTCCAGAGTGCGGTTATCCCTATTGCTTGTACACTTTTTTCTACCACATCTTATCCTTCCCTTCGCCTCTCTATTAATGTGCTTGGACACAGAGCTCTGTGAACAGCCAGCCTCTTTAGCAATGACCTTTTGTGTCTTGCCCTCCTTGTGTAAGGTGTCAATGGTCGTCTTTTGGACAACTGTCAAGTCAGCAGTCTTCCTCATGATTGTGTAGCCTACAGAACTAGACTGAGAGACCATTTAAAGGCTTTTGCAGGTGTTTTGAGTTAATTAGCTGACTAGAGTGTGGCACCAGGTGTCTTCAATATTGAACCTTTTCACAATATTCTAATTTTCCGAGATACTGAATTTGGGACTTTCATTAGTTGTCAGTTATAATTATCAAAATTAAAAGAAATAAACATTTCAAATACATCAGTCTGTGTGTAATGAATGAATCTAATATACAAGTTTTACTTTTTGAATGGAATTACTGAAATAAATCAACTTTGTCATGATATTCTAATTTTATGATCAGCACCTGTATAGCGGAAGAACATGGAAGTTGGAGTACGCACAGATTCCTGCATCTGGAATTTTCTGTGCGTACGCACATTTCGGATTTTGTGCTCACGTCATGTTATAGTGCGAATTCTACGCATGGCGTTATGCATGAGGCCCCTGGTCAGACACCAGAAACCCTCTGTGAAGGTGGAAATGCACTTATTATTGTTGTCCCCAAACAGCCACTAGAGGGCAGTGGGGGTACTGGGGAAGACAGGCAGTCTGGTTCTCCCTTGTACAATGGTGAATGGAACAGTCCAAACCACCTGATTAGGGGGAGTCATGAATATGCAACACTGGGACCTTGGATAGTCTTTGGTTAAACTGGAAGTGCTTGCGATAGGAAGTAATGGCGAGGAAAGGCTTATAAGCCCTATTAACTTACATTGCCTGTGAACTTGAAGTTGGGAAGCAGCAGCGAAACAAGGACTCAACTGACAGGAGGAAGGAAGGTCAGAAGAAAGAGGAGGAATGAATCGGGAAGAATTTGATCAGGAGAAAAGTAAATGTTAGTTGGTAAGTGAGCCAGCCATCCCACAGTGTAGTCAAGCAGGTGCTTTTGATCAGTTGTTTTGTTATTTTACCTTCTATTTTCTCATAACTTATGTCCTACTGTAATTATGCCTTTATTTATTAAGGAATCACCCTTTTCTGTTTTTTACTTTGGATTCTGTGGTCATAATTTGGGTGTAGTATGACTCTTATATGCCCCATAAAGTCCTAACCTGTGATGAAATAAAAGTAGGTTAAATTAATATTGTGGAATAATATCCATCCATCCATCCATTATCCAACCCGCTATATCCTAACTATAGGGTCACGGGGGTCTGCTAGAGCCAATCCCAGCCAACACAGGGCGCAAGGCTGGAAACAAACCCTGGGCAGGGCGCCAGCCCACCGCAGGTGGAATAATATCTTATGGCAAATTATCCTGCTTTCTGTTTTAATTAATAACATTGAAACAGAGATGTGTTATCCTGTGGTGCAAGTATCACCAGCTAGCCACATCTGACCCTCTCTAGTAGGAGTACAGAGTATTCCCAGCTGTTTAAAGTTTCATCTTTGCTTTATGCTGTCAGCTGCACAAAACTGTCTTTGTCCTCCTTAAATATCCATCTTTGTTCCCTGTTGAAGTGGTGTTGTTCCAGCTTACCCCAACGTCAAAGTTCAAACAGGCTCTGGCCAAGGTAATCTTCAGAAAGCCAAGCCATCAAGTTTGCATTATACCATTGAGCTTTATTTGCCACTGTAGTACAATATTTATTGTGGTCTGCTTACATTCCTTGTGTAACCTAAAGGACAAATACTTTGCCTGGCCTGCATGAAGAGACTGACCATTGCAGCACATGGCTTATCACCAAACAGCCAAAGGCTCCTGATAAACAACCCACTGAGAAATAACGGCAATATCTGCTCGTTAGTCCTAAAGCTCCAGGACTAAAATGTCTTGAAACTTCAAAGTTATCCTTGTACACAAAGTTAGGAGAGTGACAGAAAGTTCAGGACCTTCACACCTTCATAATAAATAACACTCAACTACATTCTGGTCCTTTTTCATGACATATTCATCTTACCAGGTGTCTGTCTGTCAGGATGTTTGGAAACCAACATGCAAAGAACACTGAATCTGAATCCGAAGAAAATAAAGAATTTTATTGACCCATGAGTTCTGGAGTGGAGTTCTCTGTCCTAAAGAGCCACTGCCTGTTCTATCGGTATGAATAATGCTTTTCTGATTCCTGTTTTTAGTTTAACATTACATTCACATTGACTCACGTAGCTGGTGCTTACAAGTGAGGTCAACTTAACTGAGTAAACCTCAGTATGAGGAAGAAGTGTTACAGGACAAGGTTGCAAAACTGATCATAGCAAGTGAAGACTCTAAACCAAACAGAACTACACAAGACAAGTTATTCTCTTCATAAGTACTAAGAACCTTTCATCAAATTATTAATTACAAAGATATTTAAGAACAAGATAGTCTATAAATGTTTTTACATTTACTTTTCTTTGCTTAGGGAGGCACGGTGGCGCAGTGGGTAGCACTGCTGCCTCGCAGTTAGGAGACCCGGGTATGCTTCCCGGGTCCACCCTGCATGGAGTTTGCATGTTCTCCTCCGGGTGCTCCCGTTTCCTCCCACAGTCCAAAGACATGCAGGTTAGGTGCATTGGTGATTCTAAATTCTCTCTAGTGTGTGCTTGGTGTGTGTGTTTGTGTGCATGCCCTGCCCGTGGTTTGTTTCCTGCCTCACACCCTGCAGACCCCCGTGACCCTGTAGTTACGATATAGCAGGTTGGATAATGGATGGATGGATTTCTTTGCTTAGCAGACACTTTTATCCAAAGTGACTAAAAACGGAGGTCAACATAACAGAGCAAACATCACTCTAGGGACTGTTAAGTGTTACAGGCCAAAGGTACAAAAATCATCTCAAGTGAAGCTTAGAAAACAAAATAGAACCTAGTTACAGTTAGTAGATTACAAAAACTAACAGCTAATATCAGTTAGACAGAATCAGAAATAAACACTTAAACACATCAAAGGAGTCAGCAGCTCAGATGGGAGATGGGCCATTCAATCCACCAGTTCGGAGCTACAGTACACATAAAAAGAGTCTGGACTGAGATAGCAGACCTGAGTGGGCGAGTGGAACCTGACGAGTGTCTTCATATACTGTACATACTGTATGTGCCGACCCACTGAATACTCTGTTGACACAGATCAAGGATCTGAACTTAATGTGTGCTGCTACAGTGCGCCAGTGTAGCGACCTGAAAAGAGGAGTGGCATGCACCTCTTTCAGCTGTTTGACTCATCTGCTGTGGCTAAGTAGTACAAGCAGGTAACCCACCCATGTGTATTTAATCGTGTGTGTGTGTATTTAACCCACATAGTAGACATTAAGGAAATTACTACTTCAAGTTGGCCTCTTTGCTGCTTTTCTTTAGCATTATTTGAGTTGGTTGTCTTCACTTTGTTACTCATGACCTCAGTTTCTCTCAGCTCTTTTAATAGTCACGCAGTTTACTTCATCATGGACTTAAGTTTCCAATTTGTGTTGAACACTATGCAAACATTACTGTAATTCTAAATAAAGCATGTGTGCTGCCAATCCAAAAGGCTAAAGTGTTTTTAAAAATGTTGTGCCAAACAACATGGACTCAACTACAGTACTGCTATCTGCAGGACCAGACTGGTTTGCCATCTTTTTAAAGTTTATGCAGAGAATTGTGATTGTTGGCACTGTGGTTTTGTGTTTTGGAAAAATGTTGTAAATGAAAGTGGTTGGGAACAAAACTTTCTTGAAAAGGTATTTCTTTAAACAAGTCATTTTTATTTTTAATTCTACAGTAACTCTGTTATCTTTGATCAATGAAGGAAATCATCCAATGTACACTCAGCAATACCCTGTGCATTTTCACTCTCCTGCACTTAACAGATGTTTATTTCAGTTAAGTGAACACTCAGCGTGGCTTTTTCTCCTTTATAAATTTAGACCACCCACGTGAGGTGTGCTGCCAATGACCTTGATCAGAGTATGAAGAGAGCTGTGGGACTCCTGGCCCTGATTTTCAATAATTATTAGCACTCATTAGCATACAACCAGTTGCCAAGTCTTTAGTCTGGAAGAGACAGAGAAAATCTGCAGCCAATGCAGCTCACCACAGATCAGTTGGAGACGGAGAATCTAGACATCTGACATCTAGACATCTGGACATTTTCTGTGGACATCTGTAGGGAGAAATGCACACTAAAACAACAACAGAATATCAGTGGGGGCAGTTAGCTGCACCTTATTTATTGAGCTACACATTTCTGGTGACTCGACTTGAAGTTGAAACATAGAGATAACATTGAAGGTTGCACAAGAGTGCCTACAAACTGTGATTGTTCATTATAACTTGTATGTTGTATTACTGTTCCATGATTTATTTTTTATTAGTAGCACTGCATAAATTGTATGTTGATACTACAATAATATCCTTGTATTTGATGTCTTTGTGCCCACACTCCCTGTTTTATCATGTTGTCAGATCGCCTGCCAGTAAAGGTAACAACTAACCCTCCAAGATGTTTTCCTAATAGGGGATAGGAAGAAATGTCAAAACCAGCTATGTAACTGTTGCCTGTACCCTCTTACTTGTTTCACTATCTGTATTGTACTCCACATATCCAATCCTAGGGACCTCTCTCTAATGGCAGGCTGTGTTGCTGACTGGGACTGTCTTTTATTTCACTCCTTTACTGTAACCCAGTAAAAGAGGTAAAAAAAAGAAATGGGCAATCTAGTTCTTGTCTCACTAGTAATATTCAAACAAAGACACTGACATTATTTTACCAGAAGATTATATTAATTGACATCAAAAACATTAACAGCAAATATATGGTGACCAGTAATGGCGTGAATACACTTGTGAACACACTTGACGTGAGCATTCCTTGTTTTCATTCTCTTTCTCTGTACGTTGATCATTCGTTTGCTCAGAGGTTGATGCGCTTGCTGCTCTTCTTTTCTTCACCCTAGCAGCCTGCTGCTTCTCTTCTTTCGTCGGTATCTTTTCGCGTTAAAACTAATTAAGTTAGTTTTTGTGTTGCAATTACTTAGTACGTTTTCTTTAATTTTTCACTTAATCTGGCACTTAAGTCTTCAATCTGCCTCAAGAATGATTAGCGTAGGTGGTAGGGAATGAGAACAGCGCCTATACGCATGCGCCGCATGTCCCGCCCTGCTGCGCTCTGTCAAGAGTTAATTCTACAATAAAATAAAATAAAATAATAAAAAGAGTAATAAAATGAATCGCCCCGAAAGCGGATAGTAGATGTCACGTAATATACTTTCTTTTTCTACATTGTTACATCCAATGGATTTATGTTTTTGGCTCTTTGCATAACCATATATGAGGTGAGACACAAAAATAACCGAATTGGTAAAAAATATATATTTTAGATGAATTACAGCATTCTAAACATTGTCACCTTCTATATACTCCCCCTCCTGATCTCTACACCGCTCCATACGTATCTTCCATTGAGTGAAACAGTGCTGGAAGTCTTCTTGCTTGAGGCTCTTCAACAGGCTTGCCGTTTCTGTCTTCGCTTCATCCATTAAAGAAAAATGTGTTCCCTTCAGGTCACTTTTGATTTTTGGGAACAAGTAAAAATCACAGGGAGCTAAATTGGGCAAATAGGGAGGATGATCGAGGACAGGAATGTTTTTGTCAGTCAAAATCTGCTTTATGGAAAAAGCATTGTGCGTGGAAGCGTTGTCTTGTCTTATCTCGTTGTTCGCTTTTTTCACCCGACATTGTCACAGCAACTCGTGTAGCGATTGTTGTGCAAGTACTGACTGGGTTATTCACAGGATATACTTAGCCAGTCGGCGGTTTGAGAGGGCATGTAGGAGGGGATATAATTCTATGATTCACGTCCAGATAACCTCAAGCCAGATAACCACAAGCCCAGTCCGGTAATTTTTGTGTCTCACCTCGTATATGATTTTTATAGGCTAGGTTGTTGTGTGGCCTGCTGGGAAATGTGGTCATTAGAATTCATTTTTTTTAGGAAGACACAACAAGAGGGCATGGGCTACTGCTTTGTCAGCAGAAATGCCACCACATGTGGAGCTGAACAGAATCAAATTGGATGAATCTGCGCAGTGATTGTGGTGATATATTGTAATTGTTCATGGAATTATTTGGATAAAATACGATAGGTGCAGTTTCTGTAGCCGAGGATCAGACCGCCAAGGTCCCCGCCTTCGGCCACCACCCAACTCACACTGCACCCAACCTCCTTGGCCCCTCCCATAGGTGGTGAGCCCATGGGGAGGAGGACCCACGTTACCTCTTCGGGCTGTGCCCGGCCGAGCCCCATGGGTGCAGGCCCGGCCACCAGGCGCTCGCCATCGAGCCCCACCTCCAGGCCTGGCTCCAGAGGGGGGCCCCGGTGACCCGCGTCCGGGCAAGGGAAAACGTCGTCCAAGGTTTTTATTCTTCATCGGAGGTTTATTGAACCGCTCTTTGTCTCATCCCTCACCTAGGACCAGTTTGCCTTGGGTGGCCCTACCAGGGGCATAAAGCCCCGGACAACATAGCTCCTAGGATCATTGGGACACGCAAACCCCTCCACCACGATAAGGTGACGGTTCAAGGACTTTTTTGTCCTGTGGGTCTCTGGAGGCAGCTGATAGGTACCGACAGACCAAGCGGAACGCGGCTTCGGTTGTTGCTGAGGCAAAAACTCGGGCATGGGAGGAGTTTGGAGAGGCCATGGAGAACGACTTTCGGACGGCTTCGAGGAGATTCTGGTCCACCGTCCGGCGTCTCAGGAGGGGGAAGCAGTGCAGTGTCAACACCGTATATGGTGGGGATGGTGCGCTGCTGACCTCGACTCGGGACGTTGTGGGTCGGTGGGAGGAGTACTTCGAAGACCTTCTCAATCCCACTAACATGCCTTCCAATGAGGAAGCAGAGCCAGGGGACTCTGAGGTGGGCTCTCCCATCTCTGGGACTGAAGTCACCGAGGTGGTCAAAAAACTCCTTGGTGGCAGGGCCCCGGGGGTGGATGAGATACGCCCGGAGTTCCTTAAGGCTCTGGATGTTGTAGGACTGTCTTGGTTGACACGTCTCTGCAACATCGCATGGACATCGGGGACAGTGCCTCTGGATTGGCAGACTGGGGTGGTGGTCCCCCTCTTTAAAAAGGGGGACCGGAGGGTGTGTTCCAACTATAGAGGGATCACACTCCTCAGCCTCCCTGGAAAAGTCTATTCGGGGGTTCTGGAGAGGAGGGTCCGTCGGATAGTCGAACCTCGGATTCAGGAGGAACAGTGTGGTTTTCGTCCTGGTCGCGGAACAGTGGACCAGCTCTTCACCCTTAGCAGAGTCCTGGAGGGTGCATGGGAGTTTGCCCGACCGGTCTACATGTGTTTTGTGGACTTGGAAAAGGCATTCGACCGTGTCCCTCGGGGAATCCTGTGGGGGGTGCTCCGGGAGTATGGGGTACCGGACCCCCTGATAAGAGCTGTTCGGTCTCTGTACAACCGGTGTCAGAGCTTGGTCCGCATTGCCGGCAGTAAGTCGAGCCCGTTTCCAGTGAGAGTTGGACTCCGCCAGGGCTGCCCTTTGTCACCGATTCTGTTCATAACTTTTATGGACAGAATTTCTAGGCGCAGCCAGGGTGTTGAAGGGGTCCGGTTTGGTGGACTCAGGATTGGGTCACTGCTTTTTGCAGATGATGTTGTCCTGTTTGCTTCATCAGGCCGTGATCTTCAGCTCTCTCTGGATCGGTTCGCAGCTGAGTGTGAAGCGGCTGGGATGAGAATCAGCACCTCCAAATCCGAGACCATGGTCCTCAGCCGGAAAAGGGTGGAGTGCCCTCTCAGGGTTGGGGGAGAGATCCTGCCCCAAGTGGAGGAGTTCAAGTATCTCGGGGTCTTGTTCACGAGTGAGGGAAGAATGGAGCGTGAGATCGACAGGCGGATCGGTGCGGCATCCGCAGTGATGCGGGCTCTGCATCGGTCTGTCGTGGTGAAGAAGGAGCTGAGCCGTAAGGCAAAGCTCTCAATTTACCAGTCGATCTACGCTCCTACCCTCACCTATGGTCATGAGCTATGGGTAGTGACCGAAAGAACGAGATCGCGAATACAAGCGGCTGAAATGAGTTTCCTCCGCAGGGTGTCTGGGCTTTCCCTTAAAGATAGGGTGAGGAGCTCAGTCATCCGGGAGGGGCTCAGAGTAGAGCCGCTGCTCCTCCGCATCGAGAGGAGTCAGATGAGGTGGCTCGGGCATCTGATCAGGATGCCTCCTGGACGCCTCCCTGGTGAGGTGTTCCGGGCACGTCCAACCGGGAGGAGGCCCCGGGGAAGACCCAGGACATGCTGGAGGGACTATGTCTCCCGGCTGGCCTGGGAACGCCTTGGGATTCTCCCGGAAGAGCTGGAAGAAGTGGTCGGGGAGAGGGAAGTCTGGGCCTCTCTGCTTAAGCTGCTGCCCCCGCGACCCGACCTCGGATAAGCGGAAGAGGATGGATGGATGGATGGACGATAGGTGCAGCTCACAATGCATTTGCCTACAGTTTTTAATTCTGTGTATGTGCGCATTTTTCATTTAGTGCTACTTAGTTCATTCAGTATAATAACTGATGTGGTTTCAGAGAGACTGATAATATTACCAAGTGTCTAGAGAAGGAGCAGTGGAACTAAAACTACGAGGGATATCAAGAAAAAAAGGTTACAACAGCTGTTAAAAATCGAAAAATGAATATATTTCAACCAAATTTACAGGGTATGTTCCAAAATATGTGTTTATTTCTCAACATAATCGCCGTCAACTTCGATGCACTTCTTCAGCCTGGGCACCAGCTTTTTTATACCCTCGTGGAATACGCTCCGCTCCACCTCCGAAAGCCACTTCTCCACTGTCTCCTTCACCTCCTCATCGTTGGAAAAACGTTTCCCACCCAAGAATTCTTTCACAATTCTTCCACAAGCTGACGATGGATCTCGACCGCGGATTCGCGACGCAAAGTGAGGAACTTGATGACTGAACGAATCTCGCATCGGCGGTAGGTGGAGCAAACAGCCACAGCAGAGGTTGACGAACTCGCTTGCTGTGATGACATTTCACAACTGACTGACGCGGTCCCGGGCTTATTTTGACCGTTAGGACCCCCCTACACGCAGGTATGCCAACCTTTGAAAAAAAAAAATTCCCTGCACCCTCCAGGGCACTTGTAACCTTTTTTTCTGGATATCCCTCGTACCTTTGCATAAATACATTGTTTAATTATCTATTTAATGCTCCCAGAAACAGTGAAAAACAAGAGAACAAAATTAGCCCTTAGTTAACTTCTGTCATTTTTTCCAACAAAAACTACTTGTACCTTTTACTACTGGTACACAAATTGTAGAGATGAAAAAAATTACATTTTAGGTAACATAAAAGTTGTGTTATTAACCTTCCTGTAACACAGAAGCTGATAGTCACAGTTACCTCCTATGAACGAGCAGCCAAACTTCAAAGGGATCCAGTGGACAGGCGAATCTACCATACATCGCACCCTACCCAAGGTACGGCATATGAATACATTCATCACATCTGGCAATAAACCAGTGATGGGCAGATAATGTAAGATCTGGGACATGGTGCTGTCCCACAGACTCCCAAGGCCATTGGTCATGACTGTAAGTCTACCATTGAAACAAACTGAAGTGAATCAACTTTCTAAATCCCAGCTTTTTTGGAACGTGTTGCAGGCATCAAATTCAAAATGAGTGAAGATTTGCAAAACAACAATAAAGTTTATCAGTTTGAACATTTGATATCTTGTCTTCGTAGTGTATTCAATTGAATATAGGTTGAAAAGGATTTGCAAATCATTGTATTCTGTTTTTATTTACATTTTACACAACATCCCAACTTTATTGGAATTGGGGTTGTAGTTCAAATGCTTGGATACCACTTTGTGGTTTGTAGAGACAGCCCCCAGTTTCTAGTCACATGATATATAGCTTCACTGGGACAGTTGTGATTTTTGAATGAGAATACACATCGGGAACAACTCATTAAAAAGATTGTAGTAAATAGTTGCAAACTCCGCTGCTGAAAAGACTCCATCCACAGGTTTTCTTACTGAAAACCTGACCCCCAATTTTCTCTAGTATGTTCACATTAAATGTTTGGGGTTGCTGTGTCCTATTTCTACTCACGTATTAGAAAAATCCATAAAGTAACCATGGAAAGAGAAGGAGAGAGAAAAAGTACATGAACAGAAGACTTGACACTGCAAGAAAATAGAAAGGTAAAATTGCTGTTATCAATGCTGGGGCTCAATAGCACAAGGTAACTGAATTTAATGATTCATTTGTGTATTATAATTAGTGTGGTGACAGAAGAGAGAGACACACACACAAGTACACCACCACAGGTACTTGGCTAAACACATATGAGAAGTGCTTATGTGTACTATGATATTTTTCTGTTATTCTGACTATTGAATAACAGTTAATTGAGTTTAGATAGGCATTGTGGTCTCCCAATACGCTATATGTTAAAATGCTGCAACTATATTCTGGCATGACACATTGGCATTTCCATTTAGACAGTAATGTTAACTTATTTTAGTTATTTGTTTAGTCATGCAGTGAGATGTTGGGTATCTCAGATAGAGACGTTATTTGGGCATTTACATTCTTGACTTTGCAACAGTCTCAATCTTGAATTCCTCATCCTTTAGCAATTTCTTTGTTAGTATACAGTATTGCATTTTTTGATTTTTAGCCTTTCTATTGGATTTTTAGTTTTGCTTAGTGATTTGGTTCTTATTTAGATTCTTGTTAATGACAAGTAGCCCTATTTTTGAATACTGTTTTTGAAATACAGGTAGTCCCCAGGTTACGGACATCCGACCTACGACTTATGAATGGGGCCGCAGCTGCGATGCATGCGCCTCTGTAACTGCCGCTCCGTTATCTTCGGCCTGGGGATGCTGCAAGCGGTGGCTGGACGGAGGCTGGAGAGGGGCGATTTCACTGCCCACGCAGTGTAGTGTCTCTCGGGTGGCTCCCGGCGGCAAGTGGTTTCACAGCCCGCCCACCACACACGGCTGCCCTGCTCATTCTCGGTGGGCAGCTGGTAATGCTGCAAGTGGTGGCTGGATGGAGGCTGGAGGTAGGCGATTTCGCTACTCGTGCAGTATAGTGTCCCTCGGGCGGCTCCCGATGGCAAGCAGTGTCACTGCCCTCCCACCACACACGGCTGCCCCGTTCGTTCTCGGTGGGCGGCTGGTAATGCTGCAAGCGGTGTGGCTGAACGGAGGCCATTGAGGGTGAACAGGGCAGCAGGGGGTAGCATTGTAGTGTGCATTGGATGGCTGCCTATTGAATGGAGTCGATTCACTACCCGCCTTTGGCCGCACCGTGTTTGTTCTCGGTGGGCGGATGCTGCAGGCAGCATACTGTAGTGGAGGTGACTGTGAGGTGGGCTGGTGATGAACCGCCCGTCGATGCCCACATTCATTCTCAATAGCAAGCCTGCTTGTACTGTTACGTACGTAGCAGGAAGTTGTTTCTTGTCAGTACATCAGACGTGTTGACGGGTGCCTTCCTGCTGTGATAGCATGTACAGTGCTGTGCAGAAGAGCTCATCTTAATCTTTTGTCTTCACCCTTCAACAATGTCTCTGAAACACAAATCTGATGCAAGTGCTGGTGATACAGTAAAGAAGACAAAAACCATCACCATTGAAAATAAAGTAGAAATAATAAAAAGGTCAGAGAGAGGTGAAACTCCATCATTCATTGGCAGAGCACTTGGTTACAATCGGTCAACAATAGCATTTATTAAAATAATTTGCCTGTTCTGACTTACATACAAATTCAACTTTAGAACAAACCTACAGTCCCTGTCTCGTATGTAACCTGGGGACTGCCTGTATCCTTTTTTGGCTTTGACATTGTTATCTACTCATTTCTATGTATGACGCCATATCTGTTTTTTCTGAATAATATTTGCATTACGGACTAATTGAAATGAACATTATTTACTTCATCATTGTGTCTTCAATTTAATATAAATAAAAATAAATATACACCACTAAGGAAACAGAGCATAACACATGGTGAAACAGTATTCGCTTACTAGTAATAGCATTGTTATGACTATCAATTTCTTCCCAAGACAGAAAGTTCTTACAAATGAGTCTTCATAAAAAAAAAAAAACTAGACAAAATATGTTTTTTCTCAGGTGTGGCTCCTACATTGGACCAACTTGTATTTCAAATCTTGTCCAAATGCAATTCAGCTCAGTGGAAACTCTAAATTGGCTTTGCAGTAGAAAGTGTCGAGAGCTATGCAAATATGCACTTGCATCTTTTTCAGGTTTGGAATCTTCCATTTCTACAAGAATAGTGTCTGTTTTTCAGCAACCAAAACGTGGATGAACATGATTAAAAGTAGATGGACGGGTAGTCTGAGCAAATTGGAGTTATGTAGGGAAAAAATGACATTGTTATTTTAAGGATCTGAGCTCACGGGAATGTAAATGACAGAAAGAAGGTATTTGTGTGTTTGGCACTCGAGGAGAATAGCAAGCAAAGAGCAACATACTGTAGAGACAGTCTGTTAAAAGACAGGAGTAGAGTCAACAAATCCTGAGAAGGTCTATGTGTACATACCAGGGTTAGCACATGAAGATGATAAACTACAGGATATCTATTATGAACCTAAAAAGAAATTAATTTAGAAACTAAAACAAGTGATGAGAGACTGACTGCTGCAGATGCCAACAGAGGAGAGTGCAAAGATGTGTGCATTTCTGGTATAGCAGGAAGCAATGAAAACAAAGAAAGACGAGTTCCCTATGTGAAAAAGTAGTTTGTGGAAGCAATTATGTACTTTAACATGATTGAAGATGGATGTACCAAACTGAATAGGTTCATAAATAGTGCTGAAAGTAATAAAAAATGAGTTTGGGGTTGGTCAGGAGTATATATTGATTTTGAAATTATTAAAGACATTAATGTTTTTGGTAGAACTGTATTTATTCTAGTTCTATAAACATTGCTAAGAATAATGCACTGATTTGATTTTACAAAATTCTACTTGATAGCTATCTGGGCCTACAATTTTTCCGTTCTGCAGTGAGTTTATGGCATCTTGTAATTCGGTCAGTTTTACAAGTTTATCAAGCACTTCTTTACAGAGGAATAGAAGATCAATCATCAAAGCAAAAGTATGAAGCAAAAATTAAAATTGAACAATACTAGCTGGCAAATTGTAAACCTGAAATCTAAACAGAACTAAAAATCTAAACACTCTAAATCTTTTAAAGAGAGAATTCACAATCTTGGACAGTGCATCCTAGCATGGCCCTAGTTTTATACATCCATGCCAGTGGTGTAATATGGTACATTTTCCCAGTCAAGACCCCTTGCAACTGTTTGTTGCATTGTGACAACTGGACCACAAAATGGCAGCGCCCATTAGAAAATTTAAAATGGTGTTACATCTTTTTACATATATAAAGATAAATAAACTCATTTAGAATGGAATATAAACACAAAAAGAAAGAGAAACCTAGTGCAGAAATATTCAGAGTGACTAGGAAAAATTCAAAATGTCCACAAAAAATTTGATAAGCCTGAAAAAATTAACACAATCACAACAATAATCCTCTTTACTTCCATCCTTCAATTCTTTAACTATTTTCTTCCCATTCAGTATACTGAAGAACTTAGAAAACTTAGAAATGTATTTATATTTTATACAATGAACACCACCTCAAGACACTTTATTTCCTAAAGCCCACTTTTTCCATCAAAGGCTGGCAGCACAGGGTAAAGGTAGGAATTAATTTTGGCCAGAATGCAGTCCATTCTATCATACACATATACTGTGGCCATACTAGAGCCACCATTTAGCCAAACATGCACATCTTTGGAGATATTAAAACTAACACAAACATGGGGAGAACATGCAAACTCTACACAGATAATCATATGTGAAACTTTCAAACCCCAGACAGTAATGCCAACTCCTATGACACCAATTATGTATCATATTTTCCGTTTATTTTTAACAATTAAAGCTCAGACACATTAAAATAACTTGCTTAAGGGTTGCCATATATACTCGCAGATAAGTTCTCCTGCTGATAAGTTGGGACTTGATTTTATGTATAATTTCTGGTATTTTATAATGTCGGTCGTATAATTAGAATGCGGAAAACTCACGCTATTGGTCGAAGAGATTATGATATGCTAACACCCACCTGAGAGAGTAACTACGGAGCACACTACCTTTTTTTTTCCATGTATTGTGCCCATGTGATCACACGGTAATACTTGAACTATTCCGAAGCGACGTTTGCACTGTTTTGTGTTTGCACCCTCATACACCTTTATCGTAAGAGCATCCCTTATCTACGATGGAGCATTTTATCAGAAGAAAATATGAAGCTTGTTTTAAATTAAACATCATTGAAGTAGTGAAAGAAATTGGTAACAACAAAATTCGATGTGCTTGAGAAACTGATGCGAGATTGGTAAAGGCAAAAAGATGTAAAAAAAAAATGTAAGTGTCACATTTTTGAATGGGCATATAAGTCGGGGTCTAATTTTATGATCGATTTTTAAGGTTTCAAGACTCGACTTATACACGAGTATATATGGTATTCAGTGAGCCAGAGGTAGGAAAACAAGCAGTAAACCTCCAACTTGAAGTTCAGCTCCAGCCTAGACCATACTCTTTACTCCTTACTGACTTGCCTAACTCATAAAAGTTACGAGTGAATTAATTACGAATATTTTTTATCATCATAAACCAATGAATGTACTGTGTTCAAAGAAAAATATAGAATAATAACTTAGTGTACTAAAAGCTTGAGAAGTCCTCCCGTTAGACCACTTTTTTACAATCAAAGGTGGTCCTTTTACAAGCCTTTTTTTTGGATCTGCCCCTTTTCAGTCTTTCCTCAATGTTTGTTAATCATTTTTCACAAGTAATCACTGACAGAACAAGACAGAAAAGCTATTAAGTCAAAAGGAAAGTGTGTTGCAGTAAGTCAAAAACATTCAAATACACTTTTATCTTTCTTTTCTGTAATAGTCAATCTGCAGTATAGAAAGCAACCCTATTATTTCACTCTTCTTTGTATCAATATTTTTTGTTTCTGTCCATTCCATATTTACTTATTTATCTGCTTTTTCTTTATGATTATACACAAACTGATTTATGAAACTGTGAAATGTTTCAATGTAAAGCCAAAAATCAACTCAGGAGTGAATTTCTTGCAATTTAATATATTTGTTGCTGCGATTAATAAAAATATTGGTTTTCTGCATGTTCCTGTAGGTGGAGTGGTGGCTCTGAGGCTAGGGATCTGCACTGGCAATTGGAAGGTTGCTGGTTTGGATCCCGTAAAATGCCAAAAGGGTCTCTGCTCTGTTGGGCCCTTGAGCAAGGCCCTTAACCTGCAATTGCTCTGTCCTGTATATGACATTAATCTGTATCCGTCCCTGCATGTAGGCCTTCCAACCTGCAGGGAAAAACTTGGGGGTTGGTGGCAGAATTGGCACTCCAGCCACCATAAAAAAAAACCTCACACTGTTCCACTCCAACTGAGCAAGTGTGGTGCTGAGGTATCACCCGTTGCATGGCTGCATGGTCCTAATCTGGATCCTGAGTTGGTTTGTTGTGTGGTGGGTGCGGCAATGCACTGTATCAGTGCGTACTCCTAACCTCTCTCCTCCTGTTAACACATCTGTCAGGTGTCAGACTAGCTTCAACAAATGTTTGATTAATGATCCAGGATTTATTAAGGATACTAAATCTATTTACAAAAGATAATATAAAATAAAACAAAGATAAAGGTTTTTCAAAGCAAGAACAGGTTCATATTATTAACTTCACAGAAATACTTGTATGTGTGCGGGCATTTCCTCTGACTTTACCACATCATCGATAATAACACTTTTCGGCTCACATTTACGCAGAAGCCCATGGGAGTAATTTATCTTCTCATACTCAAAGGTACAGAATGCCTCTGTGTTAGAATTTCTTTCTGCACCCTAAATCTCATGTAGGAATTATGCTGATTTCATCTGGAAAGAAAACACTGGTACATATCGTTATGCTCGAGAATAGAAACACACTGATCATGGGGTTTCAGGGTTATGTGCTGGCTTTTTCCAAGCAGTCACCTCTTTAACTTCAAATCATCATCCTGTAACATAACATTATGTCAAACGTCACGCATCTTTGGCCAATGACTTGTAACCTGCATAACTGTAATAGAAAGCAACCTATTTTTCCTATTTGTTCTTTTTAAATTTGTGTGTCTCACATATTAACACAAAACATAATAAATATCTGCATTCAACATGTCAGGCTAATCAAACACACTTGATTCTGATAAAGGCAGTGTGGTATAGCAACTAAGGCACTGGTCCTTAAGCCATAAGGTCAATGGTTCAGTTCTTGCCTCTGCTCCACTGTGTGACCTAAGCACGTCTCTTAATCTTCTCATGTTTGAACTACAGTATAAAGGATATTCATAAAGAGTTATAACATATCCATATTTTATAAGTTACCTTGGATTAGAACATTAACCAAATCTACTATAGATTTAGAGCAATCTGATTGGTCTGTTTGGCTTTCGTGCTGCAACGAAAGAGGAAGTGCAAATGTGAGATGCACATGATGGAGTATAAGTGTATCAGGCACGCTGAGAGAGTCGCCTTCAAAGATGGCAAGAATAAAACCAGATAGAAGATGAGAAAGATGCCTTGCAAATAAAGAGAGTATGCGACGAGCATGTGCCTTTTACTGGAAGGCACTCAGGAGACAAAACATGAGAGAAGAGGCATTCACCCACACGTGAATACAGAGAAGAGACGCTGAAGGTACATGTAGGACAAGAAATAGCAAATATTTTTAAATTATTCTATTACCCGTCTCCGAAAGGTAACGTGGCTAGTATAAAATAAAATTCCAAGGGGGTATCCATGCTTAGTATTTACAGCATTCTTCCCTACCAGTTAGTCTTTTGAAAACAGTAGGCTTCTAACTCATGCCAACTTTCTAAAGCGAATAACACCTTAAAGGGTAAGTCTGGTACTTTTTAAGTTGAAGTTATTCCTTCACAATCATGGTGTATATTAATTTTCCAAATGAAATTGTAATCTAAAGTGAAGCATATTTTAAAATAAACTAGCTTTCTCTTGTGTTTTATAAAGCAGTTAATGAGTACCTGTTCCCCAAATGTAAAATAAATGCTTTAAGCAGGTAAGGTTTCGAAATTAGGAAAGCATGCCTTCTGCATTTCTATGGCATGCTGGTGACAACAAAATTAAGCTGGAAATAATAAATTAAATCACAGATTCCTGGTATCATTTTCTCAAAGTAAAGATACATTCCTTATTCACTTATCTGCTCACAGCGGGCATCATGGTGGAGTTTAGACTTCCTTCCCCTCACCAAGCTATATTCTGTTTATCATACTTTTGATTCTGTAATTCTGTTTCCTCAGTGGTTATGTTCTGCCATAGCTTGAAATAACAGATAGTTGCATGCTCAGATCATGATTATTTTTTTATAAATGGTGTCTACGTTTTGCCTATTACATTCTGTGCTTTTATTTTACATGGCATATGGAGCACAATTCAAAATGAGTAGCAGTGTCATGGAGAAAAGTGAGCAGAAGAGTTTAGTCATACATTACACACATAACAATAAATCTGAACTGAACTAGTAACACTGCTCTGGATTTTTAATAAAAAAATTAGTTTTGAAAGAGCCCAGCCACCTGCATGCCGGTCTTTGTACGGCATGTTATTTGCCTGCACGATAAAAAAATACTCAGAAAAATAAAAAGGCACAGTGTTAGATAGAGCCCAACCTTGATGAAATAGGTTGAAGTGCCACAAGCACATTTATCACATTTATTTAACACATGATGAGTTGCTCTTGATGAGGAAATGGTAATAAAAGAGTGGAGTGAGTGAGTAAATTCCCTGATACTCACTGAAACCAATCAATCCATAAATAGATGGGGAGCATGTGCAAACTTTATGCTAAACCTGGCTCCGCGAGGCAGGAATGACAGCTCTGTGTTACCACTCAGCCTATGCTAAAATATCTGTATTGAACTTACTAAACATTAACTTGATTAAAACTAAATGTATACCAATATCATCTGTTCAGTTCTTGTCACTTGATGGCATGCTACGCGGATGCTCAATATTTCTCTTGCTAGACCACTGAAGCACACACAGGTACTATCATTTCAGTGGAAGTGAAATAATTAAATTATCTTTAATATGGTGAAAGAATGTAAGTGATTATAAGTGTGACTTTTTTCAGTTATTACTGTCTTGTTGTCTATAGAAAAGAAATAGCAAGTCACATCTGGGCATCAAGATTCAGTAATGTCAGTAATGGTGCTTGGCGATGACTCTCTGAGTTGAATCCACACCCATGGCCCTGAACGGTTGTTACAAAGGTAGAGGAGCAGTGAAGTGAAGTGTAAATCTCCTTTTAAAATCGGAGAATCTCACTAAAATGTTTTGCTTGTTGCTTTATGTTTCCATCCTAAAATTACATGAATCTCCTATTTCTGCAATATGTGTACAATCTCAATAACATGTTAGCCTGAAAAATTGACATATTCTAAATGTTTTAAGGCTTCCTTTAACATTAGTAACCTGGTACCCTTCACTGCCATTATAAACACAAATGTAGGCTAATTATTTGTTTAAATATATAAAATAGTCTTCACTTACAGTGCAATTTCTTGTGGCAAATTAATATGTACCATGACTAAAAAGCAATAAGTGTGACTTGAAAAAAAGAAACATATCCTTTTTAACCTCAATTTTAAGTTTTTATCTATACATACATAACTTAAACAAGATACAATAACATTCATCCAACAATTATTAAACTCGCTTAGTTCAGTTCAGGGTTGTGGTGGCCTGGAACCTATCTGGGAAGCACAAGCCACAAAGGAAGGACAACACTGGAAAGGGCATGCATGGGAAACAAGAAGAATGTGTATATCAGGCTGAGTTGTGTTTTTTTTATTAAATAAATGAATTACATATTTAAATACATGATTGTTTATCATGGTGATGTGGTTTGTTGCACATGTACGCACCAAAATGGTGTGGACTTTATATGAGAGCACAGAGAGTCCTAAATAACCTAAAAAATGCCCACTGCTGGGCTAAACTGTTGTGGACACTAGAGGGCACTGTTGCTCCTGAAACCCAACACAACAGACACAGGGCACAAGTTAAATGCACAAAGATTTTATTTATTTTTAGGAAAACTCTTCACCACGGCCACAAGTAAACAACAGGCTCAACACACAACTGTTCTTTTTTTTCTGTTTCTTTCTTCTCCACTCTTCCCAGTAACCTTTGCCCACCTTCCACCCGACTGTGGCTTGTCCCTGTGAGGTCGGTCAAGTCCTCTTATATTATGTCTTATGTTTATGTTAGATGACGTCATTTTGACTCATCGTTGGTTGTGTTTAGCAATGTTAAACTTCTAAAAAACAGTTTTTCGCTATTTATACACAGTATACCCAGACAACACTTCTACTAATCATTAACACATTTGTTATTTGTTGATAAACTATGTTTTTGTTTAAAATGTATATATAAATATGTTACACTGGTATTTACTGAAACCATTAGAATTTTTCATTACACCGTAACATGGATTTTTTGTCCTACTGCCCACTCTTAGCTAGTTATTTTTTCTGAAGTAAAGATTATAATATTATGGAAGCTGAGGCCTGAAGGCTGAAGGTGAGATGTGAAATATTTATAATTTTATGTAATTATTCGCATTGCAGGTATATGATGCATGAATCTATTAACATGCTGTATATGTTGATTAGAACATGAAAGTAAGCATTTTACTGTATTTGTCCCTGCGACAATAATCCACCTTAATAAAAGGATAAGTGTATATGTTTCTGTCTGTGTATTCATCCTGTTGCTATGTCTCCATTATTCCAATAGATAGTACATCATCAACAACATTGCTTTTACAAATCCTATAACAAGAGACATATGTGTTGCATTGTGTACTGCAAACTTTAACACTAAGGCCTACGTTGATCACTTAGAATTCAACCTGTTTCTGATGGGTAGCACAGCTAGTAACCTGTGAACCAGAAACATACCTTTCTGTTTTTTTGCTGACATTGCCATGACAACTATGTAGAATTTGTCTACAGTATGATGCGTTAAATTAAGCTAAGTTAATTTTTTTCACTGAAACAGATCTACCCAATCTATGAAGAATAATTTCTCAGCTGAAACCCTCCACCTACATCCTTGACGCAACAGGCTTTTTTAAAGAAGTCTTTGATACGCTAATCGGTAGTGTACTTCACACAGTGAGCTTTTCAATAGATTTCCCTGACAACTTTAGGGGAATTTAGGAGTAATCATTGCCTGTGACTGAAACTTTAAATCACACGTTAACCAGATTACTAGGGCTGCATTTTTTCACTTAAGGAATATAGCATAACATTAAACGCATTGTTTTTAGTTGATTACTGCAATGGACTCCTAACACAACTATCTAAGAAAAACATCAGTCAGTTGCAATTAGTACAGAGTTTGGCAGCCAGAATTTTGGCTAGAAAAAGAAAATCTAAGCACATCTTACCTGTTTAAGCGATGTTACACTGGTTACACGTGTCATTTAGAGCTGACTTTAACATACTACTAATGGTTTATAAAGCCTTAAATAATCTCCTATATTTTGGAATGCCTGTTCCCCTACACTCCAAGTCATGACCTTAGATCTTCTAACTAATGGTGGTTTGTTTATAATTCCAAAAGCCAAACTTAAAAGAAGTGGTGAGGCAGCTTTTGTTATGCACTAAAAATCAGGAATATGTTACCAAAACAAATTCACCAGGCTAATACTGTAGAACAGAGGTCACCAACAGGCGGACCGCGGTCTGGACCCAGAAGCTGTCTCATATGGACCCAGACTTACAGCCAAAATAGAAGGTTATGATTTAAAACCTGACGGGGCGCTTCTATTTTAGCCGTCACAGCTTTTGTAGTCTAATGTTTTAGTGGATGAGGAAATGCACAGACCAATTGTATGCGCGTTAAGCCATTTCACATGATACCACTCAGCCAATCAAGTCTGTGGATTCTAGGTGGTGAACATTGCTTTACTTTACTTTACAGTGCAGACAGATGAGAGAGTTAGAGGCAAGGAAGAGAGACGGTAGAAAGAAAAAGAAAGATAGCGATACATGTAGAAAAAACAAAGGGAAAAATAAGCCGAAGAAAGTGAGAGATACAGACGACTACGCACGAAAAAGAAAAGATGGGTGAGACAGAGAAAGGGACTGAAAAATAAGGAACAAATGGCCCTCTCCAAAAAGAGGAAAGTGGACAGCGAAAATAGGGCATTTAATTCGGAATGGACAAACTCATTTCTGTTCATACTTCCCACTGGGAGCACTAAACCAGTGTGTCTCATATGTTCAGAAGCCGTGGCACTTTTTAAACATGCTAATGTTAAACGACATTATGAGACGAAACATAAAGTTTTCGAACAAACATACCCACTCAAATCCGAAGTGAGATCACAGAAAATAATTAGTCTCAGAGCCCAATATTAAAATCCTGGCAGGACAAGCTAGAGCTTAATTCTCTCACTGAGCAAAAAAGTGGGGCGATGAATATAAGAGGGGAAGAAAGTGAGCATTTAAAACTGTTTAATTGTTTAGATGTGTTGAGATTTATTATCTGTAAAATTGGTTGAGACTGTTAAGTCAAGATGTGAAACAGAAAAGGGGAAATTCAAGCTTTTTCTGCATTTATTTTATTTTTCTGAAGTTAAGCTCTTTATTTAAACATGCACAATTTTCACATTTTATTTATTTTGTCTTATTTTGAAATGCAGCCCTACTTTTATTTAGTAAATTTAAGAACATTATATACTGTGACGGAACATTATACATATCTGCAGTCATACATACATGTTCAGTTCTGTGTTATGTGACAATAAATATTGTCAAAAAGTGTTTGAATTGTACTGAACTCATTTGATTTGAAAGTCTGGTATTGATTACATGCAGATGCTGATACAACTACTAGGCTACTTAAATATATATGATACTAAATAGTTAGACAATATGATCTTCCAGACCATTGCTTCAAGAATTTTTCTCTATTTGGACCTCTAGATTTTAGTTGAATACCCCTGCTGCAGAACATTCTATAAAATGGCTATAAACCCATTATTTTAATTTGGCTTTTTCAGAGCTACATTTTAGTTGTACTCCTAATATAGACTATATGAGCATAGAATTATCATATTCTTCAGGTGTTTGCAATCTTTAATAAGCTCTACTTTTCTCTGTTGTCTTTATCGGTTCTCCTGTGGTGACGATTTGCGCCACCAGCCCCTGATCAAGTGATGCTGGGATGAAGGCTGGTGTTGGAGCTGCTGTCCACAAGGCTGACTTTATCGAATCCTCCAGGACAAAGCCAGGAAACAATAAAGAATGATTTAGGCACATTTATGTTAGATAGAATGACCAGTAGGGGCTGGGTGGTCTTTTGGCCTTGGAACCCCTGCAGATTTTGTTTCTTTCTCCCTCTTAACTGGAGTTTTTTTTTGTTTTGTTTTTTTCTGTCCTAATCACCAAGCTCATCTTTAGAGACTTACATTATGATATAATATATAAGGATGCTAATCTTCTACTAGTTACATACCTATTTTATAAGATTGTATCTTTGTTATTTATTCTTTAATATTCTTGCCTAATATTTTTTGTTTTTCTTTTCTTGTAACTTTCTCTTTGACATCTTGTAAAGCACTTTCGGCTACATTGTTTGTATGAAAATGTGCTCATTGTTGTTGTGTTAGAGCTTTGTATTAGGCACATATTATATGTGCATGTTGTAAAAGACAGGGAATGAGAGAGTAATGCTTTGTTCTATTTACCTAGGAAGCTGGGAATGACATCACATCCACGTTGACCGTGTTCCAGTAAAATGTTCGAAAAACCAGTTTGGACGCGTCCAGGAAAACCTTTGCTGTGCTTGCTCCATTAAAATAAATAACAGTTGTGTGATGGTGTGGATTGGTTCCGTTACTACCTGGTCCCACCGGGAGCCTCTTCAATCCACCACCGCCGATAGTCATGACAGGAATGAGCTAAACAGATGAGGACAAACACACCAAGCAAGTGGACGGTGAAAAGTGCTTCAGTGCTTTTATTATAAATAAATAAACCAAAATCAAAATGTGCAGTGCTCCTTCTATACTAAATAAATCTATACTAATAAACGGCAAAGCCCTCACTCACTCACTCACTCACTCACTCACTCACTCACTCACTCACTCACTCACTCACTCACTCACTCACTCATCACTAATTCTCCAACTTCCCGTGTAGGTAGAAGGCTGAAATTTGGCAGGCTTATTCCTTACAGCTTCCTTACAAAAGTTGGGCAGGTTTCATTTCGAAATTCTATGCGTAATGGTCATAACTGGAAGCTGTTTTTCTCCATTTACTGTAATGGAGTTCAGATGGAGGGGTGGAGTTCGTATGACATCATCACGCCTCTCACGTAATCACGCATTACATAGAAAGCCAGGAAGAGCTACAAAACGCGCTTTAGAAAACATGCATTATATAATTAAGAAGGCAGCGAAACAATTAGAAGCGAGCGACTGACATATAAAACCATATTCAGCGGCTCACGTGAACTGACGAAGTGCGCATACAAAAAGTAACAGTTCTAAAGAGTGCTGAACAAAAACTGAATTACACTGCTACGCTCAAATAGATAAACCACACGCCGTGGCGCGATACTAAAGCATTCGACTGTAGCGCCCACGTCCGAGGTTCGATTCCCGAGAGGGGATGCACTAAGTATGTACGCACGCTTCTCGATTTATTTTAACCTCGCATCCCCTTAGTTTGAGACGTATGAAAACGCATGCGGTTAACGCAGAAAGACAGATCACCTATTCACCTATTGAAGCTTCATGAATAATG
>JANRMT010027041.1:92887976-92910327 GCA_026402145.1 Polypterus bichir lapradei
AGAGAGAGAGAGAGATGACAACAACACTCATATCAATGACAAAACAATTACATTAACAATCATGTTACGTTATTTTTAAAATATTTCCTTTTCTTTTTCATAACTTCTTTAACACACTACTTCTCTGCTGCGAAGCGCGGGTATTCTGCTAGTAATCCATAAAAACAGGTGAGACGTGGAGGTTAAAATGATCAAATAAATAAATAATCCATAAAAACAAGGTTTTAATCAACAACCATGAACCCGGGTGTAGTCCTTAAAAACAGACATCTCCTTGACTAAACCCAACATGGGCTGTTGTAGCTAAGAAGGTGCCTAATCTGCAGATCAGCCCACCTTCAATGCTGCTCCTAGGCTCAAGTTTCTTGTAACCCTCTTTGGCTCTAGACAGGGCACCCCATCGAGCTACCAGGCGTACATCCTTATGGTCTATGGCACCACCTCTCTAAGCCTCTCATTCCCCTGCAGCTGCGCTGCCTCTCTGGCAAATCGCTATGACCGAGCAGTGCTTCGGCCACTCCAGCTTCCAAATCACTCGGCTGTAGTGGCCATCAGCCCCTGAGCACCGCCTGCACGCTCCAAGGGACTTCCTTGCCAGATGTCTGCCTTCTCTGCCTTTTCTCTCTCTCCATCTTTTAACCTCTTGGCTTTTTTCTTTTCATTCCCCCCCTTATTTTTGTGCTATCTCATTCTTATGGTTCTGTGGGTGCAGTGTCTCAATCGCACACTGCAGGAAGCCTATGAAGCAATCGAGAAAGGCTGCACCTTCACATGCAGGTGCATCTCTCCCCATTACTCCACCAACTCCCCGCAGCTGCATGAGCATGCACCCATGGAGGATAAGACGGCCAGTTAATTATCTGTTTATTAAAACCGGCCACTCTTTCTATACCACAAGTTGATAAAAAGCATTACGTTTTACGATATTTTGTGTATCCAAATGCCATAGCAACATGTCCACAGATAGAAGTTGGACAATACTGTGTGTACGATTGATTTAATGAGTCGCAAATAGACAAGTGCTAATAAACAGCATGATGCTACAGTTTTTACTACAGTTTGTGGTGTATGTCGCCATTTTGGACATTTTTGACATCATACTCTAAAGTCGGACAAACTCATATTTGACAGACCAGCACAGAGTTTCCAAAGTGGACATCTGACTTAAAGGGGCATTCCAGATGAAAATTCGGACTAGGAGCTCAGATATTTTGACTTTCCACTGCAAATGGAACGCAGCATTAAACACACAAGGGATGAATATCCAAGAAGGAAGAACAGTGTTGAAACAAAATATTACTGTCACTGTGGGTCTGGCTGTTCAAGTTATACCGTCTGTCTGGTGGGGTGGCTCTCTATCTTGGACACACAAGTATCACTTCCCTACTTACTGCTTCTTTTTTAGTCTCTCTTTCTCTCTATTCAACAAGACCCTGACCTTTTCCTTCAGTTAGAAAGCCCTTGCCTTAATCACCTCCCATCTCTAGACCCAGTTAGACCTCTATAGTGAAGTAACTTTGAACCCAGAGTCACTTGAATTCAACCTCAAAATCATATATAGGGCCCTGGCTTTGTTACAGCGACACCAGACTAATATAATACTTGTGTCTCTACACACATGAGATTTCAGTTGTTCTTAAAGGGTTGGGTCTCACATCAGGTGAGACACGATCCCTCTCAAAGTCAGAGGACATGTGCTGTCCCCCATTAGTCAGATGCAGTAAGAGATTATTGGCTTCTCGTCACTTGAAAGGTAGTGGTCATTCATTTGAGAGGTGTTGTGGTGTGAAATTTTGCATATAAGCTGATAAATATTTTGTATGTCTTTATTTGTATGGTTAAGTACCCCCACCCCGTTTTAGGACTGAGTCTCATTGTAATTTTATGACATAGTTGGAGTTAGTGACTCAAACCAGTTTGGAAAATGATTATCTGCAGGACTCTTTCAATCAACCCCCATAGGAAAGCCAGACTACCTAACAGGCAAACATCAGCTCAACAAATGGTTTTGGGGGCAGGTGTGAAAGTTATTGGTCTGAAGTATGGCTGTTTGGAATTGGCTTGAATCAGAAGCCATTAAGTATCACAATGCCCCGTTGGCTGTACGGTTTGGACAGAGAGTCTATAAATTTGCTTGCTTTACCCTCTCTCTGTCTTCTACCATGTAATGAAGGAGCATCTCACACACCATGAACTGAAAAAGACCACACTGAGAAGCACAGCTCGGCAGCCATATTGAGACAGGCATGATGCCTGTTCTGATGAAAGCTGACCACAAATGATGCCTTAACTAGAGACATTTTAAGTAACAAAGAAGTCTGTGTGCCACCTGAAACTACACATCAACATTTATCAGGTTGTATGGTTGCCAGTTTTCACTTGTACTTTGCATATTGTTATTATTTATGAATATTATCAATAATACATCATTTAAATTGTAGCTTAACTCCTGCTTTTCTTCTACTACACCAAATTGCCTGAGGTGATAAATGTAGAAGGGAAGGTAGGGAGAAGATAATAGTGCAATACCTTGTAAGAAGTGATAAGTCTGTGAGATTTGAGGCATTCTGACAAAGGCTACAAATTAATAATACAAACAGTGAAAGAAGAGTAATATACTACTCCACCAAGACAAAACAAGAGGTCTTAAACTTCTTTAAAGTCCTGCCTGGCCTCAGCCTGTAATAGGATAAGTCATCAGCCATCTATGAAACCTGCATGACTAAGTGTTTTTTTACATCCTGGAGAAACATTACACGTGGCTATGTCTCTCCTGCACAAGGAAAACTATTACCACTCGGCCCCTGCCTTCCCTCGCTGGCACGTGTGGGCAGGATCTCTCCTAATGCCAGCACAGTCCTCTCCCTCTCTTTGTCTTTTTCTCTCTCCTTCACAGGTCTCATGCAAACCTTTCTCTGCCCCCTGCCAAAATGGAAGTGCCCTGGAACCAGATATCATTTGTACAATCTTTTGACAACAGGAGCTCTCGAATGTTGTCTAATTTGGTGATGCGTACATGCAAAAGCTGGAATGTACTTCAAAAGATGACTGCACACTACAGTAGATCTAAAAAACTCTGCGTGGAGTGCAGCCTATTTATTTGTAATGCAAATGCTGCAAAAAGGCCAACACAGACACATGAGAAGAGTTAAGTCCTTCAGTTTCAGAGAGACTATGACCAAATGCAGCTAGCTGGGTGACTGATAAAAAGTAATTTATTCATTTTATAAATGTATTTTTTCCATTACAGGTTAACTGAAAGCTTGATCTTATTAAGCTTAAGGTAGAAACCAACCTTATGCAGGAGGTCAGGTCATCTTAGCACAAATTCATACACACATCCATACTCACTCATACCAGGCTAATTTAAATTCACCAATTAAACTAAAGTGCACATATTTGAGATGTGGAAGTAAAGTAAAGAAAAAGAGACCCACGCCCTGTAACTGTCATGCTGCACACTGAATAAGCTACATAAATTTTAAGTTGAAGTCTTCATTTGCATGTGAGCAGTGGACAGTCACAGTGCATGCCCATGACCATCAGTCATACCACTCCATGACTAGTTATGATGATTTTGTGGCAAGTTGAAAGGGCTGGCTCATGTGTGTGTCATAGCTCACTATGACTTGGCCTACAAATTGAAAAGAGCTGAATTAAATCTACAAGAAGATGAAGAGGAGAAGAGCAATGGCCTCCTTAAGAAATGAAGGAAAAGTGTGTTCTGGACCTTACAGACACATGACAGGCTTGTGGAGCTGTAGAGTCAGCATAAATGTCTGTTCAATGTCTACATACACTGGCTACCAAAATGAGTTACCTTTGTGATACTTTCATGGCATAGAAGGTAATTTGAGAAGTCACGAAGGACCTGCGCATTCTGTCATCCCTGTGATTTCTGGTCATGTGATCTGACATCATCAAGACAACGGGATCCATCAACATCGGTCATTATGTAACATGTTCCCAGACTCAAATTCATGTGCAGAACCACAAACACAGAAGCTTATCTTGGCTGTTTCACATGGTAACCATTACCAAATGGGATGGTAGTCTATTGTGGGGCACACTCATGCACAGCCACACACTCATTCATACTAGACCATTTTAGACTTAACTGAATGTGCATCTGAATAAAAGATGAGTGGACATGGAAAGAATGTCCAAACATGCACTTGCTAGCTGTTTATGGAACATTGGTTCCTGGAGCTATGAGTCAGGAGCACTAATCAGACCTTAATAATAATGATAATAATACATTTTATTTATATAGCGCCTTTCCCATGCTCAAGGCACTTCACAGAGTTTAGAAAGAACAGCAGGGTATACAGTATATAGCATTGTACTAAACCAGATAAATAAATAAAGAAGAGTAAGATAGTAAATTCAGAGATAAAGCCTAACAGACAACATAACTGATGGTCTAGCGCACACACACATACAGGTTACATGAGCATCTTGACATAGAGGTAAACTGAGAGAAGGGTAATAAAGTCAGGTAGAGCTAAAAGCCTTCCTGAACAGATGAGTTTTGAGTTGTTTTTTAAAATAATTCATGGAGTCAGCTGACCTGATTAATTTCGGTAGGTCATTGCAGAGTCTGGGCGCTATGCTGCTGAAGGCCCTGTCACCCATGGAGTGTAGAGGACCTTAGTGGGCGGACAGGCACATAGTGATGGAGAAGGTCACTGTTGTAGTTTGGTGCAAGGTCATTTAAGGCTTTGTAGGTTATTAGTAGGATTTTATATTTGATTCTGTAAGACACGGGGAGCCAGTGAAGATGGAGCAGGATGGGTGTGATGTGCTCGTTGCTGCTGGTTCATGTAAGGACTCTTGCAGCCGAGTTTTGAATAAGCTGGAGCTGTGATATAAGATTAGAAGGGACACCTGCCAGCAGCGAGTTACAATAATCGATGCGGGATGTGATAAAAGCATGGACAAGTTTCTCAGCATCAGAAAAGGAGAGGAAGGAGCGAACACGGGATATGTTACAGAGGTGAAAATAAGAAAGTTTCTTAATGTGATTTATGTGGACGGAGTAAGAAAGGGAGGAATCAAAAATGACACCAAGATTCTTTGCAGTAGAGGCAGGACTGATGAGATCACCGCCACGATTGACTGGGAAGGAGCTCATTTTATTAAGCTGCACTTTAGTCCCAATTTGCAGGAGTTCCGTTTTGTTGCAATTTAATTTTAAAGAGTTCTGCTCCATCCAGGTTTTAATTTCACTGAGGCAAGTTGTGAGCTGAGAAAGCTCTGATGAACACTGAAATAGAGTTGAGTATTGTCTGCATAAAAATGATAACCCAGTCCAAAGCTACGAATAATATGGCCAAGGGGAAGCATATAAATACAGAAGAGAAGAGGGCCTAGGACAGAGCCCTGAGGAACTCTTAGTGTGACTGGCGCTGAGCTGGATCTGCTGTTGCCAAGACTAACAAACTCTTGCCTATCAGTCAGATAGGACTTGAACCACTGGAGGGCAGTGCCAGAGATACCCAGTATGTTCTCCATTCTGGACAGTAGAATGTCATGTCTGACAGTGTCAAATGCTGCACTGAGGTCTAACAGAATTAATATGCTGGTTTGTCCAGAGTCTGCTGCCATAAGCACATCATTGGTCACCTGTAGCAGAGCAATTTGACAGCTGTGCTGTGCTCTGAAACCAGACTGAAAGGGTTCCATCAAATTATTAGAGGTTAAGTAATTGGTGAGTTGGGAGGCTACAACACGCTCAAGAGCTTTTGACAGGAAAGGTAAGTGGGAAATAGGCTGAAAATTGTTAAGATTGTCAGCATCAAGACCAGACTTTTTTAACATTGGGGTTACAGAAGTGGTTTTAAAAGTGAGCGGCACAGAGCCAGTGTCGAGGGATGGGTTTATTATTGTTGTAATAGTCGGGATTATGGCATGAAGGCAGGATTTACTGTAAGTAGTGTGGTGGGGATGGGGTCTAATACACAAGTAGTTGGCCTCATCTTACAAAGCAGGTTATTAACAAAAGCATATATGACTAGTGAGAACTTAGAGAAGGAGCTGGATGGAGTGGGGAAACAGGGAAAGACATAAACAGATGATGTATTTATGTTAGTTGAATTATTTAGATCTTTAATTTTGGTACGGAAAAATTGGAGGAATTTGTCACAGACTTCAGTAGAAGAGGTAGTTGGGCCAGATGCGGGTTGGAGTAGTTTATTAACTATCCATCCATCCATCCATTATCCAACCCGCTATATCCTAACTACAGAGTCACGGGGGTCTGCTGGAGCCAAACTCAGCCAACACAGGACGCAAGGCAGGAATCAAACCCTGGGCATGGCGCCAGCCCACCGCAAGTCTATTAACTACAGAGAAAAAAACTCTTGGGTTATCCTGGGCACTTTCTATTATTCTGCTATAATGTGTGTTCTTGGCAGCAGTTAGTGCTACTCTGTAAGCTCTTTGGTGGTCAGAGAAAGCCTAGATGTGCACAGTGAGGCCAGTCTTATGTGACATTCTCTCAAGGTGTTGGCCAGCTGCTTTCACAGATTGCAATTCTGAATTATACCATGGAGATGAATGCTTAAAGGAAACCTCCTTATGTTTTAAAGGACCTTGACGATGAACATATCTCAAAGATTGAGCCAAGACATCTTGCAGAAAGATCATTTTTATTCTGCTAGGGTCCTTTCAATAGATCATACTTTGTACTCTCCATCCTCTGCTCCATTCTGACATCAAAGCTACCCTAGGAATCTACCAGTAAAGGCACAGGTGACAAAACACAAATACAGTAGTTACTGGGTTAAGCATACGAAAACATGATGGCCACACATAAGATATGCTGAGGTTGATTTCACTGAACCATTTAAATACTTGCGTGATGACTTATGAAAGTTCATGACTCTTGCATAACTGTATGGAAGAAGTTTATTTAATTTCTAAAGTATCTGCAAAGTAGCTGATGAGTCATGGTGGGGAATTGTTGCGCTCAAATAACACCAGACTTACATGTATGATCTTGATGTCAAACTTATTGTTATCCACGGTGTGCTGTGTATTTGGGGAACAAACTTGGTTTGTCTTGGGTTTATTAGACTTTCAAAAACAGTAAAGTTTAAATAGTATAAAATCTTTGGAACAATACTGCTTTCCATTTGATGCTAGTTTTTAAGTTTCCATCCACTGTGATGTTTATATCACAGATACTGTGTGTCTTTGTATTTGAGTAGGTTATGCCATAAATAAATTAATGTTGAAGTCATTGCTCATCCATCCATCCATCTATCCAATGTTGAATCCACTTAATTTATTCAAATGGCACATGGTGACCAGTAAGTCTGTGCACAAGGGAGGAAACAGCTGTGGACAGGTAACAGTTCATCACAGAGAAGACTCACACATGCCATAAGAATCTAAGCTCACTGGCTAACAGAGGATGTGGGGCATAAAACTATCATACATGGTGAAAAGCAATGCAGACACAGGAAGACACAGCGCCCGGGCCTTGATTTAAATGTACTTTCCTAAAGTTGAGAGCCTGCAATTGGCACAGAGGTAGCGCTGCTGCCTCACAGTAAGTAGATCATGGGTTTACATCTCAGATCCTCCCTGTGTGGACAGTGCTTTAAATAGTGAGAAAAGCATTATATAAATGTAAAGAATTATTATTATTAATGTTATCCACAGCATGGCCTTGCTACTTACCAAATCTTCATACTTGGTGCTGCTTTATGTGAAACTAAAGTTGTGGCCAAAAGTTTTGAGAATGACAGACGTATTGGTTTTCACAAAGTTTGCTTTCCCACCTGAACAAAACGTGTGTTATACTGATCTTTTGTCTCAGCCTGTCTGTGTTGGGGTTTGGGGAGCAGTATGCCCCCTGGTGGTTCACAGTGTCAATAAATTAACACTTGCAATCAAAGATGCCTTGTATGTTAAGAGAAAAACACCCTTTTCTGTTCAAATAATCCATGGAATCTGTGGATGGCTACTTTATTTCTGCATGAGTACCGGTGAAACCCTGCTACAAGTTCCTCTACTTTGGACTCAGTGACAGGTAATTTTATGTACACAGGCCCAAGAGGACTGTAATTGTTTCACACACTTGCCTTATTATTTTAGAAACCACCTGTCTTGACAACCCAAAATATGTTTGCCGTCTTGTGTAATCGCCCCTTGCCTGCTAAATAGTAGAGTTTGCACTGACAGGCGATCTCATTACAGTTGTCTTTCTTCTGATGTGTGGATGAAGAAGCTCACTCAAAGACATCAATGATGTCCTTGACAAATGAAAATTCTCTTCATCAACAACCACTTGTCCCACCAACTAGAGGTCTGTGTCGTCTAAGTGTTCAATGTAGCAGTTGCCTCAGTAGTGCATTCTGACACCTTTGTTGCTCAATATAGTAATAAAGTAATTGTACATTTAAATGTAAGCATGTTGTCACATACGCACGATTAGGAAGCAGCCATCAAGTCCAAAGGTGAGTGGTACTTCACGAGGTAGATGGTTGGTTATGTGTGCTGATATCTCTTTCTCTTTGCCAACAGAAATAAAGAACATACTTACCTTACTTACTAGCCACAAAATGGCTTCCACAACAACACATGCAACCTCTGTGATGTCACTTCCGGTTCCTGCACAGTGACGCAACTTCCGGCCATCCCGATGACATCACTTTTCCGGCCACTTTGGATGACATCACTTCCGGTGCACCCATAATGATGTCACTTCTGATGACGTCATTTCCCCATTTTCTATATAAACGCATTGAACCAAACAGTCCTTGTCTTGTTTGATCAATTTTGATTCATTTTGACCATTTTTTTTGTCTTTGTCAATATGACAATATACGGGGTCATTCCCCAAATCTTTTTGAGTCTTCAAAGTCTTTTATTTTATCACAATGTAAAAAGTCCTGTTAACAAGGTTAACACCAGCACTACTTTAGCTACAACCGTAGCACAAAATTGCTTCATGTAAACAAAACAGATAATGGCACACACACTAACGTCAATCAAAAATACCGCACACACTCTGATGTTACAAGCCAAAAACTCAGTTTTCCCTGTCTACATATAAACAGGAAAGATGCAGTTTCCAAACATCTTCACCCTGGAAGAAGTTTTTGAAAAGGTCCATTTTCAGTGACCTAAAACACAGTTTGCGTGTGGACGAAAGGCCAAAATGCATGCAAAAAGCTACATTTTTAAAAATACCCGGGTATGTGTGGACAGGGTCTAAGAAAGATAAGACGTGCCTGCCCCTTCCTACAAATTTCTTCTGCGTTGAGATCAAAGTTTAGTCTGTTATCAATGACTGTCCCCAGGTGTCTATAGTGCTATCTCCACTGTGTCTCCTTTAATTGAAGTTGAGAATTGAAGTCCAGAATTCACCCCATCAAGTTAGGGTCCAAATAGAACTGATCAGTTGGCTTATGGGTTGCATTAAAAGCTGACAAGAAATCCACAAATGGCACTCTTGCATGTTTTTTTGATTTTTCCAAATGCTCATATAGTAAATTCAGCAGTGTTACTGTGGCATCCTCCATCCCCACTTTGCTTTGTAGGCAAATTGGTAAGGGTCCAGAAAGGTCTGCGTTTTGTTAAGTAGGTGTTTCTTAATTCATTTCTCAAAAGATTTCATGACATGAAAAGTCAAGGCCACCGATATGAAGTCATTTACTGCTTTGGGGTGTGTGTTTTTTTGCTAATGGAATAATGTTTGTCTTTTTCCACAGCCTGAGCACTATGCACAATGGCCAGTTCTGCAGACTCATGAAGTCAGCATATTGGGTACCTTGTCCCTGAATCTGTGCGGAAGTTCCCTCTGGATACTTCTCCCAGATCTCTATAGATGTAGTTTCTTGACAGACTGGAATCTTACATTTATCCTTTGTGAGTATGGGCTGTGATGGACTGGCAGTCACTCTTACCATGCATCCACTACTGCCCTCTCCAGACTAACCCTGAATCGAACTAAATGGATTTGAAAATATTATGTTGTCATTCCTAGATCTGTCTAATCTAATATAGACCTGGAGCCAATCCCGTTGGCATCCAGCACAAGGACTGAAACAACTCTACACCTCTAAAAATAATGTTTTTTTAACAGCACTGTATGGTTCTTTACTGGGTTGTTTAATTCTTCAAAGAGCCATTGCTTGATAAATAATCATTTCATTTGGGGAAGGGTCCTTTGCATATGAAGTTGGTTATTTGAGCTTTGAAAAACTTTCTAATTTGTAGAAAAAAAACCCTGAAATCTTTAAGGTATGGTAGGCTGGTTAAGCTTGCAGATGATACCAGTATAGGTGGATTAGCACATAATCTAGAATCAACTGAATTATTACAGAGGGTCTTGGAAAGCATACAGGCTAGGGCAGATCAGGGGCAGAAGAAGTTTAATATAAGTAAATGTAAAGAATCATATTGTAGCGGGGCTACATAGTTATAGTGTCAAATGTTAGTACTGAGTGCGCTTGTTTCCATCGTCTCGTTTGCTGTTTGTGTGCGTCAGTAAATGTCGTCCCCGTAAATACAAAGGGGGACAGATGATGGAAGGAAACCGCAGACCCAAACCTGGAAAACACCTGTAAACTATCAATCAATTACATCTGTCACAGGACTATAAAAACAATTGAGAGAGGAGAGGAGAAAGAAGGAGACTTTCATTTTGAATGACCACTAACCAGCTGTACCTGCTGTATTCCACATTGCGCATTTCCATCCAGTTTGTTTTTCATTCCGCCGGACTTACTCCAATACCCTCATCACGAGAGACCCCGGGGTCGGATTTCATCATCCACCACGCGCTGAGGATACACGGTGAGGCTGTTCCATTTTGTTCCAGGAAATACAAACACTCCATATATCGGTTAACCAGTCATCTGCATTCAGGGCAATTGTTACTCGGACTCAAGTTCACAACCGTTCATTTCCGTATCTCATTCATTTTTGTTATTCGTGTTGTTTGTTATGTTACAAGGGCAAGGGAGGGTTTGTTATATTCATATAGGTTGTTGTCACGTTCTTGCTTTGGTGGAGGGATATATATATATTTATTTTGTTATTTTTGTTGTTTCATTTAAATACAATTAGTCAGTTTAATTTTACATATTTGCTTTTCTGTTGTGCTTGTATTTACACCGTCGATTGTGGGGATAAGTTTAATTTGTTAGAGGTACGGCTTGATATTTAGATTCAACCTCAGTATTTTATCCAGGCCACAGGTCTTGGAGGTGTAGCTGCCGGCTGAGAAAGGGGTCGGCCGTTACAATATGTAGGAAGTAAAAATGTTAGGTCTGAATTCACAATGGGAGGTCTTAAAATTGAAAGTACACCGTATGAGAAGGATGTAGGAGTTGTAGCGGACTCATCACTATCAACTGCCAGACTGTACTCAGAAGCCATTAAGAAGGCTAACAGAATGTTAATTTATATAGCACGATGTGTGGAGTACAAGTCCAAGGTTATACTAAATCTTTGAAACACACTGGATAGACCTCACTTGGACTACTGTGTGCAGATGTAGTCTCCAGCCTACAAAAAAATAAAAGCTGGAGCAGGAAAAAATCTAGAGAAGGGCAACTAAGCTGATTTCACGGCTACAGGGGATTAATTAATGAGGAAAATTAAAAAAGCTGACCCTTTTCAATTAAAGCAAAAGAAGTTTAAGAGAAAGCATGATTGAAGTGTTTAAAGTAATGAAATAAATAATAATAATACATTTTATTTATATAGTGCCTTTCCCATACTAAATGAATTAGTACAGTGGATCGAGACTGTTATTTTATAATGGGTTTATCAAGAACAAGGGAGCACCGTTGGAAACTTGCTAAAGGTAAAATTCTCCCAAACATTAGGATGTTTTTCTTTACACAGAGAACCATAGATACTTGGAATAAGCTACCAAGTAGTGTGGTAGATAATAGGACTTTAGAGACTTTTAAAACTAAACTTGATGTTATTTTAGAAGAATTAAGTGGACATGACTGCTTTGTTGCAAGCTTTGATGGACTGAATGGCCTGTTCTCGTACTAGATTGTTCTGAAGGACAGTAACAGGTTAAGAAAAAAAATGACTTAGCCTGTGATACTGAACATATGCAGCAAGAGCATCTTTGAAATAGTAAACCATCTGTTACCATCTATCCATCCATCCATTATCCAACTAGCTATATCCTAACTACAGGGTCACAGGGGGTCTGCTGGAGCCAATGTTGCCATCTATGCATGGTTATTTATTGTACAGAGTCTGTTACAGATCTAAATAAAGGTTCTTCTGGAACCTTCATGTGGATGGGTTTTTCCTTTGCCATCACTTTGAAGAAACACTCTGGCACCTTTATCTTAAAGAGTGTAGATGAGACATCAGGCATTTGCTTGGCCCACTTACACAAGGAAAGGGGATAGCCAGTGGGCATGAAACCCAGAATGCTATATCAGTTAGTTTGCAGTGCTGTAAGCATGTAGCAATCGTAACCACTATGCTTCACTAACTTTGGATTGCATGTCAACCCCAAACTGTCTTCAGACCCCTTTCTACGGTGCCGAAAATTACATCCACTAAAAAGTGTTTTTTACAGACATGACCCACAGAAAAGGTGCAATCCCACAAACTCCTTGGACATATATAATAAACAAATACCATAAAATGATGTACCCAAAATTATCCCACAATGTCAACTTACTTTAGTCTCTTTATAAGATAATATGTCCCAATATTTCAGTTCTTCAGACATGCCAGTCCCAGAATAAAACATTATCTATTGCTCACTCTGATCTCGATCCCATCCACTGTCTAGTCCATTTCCCTCAGTGTATCGAGATTCTTCGAGGTGGCCACCACCAAACTGTATTGGACCTTTGGTGCTCCACAAGAAACAATCCTTTTCCTGGTCTTAGATAGGTCACGTCTTTCCCCTCCGCCATAAAGTTCGGGCTGTTTTTCCTCTCTCTTCCTACCTTTTCGCACTCCTTTTCAATAATGCGACCGCTTCCATGGCACTCCAGGAAATCACAACGACAGCCCACATATCACAAAGGTCCTCCATATCCAACCTGCCCATCTTATGCTATAGTTGTGCTCAGATGGAGACAGGATTCACACAGAGAGATAAAGAATAAGCCAGAACATACATTTATGTAGCAATGCCACAAGTGGTGCCTCAAGTTCATCCTTTTGCTACAGAGTATAAGTAACAGATAAGGATATTTTTTAACTCAAAGTGTCTAATTTTGGCAGCTCTTAATTTCAGCAACCACAGAAATGGAATAAAGCCGCAAAAGCTAAAGTCCAAAAAAATTGCTGAAACCATTCAACTAAGTGTGAGCCCATTTTAGATTTACACTATCAGTAATAGTGTAATGGTCTATCAGACCATTTTCGTTTACTTTTTAGTATAGAAATAATGATAGAAAACACTCATGAGAAGCATATTGTTAAAAAACGCTTCTTTGAATCAGCAGCAGCTTTAAAACTTACAAACATTCTAAGCAATCAGTCCGTTTATAGTGCCAACTATAATAGCGAGGATAATGTAAATAATAAGGTGCAAAGATTTAATACTAAAGTGAGAGCTGCTGTTGACATAGTTGCACCTGAAAAGACAGTTAAAAAATCTTCTGGCATTGTTATACCATGGAAGACCCAAAGAGTGTCTGATTTAAAGAGAACATGCCGGAGAGCTGAGCGTAAATGGAGGAAGACTAAACTAACTATCCACTATGAAATATTGAAGGTTAAAATAACAGAATACAATAACACAGTCCGTCTTGAGCGGCGCTTCTATTTCTCTAAGATTATAAATAACAATGCTAGTAATCCCAGAGTCTTATTCTCGACGATTGATCGTCTGCTAAACCCAGGTAACTCAAAGGAATGCCTCCTAAGTACTTCCAGTAAAACCTGTGAGGCTATTGCTGTATTTTTCAATCAAAAAATTAATGATATTAGAAATAATATAGTATAGCTCCCCAACACTAAGGATCCTCCTAAACCCCAGTACTTCGTTATAAACAAATTAAACTCTTTCTCTAGGATAGATTTACCTGATTTACATAAAATAATTTCTCAACTGAAACCCTCCACCTGCGTCCTTGACCCAATACCAACAAATTTTTTCAAAGAAGTATCGGGCGTGCTAATTGATAATATTCTTGACATAGTAAATTCGTCATTAGATACGGGAGTCTTCCCAGACTGTCTTAAGACTGCTGTAGTTAAACCCCTACTTAAGAAAAATAATCTTGACTCCTCTGCTTTTGAAAATTTTAGAACCATCTTTAATCTGCCTTTCTTAAGTAAAATTCTAGAAAAGGCAGTCATTATGCAGTTAAATGACCACCTCAATAGACATGCTATTCTTGATAAATTTCAGTCAGGTATTAGAACAAATCACAGCACAGAAACTGCACTTGTTAAAGTAGTAAATGACTTGCGGGTAAATGCAGACAGAGGCCATTTATCTGTTCTCATCCTCTTAGATCTGAGTGCCGCATTTGACACCATTGATCATAATATTCTTAGAAATCGCCTTAGTCAATGGGTGGGCTTCTCTGGCAATGTCTTAAATTGGTTTGAATCCTACCTGGCAGGGAGAAAATTCTTTGTTAGTGGTGGGAATTACAACTCAAAGACACATTATATCCTATATGGTGTTCCACAAGGCTCTATCCTGGGTCCGCTGTTATTCTCAATCTACATGCTTCCGTTAGGTCAGATTATCTCAGGGCACAACGTGAGCTACCACAGCTATGCTGATGACACACAGCTGTATTTATCAATAGCACCTGATGACACCGACTCTCTCGATTCACTAACACAATGTCTTACTGGTATTTCTGAATGGATGAATAGTAACTTTCTCAAGCTAAATAAAGAGAACTGAAATCTTAGTGATTGGCAATAAACTGGATACATTAGGATTAAAAGTCAAGACGGAGGTAAAAAGCTTAGGGGTAACTTCACTGTAATCTGAATTTTAAATCGGATATTAATCAGATCACTAGGACAGCATTTTTTCACTTAAGAAACATAGCAAAAGTTAGACCTCTTATATCATTGAAAGATGCTGAGAAATTAGTTCACGCGTTTGTTTTCAGTCGACTAGATTACTGTAACGCAATCATCTCGGGAATACCCAAAAAAGACATAAATCGTTTGCAACTAGTGCAGAATGCAGCTGCTAGAATCCTAACCAGGAAAAGAAAATCCAAGCACATTTCTCCAGTTTTGATGTCACTACACTGGTTACCTGTGTCATTCAGGATTGACTTTAAAATTCTGCTTATGGTTTACAAAGCCTTAAATAATCTCGCCCCATCTTATATATCGGAATGTCTGACATCTTATATTCCAAATCGTAACCTCAGATCCTCAAATGAGTGTCTCCTTAGAATTCCAAGAGCAAAACTTAAAAGAAGTGGTGAAGCAGCCTTCTGCTGTTATCACCTAAAATTTGGAATAGCCTGCCAATAGGAATTCGCCAGGCTAATACAGTGGAGCACTTTAAAAAAACTGCTAAAAACACATTACTTTAACATGGCCTTCTCATAACTTCACTATAATTTAATCCTGATACTCTGTATATCCAATTCATTATAATAACTACTAGCAGAATACCCGCGCTTCGCAGCGGAGAAGTAGTGTGTTAAAGAAGGTATGAAAAAGAAAAGGAAAAATTTTAAAAATAACGTAACATGATTGTTAATGTAATTGTTTTGTCATTGATATGAGTGTTGTTCTCACATATATATATATATATATATATATATATATATATATATATATATATATCTGTGTATATATATCTGTGTGTATGTATATGTGTGTACATATATATATGTATAGCAAAATACCCGCGCTTCGCAGCGGAGAAGTAGTGTGTTAAAGAAGGAAAGAAAAAAAAAAGGAAACATTTTAAAAATAACGTAACATGATTGTCAAAGTAATTGTTTTGTGTATTTGGCGGCAGCGTCACAAAGTTGTTTTCGTCTAGCTGCATCAGAAAATGTACCACGACGTCTGACATGCCTCCTTTTTACTGTTTTCTCACAGCTTGGATTGCTGCTGTCATAATGGGTTTGAGTCTACATATATATATACATACATATATACATATACACATACATATCTTCATATCTATATACATATATACATATCTATATACATATCTACATATACACATATATATATATGCATACCTATCTACATCATATATACACACACATATACATACATACATACACAGACACACACATATATATAATTTGTGTGTGTGTATGTATGTATGTATGTATGTATGTGTGTGTGTATACACATACATACAAACATACACACAGGTATATATATATATATATGTGTATATATATATGTATGTGTCTATATGTGTGTGTATAGCTTTGATCACTGAGTGCAAGGGAAAAATAATAAAATGTAGTCTATAAGTTATTAAACAGTAAAACATTAACGTTTTAAGAAGTAAAGGTACATTGAGCACTACTGGAGTGGTTGCGGGTAAACTACATTTTAAAGACGGTATAACAGAAGAGGTTAGAAGTACTAACAGCAGCTAAAATGTATATGGATCATCTCTCGGTAGTAGATCCCTTTTGAAAGGCGCTACACGACGGCTGTGGTATAGAAATTACATTTTCTATGTGAAAGTCCAAATTTCTGCCTCTGGTAATGTGCCTTACCAGCAATTAAAGAAAATTAATTTTGTGTCCTCTGCAGTGTTAAGAGAGAAAGGCTTTGGTTTGGGATAAAAGGAAAAAAGGTGTAAAGAAAGGAAAGTTGCCTTTTTCTTTTATATAGTGTAGAGAGATGTTTTCGCTGACGATATGAGCGCCTTTTGGGGACAGTCGCGGTGGGTCTTGTGCAGACTGGTGAGACGTCCCAGCTATTAATCGGCTGTGATGGCACTGTCAGTCCTTCACTCCTGTGCGTGTCTTCATAATCCGAGCTGACGACCTCATAATCGTATACGTGCAAAATAAAGTGCGAAGCGCCTTAATATTATTTTGCAGCGGTGTAGAAAAGGGGTCCCGTGTTTGTACTTGTCTGGGCTATAGCTCAGGGGGAGGATGAAAAAAATTAAAAGTGCTCACTTTGACTTAAGGCAGAAGCGCAGTCAGCGTCTCAAAGGCCGGCACAGCTATGCGCGCGCGCCGGCTGCTCGACTTTTGCTGGACAGGAGACGGCACTTTTTGCAGACACGTTCACGATATCAAAAGTCTCCGCGCTCTTTGGAGGTCATTCATATATATATATATATATATATATAGCAAAATACCCGCGCCTCGCAGCGGAGAAGTAGTGTGTTAAAGAAGTAATGAAAAAGAAAAGGAAACATTTTAATAATAACGTAACATGATTGACATTGTCATGAGTGTTGCTGTCATATACTGTATATGCCTGCCTAAATAAGTCACCCTCGCTTCGCTCTTACTTTTTTACCGTTCATTTAATCATGGCTAGTGGCGGAAAAATTATAAAATGGAAGGAGGATTACACTGAGTATGGCTTTACCAAAACAATTATTGATGGTGAATCGATTATTCATAAAGCTTGAATTGGTGATCTGTTTTTCTGTGTTAACCTCATATTTTTTCATACTTCTTCTCAAACCAAGGTGGTGCGAGGCTAAAATGAATTGGGATGCGCTGATCAATGTAATCGGTGTACCAGGAAATCATGCATTGACAAAAGTTCCCCTTTGATTGTAATGCAAAGTGTGATTAAATGCATTCTTTTTTAACGCGTTATGGAGCACATGCATCGAAGCTTCTCAGCTGTGCTTGTGCTAAGAAAAGGAAAGATTTTAAAAATAACGTAACACGATTGTCAATGTAACCTTTTGTAAGTAGTGCCTAGAGGATTCAGTGTGGAGAAACTCTAGAGACAGCGTGTGTATTAACTTGTGGATTTTTCTGTGAATATTTGGTGGCAGTGTGACGAAGTTGCTTCGGAAGACGGCGTTAGCCGCGGAGCTCAGCTCAGAGCGAAATGAGGTAAATGGGAGGGGAGATGATGACGTGACTCCCCCACCCGCCTTAACTGTCAATCCCCCACAAACACAGTCTCTCGGAATTTGCATAAGCACACCCCTTCACCTGCAATTTTAACTTAGTTACAAAGTGATCAAAACTCTCGTTTATATCCTGCGTTCTCTCATTAAACTTGTATCCCGCATTACCCGTGGGCATTAAAAACGCCAGTGGCAGCCTGTCTATTAACTTAATTTAAAGTTTAGGTTTATACCTTGCTTTGTTTCTGAAGTAGCTGCAATGATGAATATGGTAGTATATGTCACTCGCTCGCTTCTTATTGTTTCGCTGCCTTCTCAATTATATAATGCATGTTTTGTTCAGCGTATTTTGGAGCTCTTCCTGGTTTTCTACATAGTGCGTTGACAGTCAGTTCACGTGATTACGTGGGCGGCGTGATGATGTCACACGAAACTCCGCCCCCACGGAGGTCAAGCTCAACTCCATTACAGTAAATGGAGAAAAATACCTTCCAGTTATGACCATTACGCGTAGAATTTCGAAATGAAACCTGCCCAACTTTTGTAAGGAAGCTGTAAGGAATGAGCCTGCCAAATTTCAGCCTTCTACCTACACGGGAAGTTGGAGAATTAGTGATGAGTCAGTCAGTCAGTCAGTCAGTCAGTCAGTGAGTGAGTGAGTGAGTGAGTGAGTGAGTGAGTCAATGAGGGCTTTGCCTTTTATTAGTATAGATTCATGATGGCTCTAAAATCTGTACTAACCCCTACTCTCTTCTGTTTTTTTTCCAGTGTCCTATTGGTGGTGGCTTGTGCCACCACCAACTAATCAAAGCACCGTGATGTTCCAACAGTGATGGATTAAAAGCCAGAAGTCTGCATAACCATCATCATCAAGTCCGTCCATGAGAACCCTAAATACAAAGAGGACTATTTCATTTGCTAGGTAGAATGCCCAGCGGGGACTGGGCGGCCTCGTGGCCTGGAACCGCTGCAGATTTTATTTTTTCTCCAGCCGTCTGGAGTTTTTTTTTGTTTTTTTTTCTGTCCACCCTGGCCATCGGACCTTACTCTTTTTATATGTTAAGTAATGTTGTCTTATTTAATTTCTTATTTTGTCTTTTATTTTTCTTCATTATGTAAAGCACTTTGAGCTACATTGTTTGTATAAAAATGTGCTATATAAATAAATGTTTTTGTTGTACTATGAATGCAATAAAGTAAAGAAAATATTTAATTTACATGTCATTGAGTAATTTCAGCTTTAGGCATTTTCTAATCATATTGAAACAGAACCAGGAGAGCTATTCCCTTGACACTGGATGAGGATCATCTTGGCATACTGCCCTGTACCAGTGTATGCTGTACAGATGAAAAGCCTTCAGAAGAATGATTAACTCTCTAGTATACCTATCCTAAAGACAAGCAGGATTTAGGAAAACTACGTATTACTTCATATATCATGATTTGCAGAACATATCAGGTTCCTCTTCTTACTCTCTCATGATCTGTAATGTGAACTGTTGAATATCTATTTCATGTACTTTACAGTATATGACATATTCAGTAGAATGCTTTGGACTGCTCAGGAAAAGTTGGAATAAGCACAGGAATAACATTGCACTGTAGAGGAAGTCTCTAAGGAGCAAGGCAGCAAACATATTTTGCATTCTGAGATGTTTGTGTTCCCTTCAATGATCTGAAAACTACACATGCAAATTCCATAGTGATTACAAGTGAAAGTCATAAATTAAGGCAGTAATTGCCACAAGCTGTGTTAATTTATTGTTTTCATTGTCACAACTCCACATAACAGTGTGCAGACCTTTATGAGTAGAATCAGAAGAAACCTTAGTCATTACTGGAAAGGTTCATTTTGTTTCTTTTTCTGTTTTTCCTGCTAAATTAGGAATATCCACAGTTTTTTTTTTGTATATTACATTTCATTTTGGCATAGAGTCTTAAAAGCAGCTGCTTTGGGTACGAATAATTTTCTAAAGAAAAATAGAAAATTTGAAATTACTGCTATTGGTCACTGTTGTCTCTACCTTCTTTAGTTTATTTTTTTTTTGGATATAAGAGAGGTACAATGTGTGAAATACTGACATTGGCGTGCCTGCTCTTGCTGCTTTTAGTTCTCTGACATTTTCTACTTGTTTATTCTTTTTATCCTGAGTATTTTCAGACTTCACAATTCGTCATGTTTCAAAACTTTCACCTGCTAAAAGTTAGTGGCACTGGAACCAGCTAAACTCAGTTAGCTTGGTGAATATTTATGGTTCATTATTTAAACTGAATGTTCTTGTGGTGCATTGACTAGCATGAATGTCTCACAGCTCCTGAGCACTGGGATCAAATCATGGCTCAGTTACTATCTTGAAAGGAGTTTGCATGTTCTTCCCCTGTTCTTGGGCACTGCGGTTTTACTACTTATTTCCCAGTTATTTTCAGTCATATCCTTCATTTACATAATCTTAGCAAGTTAGAGATGGCTAGTGGTGTGCTCTCGTGAAGGTCTATCATGTAAGGTGACATGCCCAGTCACTCACTCTAACTAGTCCATGACTCACTTCCACAAAATCAAACTGGCCTGATTTTCTCTTTAGTCTTAGAGTGGACTCGGTGTGAATGAGGGCTAACAACCAATGAATGCTCATTTAGAAGTGCAATGCATATAATGCAGTGATGAGGAATGAGGAACGCAAGAGTTTTGGAACTCACAAACAGAAGAGAAGCTCATCTGTCTAATGTCTTGTGTTTTACATACCATGACAGATTGGGGAAAAAGGAAAAAAAAGGAGGAAGACTGCAGCAGAGCTCACTGCACCTGTCAACCATTTGTACAGCACTAAATCCATCAAGCAGCAGGCTATTGGTTGTCAGAAAAAGGGGGCGGGCACAACGGTGTTGGTAAGTCAACAAGCAGTTGTAGAATTTTACATGCCCAACTATTTTCAATGGGAAACTGACAGGGTTCAGCTATGAGATAAGCAACTGCTGTTGGTTGAGTTTGACATGCCCCTTGGCTAGAAGCCGTATAATGTGACGGGGATAAACTCAGTTGCTAGTTCAGTTCCAACCTGTGACTCACTACGTAACCGTTAAGTTATTCTAGATCCACTGGAAAAAAAAAACAAATTATTTGATGCAATTAACACTTAGCTTTCTCAATATTTCCAATATCTGTACAGTTTGAATTTACCAAAATATGTGTAGGATGCAAAAGCACTGAACTATTCACATGTTAAATGGTTTTAATGTCAGAAATCAATTATCATTTTTTACACTAAAAATTTGGACTTAAATTTATGGCATCAATCTAGAATCATTAATGAATTCAACTGTAATTAGGTGAATTTCATATTAATTACTTATGGTTGCCTTCATTCTTTTTAAGATAATTCAGATATTAAAACTTAGAGAAGAAGGAATCGTAACACACATCTTCATCACAAAGAAAACTCTCCCAACTCATAAATTGAAGATACAAGTTTAAAACTCGACACAGGAATTCTATTTTTTTACTACAAAAAAGTAAGTAGATGCCACAGACAGGCAGGCATCCTTCTCGTACAATAAGGATGTAAAAACATAATTCATCCTTTTTTTGTAATTAGAGTTCAGCTGCTGTGACTACTGTGTTTGAATTTTTTTTAACTTTAAAAGCTCAAAGTCATAAATGTGAATATCAGATTTTCTGTACTTCTGAGCAGTGGTTTGGCTGGTGTTCTTATCAGTTTTAAAAAATTGAAAACCTAGAAGGTTGAAACCGTCAGCCAGTCATTTTCCAACCTGCTATATCCTAACACAGGGGTCTGCTGGAGCCGATCCCAGCCAACACAGGGTGCAAGGCAGGAACAAATCCTGGGCAGGGCATCAGCCCACCGCAGGGTGTGCACACACACACGCAGGACCATTTAGGATCGCCAATGCACCTAACCTGCATGTCTTTGGAAGGAAACCAGAGCACCCGGAGGAAACCCATGCAGACACGGGGAGAACATACAAACTCCACGCAGGGAGGACCCAGGAAGCGAACCCAGGTCTCCTTATTGTGAGGCAGCAGCGCTACCACTGTGCCACCGTGCCGCCCAGGTTGAAACTGAAAAGTCTGAATTCACCCAAAATGCAATCAACTCTTAAGACGAATGCATTGAAGTTGTCCACAAAATTTCATAAAAATCAGTCCATTTGTTCTCAAATTAGTGTCCACAACCACGTCAAAGTGTGTTTTCAAAATATGAAGAAAGTAAATACTCTAAAAATTTGTAATATATCATGATGTAGTAAGTTAAAATGAACCAAGGCTTAAGACATAATAATAATAATAATAATAATAATAATAATAATAATAATAATAAT
>JANRMT010027041.1:92910337-92940200 GCA_026402145.1 Polypterus bichir lapradei
ATAATAATAATAATAATAATAATAATAATAATAATAATAATAATAATAATAATAATATGCATGTGAAGTTAACTGGTAGCTCTGAGTTATCCTGATGTCAGTGTGTCCATGTCCTGCATCCATGGTTTGTTCTCACCTTGTGCCCAATGACAGAATTCTGCTCAATGAGCCCCTGGACTGGATTGATTAGAGGAACTTAATTTTATAATTAATCTCAACAAAATATAATTTTTTAGCAACAAAAATTTTCAAACAGCCAGCTCGACTAATTCATTTATGATTGCTGAATTAAGTGCAAATCCCAATAGATGTTCCAAGGATCTGCATGTAGAAATGTCAAATCCTCCTTATTTTAAAGTAGTGTATAGCCCGTCATATAGCATTCAATAGCTTAGACTGAAGGGAGACGATCTGTCTAATCGTGATCCAGCCCAGACTTCGTACATCTGTCCATTCTCACCTGGTATGTGGTACTTCCCTGGGTGGCCAAGGCAAAGTGTTAACACACATACATCTGGATGTCTGATGAACATCTAATTTGGCAGCTGCCAGTACTTTTCACTGGTGGTCACTCATCACCAAGGGCTTCATAGAGCAAACTGAGTGCAGTTCACCCTGCAGTGTTCAATCCTTATTGTCAAGGGGCCAAAATCTCTGTCTGCAGAAATGGTACACTGGTAGGAGCTTGTGGGCCTCACCTGTGTGTAGGTAAGGGACACTTTGAATTGTCATCTATGCCTGACTGCCTACTGCCGAAAGGCAAGAAATTGTGCACAGGAATGGGACGCTGGAATACTTTGCTGCACAAGTTCACATACACCTGAAGATCACTCTTCTTCAATATGTGAGTCCTTTGAGAAAAGTAAATGCGGCCAAGGAGTATAAGACCTCTGACAGATTTTTGCAATGGTATCATGCTTTTTTCTCCCACTTTAACATCATTTTTCTCTTGCATCACCTTAACTGTGAACCTTTCGTAGACAATGGGGAGCTATATGGTGCTTGAAGGGTCAGAACAGCAGAAGATGAGTAGGCCTGAATTAATAACTTTAATTCAGTAACTACAAAAGATGAGAGAACCAAACTACCAGGATGACACATAGTGAGAAATAAAAAAAAAAGGTGAGAAAAACAGGAGTTAGAAGTTAGAAAAGATGACGTCCACAAGAAATTCAGAAGGACACAGTGACTCATGGAATTATAGTTTAGAGTCGGTTTAATTATCCCCAGTTCATGCATTGAGTGAATGCATAATGTTTCAGCTTGCTAATATTGTATTCACTGTGCTCATGGAAATTTCTCTTTGGAGTTTTGGGGGAAATACGAGGCTGCTGTTGATCTGTTAACTAATCTGAACAAAAAGCAGTTAAAAATAAATGTTTTTTTTTGTGAAATAAAAAGCAAACTAAACACATTACGGGAAAGGTCAATATGATGCCACAACTTTGTTAATTCAGGTAACCTCATTTTCTGTGAATTGTCTGCACTGATCCTGTAGTTAGCATGCATACTTGGTTAATACTGTTGTTAGTGCCATCTGAGGCTAGAAAATGACATAAAACAAAATGTCAGATAACATTTGAAACCGTTTGACTGTTTTTAAAGCAGAAATCCCCTCTTTCTTAAGGAGGGAGTCATCTTGCTTTCTCACAGCATAAAATATACAGTATTGACAAATAATCATCTGCATTCAAACAACAATTGTGCTGGGCTCACCAATACAGCACCTTATTTTTGACAGAAATAAAAGTGCAATTATTTTAAAAATAACAGTACAATTTTAGGGGATATTAGTTTTCACACTGATAGATAAAACCAGTCTGCTTATCTCCTGTTTTCAAACGAACAGATCTGAATTTATACAAGATGTTGAAGTAATCTGGAATTAATTGAGGTGTTTGTATTAAAATGTAATACTGTAATTCCCAGTACTGTATTGTGCTTTCTGAGAAGGCAATTAAAAGCAGATGGTCTGCACCCTTCTATAATGTCAGTGCAAAAAAAACTTTTTTTAATTTTTAATAGCTAATTGATTGCTCTTATTTCCTGAAACATATTTTCAGAGCTGGACAATATTATCGGCCAGTTTGGAGACTTTGTGTATTTGTACTGCTGCCTTAGAGTTTATATGCCTGCCCATTTCTGAATGTTATTTGATTATTCTTATGATTTTGCACATTAATAGTATTATTAGTATTACTTAAAATGCATCGTTTTGCTGCAATGTTATTTTGTTTCACTATTTCATGGTTATGCTAGTCGGTTTCCTTTATTTTTTCTCTTTGCTCAAGAAATTCTTGAGATTTTCTTATTTTCTGATTTTTTTTTTAGCATGGACAGTTCATTTTCATTTTGTTTTGTATTTACTATGTGTTTTTTGATTTGTTATTTTATTTTACTGATTATTATTGAATTGTCGGTTATGCAGTTTTTCTTATAGATGTGACATGGTTGTTATGGGCTTGGTCCCAGAAATCGCATTTTGCAACATCATCATCATGACGATATATAAATGGGAACCGCTGTGAAATTATTGTCCAAGATTGGGGATATTATTATGATCTCTGAAATGTATACATTTTTTACTTATTCTAGCAATTATTTACAACTGTTCCGTATCTAGAATCGGTTTTGAAGTACAGAGAATATGAATTTGTGGATGTTTTATTGTGCTTTTTGTTTCCTGACAAGGCTGAATTTTTGTTTATGCTCTACCACGATGCCATTTTCTTTTCGTCACTGGCAGTGAGCATTGTGCTGGCCATTGCCATGGAAATCCATCTCAGAATCTCAAACAAGCGACAGTATACAATAAAGTTCAGTCCCATTAATTCCTGGGTATCCAAGCTTGACAGATTATAACCGTTTGTTGCCAACTTACGATAACCCTTCTTTTGAATTTGTAGTCATAAATCTCCATTTGATTATTGACTCTGTTTTTTAATTGTATTTTAGGCTGTGAAAAAAATATTATTTTTGATTCCCAGTTTTCACCTTGGCTTGTATTTTGATTTTCGCGGTCTTGTGATCATTTTCATTTTTTGACCTCTGTTTCTCTTAGGATGAATGAATATTCTCATAAATACATAGTTTGATTTTCTGGGTAAATTATTGCTTTTGGATTCTTTTTTTGTTCTACTTGTTGGCTTAGATGATTGATCTGCTTGATTTTTTTGGTTTTAATCCTAGTTTATTGATTACATTTCATCACCTTTTATTTTCTGATTCATCCTGTTCTCCAGCTGCCTGCCCCAAAACTTTTTGACAAGAACAGATTTGCTATGCACATGACCAGCACTGTGTGTCCATGTAGCCATCGCACCAAAGATATATAAGATCCAAGCTTGTGAACAATTATGACATTTTTCAACAAATTTCACGAGAATTATTTAGTTAGAGAATAGGATTTTAGTGATGATTACAGCTTGCACATTCTGTTTTTGACTTTGACTTCTGTCTTAAATTTTAGCTTTGTTTGCTGGATCTTTTTGACATTCTGGAAGGGCTCGTGTCTTATTTTTTTCTTTATTCCCCTTTTGGATTGCTTTTTAAAAGTATGTCATCTTCATGTCCTTTTTAGGATTATTCACAAACTGTCACAATAGTTGTACTAGTCTCCTTGTATATTTCCTGCTACTTAACTTTTCTAAACTGCACTGCACATGCTAGTTGAATTTGTTGTTTTAAACTGACCTGTTGTGAAATAATTTGTGAATATTCAAGTGTGCCTTGTGATGGGCAGGCATCCCAATCACAATTGGCTCCAACCTTGTGATTAATACAGTGAGGACGAACTCTGAGCTCCTGTAACAGGGCACAGAAATAAGCAAAAATGAATGAATATGGTAGATGAATATTATTCTTGATACATTTTGCATTTACCAAAAGTCTGATGCGTACATTATTTTCATACATATGGCTGTGATTTTGATCCTGTCACAATACTTTTCCTTTTGTATACTATATATAAGTACCTAAGAAAAAATGTCTCCTTCACTCAAAATCAATAAGCTTCTAGGATTTTATAGGGTTCATATCTGTGCCATGTTTAATTTGGATTAATGATTCTATTCAAAGCCGCACATCCTAATACACAAAACACAGAGAGATCAATCGAAAAGTGGTTAGGTCATGTTCAAAAATATCTAAAAGAAGTTAAAATTGTGACCCCATCAAAGAAACCTTCCCTATATAAATATACAACATGTAGCGAAAGTAAAACACACACAGAGCCATTGTGCGCTTTTTATTATGTCCCTGTAGTCCTAAATTTGGATTAAGTGGGTTCAGTAGAAGAACAGATAGATCTCTATTATGGTTAATGTGTTTTAATCACCTTATGAAGGCCAAATGCCTGGCTGACCAACAGAGTGAGGATGGCAGACATGAGTGTATATATAAACATTAATCCATTTTTAAACCCAGTTCACAATTATAAGGGCAAGAGCCAATTCCAATAGACACTGAATGGGGACACAGCCCACCAAAGGTTTTCCCTAAACTCACATTCACACTTATTCATATTATTGCAAACAATGTACCTAAACTACAACGTACATGCCCTTCGTTTGCAGAAGGGAATAAACCTGAGTATCAGAATAAAATGTGCCTGAATAGGGGGGAGAAAATGTGTCAATTCTACATTCTTGTGTAGTTTGTACTAAGAATGAGCTTGTCTGTTCTCTTATACTGTCTGTGATTAGTTCTATAAAGTGGGTTGCTGAGAAACAAATCTATTAAGGCTCATATCTGGCTGATTTCAGCTTTTTGTTTGTTCCAAGGCACTACACAAATAAAATACACTCAGTGATACATCCAGGCCATCAGTCTGTACATCACATATCTTAAAGGACTGATATGCATGGAAACACCATTATGGTAACTTGCATTCAAATTGATAATAATACGTTAACTAATTAAATCTTTCCCTATCACTGGATGGATCCTGGCTTGTACCCAATACATCCAAGATATCTTCACGTCCTTTTGACCCTGAATCAGCTAAAGTGCATTCAATAATGGATCATAGCAAAAATCGGCAAAAGAGAGTATGTGAAAAACTTGTTTCCATATAAACACTTTTTAAAGTTTTAATTTAACACTGTAAGAGTTCTTGCAATCGGAAGGTTGCCGGTTCGAATCCTGTAAATTCCAAAAGGGACTCTGCTCTGTTGGGCCCTTGAGCAAGGCCCTTAACCTGCAATTGCTGAGCGCTTTGAGTAGTGAGAAAAGTGCTATATAAATGCAAAGAATTATTATTTACAATTGCCAATTTTCTTGTGCTGAATAGATGGAACTAAACCATGTCCTATCTTGTTGAAACGATTAATTTTCCACATGGATTGTTAGTAGACAGTCCAATTTCATGCTTACAGGCAGCAGAGATGGCCTTTACAGTTACATGAAGAGATTTTGTCAGTACATTGTACCTGAATGTCAGAATACAACATGAAATTAGACACCTTGACGTAACTACACTTATGTTAATCAGCTCAACTATCCATGACATTGGCGTAGTTATTTTAGCCATTTAAAACCCAGATTATTCAATTCCTTCTAAATAGAACGGCCCTATTAAAGAAGTAGGAAGGTTAATCAAAAAGTAAAGGCAATTACGCAGTAACCACAACAGATAGAAGCTAATGCAATACAACACATTCACAATGGCTTATGGGTAGTTCAAACACGCACAGCTCAGCACTCTGCTGTTAGTCTAGTTGAAGTCAAGGTCAAATAAACATGGGCACTCTGCTGTGGGATTGCACCACCGTTGAATAACATGCCATAGTGAAATTCCATTGGGCAGACGGAGTGAAACCTGCTGAAATTCACCAAAGTACAGATGTACTCAGTATAGAAATGAAAACAGCACAACTCAATGAAAACATTATGAATGGGTAGAAACGGTTTAAACAGCAAGTACAGTATAGCTGATGAAGCCTGAGCTGGTCAACCATCAACATCATGCACACAAGCCCACATTGACATGGCAAAGGCCTTGATCAGAGAAGACTGATGGATTATGTTGTCCAGTATTGTCCACAAGATGACTACCCAAACAGCTTACTAATTCACACAAGCCAACATCCTTTGGTGAACTTCAGCAGGTTTCACTCATTCTACCCAAAGAAATCTCACTACAATGACTTATTCAACAATGGTGAAATACCGCAGCAGAACGTTCATCTTCATTTGACCTTGGCGTCAGCTAATCTAATGGCAAAGTGTTGTGATGTGTGTGCTGGAACTACCCATAAGCCACCGCAAATGTGTTGTATTGTGTCAGCTTCCATCTGTTGCAGTTGCTGCATAACTTTCAAATTGTCTTTACTTTTTCATTTAACCTTGTATTTTATATGTAAACGTGAAGTCTGCTACTGTCATGGCCTCAGAATGTAGGTCAGAGTGTTTGCATTGGATTGGAGCTCAAACACAAGCTAAATTTAAAGAAATCCTCTGACCCTCTCTTTCATTTTTAGCAGCATCGGGCACAAGACAGAAGCCAACACTAGATGGTTCATTGCAGGGCACACTCATGCAGATTTTTGCAAATATCACAGGCTAAAATGAGTGATAATAAACTCCAATTACTAACATTTATTTCATGTTATCACAAAATTCTTGTTCAAGTACGGAGCTATTGTACATATTACAGTAATATTTATATATTGCTTATATACACATATTAAGTCGAGCAGATAAGGCCACAAACTCACGGTCAGACTGTGAGGGGGGATATAAAGGAGGAACTAGCAACAATGTGGCACTGCCCATTACGTTAAATCCTCAACTGTAAGACAGCGTCCATGGTCCTTAAAAAGTCAAATGTTCACTGCATCCCCTCTGCCGCTTGTCTTTTCAGAAGCATATCACACATTTCTTTCTCAGGCTATCTCTTTCAGGGCTGATGTCGACTTTTGTCAAAAGGAGGAGTTGACGATGGTAATCGACTGTAAACTGTGACAAAACCAACTGTTATGTTTTAGTTGGGAGTAGATTCATACCTGGTGGCATGAATCATGGACTATCTTACAGACAGACCTCAGTATGTGTGTCTCGGGAACTGCAGGTCTGACATTGTGGTTAGCAACACAGGAGCGCTGCAGGGGACTGTACTTCCTCCGGTCCTGTTCAGCCTATATACATCGGACTTCTAATACAAGTCAGAGTCCTGCCACGTGCAAAAGTACGCTGACGACACTGCTATCGTGGGCTGCACCAGGAGTGCGTAGGAGGAGGAGTATAGGAACCTAATCAAGGACTTTGTTAAATGGTGTGACTCAAACCACATACACCTGAACACCAGCAAAACCAAGGAAGTGGTGGTGGATTTTAGAGGACCCAGGCCCCTCCTGGACCCTGTGATTATCAGAGAAGACTGTGCAGAGAGTGCAGACCTATAAATACCTGGGAGTGCAGCTGGAAGATAAATTGGACTGGACTGCCAATACTGATGCTCTGTGCAAGAGAGGACAGAGCCGACTATACTTCCTTAGAAGGCTGGTGTCCTTCAACATCTGCAATAAGATGCTACAGATGTTCTATCAGACGGTTGTGGCGAGCGCCCTCTTCTACGCGGTGGTGTGCTGGGGAGGTTAGCATAAAGAAGAAGGACGCCTCATGCCTGGACAAAATGGTGAGGAAGGCAGGCTCTATTGTAGGCATGGAGCTGAACAGTTTGACATCTGTGACAGAGCGACGGGCGTTGAGCAGGCTCCTGTCAATCATGGAGAATCCACTGCATCCACTGAAAAGGATCATCACCAGACAGAGGAGCAGCTTCAGCGACAGACTGCTGCCACTGTCCTGCTCCACTGACAGACTGAGGAAATCGTTCCTCCCCCACACCATGCGACTCTTCAATTCCATCCCCTCAAACGTTAACATTATACAAAGTTTATTATTAAAAGTTAACATTATACAAAGTCTGTTTTACCTGCATTTTTATCACTCTTTAATTTAATATTGTTTTTTTCTGTATGCTGCTGCTGGAGTATGTGAATTTCCCCATGGGATTAATAAATTATCTATCTATCTATCTATCTATTAGATTCATTGGTTTGACTGAGATTTCCTGCACTCGTGTGAACAGCAAGGTGCAAACAATGGCAAAAATGGCACTGACATCTGGCGAGATGTCAAAGCGAATGTATAATGCAAAACACTCTGTTCACGATGTTTTACCTATCATCTCTGATCTAGACTATGACTTGTCGGAATCAGATTTTGATACAAGTGATTGAAAATGAATTTGAGGTTCCAGCTTCAGCTGATTGGTCCCCAGCTAATCGTTGTACTGACAAAGTTCGCCAGGGAGGACTGCCACTTAACAATGATAAAAGGTGGAAACCAGATTGCAATGCACACTGACTTTGTTCCAGCTACGCAAAGACAGCCTGGCAGCAAGCCTGACGCATATTCTTGGCAAACTGGCAGCCACAGCATGCAGCAACGGATGTTTTATGTTGATATCTGTGTGAAAACATTGCTTTTCAGAAACAGTTTTTTGGAAAAAATATTCAGCCCTCAAAGAGCTATACTACTTCTGTTGACTAGAAGGCACTGAAGCCTCCAACATTTCCTCCTTGAGTCAGGTAACGCAGCAGGCCCTTAGGGGATCTGCCTCCTGGTGCCCTGGGGAAACTAACTAGCTCCTTTCCAGCTCAAATCTCTAATTTTTGAATGCTGCTACTCTGGAATTTTGCTCTTCCAAGGTGACAATCATCTCTTATAGGAATATCAGTCATTTTTTTCTTAACCTCTTTCTCCCTTTATCTTAAAAGCTTTCATGATTCCACTTCTAATTCTGCTACGGGAATCCCCCCTTTTACTGTAGCAGCCATCACAAAATAAATATCTGTGTTATTTCTGTGCAATGGCTCATTACAGATCATCACAGTTTTCAAATATTCACAGCAGCCAATATGCACGACTGCATAGTAACTCTAGGGCTTCAGGGACACTGTAACCATAACAAGTCAGTTGGAGAGGCCACAATTTTCCACATTTTAAGTCATTAAGTAACTTTTAAAGGACTGGGAACTTTTTAATGGCAAGAAGGTGGTAGTACTCTTTTGGTAATAATGAACCCTGTAGTTGAAGTATTTATAGATGAAGAATTATTTGTTATTTAAATTCAAGGAAATAGCTTCTGTTCTGTTCAAGCTATGCAGTGGATTCAGAAAGTACTCAGGGCCCTTTATTCTCTGCACACTTTATTGTGTTGTAGATTGAATTTTAAATGAATGCATTTGATATTTTTGCCCATCAATTTACACTCAGTTACCCATCATGACAAAGTGACAAAATGTTTTCGGAAAAGCTTGTGAAATTATTAAAAATCAAAAACTGAAATCTCTCATTCATGTAAGTATTTAGACCCTTTGCTGCGGCACTTCTTGTTGCTGTCAAGCATGCGTATCCTGTTCGTTTTAATTATCCTTGATATATATCTAGAACTTGATTGGGGTCCAACTGGGCCAAAGTGAATTGATTTGACACTGTTTAGAATGGCAAACACTTGTGTATAGAAGGTGCCACAATTCACACTGCACGTCAGCACAAAAACCAATCCATCAAGTCCAAGAAACTCTCTGTAGACTTCCTCTGTTAAACTGTGGTGAGGCATAGATCAAGGTAAGGGTATAAAACCATTGCTAAAGCTTTGAGAGTTCCCAGGAGCACAGTGGCCTTAATAATTGAGTGGCCCAGCAAAGCCCAGATGTAATTTTCACAGAGAGTCCAACAGTGGCAGTTTACAGATGTTTCCCATCCAATGTAATGGACCTTGAGAGGATCTGACAGGAAGAATGGGATACACTGCCCAAATTCAGGCATATGAAGCGTGTAGAGACTTACTCAAGAAGACTCAAAGCTGTAACTGCTGCTAAAGGGACTTCTACACAGTACTGAATTAAAGGGTGTGAATTGTTATATGAAAAGATATCGGTTTTGGATTTTCAATCAATTTACACACCTTTATGAAAACATTTTACTTGGTCATTATGGGTTATTGAGTGTAGATTGATGGACAAAATTTAAAAATTAAATTTGCAACACAATAAAGTCTGAATACTTTTTGATTACACTGTAGTTAAATTGTAATTGCAATTCATCAAAACGTCAACCATATCTGCTATGTGCTTGTTTCACAGTTTTCTATAGGATGATCTCATTAAACAAAGATAAATACATATATATTGTGACAGATAGGGGGCGCTGTCGTCCCCTTGAACCCTCAGACCAGACACCAGACACCAGATGAAAGTCCAAATGTTTGATTTTAATATTTTCAAACGTGCACAAAGCACCTCCACCTCCACCGTATACAATAAATCAGTAATCAATACAATCCACAATGATCACAATAATAATTCCTCCACACCTCCCAGCAGCTCTGTCACCCTTCCTCCCAACTCGGCTCACTGCTGGGATCTCCCACAGTCCTTTTAAAGTCCTTGTTTCTCTCTCTCTGTCCATGTGACTTTACAACACTTCCGGGTCGGGTAAAGCTCCTTTTCTTCAGCCCGGAAGTACGTCATTTCCTCTGTCCCAGTGACTAGGATGTACTTCTGGGTTATATGGAAAATATAAGTCCCTGGGCCTCCCTGCAGCGTCCCCTGGCGGCCCTCACGTTATCCAGCAGGGCTGTGATGAAAGACTCCAAGTTCCATGATTCCCTGCTGGAATTCTGGGCCCCTTCATGTTGTAGGGATGGCTCCATCTGGCGGCTTGGGGGTATTGGGCGGGATAAACTGTTGGCCATATACCACAATATATACATATGTAAACATTTATATATATATGTAAAAAGAGAAAGAAAGGAGATATGCACACTTATTATGCCAATGTGTCATTATATTACACTTGGAAATTAGCTGTGCACTTTTAAGGCATCTACTTCTGTGTATTGGGCACTGAGCTGATTTTCCGAAGGTGTTACTTCCAGATTCTTTGTGAGGTTAGTCAAGTGAGTCAGGCTGTCACACGTTATTTCAGTACTCATGATTTTATTTCACAAGAAGATAACTGTAACCTACAGTTAGGAAATCAATCACTTGTTCTTTTTTTCCAGAACAGGTTTGCAGGAGGCCAGTGCAGCAGCATTGGCTGTAAAGCAGAAATTAACTGTGCAGTGCATGCTCACTGTTATGATTTATAGATAATAAATCATCACATATCTGGAATGCACAGGGAGAACATGTAAACAGCATACAGGCGATAAAAAAAAAAACAGTCGAATTTCCCACCCATATATGACAGTAATCTGAAGATTATTAATTGTAACACATTTTGAAAGAAAATAAACACCTACTGTGGCATCTAAAAATTCAAACGTGAGCATCAGTAGGCTTTGTGCCCTAGGAACTAAGTTACCCAAACTATTCTAGAAAATTTCAGTAGTTATTTATCACTCTGATGCCGGGCTTTCTGATCATAAAATAGGTCATTACAATAGCAATTGATGGGAACAATTCATAATTGCAGAATTATAATATTAGAGGGATTCTTTAGAGTGTCTCTTTCTTTTGCACGTTTTTGTTCAAAAACTAATCAGCACATCGTCATCTCATAACAGGCTTGAGTTTTGAATTGGCTATTTTTCTGTCCAGCCATTTTAGCTGTAAACCATCTTCAAGAAACTGTGACACACAGACACACACAGACAGACACATACTCATCATCGAGAGATCAATATCTTCTATATCAGGGGACTCTAAAACTTTGAGATCCGTCGAAAACAGAAGATTGAAATTTTTGAGGAATCTAAAGCCTTTGCTCCTCCTCCATAGACGGTAGTTTAGGATGGGGAAAGGCGCTAAGCAATAAAAAAGGTAAGTGAGAAAGCTGAAGACAGAGAAAAAAACATAATTGTTCAGAATCAAAAAATCATGCAGCTAATAAAAACTTCAGATGGCATCCTATCAAAATCTGACCTCTAACCCCTGCCTAACACTTGTAATGTAATATACAGTATTTATATCCTTTAAACAGTAACGGGTTTACAATGTCTGTTACTATACTGTACATGACTGGCAGTACATTTTGTCAATGCCAAACACTTTAAAGTAACTTTGAGTTTTCTTAAACAGCTTTTTAATATTAAAAAGGCCAGTGCAGTTATTAGTTGTTAATCTCTTACTGGATGTTGCAAAATAAAAGGCCCTAAGGGGCAAGTGAAGTTTTGGTTATTGCTGGAAAGCAGTTGGACACACTTTAAACAATGAATAACCAAGATCACTGCGTTTAGAATATTACTTCTTTATTATGTACTTGAATTATCTACTAATGATGGGTATAAAGACTGTAGTATGTGGAGTACCTCATCAAGAGTTACTCTAACATTTTTTCAAAGATAAATACCATACTTTCTCAAATCCGCCTAATCCAGTTTAGTGTTTCAGGAGTTTGGAGCAGCAATCTGGTATAAGATGGGAAGCAATTCTGGATGGGGAGCCAAACCACCACATAGGCTATTCACCCACAGGGTCAATTTTCACTTGCCAATTAACTTAGCCGAAATGTCTTTGGTGAAAGAACTGATCAGGAAATTGGAGTGTCTGTAGAAAAATTTACAGAGACAAGGGAAGAATGTGTAAATTCCACGCAGTGATAGGGACTAATATTTAAACTCAGGATACTATGAGATGACACTAGTAATCAATAAGCATTGCGTTTTATTACAAGAAAGGAAGAAAATGGGTAACACAAGCAGATCAAAAGAATCAAAAGTAAATTAGAAGTTTGCAAAATGTTTTAGAATGTAATACAAAGGGGGTGGCGCAGTGGTAGCGCTGATGCCTTACAGTTAGGAAACCCGGGTTCGCTTCCCGGGTCCTCCCTGCATGGAGTTTGCATGTTCTCCCCGTGTCTGTGTGGGTTTCCTCCCACAGTCCAAAGACATGCAGGTTAAGTGCATTGGCGATTCTAAATTGTCCCTGGTGTGTGTGTGCGTGCCCTGAAGTGGGCTGGCATCCTGCCCGGGGTTTGTTTCCTGTGTTGGCTGGGATTGGCTCCAGCAGACCCCCGTGACCCTGTAGTTAGGATATAGTGGGTTGGATAATAGATGGATGTAATGCAATAAGCAAAACTACATAACGTAACATTATATTCTCAAATCCATGCAGCCTGTTTAGCATTATGTTTACCAAAATCCAAAAGCGTTGAACTTTTTTCAACAACTAAACATTTTCTTTTTTAACAGAAAGATGTAAATACAAAAATGTCACAGTAGGAGAGGTATGTCTAGTGTCCATTGCTGTACTGATGTAGATCTTTGGGTGATATGTTTAGAGAACAATCACCAACATGCATCGGGATTGTTCAAGCAGATGCAAAAGATTTTCTTCAAAATATTTTTTTCTGTTGATTGCACATGACTGGGTAGATTGTCAGTGCCTGACCCACTTGTTTGACATTGCCCAATGTGTTATGGTAGGCTACCACAGCACAAGGCTTAGTGACTTCCACATTACCAGACAGATGTCTTTTTTTATCCTTCCTCTTGATTGAAATACTTTTGCCCATTTGCCATACAGCTATTGTATCTGTATTGTATCACACTACAGCTTGATGCGGCCACATGATTGGAATCAAATGGCATATCATGGTGGGTTGATCAAATAATGCCGTATTTATCTGTTTTCTTTTGAAGTAAAATCTCAAGCAGTTCATGTGAAGTAAAGAAACGGCTGATTGTTAGATAGTAATCTTGGCCAACAAAGGGTCTGGCAGTGACAGCATAGATGATGTAGAGACGCCATATTGACTGTACTTGCTATCTCCCTTACCCCATCTACTGGAGTAAAGTATCAAGTTCCAGGTGTACCCAGAGCTTGCTTTGTTCAGCATGTAGAATTTCATACTGAGTCGTGCCTGTTTGTATGTGATGTACTGTGTCCACAACAACCTTCCTTTGTAACTTATGAGACTTTCATCAGTATTTACATTATGATTGTGAACATACACACTCTGCACAGTTTTCAAGATTGTCTGATACACATCATACAGATTGTATAGTTTTAGTGCTGGGTGATTGACTTCATCATAGTCACCATTATTAGTAAAATGCAGGTATTTCATAAAAAGTGAAAAACAACACTTACTCATAACTTCCCCAAAATCGGGTGCCTGAAATAACAAGTGCGACAACTGGTACCATCTCCAGACTGGTTTACCCACTATGCCCAGCGGTATCAGAAGTCTATGTTATCTTAACACTTTGAGGGCTGAATATTTTTTCCAAAAAACTCAGTTTTCTGAAAAGCACACAAAGCAATGGTTTCACACATAAGTCAACATAAAACGTCTGTTGCTATGTGCTGTGGCTTCTGTTGGCGCATGTTCAGCATCTCCTTAGCGGCAGTGGCTGCGTGGGGGCACCTCGATGGTCAGCAGAAATGCACATTGGGCCAGCTGCCTGGCTGTCTTCACACAGCAAGCAGGCGGCGGTGGCGGTTGCAATGTGACCCAATATGGTTTGTACCTCTTGACATCATAAGTGGTGGTCCTACCAAGCAAACGTTTGTGTAGTCGCGTCAGCTTCACAAAAGTGTTCAGCGCCACGATCAGGTGGGGACCGATCAGATGACGCTGGCACCAGACTTTTGTTTTTGATATCCATCTCCAGATCACTTGCATCAAACTCGGATTTTGAGAAGTCAGAGTCCTATTCAACAAAATTACGCAAAACAGAGTACGGAGTATTTTGCTTTACACATTCGCTTTGGTGTCTCACCAGATGTCGGTGCCATTTTAGAGCTTGTTTGCTGTTTGCTGCTCATGCACACGTAGGGAATAGAGGTTAAATCAACAAAGCTATGCCACTTTCCTTCTAGCAAAGAGAGTCAAATTAAAATGTTAGGGTGAGTTTTGTTGCAGTTTACAGCCGATTACCGTCCTCTACTCCTAAATTTTGACAAAAGTCGACATCAGCCCTGAAAGAGTTAAGTGACTGCAGCAAGCAAATGGTTTCCTGTGACTTTTCTAACACTGCTCAGCCTAGTGGCTTGTTTCATCAACTACTTTCTCCACCAGACTATCATTGACAAATCATAAATAGTCCAGATAATCAGGATCAACAGACATCTTTAGACCAGGGTTACCCACAAACAGGCCGAAAGGAGATGCAGGATTGACAGCAGTAGGATGAAGCTGGCACCAAACATGAACCTCACTGAAAACTGGCAAACGTCTCTGTTTCACAATCTGTGTTCAACAATCTGATTCACATTGTTATCATCATCGCTCAATTCAAACAATGGCTCAGCTTTTGTTTGTTCTAAAATTGGCTTTACGAATTACCATTATGTTTTTCTTTGAAGGATTCACCACATGCATGAATATTAATGATTTACCACAGAGTTACCATAAGTGGTGGAAAACATAGAATATTCATGATTTTTTGCAGTAAAATGTTATTCCATCCACTATATGGCAACAGAATGCTATCTTGAGAGTTACATGTCACAGCGAACCTGCCTCTGGATTAAACACATTTACACTGAATTCTGAGCCTGTGTTGTCTTTACTTGGTAGTTAGGGTCATTGTCCTGTTGGAAGGTGAACCTTCTAGAGCAGGATTTCTTTAAGGATACAGTATGTCTGTACTTTGCTCCATTCAGCTTTACCTTAACCCTGACTAGTCTCCCAATTCCCAGTGCTGAAAAACAATCCACACCATGATGCTGCTCCCACCATGCTTTATTGCTGGAATGATATTGTACAAGTAATGTGGTGCCTGATTTCCTCCAGAGGTGGTGCTTCGAACTGAGGCCAAACAGTACAATCCTGGTTTCTTCAGACCAGTGAAGTAAAACTATTACTTGTTATCTTCTCTGTCTCTTGTGTTTTTAGTCCAAGGAGGCTGGGACACCTGATCCCACTACTAGCTCCAGCAAGTGTTTAAGAGGCTTCGGTAATTTTTAGATTCCTGATTTTGATTTTGCAGTTCTTGCTTTGTGTGGATACTCTGTTTGGATTAAGGTACTGGTTTTGATTGGTGTTATGAATTTATTTGATTGGGTTTTGCCTTTTAATGCAAAACTGTTTTTTTCTTGTGTTACCTTCTTGTGCACTTTTTAAAAAATGTAAATAAATTCTTTAACTGAAAGTTTTCTTTGTTTGTCCTAGACCAGAGGTTTGTAGCTTCTCTGTCATTCATTCTGTAAATTTTTGGGCCTGTGTAGGCCAGAAGCCTGACTTTTGAGTTAGGGGTTTGGTTGTCCAGAGTGAGATCTATTTAGCTTTATTGTGACAGGAATTATAGAAATATCCATCCATCCATTATCCAAGCCGCTTTATCTGAACTACAGGGTCATGAGGTCTGCTGGAACCAATCCCGGCCAACACAGGGTGCAAGGCAGGAAACAAACCCCAGGCAGGGTGCCAGCCCACCGCAGGGTGCGCACACACACACACCAAGCACACTAGAATTGCCAATGCATCTAACCTGCATGTCTTTGGACTGTGGGAGGAAACCGGAGCACCCGGAGGAAACCCACGCAGACACAGGGAGAACATGCAAACTCCACGCAGGGAGGACCCGGGAACCGAACCTGGGTCTCCTAACTGCGAGGCAGCAGCGCTACCCACTGTGCCGCCCTCACATATATATATGCTACAATTGTTTCTACATTTATTAAGTACAGCATTAGAAAGTAAAATGATTTACTAACATTACTGATGACAAGGGTGTCCACCACCAGATCATACTGTTCAGCTATGGCTTACCACATTTACAAAACGATAAAAGCTTCTTTCTGTTCATACTTTGCAAAAATCAGTATTTATGTATAACGTCATAATGAGGAGGCACTCTCCTTTCCAGAATGACATCAAGGAGGACACAATATGCCAAGATGGTGCACTAGTTAAATTATTAAGTACAAAGGATAGGTGAACACAGGGAGATTACATATTGTGAAATTAATATAATGTAATTGCTATGTTTTTGCTATCTGTTAAGATGTTCCACTCAATAAACCAAGACAAATTAGTTTGATTTGCAATTGGAAACTTAATGCACTTTGTACTACAAGATGAAGACCATTAAATTTATCTCTACACAAACTGATGTTTTTGTAATTTTTTAAATATTTGTACTGATTTTATTTTAAGCAAATGACATTCCATACAATCAAGTCAAACTTAACAAACCAAAATTCAACCCCCACCCAAGAGAAAGAGAGGACAGCCATCCAGAGCAAACCTTTAAAAGCAACAAAGAAGGAAGACCATCATTTCCACTGATATAGATGCTTATTCTAAAATGTCATTGATTAGATCCTGACATATTTTAATAAAGCTTTGAACAGATCCTCTATGTGAGAATTTGACTTTTTCCAATTTCAAACACTATAGTTTTAAAAATAGTAATTCAAATAGTATTAAGTCAGAGAGTGGGCGGGATTCTTCCAAGCCAGTTTGTTTGTCCATCTCCACTTTAAGCCCATCTGAGAGTACACCAAACACAGCTGTTAATGGGTTAGATGTGATTGTGACACCAAGGCTGTCTGATAGGCATTCAAAACTTCATTGCTCCCAGTGGCGTTTCAGCATATCATGACCACTGTTCCAATATGATAAATTTGTGCTTTGCCAGTCCCAATTAAAAAACAAGACTGGATGTAGGGTAGCATTCGTGAAACAATGTTGCAATTTGTTGTACTCCTCCAAGCCCACTTTCCCATACAGTGGTTTCTATGTAATGTTCCGGCAACTGTCACTTTCACATCATTACACATACAGTGAAAAAAGTGGTCCTACAGTTTGTTACAGTAAATCCTCTGCTTTTGACAAAGGATCTTTTCATTTTCACCTTGTGTTTAATGTCATTTGTGATAATGTTATATCTATATATATAAAATTCTTTTCGCGTTTGAAATGGATATTACGTATGACCACAGAACATATTATAATACAGGAACTAATCACTTCATTTGTGAACGCCATTTTTATATCGTCTTTATGAATTGTTATTATTTGTGTGAGAGTTATTTTACTGATATTGAAAAGAAGTAAATACAAACACGCCGATCTATCCCATAGAAGTGCGCCCCACGTCGCCCTCTCCCAGCCCTCCTCTTTGGACTCCAGCGCTGACCTGTTCGCCGCCAGGCGCATTCTGACAGAGATGTTTTATTTATTCGTCCATGTGACTGTCGCGGAAACTGCCACATTATAACTTTTTTTAAATTGGCAGTACTTGATAGTAGAAGAGATGAGGAAAACAGCTTTGCGTCTTTCTACTCTTTAACTGTGCCGAGCTGTAAACAATGACACAGGCGAGGGGTCGTGAGAACAAAGTGGACGCTCAGAGGCGTGGAATGTCGGGCTGCTCTGCTGGGTCAAGAGCTTCGCAGTTTCGGGCGGCGTCCTCACTTCTCGCACTGTTTGTGACACTTCGAGTGCCCCGTCGGTTCCTGGGAGAGTGGAAATCATTGTGAATGAGTGTGATCGGCGCCATCGAAGCAAAACTCTCTTTATAAATTGCGCTTCACGACTACTTACTCTCCTTTAAGTTGAATTCAGGTCACTAAAACCCCGCAACATTAAAGGTCGCTTTTGTGAAGAATTCTTTTAAGAAGATGGAGGGCTTACATCTAAGATGTACCGACCTCTTCATGTTAAGTTTTGGACTTGGGAATTGTTTGGACCTTCTGTCCATTAAGCACGAAAGGGCAGCGTCCACATTTCTCAGAATAATTTTTTTCTTAAATCACAGGCACGTAGTGCAAGGTTGTCAGGCAGAAATTTGTAGGGTCGCATAGAAAATGTAATTTCTATACCACAGCGGTCGTGTAGCACCTTTCACAAGGAATCTGCTACCGAGAGATGATCCAAATACATTTAAGATGCTGTTAGTGCTACTTACTTCCCCCTTCCTGATTTCTTATTCTTTTGCATGTTTGTCACACAAAATGTTTCTGATCATCAAACACATGTAACCATTAGTCAAATATAACACAAGTAAACACAAAATGCAGTTTTTAAATGATGGTTTTTATTATTTAGGGAGAAAAAAAAAATCCAAACCTACATGGCCCTGTGTGAAAAAGTAATTGCCCCCTGAACCTAATAACTGGTTGGGCCACCCTTAGCAGCAATAACTGCAATCAAGCGTTTGTGATAACTTGCAATGGGTCTTTTACAGCGCTCTGGAGGAATTTTGGCCCACTCATCTTTGCAGAATTGTTGTAATTCAGCTTTATTTGAGGGTTTTCTAGCATGAACCGCCTTTTTAAGGTCATGCCATAGCATCTCAATTGGATTCAGGTCAGGACTTTGACTAGACCACTCCAAAGTCTTCATTTTGTTTTTCTTCAGTCATTCAGAGGTGGATTTGCTGGTGTGTTTTGGGTCATTGTCCTGTTGCAGCACCCAAGATCGCTTCAGCTTGAGTTGACGAACAGATGGCCGGACATTCTCCTTCAGGATTTTTTGGTAGACAGTAGAATTCATGGTTCCATCTATCACAGCAAGCCTTCCAGGTCCTGAAGCAGCAAAACAACCCCAGACCATCACACTACCACCACCATATTTTACTGTTGGTATGATGTTCTTTTTCTGAAATGCTGTGTTCCTTTTACGCCAGATGTAACGGGACATTTGCCTTCCAAAAAGTTCAACCTTTGTCTCATCAGTCCACAAGGTATTTTCCCAAAAGTCTTGGCAATCATTGAGATGTTTCTTAGCAAAATTGAGACGAGCCCTAATGTTCTTTTTGCTTAACAGTGGTTTGCGTCTTGGAAATCTGCCATGCAGGCCGTTTTTGCCCAGTCTCTTTCTTATGGTGGAGTCGTGAACACTGACCTTAATTGAGGCAAGTGAGGCCTGCAGTTCTTTAGACATTGTCCTGGGGTCTTTTGTGACCTCTCGGATGAGTTGTCTCTGCGCTCTTGGGGTAATTTTGGTCGGCCGGCCACTCCTGGGAAGGTTCACCACTGTTCCATGTTTTTGCCATTTGTGGATAATGGCTCTCACTGTGGTTCGCTGGAGTCCCAAAGCTTTAGAAATGGCTTTATAACCTTTACCAGACTAATAGATCTCAGTTACTTCTGTTCTCATTTGTTCCTGAATTTCTTTGGATCTTGGCATGATGTCTAGCTTTTGAGGTGCTTTTGGTCTACTTCTCTGTGTCATGCAGCTCCTATTTAAGTGATTTCTTGATTGAAACAGGTGTGGCAGTAATCAGGCCTGGGGGTGGCTACGGAAATTGAACTCAGGTGTGATACACCACAGTTAGGTTATTTTTTAACAAGGGGGCAATTACTTTTTCACACAGGGCCATGTAGGTTTTAATTTTTTTTCTCCCTAAATAATAAAAACCATCATTTAAAAACTGTATTTTGTGTTTACTTGTGTTATATTTGACTAATGGTTACATGTGTTTGATGATCAGAAACAGTTTGTGTGACAAACATGCAAAAGAATAAGAAATCAGGAAGGGGGCAAATAGTTTTTCACACCACTGTATCTGTTGTGTTATAGCGCCTTTAAAATGTACTTTACCCGAAAGCACTCCAGTACTGTATCTTTACTTCTTACATGTTAATGTTTTACTGTTTAATAATTTATATACTACATTTTATTTTTTTCCCTTGCACTCAGTGATCAAAGCCACTGGGTAATCAGCTAGTAATACATAATATAAGGTCACATTTCCTACTGGCAGTATTTTGTATTGCAGTCTGATATAATGATTTTTTTGTCTCATGTCTATTTAATTATGACTTATTTCTTCACATTTATTATTGATGTTTCTTATGGTTACATTAGTTTTTTAATTTTTGGTGGTGACATCAGTTTACTTTTTTCTTCTATTTTTTTATTTCCTTTGCCACTTTATTCCCCATGTTCAAGTTTATTTTTAAAATCACTGTAGATTTCATTTATCAAGAATTTTTGATGTCAACGAGAAAACGTCTTAAGCAGAAAATATTTTACCCAAAGAAAAATAATGACAGCAACTTTTGTTAATGGTTCTATTAATTTATTTAAATTAGTAAAAGAAACAAAACATCATCAGTTGACTCCGAATGAGTTAAATTAAGGTTTAAAAGTTGATTGTACCTAAAGGCAGCAGAAATTGAGGTCAAGACCAGTGCTTGAAGTGGGCCAGTACTTCTTCCATGCTGGCAGTTAATGTATGCGTGATGGCACCATTCACAATGCACACTCCATAACCAACTTGTTATTCAGAGAAGATAAATCTGTTCTTTCAACAAGCTTTAACATTTCCAAAGAAGATACCTTTACATTCCTCCTCTGAAATACTTTCCCTAGATCAGTGTGCTTTTGGTCCTGTAAGGGGGGGGGGGCGGGGCCAAACCCCTTTACAGATCAAGCAAGAGAACACAGAGCAATTGAAATTCAACTCCAGTCATCCGTTTGCAAAACCCTGTGTAGCTCAGTCTTTGGTTCAACATTTCCTTTCATTTGTTTAATAACAAATCCTCTTACCTTGTCCAAATCGTGCAGTTTTATGAACTTCTTTCGCTCCTTTGAAACCCAACATTCTGCAGATAACATCTCCATCTTTTTTGTCCCAGCCATCATCACACACTGTTCCCCAGCTCTTGTCATAAAAAACCTCCACTCGACCTTCATAGGGAGATGATCCATTGACCAACCTTACAACAGCATCAGTGGTACCTGGAAAAACAGAATGTCAAAATGATTGCCAGTTATGACCATAGCAAATTGTATGAGAAAATATTAGGTTTACATTAAACAATAAATTGAAGACTTGATATTATGGTTAGATCCCTTATAACTTGCTGAAAAATTATTTCACACTTTTGTTTTTAGTTGACTAGATTACTGTAACGCACTCCTCTCAGGACTCCCCAAAAAAGACATCAATCGGTTGCAACTCAGCTGCCAGAATCTTAACTAGGAAAAGAAAATCCGAGCACATCTCTCCAGTTTTAATGTCACTACATTGGTTACCTTTGCATTTAGAATTGACTTTAAAATATTGCTTATGGTTTACAAAGCCGTAAATAATCTCGCTCCATCCTATATTTCAGAAAGCATTTCACCTTACACTCCATATCATAACCTTAGATCATCAAATGAGTGTCTGCTTATTATTCCAAGAGCTAAACTTAAAAGAAATGGTGAGGCGGCCTTCTGCTGTTATGCACCTAAAATCTGGAATAGCTTACCGATAGACATTCGCCAGGCTAATACGGTAGAGTACTTTAAAAAACTGCTAAAAACCCATTATTTTAACATGGCTTTCTCATAGCTTCATTTTAGTGTAACCCTAATATTCTATATATGCATTGAATTATCGTTTTTATCATGGCTCCACAATCTGTACTAACCCCTTCTTTCTCTGCTGTTCTTTTACCAGTTTTCTGTGGTGGCGCCACCACCACCACCTGATCAAAGCACCAAGCAGTCCCTACATTGATGGATTGAAGGGCAGAGATCCACATGACCATCATCATCTAATTCCTCCATGCGAAGCCTGAAAACCATGAGGACTGATTGAAATCATTTATGTTAGGTAGAATGCCTAGAGGGGGCTGGGTGGTCTTGTGGCAATGGATCCCCTGCAGATTTTGTTTTTTCCTCCAGCCCTCTGGAGTTTTTTTTTTTCTGTTCGTCAGTCATCGGACCTTACTCTATTCTTTGTTATTTAGTATTGCCTAACGTTATGTTTATATTTCCATATTTTTAGAAGCTTTTGTTTCTTCATCTTGTAAAGAACTTTGAGCTACATCATTTGTATGAAAACGTGCTATAGAAATAAATGTTGTTGTGATAATTCAACCTACTGCACGTCGCAACAAGAGTGGAAGCACCACTTGATAGAATTCACAATAAGAAAGTTAATCAGTTATTATTGTAACCCTTTTGGTCATATTCAAAGATCACACAAAACCTCCTCTTCATTTTTCCAGGCAGTATATTTTGACACATCGAAGGCAGGTGACATTGCTCAGTGCAAAGATACAGTATATAGTGAATGGGAGCCTCCCTTGGAAGCTTTGGACATTTTGGTAAATTTATGCTCGAGGAATTGGTTTATTCAGTCTCCTTCCTCGATTTTACTGTTAAAGTGTTTTACCAAACACTTTGCACATTGACAACCATTATTCTGGAACTTAAAAATAAGATAATGGTTGTATTCTATCATAATTCATTCTGTTGCCTCATGTGAGAACCTGTCATTTCCAAGGCTTCTCCTTTTCAAGTCTGTTGTTATCTTTCTTCTGATCAAAGCCAAGGCACAACTCTTATTCTCCAGTTGATGTGGCAAAATGGTGTACTCTACCAACGAGGGCAAGAGGGCTCCAAGGAAGGCTACTCCCTTCACTGAGCAATATAAAGGCAAGCCCTCTAGTGAAATGTCATTTGAGAAAGCAGGAACTCTACCTGACAAGTGAGTACTCTGAGAAAAGAAATTTGAAAAGAAAGCTCAGAACTTTGAACCCATTCTTCAAGGTCATGGGGCATGGCTAGAATTTTTGAAAACACTTGGTTTTGGGTTTTGGTTTGTAAAGGCTCCCCAAATGAGTAAAATACCTAAATCCTGTACAACAATTTTATGACGGTTATGGAAACTGGAAAATAAACCTGACAACGTGTGATCATAGAAATGTTATCTTCAACATGGAAAAAGACATTAAAACTATTAATACCAAAAAGAAATTAAAAATGTGAAAACACTGCTGCAGTCCAGCAGACCTGGCAAGAATATCTGAAGAATTACATATTTAAACTACAGTATTTTAATTTAAATCAGACTTAATTTATTACAACATCACTTGTGATTATCAGATAATACAGTGATGGACTGAAACCCCAAATAGGCTTAAATTGGATATATTATAAAAATATTCCTAAATCCTGTGCTTGGCAGATTTCAGAATAAAATATTAGCTCTGTATTAAAGAGTAAGTCAAGTGAGACTCTTTTTAAACACATAACTTGTGGTCTGTGATCAATTTTGTGGTTATGCAAAACAGGGGTTTCTGTGGCAGTGGGGTATATACAAAAATAAATTGATGTGAAGAGAAAATAAGATTTATTTACAGAGATGCTGTACAAACTGGTGCTTTGTCCATTGGCACGTAATATCTACACACAGGTGTTGTAAACACAGCACAGGTAAAGACAGGCGCATTTCTGTTGAGTTAATGTCCTGGAATTTCAAGGGGAGGCTATGAAAACGTTTCATAGTGCATGAACATATATTGTTCGCCTTCATTTTCAATAAAGCCTTTAAAGCTTGGAAATACAGAAACTCTTGATGAAATCATTAATAAATTACAATAAGGAAAGACGAAGATATTTGTAACACTGGCCTAAACGCCAAAGAATGGGAATAAGGGGATCGTAATACACTTTGTTTTGGGAACTTTGTGGATTTTTATACTTATAATATATTTGCATCTTTTGAAGAACAAATATAACTATTTGTTGAAACAGATAAGACACATCCGTGAAAGAAATCTGGTTAACTTGCTTAATTTGTCACACTATTTCTTATAGAAATGATACTTTGTAGGTGTGATAAAGTATTTTGACTTGTTTCCAGTTCTTTGTGTAACCTCAGCTCACTTAATGTCACTAGCACTATAACCTCATGTTACCTGTTGCTCTCTCCTGGTCTTTTGTCACAAAGTTTCTTTCTAATATTCTGTTTTTGAACATTACCCTTCCTATTTCATATACTTGTCCTCTTGGACCTACCTACTGTATCTTTAATCCATATAGACTCATCTTATTAGGTTCCATGGCAGTGAAATTGGCTTTAACCCATCAGGGAAAGTTGCTTGATTCCCTACTTCCAAAGTCCCATGTTTACAATGTAGTTCTTTTGAAATTCCATGCATCCCGGATAAGGAGGTCATCCTGTGTCAATACTGATGAGCGATCAGCTGCTTGTATTGCTTGCACAGTGCAACAGCAGTTTTGAGAGAAACAGTGAAATCAGGAAATGGCACAGGCAGTTCACAATTCAAGCCGGGTTCTTAGCTGGGAAGACTAAGATTAAATAATCAAAGATCTGGACATGTAGCTAAAATGGTGGTCAAAGGACAGAGTGATAAGTTGTAAGCCAAAAAAGAAACATGTAAGCAAAGTCAAAAAAAAAAAATTACAGCATGTAATTTGTAGTCAGAGGGCAGAAAAAGTTGTCATAACCAGTAACACAGAAATTAAAAATAAGAAAGAAGCTAAACATTATTAGTTTGTGAATCCAAATCTTGAACTGAACAACCAGGAAATGTAAGATGCTGACTTATATGTCATTGTGGTATAATGACGTCATGTGCTGCACACTTCTAGTGGTCAAGTCAAGAAATGGTAAAGCACCAACAAAACTATCCCTAATGGCGGCGCCAATTAAAAAAACAAATTAATGCTGTAGGAGTATGTGAATCATATTTAACACTGGTAAAAACACATGGAAACAAATAAATAAATACATGTAAAATTCTGTTACAACGAAGTGCCAGGGATTGAAAAATATTTTGTTGTAATGAAAATTTCATTGTAATGGCATTCTGTATTTGTCGCTATAGTGCTTTCTTTAACTTTCGTCCAGGCATTTGCAATCATTTCAATAGCTTCTTTCATGTTAACTTTCATCTTCTCCTGTGTACACGTTATGCTGATTGGAATTTTTCTCAGCATTTCCTTGTGATAATACTCTTTCAGGGTGTGAATGATTCCCAAATCCAACGGCTGAAGAACTGCTGTGCAATTGGGTGGGAGGAATTCAACGCAAACATTATCTAAATGCTGAAGCATGTTGTGGGCACCACAGTTGTCAATCAGAAGCAGAATCATCCTTTTGTTCTTCTTCATAGTGTGAGGTTTCTGAACTGTTTTGGGACCCCGCCGAAGTGCATCTCAAAGTGCGAGAGCAACGGCAAGCTCACAGCACCAAGTCAATCGAGATTGCGATATAAGTGCCTGTCATCGATGCGTGATACAAGGAACATTATAAATGCAGGGAACACTATTACTTGGTCATTAACCTGGCCCCGACTCTGCCCATTTGATGTGTGAGTGTATAGGAGAGAACTCCTGCTGCAATAAATAACCGCACTTTTCCTGTTTCAAGTTGAATAAAGCTGGTTTTGCTAAAGTATTGAGACTCAGCCTCATGTTTTGGGGTGCAAGACAAGGACTCATGCGTCACAATATCCTTGTCAAGTTGTTGCAGCCAGTTTCCCAAAATGTCTTGAGTCATCCAAGCTTGCTGGTTTGCTTTATACTCGCAGGGTGGGAATGTAACACACTTAAAACACTGAGGATTGGTCAACTTGCCAATGACGAGAGGAATAACTTTGCGGCTGTCAGTTGAATTGCAGCAAAGTAGAGTTGTCAACCTTTATTTAATTCACCTTTGAGTGCTAAAGTGTGATGCGGTAGGAGCTGGTAGAAGATTTCAGTCTCATCAGCATTGTAGATGTCTTCAGGCTCATGAGCAGAAATGATTTTCCTGATTTCACCTGCACACCATTCGTTTGCTTTTTCCAATTGGAACTGCAGATTCTTCTACACAGATTGCTTTGGCTTCAATTCTAAAACTATCCTGAAAGTGAGTTAGCCCACCCCAGCTGGCAGTAAAATCTTCGTGGCCCAAGGTTTGGGTTTTTCTTGAATGAGTGGCCCACTAATAGGAATGTTTCTTGAATGAGTATCACTGAACCACATAAAAACTACTTTTTCAACGTCTTCAAATGCAGCAGTTCACATACATTTCTTCTATTTTCTTCTATTTTTGCTTGGTCTTTCATGAAAGTTGACAGTGTAGATGGTGAAATTCTGAATTCACTGCAAAGGTCTTTTTTTCTTTTTGCCACAAAAGTTTCAAGTTTTTTTTAACGTGAACTGTTGTCGTTTTATCGCATCTGCCATTTCTATAGGAGAATGACAATGACTTAAATTACAATAGTTGTTTTTCAAATGTTGACGAGCAATAAGCAAAATGTATAACTGAAAAAAACAAACAAACGAACAAAAAAAAAATTACAGGGAAAATTTGAAGAAAGAGAAACATTTACAATGTTCAGGAACCGTTGTGCACAACTGAGCTGCGACCACAGAACTAACTGCCTTGTGGATGATTCATTCAAGCATTTCAAGGTGTTTTGGGAACTTCGTTGTAATGAAAGTATCTGCTGAATGTATTTCACAATAACGAGATTTTTATAGACTCTGTCTTATGGGGAAACTGTCTGGACCATAAAAATACTTTGTTGTAATGAAAAGTTTGTTGTAACGATATTCGTTGTAATTGAATTTTACCTGTATTACCAAATGATTACATGATCTTCAAAACCCCATGAATTAAATGTAAAGAATTGTAAACTTGAAAATAATGAAAATCTTAGGCCTGATCATGATACCGCTGCCCAGTTGATGGGGGACTAGACGGCTATGGCCCAGTGAATTTTGATCTATGCTAAGTTAAATATATTTGTTGTCTTTTTTTATTCTAATATTTTGATCACAAAAAAGGGTATTGGTAGTATCTGTATACTATACCAGTGCTGTCAAAAAAGTACACCACCGAGATAGCATTGAAAATAGGAACTTTCAGTTAGATTTTCAGCTAATGAGTGGATTTCATCCCTCAATCTGTGTAAATCATGGACTACCTCAACTGAAAATTATGCACTCCGCACATTTCTCTTAAGTCAGATTGCCCACAATATATTCAGGTCTGACCTTACCTAGAAAAGATGTCTTAAAACAACTGCCTTCTTCACTCACATATTCTGATAATGCCTCCTGCTCAGGCCATATTTGAATACAACCTTTAATTACTTATAAGTCTTATTTTCACAATAATCTCAAATTCATATCAGCTTTATATGGAGTAGCATCCAACTGGACACTACTGCACATTCTGAAGTGTTCACAGATGTGTTGGACAGATGGAAAATGCAAGTTTCAGAGTTGGAAATTCCATATGAACACTCTGAGCACTTTGAGTTGGACAATTCAGAGAAAACAAGGTACTTAATTTATCTGAAAAGTGACATAATGCTGACATTTCACCTTAGTCAATTATATAAAACTAGACATTAAGCCCGTTACAATAATGGGCGCTACAACAGTAGTGCATAAACATTAGCAGGAACAGTCTATATTAAATGGCAAGGGACCTTGACCTCATTCTGTTTCTTGTCTTAATTTTTTTTTTTTTGTCAAAAATATTTTTGCAAGAAGCCTAGAGTAAAATAATAATAAAAATAAAATAGAAATGTATATGACAAAACAGTAAGTATAATTAATATTGTCTTAGTGTAAAACTTTGTAACAATCTCTAAGACACAATATCTGAAGAAGATATTTAGGAAAAAATTTCTATTTTTTTACCTCATGAAATGTTTCTATAAAATTTCATTACAGACAACATTTCTTGTAAATATTCTGTCTGAGTTTGGCAACAGTTTGCCTTGATCAGGACCATCTACACCCTTGACAACAACATCTGGAAAACTTCTAACTCTTGATAATGCAACATATAACTGACCGTGGCTGAATACTGGTTCTGGCAAGTAAATGCCAACTTTTTCTAAGGTTTGCTCTTCTGAGTCTTTCTCTTTTAGCGTTGTTCTGACGGTCATTTTCTTTTTCTTTAATTGATCTATTTGCTCGTATTTTTCTTTGTCTTTCAGCCTTTCTTTTGTTGATGTTTACTTGTTGAGCTGACCGTTCTTCCAGGAGATGTTGCTTATATAGGATTTGATTGTCTGTGTCTTTTGTCCTACTTGACGTGTCCTTTTTTTTGGGTGGCATGTTGTTAGTAGATACGTTAGTAGTAGATAATATTTTCTCTTACAGTAATACTGGCTTGTATGTGGCTGTAATATGCGTCACTGTATTGTGTGTCTTTAATTTTCTCTAGCAGTAATACTGGTTTGTATTTCCATAAAATGCCTGTAATTTTCTCTGACAGTAATACTGGCTTTGTTTTCCGTAATATGACTTTAATTTTCTGTCACAACATTGGGCAATCAGCAGAGGGTCCCCAGCAACTAATTTAATGTGTGGCGGGTAGCTGATAATCGTGACCGTGGCGTCTCCCCAGCAAGTACTGTTTAGTTCCCCAGCAAGTATTTTAATCTGTGTTGGCGTGCAGCTGATTATTGTATGTGTGGCGTCTCCCCAGCAACGGATTTTATGTGCTCAGCCGCGACTACCCAATCAGCACTCTCCCCAGCAATAATGTCCTTTATTTCTTATCATGCGTGGCCGTGGCAAGGCCATTCACTGTGTGCCCAGCTTCCAGTGTGTGTGCACTTCACCAGAAGACACACACACACGACACCTGGACGCACACAGGGGTTTTATTAAAGAGGATAAGAAATATAACCTGATCTGCCAGAAATGCCATTTTTTGGTCAAATTGCATATCCATACTAATAAAAGGCAAAGCCCTCACTGACTGACTGACTGACTGACTGACTGACTGACTCACTCACTCATCACTAATTCTCCAAGTTTCCGTGTAGGTAGAAGGCTGAAATTTGGCAGGCTCATTCCTTACAGCTTCCTTACAAAAGTTGGGCAGGTTTCATTTCAAAATTCTACGCGTAATGGTCATAACTGGAGGTTATTTTCCTCCATATAATGTAATGGAGTTGAGCTGGATGGCCGTGGGGGCGGAGTTTTGTGTGACATCATCACGCCTCCTACGTAAGTACATAGAGAATAAGGAAGACCTGCAAACAGCGCTGAGCAAAAAATGCCTTTTCACAATTGAGAAGGCAGAAAAAGATTATGAAGCAAGTGATGCATACAAGCGTATTCATGAATACAAGCATATTCATAAGTACAGCTACTGCGGAAACAAAGCACGGCGTGAACCGTAAGTTTATATTAA
>JANRMT010027041.1:92975200-93013064 GCA_026402145.1 Polypterus bichir lapradei
TATATATATGTGTATATACAGTATATATGTAGATATGTATATGTGTATATATGTATATATATGTGTGTGTGTGTGTATATATATGTATATATGTATATATATTTATATGTATAGGTATATATATATGTATGTGTGTATATATATATATATATATGGATATATATATGTACATATATGTGTGTACATATATATGATGTGTATATATATGTTTATATATGTGTGTGTGTGTGTCTTTGTGTGTGTATATATATATATATATATGCCAGCAACACTCATGACAATGACAAAACAATTACATTGTCAATCATGTTACGTTATTATTAAAATGTTTCCTTTTCTTTTTACTTCTCCGCTGCACAAAACAATTACATTAACAATCATGTTACGTTATTTTTAAAATATTTCCTTTTCTTTTTCATAACTTCTTTAACACACTACTTCTCCGCTGCGAAGCGCGGGTATTCTGCTAGTTTATTATATAACTTAAGATTTTCATTGCCGTTCTAATTGCTTCTATACATTGATTAGTTGATGAAAATGTCCCATCAACATAAACCCTAAATCAATTTTAGAGGTTGCTTCCTGTATGACAGTGTCTCCCATCTTGAATTTATAATTGATGTTTCTTTTGTCCATGTGTTACACTTTGCACAATTCTATAATAAACTACATTTTCCAGTTGTTTGCCAGTTCTGAATGTTGTCCAGGTCTTTTTGAATTCTTTTTGCTGCTCAGTGTCTGACATCTTTCCATCTTTAGTGTCATCTTTATAGATTACTAACTATACCAGAATCAATGGCATTAATATAAATCAGAAAACATAATGGTCCAAAGACAGATCCCTGAGGGACTCCACTGATGACCTCGCTCTATGTGGAACATTCTTCTCTTATCTGTACTCTTTGTCTCCTGCCGGTTAACCAACTAAAGATACAGTTTTGTAGGTTACATCTGATGTCTACAGCTTTTAGTTTCAGAATTAATCTTTGGTGCGGAATTGTATCAAAGGTTTTTTGAAAGTATAGGTAAAGTATGTTGTATGCTTTGTATTTGTTAACTATTTTGGTTGCTTCTTCAAAAAAATCTAAATGATTGGTTTGGTAGGACTTTCCTTTATTTTCATTTAGATAATTTCCTACATTATTTGTTACTAGCAAAATACCCGCACTTTGCAGCGGAGAAGTAGTGTGTTAAAGAAGTTATGAAAAAGAAAAGGAAACATTTTAAAAATAACGTAACATGATTGTCAATGTAATTGTTTTGTGACTGTTATAAGTGTTGCTGTCATCAAGAATTTGATTATCATTATTTTCGTATTTGGAGGATGTGTTGTGTTCAAGTTACATTCCGTGTTTGTCTAGTCTATCCCTGTCTAGTCATCTTCGTTGTCAACCGTTGTAAAGATAACAGGTTTCATTTATCAAAGTGATAACTATCCAAATCGGTACTCGTGAATCTAAGATGTTTAACAGGCATTCCCGGTATTAAGTTGTGGATTTGCCAGCGAATATTTAGCGGCAGCGTGTCTATGAACGTAATTTAAACTTAAGCTTTACACCTTGCTTTCCTATTGATATGTCTACAAAGGCTTGTTCAGCGTCAGAGGGTTGTTCCTTTCCTACTGCATCAATAAGCAGCTCATCTTCCTCTTTATCTGAGACATCACACACTCCATGCACGGGTTTACCTTTCCCAGTCCTGCAAAGTCAGTTCATGTGAGCCACTCAGAGTACATGCATCGAAGGTTCTCAGCTGTGCTTCTGCTATCTCGTGCGATCTCGCGATGTCCACGGCTTTATTTAATGTTAGTACAGACCTGGCACTTAAAAGTTTCTCTCGCACTTTTGCTGAGTTTGTGCCAAGCACTATTCTATCCCTGACCATCTCATCTTTGTTTGCATAAGCACAGTCCTTCACCAGAAATTTTAACTCTGTTACAGTAATTTTAACTCCGTTACAAAGTGATTAAAAGTCTTGTTTATACTCTGCGTCTTCTCATTAAACTTGTATCTCGCGAATATCGTATTCGTCGTAGGCATGACAAATGCCAGCGGCAGCCTGTCTATGAACTTAATTTAAAGTTAAGGTTTACACCGTGCTTTGTTTCCGCAGTAGCTGCACTTATGAATATGCTTGTATGCGTCACTCGCTTCATATTCTTTTGCTGCCTTCTCAATTGTGTAATGTGTTTTTTGTTCAGCGCTCTTTGGAGCTCTTGCTTGTTCTCTGCGTACTGCGTTCACAGTCAGTTCACATTAGCCACTCGGAGTACATGCATTGAAGGTTCTCAGCTGTGCTTGTGCTCTCTTGTGCGATCTTGTGATGTCCACGGCTTTATTAAATGTTAGCTAAGACCCGGCACTTAAAAGTTTCTCTCGCACTTTCGCTGAGTTTGTGCCAAACACTAGTCTATCCCTGACCATCTCATCTTCATTTGCATAAGCACAGTCCTTCACCCGCGAATATTTAGCTGCAGCGTGTCTATTGGATTGCAGCTGACGGACGGCCTTATATGGGCAGGCACTCAATTACGTGGGAGGCGTGATGATGGGGAATGCAACTCCGCCTCACACGGCGACCGAGCTGCAGGCTATGGCCGTATATATGTACTTAAGTAGGTTCCAGTTATGACAGTTACACATAGAATTTCGAAACGAAACCTGCTTAACTTTTGTAAGTAAGAGGTAAGGAATGAGCCTGCCAAATTTCATCCTTCTACCTACACGAGAAGTTGGAGAATTAGTGATGAGTGAGTGAGTGAGTCAGTCAGTTAGTCAGTCAGTGAGGGCTTTGCCTTTTATTAGCATAGATTATAGTTTCCATAATTTTGCATGGCACAAAAGTAAGGCTTATTGGTCTGTAATTACCAGGATCCATTTTTGTCCCCCTTCTTGAAGACTGGAGTCACGTTTGCCACCTTCCAATCCTCAGGTACTTCTCCTTTCTGAAGTGACTGCTGAAATATGCCTAATAAGGGTTTATAAATGAAATCTTTCATTTCTTTCAAAGCAATTGATCAAATCAGGTCCAGGAGTTTTATTAGTCTTCAATGTATTGATGACTTGAAGCAAATCTGACTCTTCCTTTTTAAAATGTATGAACTCAGAGTTTGTTTTTACTTCTGCATGAGGCATTCCAGTTGTTTCTTCCTTTATAGATATTTAGGTGAAATATTTATTCAGTTCATTTGCTATTTCCTTCTCATTTTCAATGGAACATTTTAGATCATTGGCTCCAGTAAACTACAAGAAATAAAATCAAAGACAAATTGTTTAACTCTGAGGGTCTCTTGTTAAACACTGTTTTGTTCCTAAATGTCCATCTTACCCTTCACCCTTGTGGCTTCTGCTTAAGGAGTCAAAGTAAATGGCCTGTGGAGCTTACCACTTCTACACTCTCAGAAGTGTTGGTGGGCAGGGAAACGTCTTACGTGTTTCTGCAGGAGCATCTAAGAAGACGCATGTTTGTCGTGGATGCGAATTGCTGTATGTAGCTTGTAAAACAGTTTGCTATGGTGCACGCCACGGCGCATACAGCGATTCACATCCGCGACAAATATTATTCTTCTTAGATGGTGCTGTCGCGTCCACCCACGCTCTCGAAGCATACACACTGCCTGGTCATGTGCCCGCTCGCAAGAGCAACCAACAGAGACCCGCCCACCAACTGTAAGACCATGGGACACCCCTCGCAAACTGTTCTACACGCCGCATACAGCGATTCACATCTGCGACAAACAACCTGTTGTACACACTGCATACAGCGATTCACATCTGCAACAAATATGATTCTTCTTAGATGGTGCTGTGGCGTCCACCCTCGCACTCAAAACATACACACTGCCTGGTCATGTGCCCGGTCGCAAGAGCAACTGACAGAGACCCGCCCACCAACTGTAAGACCATGGGAAACCCCTCGGAAACTGTTTTACACGCTGCATACAGCGATTCACATCCGCGACAAACAAACTGTTTTACACGCCGCATACAGCGATTTACATCCGTGACAAACATGCCTGTTCTTAGATAGTCCTGCTGCGTCCACCCTCATTCTCAAAGCATACACATCGCCTGGTCATGTGCCCGCTCGCAAGAGAAACTCACGGAGACCCGCCCACCAGCTGCCTGTGTGTGTGCCTCTGTCTGTCTCTGGCTCTGCCTGTGTGTGTGTGCGGCTTTCTCTCGCGCTGCCTCTGTGTGAACTGGTCAGGCAAAGAGAAGGTCAGCTGCTGAGAGAGCGTCTCGACTGTTGCAGGGCCTGCATTGGTGAAGCAGGTGAGACGGTAATGAAACAGAGGCACAGGGCTTATTGGTTTTTAAAGACTGCTTCCTTCATTGTGTTTTAACCTCAGTTTTAAAGGATTGTTTTAAGGATCCCATGGGATACCCCTCGCAAACTGTTTTACAAACTGCATATAGCGATTCACTTCCGCGAGAAACATGCCTCTATGAACAGTCAACGTGGCTCAGAGGTGCATGTGGACTCTACAACAGACGAACATAAATGACGCCGTCTTTCCTGTGTCATCGCGTCCGTGTTGGTGGGCGTGGCTCTGCGAGTTGTCGTCGTATCCAATGGTCTTAGAGTTGGTGGGCGTGGCTCCTTCCTGCGTGCGCCATGGGCGTCTTACTTGTCGGTGGCTTAATGAATCCACGCCCCTTCCGGCGTGCTTTCCATGGGTGTCTTGCCTTTCCATGGGTGTCTTGCCTTAGTGAATTATATATATAGATGTTTAGTTTTATCATGAAAATGTAAATGAATATGTATATCTTAATTTTGGAATAGAGACATTACTATATTTCATGTTAATCAATCTGTTGATCTGGATTCCAGTGAGTTAAGAAGTCAACATACTGAGAACAACAAACAGATAGCAGTATGCAAGATTTAGTGTCAAATCTTAACCTTATCAAGAGACTCCAGTTACTGGTTTGCATAATCATATACACATATTGTTGTCCTCAATTGAGGCCCTGCGTGGCTCCATTTAGCTTGGTTACCACTGCTGAACAAATATTATGTAAAGGCCTGTGCTCTCGACTGAATAAATAAACCCCTTAATTCAGTACATCTCAACTTAAAGTAGTATAACGTTACCCACTACCATAAGAGGAGCCGGGACGTTTCTCTACATGTATCTGTTCCTTCAGTGACTGAATGTCTGATATATATTGCTTTGGGACACCCCAGTCTTCAGTATCTTAATGAGAATTTGACACAGTAACAGTATGTGTAAACATGCTCATATAACTGCATATATACAGTATGCTACTATACAGTAGACTGTATAGCTGCTTCCCATGCTGTGGAATGATTTCTGATATGTGAGGTGATATGAAAATAAAAAAGGCAGTTGATTTGTGCTTATAAGATAACAAGAACAAAAAAAATCATAACTGTCACAAAAAAAAATTTAAAAATGCAAATTGCCTAAATGGCAGTATGCTAGAAGGTCAATCATAATGCCAAATCTTTTAGGTACAGAGTTGGTATCAAGTGATTTTAACTCTTGTGGGGTACAGCCCGGACACAGACAGGTAGACATGATGTTGATCACCACACACACATTTATTTACAATTATTTATATTCACCAAAGTGAGCACAACCCAGTGCCGCAGCACCAATCACCCCTTTAAGTCCAGGCCTCACAGTCCAATGCCTTTCTCTCTGGTCCGCCTCCACTCCTCTCCTCCAAGATTTCGTCTTTCTTCCACCCGACTCCAGCCATTGTATGGAGGGAGGCAGCCCCTTTTATACATGCCTGGATGGGCTCCAGGTGTTTCCCGACACTCCACCGTGGACACTCCCCTGTGTGGCGAAAGTGCCGGCTGCGCACCTGGAAGCACTCCGGGTGTCCCCAGTCTTCTTCCCCCCAGCACTTCCGGGTGTGGCGGAAGTGCTGAGGTCCAGGGCTCCAAAGGCACCGGGGCGCCCCCTGGCAGTGACCAAAGCAACCAGGGAGGTCGCCCCCACATGGTCTGGAGAAGGCGCAAGCCCTCCTCCAGTCCTCCTGGGCGTCCCGGCCGGGTTGCCACCCCAGCCATCTCTGACACTCTAAATGTCATTGTTACAGATTTATAAAAACAAACATACAACAGATGCCCCCACCATACAGCCATAAACCCCAAATTTATGAAGGATATATGCAAAAGGCATTTTTATTTTTCAGTTAGCTTAATGGAGTCCTCCTTTAATCTGTTACTTACCCCGTATTGTTTATAGTGATGGACAAGTAAAATTTTCAATTTTGTGTTTCAATGGAAAACGGAAATAACAACTTTTTCTGATATGATGGACTTTATTTGGGTCAGCAGGGACCAATTCTGAACAAAGAGAGGAGAGGAGAGGTTAGGAGCACGCACTGATACAGTGCATTGCCGCACCCACCACACGACAAACCAACTCAGGATCCAGAGTAGCACCCGAATGCAGCCATGCAACGGGTGATACCTTAGCACCACACTAGTTCAGATGGAGTGGAACAGTGTGAGGTTTTTTTTATGGTGGCTGGAGTGCCAATTCTGCCACCAACCCCCAAGTTTTTCCTTGTAGGTTGGAGGGGCTACATGCAGGGATGGATGCAGATTAACGTTATATTCAGGACAGAATGCTGAACAAAATTAAACAATATTAATACATTTATGAAAAAAATCTCAAGTTACTTTTGTCGCGTAATCCACATGTCATCATTTCAACAGAGGCAAACTGAATTAACAAGTTAATTAAAAGTGCAGGCTCAATTATGGGACACACTCTGGACCCCCTGGAGGTAATAGTCTGAATGTAACTACCAAATCAGAATGTGCTACTCTTGTTATTTCTCTTTCCTTTTAATTTAACCTCTGGACTCTCTCTTTTCATTCTCTATCTCATTCTTTCTACTCAGGCTCCTTTATATTTAAGCAAGCTTAGGCTCCTTACTTACATTCCCCAGAGTGCTAATAATAATAATAATAATACATTTAATTTATATAGCACCTTTCCCATGCTCAAGATGCTTCCAAGGGAACAAGCTGAACCACGAGTGTTAGTACATTCAGGCACATCCAGCCAATCTCTTCATCCACACTCTGGAGTCACTCGGCTACACTACTGTGCACTTATATTCAAACATGAGTCTGCGCGTACTGTTTTTATTTAAAAACTCACACAATACTATGGACTCCTAAGCACGCTTTATGTCAGACTTAATTTGGACAAAGTAAATTAATGATTGAATGAGTTGAAAGTGAGAATTGGTCCATCCAAGTACTTTCCCAGTGAGGTCCCAATCTTATATAATATAATCTAGCATAAAATTCTAAAAATATGTTTCAAACAAAAACAAAGTCAACAAAGTTCAGCACCAAATTATAGTAATATATAACACATTTGAATTATGTAAAAAATACAATACAAATTCCTTAATATTTTAGAAATGAATGGATATCTTAAAAGGCATCATAATTGGACTATTTAGTAATTGTAAACACACATCAACAGGAGAAGTAGAAACAAAAAAGCTGAACCACAAAATAAAATGCAGTGATCTCTATGAAGTTCAAACCACAAAGCTATAAAAAACATCTGGCACTGCAAACACAATGTGAAAATAACTTGAAATATACTTTGAGGTATTTGGTAAACTTATAAAGTACTATTAAGTAGAGTAGACAAAAACAGAGAAGAAAAAGTCGATAAAAGCAAACAATGGATAACATTAGGTACTGCCATGGCTTATTATAGTGTTTGTGAAACAGTCCAATAACAGAAATAACTAAAGTAGAGGACTTACCAAATCTTGATTTTGTACTACATTTATTAAAATTAGCTGAATTGTTATTAAAATTGTGAAAGGCAAGCTCTTCATCTTTAAAGGTTTCTTTTTTATTATTTTCCAGAGAACATGAGCAATTTTTAAAATTTGTTTTAGTTTTGTACGACTTGCATGTGAATTTCACTATAAAAAAGATGAAGAATGACCACAGTACATTTTTTCTCACAACAATATAGTGAACTTTATAATGTTACGCAAAAAGTAAGTGTTAATGCCTTGAGGGAAAAGCCAGTGAATTTACAGTTATAAAAGGATCGAGAGAAAACAAGTCATAAATCATGTGAAAGTTAATAGTCAAAAATTCAGTCCAATGTTTTGCCAAAGCCTAATCAGTGTGGTGGGTGGCCGGGGCCCATGCCCAGCCGAGACACCCCTATGATGGAAGGACCGTGGGAGAGAACATATCCAGGGGAGCACCTGGACAGTTCTAGAGCCCTGGACTGTAGCACTTCTGCCACACGCGGAAATGTTGTCAGAAGAGGATCTGGGAGCACCTGGAGCACTTCCAGCTGCATTATAAAAGAGGCTGCCACGCTCCGTTTGAGGAGCCAGATTTGGGAGGAGGTTGATGAAGTTTGCTGGGAGAGGAGTGGAGGCAGCAGAAGAAGAGAGAAAGAGAGAGAAGAAAGTACTATGTTTGGTTTTCTTGTGCTTTATTTTCTGTTGCTCTGCAGTGGGGAACAAAGAGAAAGTGCTTCCCCACTTGGAATAAAAGGTGTGTGCTGGACAGTATTTGCATCTGCCTGTCTATGTTGGGTAGGATGTCTGGTACACCCCCTGGGCATCACATCAGAAATAAAAATTCATAATGAGAAAATAAACCGAAAACTATTTATATTAAATGTCAAATGTTTATAGGCAAAGCACAGACTACAGGTAAAATATTTTTATCCAATCCCAGGACTACACAGTGACGACCTTTTATAGCATTGTGCTGATGACGACACACCGTGCATTCCCGGGTAGTAAAAATTACAAGTGGAAGATGCAAGTTCATAAAATGGATGATGAAAATAAACAAATGTATTTAAATATGTTTCAAATAATTTTTAAAGTAAACAATTAGATTCAGCAAAAAAAAAAAAAACAAAAAAAGGAGAAAATTAAAAAAAAAAAACATGCATAATGAAATCAGAAAAAAGCAAAAACACAATTCTACTGTTATGGCGTCCTTGATAAAGAAGCTACAGTAGATGTTGAATATGCACTGAGGGATAATACAGACTGGGATTGCCACCATATTTATAGTGTTACTTCTGTGACATCACCAGCACAAAGATTGCAGTCATGTGATGATCAAGATGGTGTTATGTAAATAAGGAAAACTAAATTATTGAAATAATTAACTTCGTCAACTCAAAACCGAATGAAGAATAAACATTAGAAATGGAATCCTAATGTGTCAAACCCCAAAATACACAAAACATCGTATAAATATGTCTAATATTACAGCAGTATGGCAGAAGTGAGATAAGTCCTGTGAATTGCTGTTATTGCTAGAAGTATATTTCTGTCATCACTTAAAGTTACAATCTGTAAGAAGTGACCAAAAAACAGAAACTGCAGCTGCAAGCTGCCTAAATTAGGTTCATAAAATGGCATCCTGTATTTACTTTCTGTGAATGTGTGAAGAATTTAACAATACTACAGGAGGTTAAAACTCTTTAGATCACGAGCAGGCAGTGGTGGGAGTTTGAGCAATTAGGAAGAGTGACTTCTCAACTTAAACGTCCTCATATTCTGGTACACAGACAGATATAAACCAAGAGGTAGATATAGGACAATGTGGAGGGATTACATCCCTTGTCTTGTCATGATTATGAGTTCCTCAAGTGAGGCCTACAAATTAAGAAACAAAAGCAGGTTAAGACCTTGTCTGAATAGAAGAGGCCCATCCCAAAGCAGCCTGCCCCTACATTGGTACCTGCTGGCTGTGGCCTTTAGTCCTTTAGTGGCCTTTAGTCCATGTCTAAAAATGGGAAGCGTATTTTAATATTTCAAAACAGCTATAAAGTCCCAGAATTCACAAAAATACCTTACAAGAACATTTTCAAATTGTTGAACTTTATAAATAAAAAACAGAAAATCAATACTCAGAACTAGTGACTAGCATTTCAATTCACTTTATTAATTTGTTTCTTTCAAACTACTGTTTAAGTGAATAGATTCAGAGCTCCCCTGATCACATAACAAATGTATAATTTAATATTTTTTTCAGTATTTTAATATACAGTATATCATTGTGTATATACATACAACTGATTTTATATCTATACTAATAAAAGGCAAAGCCCTCACTGACTCACTCACTCACTCACTCACTCACTCACTCATCACTAATTCTCCAACTTCCCGTGTAGGTAGAAGGCTGAAATTTGGCAGGCTCATTCCTTACAGCTTACTTACAAAAGTTAAGCCGGTTTCATTTCGAAATTCTATGCGTAACAGTCATAACGGTCGACAACATCCGCCATGTTAAACTTTTTTATTTATGGCCCCATCTTCACGAAATTTGGTAGGCGGCTTCCCTGTGCTAACCGAAACTGATGTACGTACTTATTTCTGTGGTATGACGCCACTGTCGGCCACCATATTGAACTTTCCAACGGTCTTTGTTACCTATGGGCCCATCTTCAAGAAATTTGGTATGCGAGTTCCCAACGCTAACTGAATCCTATACATATATACGTCCATAGCCTGCAGCTCGGTCACCGTGTGAGGCGGAGTTGGGTCCCCCATCCCCACGCCTCCCACGTTGTTGGCTGTCTGCCTATATAAGGCCGTCTGTCGCTACGGTCTCTTCATTCCCTTCCTTACTTCGCCACGGTTTTCACGTCTCCCTGCTGATAACTGCAGCCTTTTTATTTAATCCACGGCTTCTCCGCTGTTTTATTGTTTGTTTATTACAATTATAGTTATTGTATAGGTATTTTAGACTTAATTTACATTGTTCAGGTACCCATTTCCTTTATCGTTTCAGCCGTACCCCCATTAACATGTATATCGAGGTGATCACCATCAATCAAAGAACTGTCACTTACTGAGTGGTTTCCATGCCCGGAGATGGCGCCTGCCTTTTCCATTCTCTGTGTTACATATTTTGCACGGCCATATCAGGCTCACTCTTGATATCTGGAGGAACATTGTGTCTTATGTATTGAATGACTGGGACAGGTTCAAGATATGAAGATGACGGTACAGGAGATAATTATACTACACAGGAGCACTATAAGAGTGAAATGCTTAAGCCCTTCACCTATAGTTCTGCATGTGAGTTGATGGCTGCCGCTGAATTGTTCGGTTGTCGCTTTCAAGTGTACCGAAATGGCCAAATATTTTACACCTTTGGACAACCGCCAATGCCTCTTAAACATCTTAGATTCACAGGTGACAATTTCAGTAGTGGACACTTGGATGTTTATGAATGTTTAAACTCTCAAAAGCTGGATGCGAAGTTATCGATGAAACCGGTTGTATGCTTACAACGCTTGACAGATGCTGAATGTCACTTCAACACAAGTCCTGCAAATACTATCATAATTGAAACAAACCATGAAACACAAACCGATTATGACAGCAGCAATCCAAGCTGTGAGATTTGAGGCAAGATTGCTTTTCACATGGCCAACTGTACGTTGCATGCTCAAGAGTAAGCTCAGCACACAGCTAGGTCATGTTACAACCGGAGGGCCGAACTGACAATGTGGTATACAAAGAGATCCTTAACAAATAATTATTGGTATATTTTCCCTCAGTTTAAAAAGGTTTAATTTTCTTCTTAATAAAAATTTTAATGCAGTACTTCGCCGCTGCGAATTAGTATTTTGCTAGTATATATATATATATATATAATTATTTATAAATAATGAATTATATTTGAGTATATAATTGTGTATATTATATATTTAACATGATAATTCATATGCCATTGTTCTGTTTTTACACGCAAAGCAGGATAAGCATTTAAGATGCTTAATTAAAGTAGAACGTTTTGTTGCAAAATTACAAGCGAATGAGAATTATGAAACTCAATGATTCATTAATGAATGAAAATCATAACACTCATTCTTGGGTAGTGACTTATTCTCGAATCAAATGAACAAAAATCGTTAGCTTGAATCTTGGTAAGTGACTCATTCATGTATCAAATGAATAAAGAGTCATGATTTAGGCAGTTCTTGCTCATGTGCTTCAATCAGCAAAACGAACAAGACTGATGACTTTACACAGGAAAGACAAGTATGCACTTTAGTACTCCTGTTGAGCTACACTAAATTGTTTTGCTTGTGATCATGAATCAGGTTCATATGATTCACTGAAAAGAGTTGTTCAAAAAGAACAAATTGTTCATGAATTGCACATCACTATCCACAACTAAGTCAATCTTCCAAATGTAGGTTCTATTTCTGGCTGAGTTATAAAGTCAGAATCACAGTGATATCAGAGTGGGCCTGCCTGTTGGTATTCCACCCACAAAGTACACCTAAAGACATAGTACATAAATAACATATAATAAACAAAATTAACAGAAATGTCACTAAAATACAAGAAATAACTTAAAACTGACAAAAATAACACTAACACAGAAAATAAGAAACCTGTCTTGGGAGAATTTGCACATTTCTCAGTAGCAGATGGCAAATGGTGCTGGTGTTAGGGAACCCCATGAAAAAACAAAATGGGCACAAAGTGAACAAGTTGTTTTTGCCCTTGCTGTTGTGAATATGACAATGTGTCTAAATCGAACTGGATTTTATGTGGGAAAAATTCTAATTTTTGAGATAAAAATATATGGAAGGAGTTATAAAAATAACTGACTTATGAGGAGTTTTCTGCAAATTGTACTATAAATTTACCAGTGTGAGCTCTCATACTCACCTAGCTATGTTTAAATTGTAGCACCATGTCAATACTCACTGACTCTGAGTACCAACGGTATTTCACTCTTCACCTCTCTCTTTTAAGGAGGTTGCTGTCCTTAGAAGGACAGCTTGTTGTTGCCACACTAGTTGGAATTCATATGTGACTTTGCTGTTTTTTATAGGCTCCCTTGCAGTTGGCACTTAAGCCGCTAATTTGTGGCTTTCTACATGTTTTAACTTTCAAAACAAAAAAGTAGTTCTTCCTCCTTAGATCTTGTTCCAGTAATACTTCTACAAAAATATTTAGTATTGTCAAAAACAGCAAATACCTCTTTTCTAGTAAGAATTGTCTAACTTGGTTGAAGTTGTTAAACTAAAGACATGAAGTCTAGCTCCAAATATTGTTAAAGAACAAACATTGGTATCATACCTTCCACTGCTTATGAGCTTATTTTACCAACCACAATTTATCTGAAAACTGTCAGAATTATTTTTGGTCTGGTCAAAGAAGAAAAATAATCGGAACTGTAGTTGTAAAGGATGAATTGATGTCCTATTGAAAGATATGTTACAATTAATATGCTTGAGGCACCCAAATTATGTTAGATGGTCTGTCACTTGAGCAAATATGGACTCCCACAGAGGCCCAAACGTTTTTCTAGGTGGTAATGTTTTATTTGACGAAAATCATTTGCCATATAATTTGTAGTAAAGTAGTAACTTTCTATTTTTGTGCATGTGTCTTTATGGCTAATTTGATAATTCTGCATTTCCTATTCTTTTCAGTGCTCTAAGACATAAGGTGGAAAGCTGTATAGATAAGGTAATTGTTACTTTTTTGCAACATACAATTTAAAGTTAACGCTCTTATCTTGCAGGTCCATAATCCAGGGTTTGAATGCCAGGTCCTGATGCTGTCTTTGTGGAGTCTGCATACTCTGAATATGCATTATTCTTCCCCCAGGTTTCCTTCTAATGACATTCTAATGACATGCATGTTGGATGATTTTTAATGAGTGTTATTGTGCACCATTATAGTGGACCTGGTGCCCTGTCCTGGGTAGGTTTCTGAGTTTGGCCTTGCACCACTGAATTGAATATTTTGTTACATTAATTCATTGCTGTTGAAGTTTCATTTTAGTTCCTGTAATTACAAACTGCATCCTTGAACTGGTCTGCAGCCATAGTACAGTGGTGCAGTGGTGGCTGCAGTTTCCATCACACTTGTGAGACAGCCAACTAGGATTTTGTTTACTGTTCACCACAACAACAATCAGCTAGTGGAAGCAAGTGGTTGAATGACTGTCTTGCAGCCCAAAGTGATGCTAATGCTTCTGATTAGACTATATTTTATATATATTCTGATTCTATCTAGAGGGTACATGAGAGAGGTAAGGTCAGGATTCTACAAAAGCATTGGTGAACTAAAAAAATTAGTGTTTAGTAAATGAAAATGTCACCTAATCAGAAACAGCCCTAACATCTGGTCAACTGAAATATGCTTTTATGCTACTTCAGTAAACTCCTTTTGGAAGATTTCAGATTCATTTAACCTAATACTCTGCAGAGCAAATGTGAAGGAACAGTGGAAGAAATATTATTTCACTGCCATAAATTAAATTCTCTCAACTTGTCCCCAGGACAGGATTTCATCATGGCTAAAGAAGTTATCAATAGCATTGATAACCGAGAAAGCTAATACTGAGTAGATGGACATGGTAGTGCACTGACTTTTAAATAAATTGTTTCCATCTATCTGCTGAGGTGCTGAAAGCTAATGATGTAGAAGGCATTGATACTTATTTTCAGACATGTACGATTAGGGTGTATTTTCAGGGCCCTCTGAGCACAATTGTTGACTCCTTCTCTCTTTTTGCTTGTTGATTGGATGAAGAACTCCTTGAAGAGCACTTACGTCACTTCCTGTCCAAAGCCCAGAAACCCTGCCTCTTCGGCCTCCACTGATATATAACAATGAGACAACCAGGAAGTGGCCATTTATTGAAGAACTTGTAAGTGATGCTGCTCTTCAACAGAAGCAGCCATCTGACTGATGGATGCTGATGGTCCAGATTTGCTTATTTACTTTCTAACAATCATTTTGTTTTTTTTCATTAAACAGGAATAAGTCATGGAGACCCCCCATATCTCCACCTTGTCCTTTTGTCTTGTTTTACAATATGAACTGGAAAAAATGCCACACTGCCATTCTACATAGGGAAAGGAAGCTGTTGTGAGCAAAACCATCACCCCTTCTGCATTTAACTTTGACATCTGTTACATCTACTTAGTGAAAATTAAAGATTGCCATTGCTGAGTAGAAAGAAATAGTGGCAGCCACTTTAAATTACCTATGTGTATTATGCTATATATTAAGATGACTTTAGACTCTTATCAACCATGGTACTCAATGGAAATTGCTATTGTCCTTGGGATTTTTCAAGATCATTTTTGACATAATGGAAGAGAATTGCAATGATGTGACCAACCTGGCCTGTTTTTATAGTATTCTGGTGTATGGCATTCCTGTTTGATCATTCCCCAATATCTTCTTGGTCAACATTGAGTGCAGTGGCACAATGTTGTTCAGTGAGGTATTACCTGACCAAGTAATGCTGTTTAGCCCCTTGCTGAAATGTTAAATGCCTTTATTTGATCCTTTGAACAGAATTTTATCATCTAAGCCTAGAAATCAACAGCATATCAACAATGCTCCTTAAACCTTGTCCACACCAGATGCCTCATGCATAATACCGTGCGTAGAATTCGCACTATAACATGACGTAAGCACAAAAGCTGAAATGTGCTTATGTGCAGAAAAATCCAGATGCATAAATCTGTGCGTTCGCCAACTTCCGCGCTCTTCCGCTCCATAAATCCCAATCAGTGTGAAAAGTAACGCACATGCATGCGCCTTTTGTCCCACCCCGTCTCCTCCCAGAATTTTGCCACTTTGAATATGTAAATCAATATAAATAGCCCTTAAACTCAGGGTTCTGTGAAAAAGCAATGGCAAAAGCAAGAGGAAAAATATAAGAGTTTCAGCGAATACCAAGTGGAGGCAAAGAAAAACGTACTATTTGCTGGTTTAAACAGTGGTATAATCAACAAAAGGAAGTTTATCGAGTGACATAGCGTGTCGGAGAAACTTGAAAGCTCAAGTTCACAAAGTCGCACAGTGCCCAACATAAAAAAGAAGTTGTCAGATATCAAAGTCGCCGTGAAAAGGTGAGACGTAGCCCACCATCTGAGTGTCATATGAAAGCTTATTAGGGTACAGAGAAAAAAAAGGTACACAGTAGGAAAAAAGCACAAAATGTTAACTTCAATCTCAAAACTTCCACTTTAATCACATAGTTTATTTTGTCATTAAAGTAGAACATCATAAACTTCATCTTAAAATCATTTAATTAACTAGTTTCTCAAATCCCATCGTAACTAAAGTAGCACATTAAATACTTTGTTTTGTATTTGATCTTTTGGTCTATGTCTGTGAATCACTACGTGCTTCCGCTTTCTCTTTCTCCGACTGGACAGAGAATCCATTACATTCGTGATATTACAGCTCTCTGAATAATTAAAATACTGAGATGTATACGTGACATCTTTTTCATGATGATAGGAATTAAAGCATGTCGTTAAACAGGGGAACATGGTGCGTGATTGTGTGCGACCTTCGATGAAATAATTTATTGTAGCAGTACTGTCTCTTTCAAACGTACTAATTTCCTGTCCTTACTTTTCTTTCTCCAAATACCCAATCGCCACACAATCAGCTCTGTAATAGATGTTAAGCCATCTGTAAGCTTACAACGATGATTCTTCAAAACTTTTAAGGAACATTGAAATATCTTTCTAGTACATGTTAAATTGCTCTATTCATCTATCCTTTTAGTGTCGCATCAGCCCCAGAAAGAATACAGCACAAGGTAGCATCAATTCGTGAACTAGCTAGCGCTGCGGAACCGTGTCCTCACATGTTTAATTATTAACAATACAGATTATTTAAATGAAGTTAAAGTTTTATCTGTATAATATAATCAACATATTTTGCTGCATTTCATCTTAAAAATGATATCGTCATCATATGTAAATATGTGCTTTATAAAGTGGCGCAGATTGTACAATATTATAACTGTAGTACAAGTTTACAGTGAGGTGATTGTACTTGTAAGTACAAACAGTTCTACAAGGAGCACTTGATGGACTGATTGATTGTTTAAAGTTCTTGGGATGAAACTGTTTCTGAACCTAGAGGTCCGTACAGGAAAGTCTCTGAAGCGTTTTGCCATGGCTAGGGGAGCATGTGCTTGATTCTGTATACCGATAATTCTCTTTCTGATCAGCTGCTGCTGTTATTCCCCACTCAGATACAGTGATATAAATACTCCAAGTGGTGCAGTGAGAGTAATATGGAAAAAGATGATCTGCTGTGGCAACACCTAACAGGAGCAGCTGAAAGAAGAAAAAAAGGTGCAGTGAGAGTAACAATGCTAAAGCAGTTATGGTATTTGGAATACTATGGCTGTTCCCTGGACCATTATATTGTTACAAGTTAATTACAATCAGATGCATTACACTAATAAACAATATGCGGTTAGTTTCAGTCTATTTATAAAGCCACGTCAGGAAAATAAAGAGTAACCACACATGAATAGTAGCCCTGCTTTGACGCTGTCTGCAAAACCGAGCTGAAAACTTGCGAAAACAGGGTATGAGGTACCGTGGAAATGTGCGTGGCTTTACGCCAAGTATAGGTTTTATACATCGCGATTTGAATGTGGAAACGATCTTACACAACATTTCTGTGCATACGCACCGTTTATGCATGAGGCCCCAGGTATGTATGCTTGTGGTTGGTGGAACTGGATTACAAAGCTTCTTCTACACTAAATTACTTGTTGACAGCAGAAATGACACTCAGTTGTAAATTATCCTGTGCAAACTAATAAATTGAGAATATGTTAGTCCACTAAAATAAAAAAACCTGGCACACCTTTGCTCATTTGGAAAGAAAAAACTTGGATCTTTAATTCTTATATCTTATCAGCTCCTCTATAACTCATAAAAATGTGAACAAGAACAAAACAAACACCCTCCTATTCATAGTGTCTTTTGATTGCTAGGAAGATGGAGATTTATAATCTGTAATCCTATTACTGGTTGAATTAGAGTCAAATGACTTCTTTAGAACACACAATAGAAGCAGACCAAGCTAAAGATCTTGGAAGGGTAGCTGGTCCATCAAGAATTATTAATGGCCTGAAAAAGGACACCAAATGACCTGGTAACCATCTATATGATGTATCTATGACTGTTATGCATTCATGTCAGTATTTTCCAGGTATCCTGGTTTCCTTGTGCATTGTCAAGACTTTAGTGTACGGCTTGTGCAAGGTGACAGTAGTTTCGAGAGAAAATGGAATCAGAAAATGCATGGAGAAGTCAAAATTCAGGCAGGGGTCATAACGTGGAAGACCATAATTAAATAAATCCTGGGATGCATAGCCAAATTTGTGGTCAGAGAAAGAAGTGGTAAGTTGTACGTCAAAAAGGGTACATTGTAACAACAGTCAAAAAACACAAGACATAAATCATAATTAGAGAGCAGAACAAAATATAACCAGTAAATTCAAAAATTAAGAAAATAAAATGATACAAGGAGGTTTTGTATATTTTTTTAATCCAAATTTGGATGATTAGGTACACGTGATGGTGGCACACTATAGAGACATCATGACACACTGCTTCTGCGAAATGTTTCCCAGCAATGGGACCTTGTGTTCTAGCAGCCATTGTCCAATGTGGTGACATCCACAAGGTAAGCAAGATGGTGCCATGAGAGAACAAGAATCGTTTGTTATCAATGTTAAAAACACAAAGAAGCAAAAGATGAATATAACCACTAGATGCCTTGGCCTCAGAAACCCAGAAAAACACACTCAAATAGTTTGTAGACACCAAGGAACAGTTGGAAAAAATTAAACGTTAGGTTAGACCATGGCAGTGTGTGTTATGTTATGTGTCAATTCAGCACTGGCCTGGAGTGACGGTGCACATTTGAGTGAGCGCTACAATTGACTTTCATCTCCACCAGCGATGATTTTTCCCTTTCACCCAATTTTTGAAACACTTCACCCTAAACACAAACAAGAACATGTAGGAATATTATCAAGTAAATAAATTAAGTGGATTCATGAAATTGATTTATGGATATTCAGTATTTATTTACTTAAATCAATATGAAACATTTTAAATAAAACTGATCACTGAATTTGCAAAGTTTAAATTATATATTTCTTAAGGTTAATTCTGTCTAAGAGTATCTTTGAGTTATAAGTGATAAATATTAATTTAACTAGGTAAAAATATAAATAAATATGCAACAATCTCCTGAGAACTGAAAACAAGAAGGAAACTGATATATTCATATGAAATATGCTGGAAACACAAATGTGCCTTGATGCCAAAAACAGATTTTTGCCAGATGACTGCAACTTATATGCTATTTGTCCTGTGCTAATGCAATGGAAATGTAAAATGTAGGTGGGCCTGTTTTAGAAACAGCTGGAGACTGGGGAATGTCATGGGACTGTGAGTTATTTGAATCTATTTAAAAATGATTAGGATGATGTAGGGGGAATTTGGATTGGAAATATTTACACACTATGGATCCTGAGCTATAGCATTGGGAAGCTGATGGGAAAGTGAAGATTGATCCTCCCTGACAGATGAAATCTAATCCCAAATGCATGAATTGTATGCAAAATTGGCCCTGCATAACTGAGAATACTCTGTGATATGTTGACGTGCTAGCCATTGTCAGTCCCTGTGTTGCTTCCCTGAACTCAAGCTTGATGGGAAGGGAAATCAGAAATGAGAAGAATTTAATTCCTAGTTCTGAAGCCACAGACTAGCTTTATAGAAGAGAACTACAGTATCTTTTCTCTTGTCAGTTATGCATGGATTGCTTGAAGATCTTCTGAAGTGTTGCCTGGAACATGAAAACAGGACTGGAAAAACAAATAAAGTGAGATTTTTTACATATTTATCAAGGCCTTACACATACTCTCAGAATGTGTCTAACAGAGGTGGAGCCATGATGCTGAATAAGGTTGAAGCCTAACATGAAAGCAATTGAACTTACCCAGAGAGGTACAGTATATGTCCATAAATTCCCAAGACTAGATATACCTATCATGAAAGCAATGGTTTCGTTTAAATAAATAAACTGAGATGAAATGTAATAAAATTAGCCAGGCACATCCCCATAGTGTGATGCTCATGTGAGCTGACCACATGACTCTGCTGAGCATCAACTGAATGCTAACTTGGGTCTCCTAACTGTAGGCAGCAGCTCTACCCACTGAGCCACCATGCCGCCCTTATAGGTAATATCATTTAGTATTTTTACTATATATTGTGGAACCCGGCCCAGACACAGACAGGTGGACACCGTAGGTTTAACACCCAACACATGTTTATTCATATTTATAAGTGAAACAGCACACAAACCAGTTCTTTCATACTCTCACCCCCAAAGTCCAGGCCTCTCAATAATGCCTCTCTTCAGGTCTGCCTCCACTCCTCTCCTCCCGACCTCTGTCTTTCTTCCTCCCGACTCCAGCCATCAAATAGAGGAAGGTGGACTCCAGGTGTGCATCCCTGGTGTGGCGGAAGTGACGGCAGTGCACCCGGAAGCACTCCGGGTGTCCCTGGTCTTCTTCCCTCCAGCACTTCCAGGTCTGGCAGAAGTTCTGAGGGTGAGGGCTCCTCAGGCATCTGGGTGTCCCCTGGCGGTGACCACGGGCCCCTATAGGGTTGAGCTTCCATGCTCCTTTCCTGTGGTCCCCATAGCCACCAGGGCGGTCACCCCCTCATGGTCTGGACGAGGCGTAATCCCTCCTCCGGTCCTTCCGGGCGTCCCAGCTGGGTACCACCCCCAGCCACTTAGACAGCAGAACAAAGTATAACCAGTAAATTCAAAATTTAAGAAAATAAAATGATGCAAGGGGTTTTTATATCTATATGGCTGTTATGTGCAACCTTTGTTAATATCATTCATTAAATGCCTGATTTTCTTTTAGCTTTAGCAGGTTATCTTATAAGTTTAAAAATATATACAGTATCTATGCTACTGTTATTCTAGTAGATCTGTACTTTTAAATAGGCAGGAAGAAACTTGTAAGTCTCTGGTGTGCCCTTTGGTGTGTTACGTTACATGACTTGAACAATGACATGTTGGATTTTAGCCTCGTGTGGGGAGATAAGATGGAGATTGGGGGACAGCAATTGTGTTATCAACTGCTTTTTTCTTTAAATATATAATTTTCTTGAGATAGTTCAAGTAGTCAGCATTTGAAACTTTTCAATAGCTACTGTATAAGAAAGCATGGCCAATTTTAACTGTTTGATTTCAAAAACAACAAAAACAGATGACAAATATCTACTGTATATGAACTCTCAGAAACAAAAGCTGGATAACTTTAAACAAGCATTTGATTTTTTTAAGTTTGAATATCAATGAAAAAACAGTATAAAGCTATATTAATCCTGGTGAACATATTCACATTGTGATAGATGGGAGATGCCACCAAGCCCCAAACTCTGGACACATGCAACACAAATACAATCATGGGTTTGAAACAGAGGTTTATATTATAAAAATACCTCAAAAATGTTGCACAAGCATTTGCAAGCATAATTCTTCTTCCTTTCTTTCTTCTCTCTCCGTCCACCTCCCTCCAGTGAATATTGCCTTCCTTCCCTCTTCCTGACTCTGACTCCACAAGCGACTCCTTTCATCTCAGACCCGGGAGTTCTTCCAGTGCTAGCACAGGGTCTGTTGGAAGTACTTCGGGTCAGACCTAATTCCCACAATGTTGGGATTGTAAACCTCTGCAGCACCTTGTGGCAGCACCCACAGAACCTAACAGGGCTGTACTCCGTGACTCCAATTCCCAGCATGCCTTGTGGGTATCCAAATGGGTATCCAAGCCAAGCGATATTGCCATTCAGCATATTGGGGGAGGAAATATTCACCAGACAACATCTCCCCTGGTCCTCCCACTACACTGGCCTTCCGGTTGGGTAAGGGCTCCTGTACAACCCTGGCTGGGATGTTAGCCCATGTGTGACATCCATTACAACATCTAACTTGGAGGTTAAGGTATTTACAATATGCCTAATATTCTCTCTTTCATCCCCAATACTGGACATAAGCCACATACTTAAAATGAGTGGAGACTGTAACTGTTGTCACACATGTGCAAGTAGGAGGGAGTTGTATGGACCAAGTGAAGGTAATTCCATGCCAGGCCAGGGGGTGTACTAAATCCTCTTCTGTTATCTTTACAGACCAAAAATGGGTAAACCTGCCTGATTCACCCGTAAAGACATCACTTCCAGTTCCAGCGCACAGAAGAATGTCACTTCCGGTTCCGTTATGTCACTTCCGGTCATGGCCTTTAAAGCCGCCATGTTTTGAAGAGTAATTCAGTTCAGTTCAGGACTCAATTCAGTGCACATGAGTGCTCATTCTAAACCCTTTTGCATCCAAGGACAATATATGGGTGGCTGCCCCAAACCTTTTTTTGTGTGTCAAGGTTGTTCATTTCACACTGTGTATTCAACTCTGCTCTTGACCATCAATCTTCAGAGCACTCAAATAATAATTTTAGATTTCCTCAAGAATCATAAACTGATGGGCCCTTTAAGCCAATTCTAGGCAATATTTTTTTGCATTAGTGCAAAATACTTAATCAAGAATTTACTAATTTTTATATTTATAACACTTGTTTTGCCTCTGTAGCTATAATGCCATTATTATTTCTGACCATGCTCCTCTTGTCATAGGACTGCAAATTTAACTCAAATTGGTGACTTAGCCCATTAAATTTAACAGATGAAAATGTAACTAAATTTCTCTTCACAGAAATCCAGTGCTTCTGGAAAACACGTAAAGCATTGTGGAAGCCGGCCCGGATACAGACAGGCAGACACGTTAATGTCACCCAACACATGTTTATTTACACAGTCCATATTTACAATAGTGCACAACAACCACCAAAAGTCCCCAAAGTCCTGGCCACAACACAGTGCCTTCTTCTCTTTCAGGCTGCCTCCTTGCCTTCTCCAAGACCTTGCCTCCTTCTCTCCCGACTCCAGTCATTGTCTGAAGGGAGGCGGCCCCTTTTATATGCACCCGGATGTGCTCCAGGTGTCCTCCAGTGACCGGCTGTGTATCCGGAAGCACTCTGGGTGTCCCTGATCCTCTTCCCCCCAGCACTTCTGGGTGTGGCGGAAGTGCTGAGGTCCAGGGCTCTCTAGGCACAGGGGCTACCCCTGGTGGTGACCACGGGCCCCTACAGGGTAGAGCTTCAAAGGAACCAGGGTGGTCGCCCCCACGTGGTCTGAGGTGAGCGTAAGCCCTCTTCTGGTCTTCCTAGGCGTCCCGGCTGGGTCGCCACCCCAGGCATCTCCAACAGCATATTTAAGTTGAAAAAATAATCTCACCTACATCATGACATTTTTGAAGCTGCATAATCCACACCAGGGTTGCAACAGGAAATGGAACCCTCTCCAAGCTATCATAAAGTGCAAGGCAGGAACAAACCCTGGACAGGGCTCCAGTCCATCGCAGTTCAAAAACACACACCAAACACACACTAGAACCAATTTATCATCTTCAACTCATCTAACCTGTATGTTTTTGGACAGTACTGGGAAACTGGATCACCCGGAGGAAACCCGCGCAGACACGAGGAGAACATAATCTCACATATTTCACACAACAACAAACCGCAAACCACCTGGACAAGAGAATTACTGACATTTTAAAAATTGACAATATGCAAAATCATAGACTGACAACTTCTACAAAAAAGACTGGCATTACATACAGAATTTAGTCGACTGACCACAAAAAAGGGAGCAACTTAACTTCTCTTGAAATCACGGGTTTCTTGTTATGAACAAGGAGAAAAGAGAAATAAGCTGCTAGCCCAGCAAATGCAAGTCAAAGACGTCCAGAATGCTATTGCAGAATAACTCACATAACTAGAAACAGAGAAATAAGTAACATATTTGAGAAATAATACAAGATGTTTCACACATTATAATGTTAGAAAAAATTGGGCTCTAACTGGAGATACTTTTGCCAAAATAAAAAATACCACAACTCTAGGCAACATGCACAGACAAGCTGGATAGATGTCTCTCCATGAGCCAGGATTCTGATAAATTCCTACATAACAGGAAAACTGTAGGCCAAAATGACTTTTGATAAATTAGACGTATTATTGCTTGCAATGTTCATGGAAACTAGAGACAGTAACCTTTTACCTAATGTACTATGCCAGGCAGCAATTACTATATTCAACCAAAAAAAAAAATAAAACAAGATTTTTAGAATGCATTGTAAAATACCAATTTCTTTATTGAACGATTAGGATTTATAGAATAGAATAGTAAAAATTCTCCTATCAATAATTTTGCAATATCTAACTGGATTGGGTAAAACAATTACTATCAAACTCTTCACTAGTACTGAATAATGTATACTTCTGTAGCATCTGGTGTTCCACATCTCAGTATAACTTGGATAATCGAACGAAATATATTAAAGAAGTTATATTACAGATAAGATTTCTCTGAATCCCATATTAATAAAAGTGTAGGTAATTAATCGAACACTTAATGATAACATTAATCAAGTCGTCAACAAATGAATTCACCACCAATCACAAAGAAAAACAGGGGCTTCAAGGCAAGTTATAACTCTAATCAACCCAGTATTGTCAAAAGGATAGGTAATGATTACCCACTCATAGAGGTTGGGAGCTTGCATTGATAGTGTGTTGCTGCACCCACCACACGATGAACCATCTGGCTTGTGACCTGACTGCAGCAGGTGACACCTGAACACCACACTGGAATAGTGTGAGGTTTTTTATACGGTGGCTGGAACACCAATCCCACCACCAAACCCCAAGTTTTCCCCGTAAGGTGGAGGATCTGCTTATAGGGCTGGATGCTCATTTACGTCATACCCAGGACTAAGCAGTTGCAGGTTAAGGGCCTTGCTCAAGGGCCCAACAGTGTGGAATCACTTCTGACACTTACAGGATTCGAACCTGCAACCTTCTGTTTGTCAGTGCAGATCCCTAGTCTCAGAGCCACCGTTGTTCCACCCTACCCACTCATAAAACAAAGATAAATATGGGAAATTGGAAATCAGATAACCATCACCACACTCATTATATATATCATTTAGAACATAGTTCATCAAATAACCAATCCTAGTGTGCAATAAAGCCTTACCAATACATTATTCATAATCAACAAACATTACAGCACACAGACATGAGAATTATATTCATGCCACTGTGTAAAATATCCCAAAACACTCATCACCACTGAAATAGGCTGGAAAGTGTCAGTTCCATCCAATAGACATGGGTTGGCATGACTTTATATCTGGAGCACGACCGTATAATAAAACATCTCCACCTAATTATTGGGATCCCACGAAGTCTACTGGATGAGTTCAAAACGTTCTGGTTGTAGGTATTAGGAAGCCAGGGCTCATATGATAATACCAGAGAGTGGAATGGCAGACCACTGCTATAATTTGACCAGGAGTATAATCTTCAGTGCATTTTGTAACTGTATTGGTTCTTTTTTCAAGGATCTTCTGATCTCTGTATTTAGCCAAATGTGCTTTGAATTGCAGACTATAACTCTACACACCAAAAAAAAAATTATATTATGGGCATGTAGCATGTGTAGCTTACACCAATGAACAGACTGTGGCAGAAGTAGGGTAAAATTTAAAGAAAACATTGAAAAATCGTGTGATCTAATTAAAATACCAGGCCAGGGTGTTGAACTGAAAAATCAAAAAAGCCTTTCTCTTTAGAAGCATACTATTGAAGTTCCGTCCATGGAAGGATGTAGAAAAAATGTAAATTGTAAACTGTACATCTGAATTGGAATGCTAAAGATCAGCAAAATGTATGTGAACCAGCTGATTACTTCTGACTGCGCTTCTGTGGTGATTCTCACATGTGCACCTCTTGTAGTCTTGCCCAGATTGTGCTAAGGACAAATACGAAAAAGGTAATAGAGAAATTGTCACTTGTAATGTTATCTCCTTTAAAGATATTCATGCAACAGCTACATTTCAGGTAGGGGAAATGGCCCATTTTGCTATAACAATGTATCTTGCTTCCACATGTCTGTGGCTGTAAATCAGAGGTATGATCCCTAATATTTTGACTATGTGAAAATGAAAACAGTGGAGGATCATGAAATAATGAAAGTAAATTCTAAATATCCCAGTGATTTAGGATTTGCCATTGATTGCATTAGAATGTGACGAATATGTAAGTGAGCAAGTAAGGCTAACTGTATTAATGCGACCTCGTGAAGACAGCAAAACATGATGGCTGGTTTCCAGCATCTTTCAGCAGTTCTAACTGATTTTGATTTATTACCCTTCACCTTGAAACTCTGTATTAAATCCTTAGCACAGGAATGGTATTCACTACTAGTAGAACAAATCTTTCAGTATCTGAAAAATTGTGAGACCAATATTATTAATTAGGGTGTGGATATAATAACTCATCATATGTAGAAAGGAATTTCTATCTGTAGGTTAATGATAGACTGTGCACATAAAAGTGTCATCTGATCGTCTGATCATCACATCCAGGAATGAAACATTTTCCTGGATTGCACAAATGACAAAAATGTAGATTGGGATTACAACTGTTAGTTGACAAGTGAAACAAACTTAGATCCTGGTGTATACCTATCTGCAGCATAGAGATATTGTCATTGTGCTATCAGTAGAAAAAGCTGAAGTGAAATGGGGCTACCTATTCACCTACTTACAGAAATTTGGATTTTTACATAAATTGTGTACATTAATTAAAATAGCATAATCCAGCCTAGAAAATGGAAACAATATAAAGTCAGACTATTTCATTTTAGACCACAGAACCAGTAATGGCTGACCCTAGTCACCAGTTTTATTTGCCCTTGCTATCAAACTACTGTTTATTTGTAGAAATAATTAGAGATTCAGATAACTGCAAAAGAAGGATTTGAACAAAAACTTTCCTATACAGATGATATGGTTCGCTGCATTAATCATTCATACTCTTCACTTCTCTATGTATTTAATACTAGAATTACCAGAGCCTACGAAAAAACTCGTAAATCCGTCCCACCTTAAATCGCTTCTTAAAATCGTTCACTGCTGACACTTTAGTATGCAAGCAATGGTATGTGCATTCTTGCTCCGATGTAGAAGGGAGCTGAGTTTACCTCTGTTATAGCGCGTCTATGTGAAAACAGCAGTGTCAGATGCGGGGGTGGGGTGTGTTTGAGCTCGTGAACGCGGCTGAGATAATAAAACTGACTAAAAAAAAAAGAAAAACCAAAGCTATCCTTTACAAGTATCATAAATTACACCGGCAGTTACAGACTGAAATCAAATGTATGTTTTTATTCTAAAATAGTAAGACTAAGAGCAGTTTACTTCTCAAAATGGAGAGGTGCAGGATCGAATTCGCAACCTTTTGATTCCCAGTCAGCAGCTGATTCTATTACACCACAGAGGCAATCATAATGAACGGCTGTCAATGTCGCATGTTAAGGTGGCTTTTTGTTTCTGCAGTTATATTTTTGAATAAAAGCGCAATTGTTGTGTTAGATTTGTACCTTTTGTGAGAGTGTTTCTTTTATATTTGGACTTCAGGCTTCATACATTATATAGTTTATGCCTACATTTTGTCATCTACTACTAGAATATAAAAAACGTTTCTGTTTTAACAATGTGTTTACACAGATTACTGTAGAAACGGAACAGACATGAAATGCGTGTGTTCCAAACAACGATCTATTATTTCCACTCTAAAACTCCACTTCACTCCCAGAAAATCAATCAAGGCATGAGCTGGGAGAAGTTTGTGCACGTTCTAAGACGGTGGGGGGATGGAATAGCCGGCTGCTTGCAGGCTGATTTTATCAGCACATTTAGATGACAAAGGACGCTGGTGGAGAGCTGTGAATGATTTTAAGAAGCGATTTAAGGTGGGACGGATTTACGAGTTTTTCGTAGGCTCTTGTAATTCTAGTGTTAATGGATTGAAGGAGTTTTATGAACTATAAGGATTCAAAAGTAATTTGAGTAAGAACATATTATATTTCATGTACATCTTCGTGCACCATCATAGTCCATATGATCTGTTTTATTCAATTGTCTTGCAGAAGTTCCCATACTATAGAATTACAATTACACAATAATTTAAAAATCTATTCAAATTTAATTTTGGCAACCTAAGGGATGGTATTAACACTAGAATTACCAGAGCCACAAAAAAACTAGTAGATCCGTTCCACCTTAAAACGCTTCGCACCTCTCCGTCAGAGTCTTTTGTCTTTTAAATGTGTTGATAAGCAGCAAACAGCAAGCAGCCTGCTATCACATCCCCAACCCCGCACAGTTTTCTCAGCTCAAGTCTGTTTACCTGCGTGTCAGTTGCTTAGAGTTGTATAGAGTGACAAGTCAAGCAAAATGACACCTTTTACAAATACTATATCATTATTTGGAACACTTGCATTTCATGTGTGTTCCGTATCTACAATGATCTATGTAAACACATTGTTAAAACAGAAACGTTTTTCATGTTTTAGTAATAATTGACAAAATGAAGACATGAAGTGTATAATGTGTGAAGCCTGAATTACAAATATCAAAGAAACACTTTCACAAAAGGTACAAATATAACAGAACAAATGCGCATTTGTCACCAAAAATGAATCACATATCTGAAGGATGGATATGGCGCAGCCTAATTTCTAGCTCTACTATTGTGTTACAGTTTATGTTACTATGGAAGGAATCAGAAGAAAATGAAACTGTCCTGGGATGGTTAACTATATGGAAAGGATATGCTGTTCGAACTACTCTCTATGTCCCAGTCACCACTAATTACTGTCATCTAAGCAGAAATTTGATGTTTCTACACTTACTCAGAATGCAGTACTCAGAGAGCAGGAGAAATATTAAGGCTATGTTATTACTGAGTCAGTTGCACCTTAAAAAAGCACTCCTATACTGGATTTCCAGCATCTTTAAACCACACAAGTGGTTAGTCGGAGGAGGTACATGATGTTGAGACTTTTAGAGACTTTTTTATTGACAATATCCTTTTACCACCTGTTTCTGAAATATAACCTTTTGTCAACACGTTTCTTTTACTACATGCATGTTAAAGTCTTTGAAAAAAAAAAAATTGGCTGACAATCTTAATCTTACTTCCATATCTGCTGTGCAGATTATACTAAACATACAGAAAGCATTTACAAATTATATCAGTTTCACTGCAAGTTTCTGTTGTGACTGTTGGCACTGTTCAATGAAGGTACTGACAAACCATTTTTATTAAAAAGAGTGTCCCAGATTAAAGGAAAGTCTCTAAAGAGAGGTAAAAACATGGAGAGTAAAGAGATTGATCATCATTATTAAAGGAGGTAATAGTCAACAATAACAGAAAGAGGAGGACCCCAATCACAGAATTTGTCATCAGCTGACTGTTACTTCTACATCCACCTTTTCAAAAATCTGTTGAGTGAAATCTTGTTTGTGAAGTTTCCTGCCTTGTAAGTATGCTCTTGTAGAAAAGTTAAGCCTTCATTTATCAATTCCTGAATCTATTTATACCAATTTATGGTCACATGGAAAAGTAATGCCATGTGTGTGTTTTCGAGAAACTGCAATGAAAGCTGAAACCTAAAAGTTCAGAAACGCTGTTATCAAAAACCAAAGGACTAAAGCATAAACAAAGTCTAAGGAAGAATTAAAAGAAGTTGGTAATTAAAGGACAAGATTGTCACCAGACCCCAGATGTTAAAACTTCAAACTAAACTGAGAAGTGGAAATCAATGAATCGGTAACCAAAAAACCAGACTCTAAGAATAAGGTTGTTTATGTTTTCCAACATCTTAGACAAAAAACCTGAGAGCTTCTTTGGGTTTTACATTGCAGCCTAACTTCCTCCTCAGAGAAAGCCCTTAGCAGCAGTGCAGTGCGTCCTAGCAACCTACTAACAAAATACTAAAGTTACAGAATAGGTAATGTGATGCACTTAAAATTACACAACAAAAATATTTAAATTTTTTTAAATTATTCATACCAAACACATTCAGAAAGTATTCAGACCTCTTAACTTTTTTCGCATTTCCTTCTTTTGTAGCCTTGTGCTGAAATCCTTTAAATTAATTTTTCCTTAATCGAGCAATGCTAAATATCTCAGAATGACATACCAAAAGCAGGATTTTAGACATTTTTGCAAAATTATCTATCCATCCATTCATCCATTATCCAACCTGCTATATCCTAACTACAGGGTCACGGGGGTCTGCTGGAGCCAATCCCAGCCAACACAGGGTGCAAGGCAGGAAACAAACCCTGGGTAGGGCACCAGCCCACCGCAGGGCACACACACACACACACACACCCACACACCAAGCACACACTAGGGATAATTTAGAATCACCAATGCACCTAACCTGCATGTCTTTGGAATGTGGGAGGAAACCAGAGCACCCGGAGGAAACCCACGCAGACACGGGGAAAACATGCAAATGCAAAATTATTAAAAATAAAAAACTGAAATTTCACACTGACACAAGTATTCTGACCCTTTACTCAGTATTTAGTGGAAGCATCTTTGGCAAAAATTAAAGCATGAAGTCTTCTTGAGTCTTACATGACACGTTTCACAAACCTGGATTTCTGACATTCTTCTCTGCAGATCTTCTCAAGTTCTCTAAGGTTGGATAGAGAACTTCAGTGGACAGCTGTTTTCGGGTCTCTTCAGAGATGTTCAATTGGGTTCAAATCTAGGCTCTGGCTAGGACACTCATGGACATTCCCATAGTTGTCCCTAAGCCACTCCCATGTTCTCTTTGCTTTGTGCTTAGGTATTAACCTTCACAGCACTGATGATTCTGTACTTTGGTCTTTTCAGCTTTCTCTCGATCCTGAAATCAGTTCCTGCCACAGACTGATGCTGTCACCACTATGTTTCACCACTGGAATGGTATTGTGCAGATGAATGAGTGGTGACAGGTTACCTCTAGACATGATTCCTAGAATTGAGGCCAGACAGCTCAATCTCAGTTCCATCAGATCACAGAATTTAGTTTTTCAATCTAAGAGTCTTTTAGGTTCCTCTTTGCAAACTCCAAGTGTACTTTCATGCATCATTTCCTGAGGATAATTTTCTCCCTGGCCATTCTACCATAAACCTCAGATCAATGAAGTGTTACAGTAACAGTTATCCTTCTGAAAGTGTCTCTCATCTCCACACAAGTAGCCAGAATGACCATTGAGTTTCTCAGTTACCTTGGGCGGGCAGCTCTAAGAAAAGCCATGGTTGTTCTAAACTTCTTCCATTTAAGAATTATGGATGCCATTGTGCTTTAGGGAACTTTCAATGCTGTAGAACATTTTTGTAGGCTTCCCATTGGTAAGATTTATAAAACTTTTGTACATGCAAAAAGAGGATCTTAATGTTCATATGCAAAATTCCATGTAAAAGTCGGGATTTTTAAAAGAAAACTTGATGGGAGAACTTTGTATATTTATGGCAACTCTAACTGATCCGTACACAACATTTTAGAGAAACTGGGAAATGACGACACCCTTGATCAAGTAGGAAAATGCAGCTGAACCAACTAAATAACAGATCATTAATAGTATACACTCACCTAAAGGATTATTAGGAACACCATACTAATACGGTGTTTGACCCCCTTTCGCCTTCAGAACTGCCTTAATTCTACGTGGCATTGATTCAACAAGGTGCTGAAAGCATTCTTTAGAAATGTTGGCCCATATTGATAGGATAGCATCTTGCAGTTGATGGAGATTTGTGGGATGCACATCCAGGGCACGAAGCTCCCGTTCCACCACACCCCAAAGATGCTCTATTGGGTTGAGATCTGGTGACTGTGGGGGCCATTTTAGTACAGTGAACTCATTGTCATGTTCAAGAAACCAATTTGAAATGATTCGAGCTTTGTGACATGGTGCATTATCCTGCTGGAAGTAGCCATCAGAGGATGGGTACATGGTGGTCATGAAGGGATGGACATGGTCAGAAACAATGCTTAGGTAGCCCGTGGCATTTAAACGATGCCCAATTGGCACTAAGGGGCCTAAAGTGTGCCAAGAAAACATCCCCCACACCATTACACCACCACCACCAGCCTGCACAGTGGCAACAAGGCATGATGGATCCATGTTCTCATTCTGTTTACGCCAAATTCTGACTCTACCATTTGAATGTCTCAACAGAAATCGAGACTCATCAGACCAGGCAACATTTTTCCAGTCTTCAACTGTCCAATTTTGGTGAGCTCGTGCAAATTGTAGCCTCTTTTTCCTATTTGTAGTGGAGATGAGTGGTACCCGGTAGGGTCGTCTGCTGTTGTAGCCCATCCGCCTCAAGGTTGTGCGTGTTGTGGCTTCACAAATGCTTTGCTGCATACCTCGGTTGTAACGAGTGGTTATTTCAGTCAAAGTTGCTCTTCTATCAGCTTGAATCAGTCGGCCCATTCTCCTCTGACCTCTAGCATCAAAAAGGCATTTTCGCCCACAGGACTGCCGCATACTGGATGTTTTTCCCTTTTCACACCATTCTTTGTAAACCCTAGAAATGGTTGCGTGTGAAAATCCCAGTAACTGAGCAGATTGTGAAATACTCAGACCGGCCCATCTGGCACCAACAACCATGCCACGCTCAAAATTGCTTAAATCACCTTTCTTTCCCATTCTGACATTCAGTTTGGAGTTCAGGAGATTGTCTTGACCAGGACCACACCCCTAAATGCATTGAAGCAACTGCCATGTGATTGGTTGATTAGATAATTGCATTAATGAGAAATTGAACAGGTGTTCCTAATAATCCTTTAGGTGAGTGTATATCACCAAGCTGTTAGTATAATGTGTGTTAACATGACAAACATATTAAACCTTAAAAGTGATAAATGTGGTGTACTGATTTTATTTTAGTTCCCTTTTAAGACAGACAGTGTTAGTAAGGTAAGTGGCTGAACCCTCAGTTTTTCATATGGCCTGAACAATTCATTGTAACAGCAATCTTGTCATTACATGTGCCAGGTAATAGTCGATATCTGCTCAGATGATGGTGCCTTACACCATTTCATGAACCCCAGAGTGCAGGGGAGATGCATTACAACGCTGCACATGCTCAGTTGCAGAGTGCTGCATAGCACTCGCTGGGTCAGGAGGGTGGTTGCACTACCAGCCTTTAAAGTTCTGCAGCATCTGCATATGTATGAGGTTGATTAGCATAACCCATATATAGTTGTTTAGGGTGGCATTCAGACGGGGTTCAAGGCTTGTTCATGTATGCATATTTTCAAGATAATTGGGATTTATTAAGGTACATTATGTAGAAATGTGCATATGCCAGATTTAATAAATCAATTTTTTTTGCAATGCACATTTACCTGTTTTTTGGCATTCCCATATTTTCAGCTCAAATCCAAACAAAGTTTTATAAAAGAAATCCCAGATCTGTGCCTCAACACAATCCTGTCTCACTTCACTTGAATATGCAGCCCATACTTGCTCTTGAATGTTACTGACATGCAATCACAGAACATTGGCATCAGCACACATTTATGTTTAGTGGATGTTTAACATCACATTACCTGGAAAGGACTATAATTGTCTTGTAATTTGTGTGTACGTCAAATCAGCTTATTACAACAGCTTATGATGCCCCTTGAGTGCTTCTTATTGTGTATTTTTCCCTCACTATGATAGAGAAACACAAACAGAAGAAAATTAAAAGCTGGGACAAGCAAAAGAGGAGGGATTATGGCAATTAACAGGGGGTGCTTTCTAAACCACAAAGTCAGAAAATTAGAAGATGAAGTGAGATGCACACATAATAAGTTTCAGAGGTATGAAGACAACAGTTTAGCTTTCTGCCACTCATATTTTCCTACTATTTGTACAGTCAACTCTCTTTGGCCAAATTAAGTTATGTAATTAAGTTATATTTTCCAGCACATCTCACAGACAGTAATCTTCACTGAGCTATCATTCAACTGTCTCCAACTATAAAACATGAATCTCTTCTACACCGCATCGGAAAGCTCACTAATATGCATAAGCATTTGTTATTTCTGAAAAGTTAATGTTATTTACAAAGCTGTTCAAGTAGAGGGCATTGTTAGCTCTCGATGAAATGCTTTTGGTGGAGTTGCTTGTTAATTGTAAAAAGATGTTCTAGTTTCTCATTTTTCAATGTTCACCTTTACTGGTGTTTTGTTACAAAGATTTGATCTCAAAAATGAATAAAGCAATTTCAACTTAATTACCAAGTATGCATGGTAACCAGGTAGCATTTAGGTCCATTTCAAGGAAACATGTTTAGTTCTTTTTGTACAATCCAAATACCTTGTTGACAATTAGAGCTGTGGCCCTTACTAAAAAACATTGAAACAGCTATTGGTTGTCCAGGAGATATTCTATCCTCATGTCACTATTATGTGGCTAATTTATACAATGAGGGAAAGACAGCCCATTCACCTGGTTTGTCATCTGCTCTTCAAGTGTCTTGGTGGAGCACTGCATGTTTCCATCCTAGGTTACAACTCTTTCTCCTATATTGGTTGTCCTGCCAGTAGTACCTACTGCCCCCTGGTGGTATCTTTCTTCTAATATCTGTACAGTACACTGACACTGCCAGTGGCTCTCTCCCTGACTTTCTCTCTCTTTTCTGCCTCTCCTTGCCCCTTGCTACCCAGCTTCTGTCTGGTAAGATCTTGCCCACCTTGCAATCCATCACACTTGCATATTCTTGATCCTACAGATAATATAAGAATTTTTAAGAGAGATTATACGAATTTTAATGCACATTTTCAATATACATTAACAGTTAGCTTGATCTTAAACTTGTTTCTAGCTTTCTGATCATTAGCTTTACAAGTTCAAATTATTTTTATTCTGTTTCATTAATAATATAATCATTACTGTTTGTCTGGACCTTGAACCCCTCATCACATCTCTAGACTTAATTTTTTTAATAAGCTAGCAGGCCTGGAATGGCCCTTTTTATCTAAAGTATCTATCTATCTAATTACTTGTGCAGAAGAAATCCTAAGTATTCTAAGAACCCACAACATTAGAAGACTTAATGAACTGGCAAGTGAATAACAGCTGCATATACAAATAATTATTTTCACACCATTATGTCATTTGATACAACTTGGGCAAAATATAATGTAATCCTGGCAAGGTTTCCATAATAATGAATCTGTGACATAACTGAGGTCAAGGAAGAAGGAACTGATCTGCTCTTGCTTTTGTTCTTGTTGTTCTGTATTTCTTCTTTCATTAAATGTAATTCTGACATGTTGGTTCAAACTGTAGTTTTCAAACTTAAAATTCAGCTGAATTTTTGGCTCCAAAAACCCAAAGATATCTTTTTTATGGGTAACATTTCCCCTTTTTGCCTCTTGTAGGGAGTGTTTCTCTGGCACAGAACAACAGAAACTCTCGTAGAAGGAAAGGTTCTACGCTCAATAGTGTGAGAACAAAGGAATTATTAAGGCGCTGTTTGCCCTGTTTGTTTATGTCTACTCCAAAAGAGCTTCACGGAAGGGGCAGCAGAATGGGTGAGATGAAAAAAGTTGCAGTCTGGATGAAACATGCACTATTCCCCAGGACTCTAGGAGGCAAGCAACCAAGGCAGTTATGCTTGGTACACTCCTTGTAATGAGAAAAATAAGACAAAATGCCTAAGGTGGAAAAACCTAGTAGATGGTAGAAGGCCCATGGTCCTAGAAATGAACATAATGGGCAAGTGAGCAAGCCACCCCACTGGATGAACAGATGTTTATAACTTATACTGGAGAGTAAGTTTGTTGAGTTTTCCATGGTCCATATTGTTGTTCACGATATTATTCCTTTTGACATGTCACAAGTATATATATAGGAAGCCATGATATAATAATTTGTGGTTTTGAGATTTGTTTTGGTTTGATTTCTAGTTTGGGAAAGTCCAAATGGTTATGGTGAAAGATAAGATGACCCTTGCTTATTACCTCAATAATCCTTCTGATCTGTCCAAAAGAAAGACCTTTGAATATTTCTGCCACTAGTTACAATAACTTGTCCAATAAGACATTACTTTTGTTATGTTGATCGTAATAAAGACAGACAGAATGGTGTGCACTGCTTCTAAAATATTAGGTTACCACCTCCCCACTGTAGGTTTACTTTTAGTTTATTGTCTGAAATGAGCAAACATTAAAATATTAAAATACCTTAAGGTAAAGATGTATTCAGATCACTGAATCCAACCCACTTTTTTCACTCCTCTTCCATATAGTAAATTGTCTAAGTCAGTCATGGCCATTACGTATCCACAAGATAATGTGAGATGCATCAACCTAATGGCTTAACCTTAAACGTCTTCTTCACTAAACAGCTGAATATGTCAGAGGGTGTTTTTTGTTAAACTGGTTGTATGGCGTCTATTGGAGAAAACTGATAACTGTTGCCATTATGCTGTATGTTTGACCTAAAGTGTATTTCTATGAAATTGAATAAAACAAATTCAATGCAAGTTGCTACTGAAATAAATTATTTTAAGAGTTACATCTACAATGCACTGTTGTATATGTTGTTTAAGCTGTTTTTGAAAGTAACGATTTGTAAGTATGAATTTCCATAACTGTGCCCTTCTTTGTGTCAGAACTTTTACAACTTTAACCAAATTGCTTCATGGAAAATTTCCATAATAGATGCTTGCGAATAGCCAGGAATCTACACAGTACTAATTCTTTTCTGGTTCAGTTGCAACAATCTAACCTTCATTTTCAGCTTGTAGTCCATATGGCCCAGAGAGATTCATTGGACCTATTTTGTTTCAAATTTGATGAAACCCTGCTTTTCCACTGCATCATGGGAATTTTGGAGTAATCTGTCATATATATAAGAAACGCTGTACAGTCACCTCTCAAATGTTCAAATTGTGTTACGAGTTTTATGTAAACAGCTCAAAGCTGTTTAAATATTATTTCACTCAACCATTTTTCCGATCTGTGTGCTCCTAGCTGGGTCATTAGATGTTAAGAGACTTGTTTCCTAAAACGTTTACACTGAATGTGTTACAAGTCAACATTTTCAGTCAAACAATTTATTCTTGTATTTAAAGGCAGCTTGGTATTGTAAATTATTCTGGAATAAGTTCAGTCAGATTAATACCAGTCAATGGGTTATGTTTCCCTTTGCTTTACCTTGCATAGTTTCAAAATAAAAGAAAATTAATTGACCACTTTAGGGTTGTTCTGAAATTGTAAGAACTTTGCTTTCCTTTTTTGCAGATTTAGGGGAACATAATTTGATTTGACATATTTTACTCTATTATATTCTTAAGGTTCTTCCAGATGGGTTTAAAGTGAAGAACGACAAACAAACTGTGATTGCATTCACTACACTTTTGGCAAGCAGACTTATTCTGCTAAACTGGAAGAATCCTAACTCTCCTCTTTTAAGTCAGTGGGAAACCGATGTTTTATACTTTTTGAAACTGGAAAAAATCAAATACTCAGTTAGAGGATCTGTACAGATTTTTTTCAAAACATGGCAGGATCTAATCAGTAGAATAAGCTCTTAAAGCACAGAGGAAGCAATTATTTCTGCATTTCTTTTTCTTCTCCATTCATCTCTATTGGCCTATCAAACTCATCGATTTAGGTATGTTTACAAGCCTTAAGTTCTACTCCATTGGCCATGCTCTTTCTCTCAGGGGTGGGGGTCAACTTGTTCTTAATCCTACTTTTTGTAAAAATTGATTGATTTGTATGGAATGATTGCAATAAAATTAATACAATTTAAAAAAAAAATATATATATATATTCTTAAGTCTGCCCTGGGGTGGGCTGGCGCCCTGCCCGGGGTTTGTTCCTGCCTTGTGCCCTGCATTGTCTGGGATTGGCTCCAGCAGACCCCCGTGGCCCTGTAGTTAGGATATTGCGGGTTAGAAAATGACTGACCAACTGAATGACTATTCTTAAGTCTGATAGATAGATAGATAGATAGATAGATAGATAGATAGATAGATAGAT
>JANRMT010027041.1:93013074-93027100 GCA_026402145.1 Polypterus bichir lapradei
GATAGATAGATAGATAGATAGATAGATAGATAGATAGATAGATAGATAGATAGATAGATAGATAGATAGATCGATCCCACTGGAATGATGCAGGTATGTGGTGGCTAGGAAGGAAATAGATAACCAGGAAATGAATAAACTTAAGAGGGGGCGGGTAGAGAAGGGTAATGTCTAGGATAGGCAAAGGTCAGGATACTGAGAGCAGCAAGAAGAACCAATCAACAAAACCAAAACTCAAAGCAAGGAGCAAAGTCAAAGAAACAAAGTAAAGCTTCTATCACTAAATCATTTTAGAGACAAAAAGGCATTACCAGAATAACAAAAAATATGTACATAAAAAATAATTGACACATGTAAATACAATTAAAAACATTTCTAGAAATAAAACATGTATGTTCATGACGCTTACACATTAATGGAAGGTTTTGAGAATGTTAGTGGACCAATCACTACACTCAATTTGACACCATGCAAAAGTCATTAAAAGGACAATAGACTAGCGGTTCACATAGTACATGTACACCTGGTCACAATTTAAAACTATTTATTCTTAATCTGTATAAGGGTTTGGTCTCCATATTACAAAAGGGATATGATAACTACATTGAAGATAGTTAACAGAAGAGCTAAAGGACCAATATCAAAAATGCAGGATTTAAGCTGTAAAGTAATACTGATGGGGGTGAAAATTTTTAGCCTACGCAAATCAAGAGGAGACAGAATAATATGTCTGGCAACTGTTTAATACACCGTTAGTAAATTTGGGTTGGGCAATCATTGCAAATGCCGGAGTAAGAACCATAACATACTTAGATGTTAAAACCGAAGTAAATAACTACTGTATTTTATTGTCAATAATTCAAAATAATAATGAAGAACAAGTGGAGGACCATAATACTCTTATGAAGAATATGTACAAGTATCCAAAATATTCTAGACATTTAAAATTAGAAAACTCCAAAACACAATAACACAACCATAAGACAGTAAAACGACAAAGAGAAAAATAGAATTCATACAGCTAGAAGAGAGTGCTTTTCTTTTATTACCCAACCCTTCATCATACGGCAGTTGCAAAAATTGGATTGATTAACATTATCATTAGAAGTTAATGCACCCAGCACATGAATAGGAAGGTGTGGGGCAGTGCCACTGGATGATAGCTGATAGCTGTCAAGTCCAGATAAGCCATCTGTGAATGACTCTTATTGTAATTGATTCCACTTATTCAGCAAACAAGAGAAAGTACTATACAGTAACACACTGTATATACAGTACAGTAGTTCCACTAGGGGGCACTATTGTAGAAACACTCTTTACCTTGAACAATGCCAAGAGGCAAATAAATACAGAAAGTTATAACTAAACACAAGAAATAGATGAAAAGTGACAAACATTCCCACCAGGGTCCCCAGCCTCTTATAGTATCAAAGGCTGTGTTACTTGTGGGACATCGTTCTGGAGCTCCCTGTACTGTCACTTTGCACACTGCTCTTCGTCCTTTAATTATTTCTTCACCAAACACAACAAGAAATATGTCTGGAAATGAAAACTGTCATTATTACCCGTTGAAATTGAGAAGATGGGTCACAGCGAATGTTGTTTTTTGATTGGTGGTGGATCCTGTATTTCTGTATTTTATATATATACTGTATGTACCAGAAAACCCCATAACTTTTTTTTGTTTTAACCAAGGGTTAATATTTATAGAACTTCACACCCTGAAGTTGTGGGTTCAAATCCTGCTTCTTACACTATTACTATGAATAAGTCCCTTCACTTGCTTGGGGTGGAACCAGAAAAACAAAGATATGTAACTAGATGTTGTAAGACACCTTAGATAAAAGCATCACTCAAATAATTAGTAATAATATTATTAGGTCACAGGATTAGATTAGACACATTAGATCAATTCCTGCTTTACCTATTGACTCATCTTTAGTTGAAGGTTATTGCAAAACATAATTTTATAGGCGACTCCTGGAAATTCCATGGAGAAAATCCTCGTCAGTAGTTGTTTATGCTTTGGTGTTATGTGGCACTCAACACTTCACGCTAGTCAATGTTCGTGTAAGTGTGCTTCATGGGACTTGATACATCATGGTAGTCTGCTCACTCATTGTTCGTATAAAAGTGCTTTGCTTCACAAGATGAAAGGCAGAACCCATCTAAGAGTACATGAAGTCAAGGGCAAAAAGCATCGCTTACTAACCATTGAGCTTCGCCAAACTTTCTCATTCCATTTTAAAATATGATCACATCTCTTTTCTCCAGGACAGGACAATCCAGGACATTGCCCTATTTTTAGTTGTCTATTAGTGTGGCCTGTCATTTGCATAAAGCATGCTCTCAGCACAGTGCAAAGCATGTACATTAGCATAATAGTTACATATATCAACAAATAGAAAAATGATTGAAAAATAAAAAAACGCATGCTGGTTACATTTCTTTTTTTCAATAATGTCGGAAAATTACAATCAAATCAATCAAGAAATTTTTGAGATTTTGGGGCAGTTATTTTTTCTTTTGTGTGAGGGGAGTTTTACACCTAACTATTGATATATCTAAATGTCCTTTCTTAGAGGATACCTATTGACCTAGATCGACCATCCTGCTACATTTCCTCTTTATAACTAAATGAAAAAATTTAACATATACAGTATACTGTATATATATTTTTTTTTCTTGCATATATTTCTGTACTGTTTTTATTGGCATTCAGGAATCTTGCTTGATGCTTGAGAGCTGCACCAAAATGGTATTTATTGTAAACTAATACAATATACAGTGTATTTTATCTGTTTTTAATTTACTAACAACAGGATAATTATGGGTGATATGGATGCATGATTACATCAGTTTTTCTTTCCTACTAACATCTGGGTGCTTTTTTGTTTTAATCCTTTGAAAGAAGGTATGTTTGGAAAGTATACAGATAATAGGGATGAAATAATGAAGGTTCATATTAGTTTTCCATTGCATTATTAACTAACTATGGATTTCCACTGTATATGGTATATTAAATAATTTTCAGAAAAATTCAGTGATGATAGTGGATGGATGAATGCATAATTGTGATTACCAGCATACAATCTATTAATTTATAACAGTTGGCAATTGTTTATATTTTGGATTACTTACAAAGATGTTAAAATAATTTGTTTCCATTAACACAATGAAAACTGGCAGAGTGCCTAGCTTCATCAGATCATATTGCAAACATAATATTGGTTTGAAGACTTACCACGTTCATATTCCAATGAATAGTAGTAATTCTAAATACATTATACATTTCTTTGCCATACTTTCATGCTACATATTGCAGGTTAAACGTATTCAAAAATAAATTTTGAATGGTAGCAAAATATTTTCTTTTTTTGTATTTACTTTGGCATTAGGGTACAGCCACCAAATTATGATGCTGTTACTGTGTCACACAAGTTATTGTTACACTCTTTTAATAGTTTTTTTCATTGATTGGACACCTCTATACTGTGCCCTTTTCCCATGCTGACATTACCAACCAGGACATGGTGGCGCAGTGGTTAGTACACTTGTTTCACAGTGCCATGAGACTCAGTCTGACTTTTGGCCAGCCACTCTTTTTGACGGATACTTTTTTTTTTCCCAGATTCTAAAAACATTTGGATTAGCTTAATCGGTGAGTCTAAATCAGCTCAGTTTGAGTGATTTTGGGTTTGTGCATGTGTGTGCCCCATGATGGGCCGATACTCTACATTTGGTTTAAGTGGGGTGGAAAATGGATGGACAGATGTTCCCAATAATACCTTTCACAAAATAAATGTCAGATTTGGAAATAAACAGTGCACTGGACATTGAAAAAGTGAAATGGTGCCACATTTTATGCAACAACTAGATTGACCCTAACTAAAGAAATAAAATTTTTGATTACTTCAGAAAATACTGTACATCTTTAAATCAGGGTGCTTACGTGGTTTAGTTGATTTGGGGTGCACTGTACCTTTTAAAAGTAAGGAACACTCACAGAATATACCCCAAATATACCAAAATATAGGGATAAAACTATTAATGTGTCAAAATATTTACATGACTCATACTAACACACTATCTAAACATTACTTTGTTACTTGTTGCACTTAAGGATGTCCGAGATAAACAATTAACTTGGATATTACTAAAAACTATTACACAAGCACATTTCAAAAACAGGTGTTCAGAAAAAAAAACAGAAAATAAACATATTTCACTTGAGTTCATATTTTAAAACAATGAAGTGAGTTATTGCTTTTCTGTGACCAATTTAGTCTTTAAAACACTTGTATCAACAAACACACGTGCCAGTCTATCCCCTCTCTTGAACATCTGTTTAAATAGCAGAACGTTTTAGTGAAGTGTTTTGAAAATGCTTAAACTTGAAGTTGTTGTTTGGTTTGGAACAGGCAGCATCATATTCTACTGTGATCTGATGCCAGAGTCCAAAGGTGTTTTTGGGGCAAAGGCAGCACCTACATGGCTCTAGGTAGACATTAGCCGCACAGACAATCTCTTACAGAGACATAAACACTAGAAATGGCAGAAAAAGAACAACTCAGCATGTCAGTGTGAGAACAACATGGGCCACTAAGACAGTTAGACTGTCCACAGGAGTGAAATCTTGGTGGACTTCAAAGAGCGAGGAAGGGAGAGAAACCTGTATGGACTGGGAAAGGCAACAAGACCTCATGTCAACTCAGGCTACTAGAATAGCTCTAGTCTGGTGATTCCCATGGCCAAAAAAATGATAATCCAGGGTGCTCAAATTGTTCCTGGGACTTGACTGGAAGTTAACTCCTAGGATGATGAGTAAAGTTACAGAATAAATATGGAGTTGTGAGAAGAATTTGTAAAGAATGTTATACTTTTTTCACAGGGGTATCTAGATTTGGGTATCAAAAACCCAAAGTTGGACACACTGAACACGTTAAAAGTGTATGCATTATGTATTTTGTATTTTTCTGTATGATTTAACATGCTTGGGGCACACGGTATGTTGTTAGTAGTAATGTTGTAGATTTATTTTGATAAGTTGCACTCCCACAAGTTGGATACCATTTATTTCTGTAGAGATAATGGAAGATGGGGATGGGAGGCCGTCGCCTGTCTTGCGTGTATTTAGACAGATCACTGAAACACAGATAATGAAGTGATGCTAGGAAGGCATAAGCAGTCTGAAAGTACCTATTGCTTCCTTGCAGTGCACCCACTTTTAAAACAGAATATGTTGATAGTGTGAATGAGATTTGAGCAGAATAGAAGTGTATACAGACGGCTGACATTCTGTCTTTGGTATGGTAACTGGAAATGTTAAAAAATATCCTAGGTCTTTGAGCCCTAGTATTTGATGTCATACCAGCAGCCATTAAACTGTTAACTCCCATACAAGCATCTGCCTGACCTGTGACTAAAGCTATAATATGTAAATACCTTGAATATTACCAGAGTGGGGAGGAAAAAAATCAAAACCAGGCCACACAAAAAAATGTTAATTATTGAAGATAATTTTTAAAAAATGTGAAACAAATTGTCATTCCAAATTTAAACACAAAACACCAAAAATACAATAACTTCCCGAAATTCTAAAAACTAAATTCAAAATGCAAAACAAACACTAAATTATGTATAAATAATCCAGAAAGCAAAAACAAGGTCAAAAACAAAGCAAAAAACAAAGAACTAAACAAAAATCAAATGAAATGCTTAACATACTGCAAACCTTACAAATTCAAAAGAGTGCAAGAAGACAGACAAAAATGTAATGGCAATCTGCTAAAGGAGTGAAAAATCTTTATATAGTGCTCCAGGTACAAAAAAGATGAATTAACCCTTTAAACTCATTTGATTTAACTGGCTATAATGTGATCACCCTTCACTCAATATTCATGTCCTATCCTTCAAAAAAAAATCAGACATTTCTCTCTCAGAATTAGTTTAGTCATACACCTATGCAGCAGCAGAATTATGTTGCTAAATTCAGTAATATTTATACCAAAAATACACTATGAAAGTCATTCTTATTTGCACAGGTGTTAGAATAAGCTTCCAAACTTTAGAAAAGTATCAGTGAATATGTGAAGCACACCAAGAACAATTGTTTCAAAATATCTGCAAGAAATATGCCTAGTTTTACTATTTTGAAGCAGTACAAATATCGAGATTCTTTCTCTTTGTTTTAATTTTTTCAAATAAGTATCCATAGCATACATATCCATTATTGACCACTGGCCTACGTATCACTTTGAAGGGCAGATCTTACATGTGTATCCAGGTTACAGTGCCAATACTTGAAAGATTAAAAAAAATCTTGACAATAAATAAATAAATAAATAAATAAATAGGGGCGGCACGGTGGGTAGCGCTGCTGCCTTGCAGTAAGGAGACCTGGGTTCGCTTCCTGGGTCCTCCCTGCATGGAGTTTGCATACTCTCCCTGTGTCTGCATGGGTTTCCTCCGGGTGCTCCGGTTTCCTCCCACAGTCCAAAGACATGCAGGTTAGGCGCATTGGAGATTCTAAATTGTCCTTGGTGTGTGTGCCCTGCAGTGGGCTGGCGCCCTGCCCAGGGTTGGTTTCCTGCCTTGTGCCCTGGGATTGGCTCCAGCAGACCCTGGTGACCCTGTAGTTAGCATATAGCGGGTTGGATAATGGATGGATAAATAAATAAAAAGAATTCTGAAATAAAGAAAGTGGAAAACATAGAAAGCGGAATGTGGTGTCATTTGAAAGTTAAAACACCCCTCTCATTTAGTAGACTTCAGTCTGTCCCTTAAAATGGACACAACTGAATCAGGATGATCAAGAAAGCCATTTAGGGGCAGGTGTTGCTGTGGTACAGTAATTCTGCCATCTTTGGGGGAAGAAAGAAAAACTTTGCAAAGTGGTATTGGGGTATGCAAAATGTGACTTTAATGGCATATCATTATAATTTACCTAAACCAATGTGGGAGTTAATGATTCTATGCAGTGTTTGTAAAATGTTGCATTATTGTTTGGTACCGCCAACCGGTCTTAAAGTAAAATGGGGAGTTTAAAGAGTTAATGCAGTACATGGTGTCTGCTGTCTATTTAAGAGGCATGCTTAACTGCCAACTTAAATAATTAAAAAAAAAAAATTTGTTACTTGCTCCATGTTGTTTTGGAGTGATGGCTAAAGAAAATTGTTAATCTCATGTTTTTATTCCTGATACAATGGGCCACCACATGGAACAACAATGAACAACAGCAAACAATAACAAAACATTCATAAACAAAATCTTAAATTACCTGTGCAAATAACCTGCATGTCAGGTATCCACTTAAAATAAAAGTAATAAAAAATTTACTATCATAATGTCATTCACTATTAGAAGCAAAATCAAGTGGAGTCCTTTTGTGGTTTGCCCCTCAGAGCTGCCTAAGCAGATCACTTCAGTGCAAAACACAGCATATTCCAACAAATGGCATAATAACTGCAATGCTCTCTCTTTCTTGTTATTTCCAGTATGGCAAGTCAAAAACATTTAATAATTTTTTGTCATAGTTATGTTGCTGTTGTCAATCTAAAAATGAGCAGTGCTGACACATACTAACACATTTAGACCAGAAAAAAGGTAGTCTTATGCACATCACCAAGGGAGAATCCATAACTGTGTGCCACTGTGATTAATCAGATAGTGAGATTATGTAAAATTGGATGTGGACCCTTGGAAGAATACAAAACTGCAAATGACTGTCATGTGTGAAGGAATGGGTCCATTATACTCTACCTGAACTATAACATGAGATATATTTTTAAATGGACTTCATGCTTCTGCTTGCTGCTGCAATTAATGACTTAAAATTGACCACAACTTAGACTTTACTCAGCCCAAAGCTGAGCAGCTGATCTCTTTGTTTAATGATTTAAGCAACCTCATTCATGTAGATGGAAGACCAGCAATTAACCACATTGATAAATGATCTGAAAGCAATCTGTGTTCTGTCCTCTCCATCTCATATTTTTGTGTTTCTTCTCAGTTGTCCCTGCATCTATTTAATTCAACTGAACGCTGAGCCAAGAAATCCTTGCTGCTGAGCACTTTAATGGTGATGTTACAAGCTTCTGTGGCTTTCTCATGGTGTGTTTCATAATTCAGTTTTGTTTTCATAATGAAAATTCTAAAGTATTTTTGTGTTGTCCCGGGCAGAGGTTGGGGCAGCAGGAATTTGATTAACTTTCCTTGTGTTTAGAAGATATTTAGGAAAGGGCAGAGGGAAATATTAACTATTCAAAAACAAATGAAGAAATGAAATAAATCATAATACAGCACAATTTTTTAAACATTGCTTGCTAATTAAAAATGATTGCAGGCAAATTGTAGTGCAAAATAACATCATAATTTTGAGAATAATTTACATAGCTTAGTTGAAATATTTTTTTAGTTCGATATCCATTTAATCAGGTGCTGGTATGGATAACAAAAAGAAATTCACAGATTCTGTTTCTAATTCATTTAGCATGTTTAATGAGTACTTTTCATTTCTCTCTCATATGTTAAGGGTTATTTCAAACTGGACATGAAAATCACCCCCTTTGCCCTTTGTCTCTAAACATATCAAAATCTATTCCAGATGCTTCTCCAAAGAATGCTGTCCTAAATCATTGTGATTTATCATGATGGGACATATTGATGCATTTTCAGTATTATGCAGTGAGCATGCTTAGAAGTTAAACTCTAAGAGGACACTGGGAAAAAGATCTCTCAATTAATATATCAGAAAAGGAGTGGAAAGTAGCAATGCAGAGAATTCACTCGAGCTCCATATGCGCAAAGCATACAATTATACAACTCAAAATTATATATCGAGCACATCTGTCTCGACTAAAACTTTCCAAAATGTTCCCAGGGCATGATCCAACCTGTGAATGCTGCAACCAAGTCCCAGCCTCACTGGATCACATGTTCTGGGCCTGCACCAAATTAACATTATTCTGGACAAAAATTTTTAATTACCTTTCAGACAGCCTTGGACTCACAATCCCTCCTAACCCATTAACAGCTGTGTTTGGTGTTCTTCCAGAGGGGTTTAAAGTGGAGAAAGACAAACAAATTGTGATTGCATTCACTACACTTTTGGCACGCAGACTTATTCTGATAAACTGGAAGAACCCAAACTCTCCTCTTTTAAGTCAGTGGGAAACCGATGTGTTATACTCTTTGAAATTGGAAAAAATCAAATACTCAGTTAGAGGATCCGTAGAGACTTTTTTCAAAACATGGCAGGATCTAATCAGTAATATTTTAAAATAAGCTCATAAAGCACAGAGAATTTATTAATTTAGGTATGTTTACAAGCCTTAAATTTCACGCCGTTTGGCTTGCTCTCTCTCTCAGGGGTGGGGATCGATCTGTTCTTAACTCAATTTTTCTTTTTGTAAAAACTTGATTCTTTGTATGGATTGCAATAAACTTAATAAAAAAAAAAAGAAGTTAAACTCTAAAATCCAAGTGCAACAATCCTCAGGTTCTGCAGTCAAATTATGCTCTCCCACCCATACTGCCCAACTAGTCTTGGCTAGAAATGGTGACATCCATTTACTGACCTAACAATTAGCACAACAGTATCAGGAATGATGGTTGATTGGTATAATATGTATCTATTGTTTTGTTTTAATGTGTTATTAATTTTTGTGTATTGTTTTGATATTTTATTGTTTTCCTTATTAGTACATTGGTACTGTATTTGGTTGTGGCATACATGGAATAATGCCATGAAATGGTGCACTTTATCACAATTTTACTTTAAAATATGGTGGTGCTGTCAGAGAAGTGTGAAAAACTTTGAGTAAACGATGAGAATGTTGCACGCAAACAATCAACAAAAACAACATTAACTAGAGAAAATAATTACTGGCTTGATTTATGGTTATGATTCTGGTTAAGTTATCGTAAAGGGACAACATAATGATTAATGTGTACTGACTCTGTTGAAATTCTCTTACCACTTTCATGTTGACTTCTAAAAGAAAGACTGTAAAAAATGTATCCTGCTTTCCTGTTTGTCTCATTGAACATGTTACATGTGTCAGAACTGGGAATGGCTTTGACTGTTCATTATGCCATACTGGTGTTTGGTGTTAAATCAGTCACTGTATCCAGTGGTTGAAGTGAAAAAATGAAGAAAATAACAAGTGGTGGTACTTAAGGTGCTTGTGGAGTCAGCCTGAAGAACGCAATAATGAAATGCGTAACTTTTAGTAGCCTGGGTAAGAATGTTTAGTGAGGAATGCACTTGCAGCATACAGTTCCTAGAGATATCGGCAGGTCAGTGTGTCCAGTATATTAGTGTTGAGGGGTTGTAAGAATGGCTGGTATGAAAAAAAAAGTGATGATACCCTGAAGAGTAAAACATGGAAGTGCCGGTTCTGCACATTGGTGAGTACTGGATGACTTTAAAATCCAAAACATACTTTTTTCATCTTAAAAATGTTGGAAAATTAAGGCATTTTCTAAATATGCAGGATACTAAGAAATTAATTCATTTATTTCTAATAGGACTGACTACTGCAATGTGGTATTCACTAGCTGTTCAATTAATTCTTCACACAGCTATCAGTTAATTAAAAATGGTGCTGTAAAAATTACTACAAGAACAAGAAACTATCAACACATAACTCCAGTTCTTAAGTCCTTACACTAGCTTCAGGTTAAGTTTAGGACATTGTGAAAGAAAATTTAATTGCTTGCAAGTTACTAAGGAATAAAAGCTGTTTTATTATAATGACAGGTTATTCATACAGGCGTCTGTCATAAGTCAGGGTGAAGTAAGCTGAACTTAGGTAACTTCCTTTTTAGGAACGCGTCTGTTAGATACAGGAAAGATGACCTTTCCTTCTTTGGAGCCTCTATTGACACATACACAAAAAAGAAATGGTTGGCTGAATTGATGAAATGAAAGATGCTGTTTCATAAGTAATGGGGTGGGAGGAAAATTAATATTAAGAGCCGATTGAAACCGGAAAACTTTGCTCTTCTCCTTTGCAAAGCATGAATCCAGGTACTCATCTGTGACTGAATAAAGACTGATTGATTGAAATATTCCTGTCATCCTTGTGGGTTACTTTCACAACATATAAAGCCTTAAATTGCCAAGGCACTGCTTACGTATCTAAAGTTTTTATTACTTACAAACCTGGGTGCAAGTTAAGGTGCTGGCCTGCTTATTATTCCAAGGATTAATAAAACAACCGTCAGAGCTTGAGTCTTTAGTTATAGAGCCCTGAACCTGTAAAATGGTCTGCCTGCTGCTATAAGAGGAGACCCTTCAGTCTCATTTTTTAAACCCCAGCTTAAGACTCACTACTTCAGTTTAGCATACCTTATGTAGAGCTGCTGATTAGCTGTGCAAAACTGTATCTTTGTTGTTAGTCATTAATACTAAAATATAAGTAACTAAATTTTATAAACTATTACTAAAGCTTGTCTATTCTGTTTCTCTTATCGGTATCCTCATGGGGCACCTAGTGCCACTGCTCTGTGGCCAAGTTGTTTGCTTGCCATGGAAAAGTCATCTCAAATACAGGAGCTCTGGAATCATCGGGTAGAAGAGTCCTTTTAATGTGATTGGCTGGCCCAGCACTGTCTCAGATGTAGAGTGGTCAATGGAGGGAGGTGGCTTGTTGGATGAGGTCTCCAGGACACCGACTGTGTCTCGCTTGTCTGACTTCTTTTCTACAATCTGCCAGTGGTTTTACAATAAACTTTGTTTATTAGCATTGTTAATTAGTTTCTACTTTGTTTTTGATGTATTTGGTCAAATCTCTATCCTTATATGTAATACTGTAGTTCTGTATTTAGTGAGTGGTATAATGTATTCCTGTATTTTGCCTTAAAAATTGTTGTGGAAATCTGCATCTGCACTTGGTGAGGAGAGATGGGCAAGAATTATTTTGCATTGTTGTCTTGTATTTCTGATGTGGCAATGATAGATTGGCCATCTAGCTCTGTGAAGAGGGTTACGTGTATTCTGTTTTTTATGTTGAATTGACCCCATTTTTGACATCCATTGCACGCCCAACCTATTTGTAGAGGGATTTCTCTCTGGATTGCCTTTCCCAATTTTGTTTTCCTGCAAGATTTTTTTTGGGAGTTTTTTAAATGTTGTCTTCTTAGGGAGTCAAGGCTGGGGGCTGTCAAAAACAGGGCCTGTTCAAACCCATTCAGGCATTCCTTGTGTGATTTTGGGCTATACAAGAAATAAAATGTTGTTGTTGTTTAAATACTGCAGGAACACAGAAAAATGTCCTAGTATAGAGTACCAAAGGGCAAAAAAAGTGCTGATACAGAGTTCCAGTCAGTACTGGCCCACTTACTGTATCATCCATTTACAACCAAATGCAGATGTCACTACAAGTTTAGAAAGGAGTGTTTCAGAAAGGGTAGATAAGCTTTTATTTGAGCTCACTTGTGATCCTCCTATCATTGTGATCAACACCCAATTTTACTTTAATGGTTTCCAGATATTTTAGCTTGTTAGACAGCGTGTTTTGGCTCCTTGGCTATCTTGCTGTATCTGACCATTGCCTGCTTGACTACTCTCCTTGCCTGCATTTTTCTCTAAATTACAGCCTCAAAAATGCTGAAATATTACCTTGCCGCTTACACCACTAAGTGAGCTGCTATGGGTTTCTTTACAGAGGAAAGGTGAGGCAAATTTTAAGAATAGCTATCTTCAAGTAAGAAAAAGGTGCACACATGGATCAATAAATAAGGGCAGAACATGCGCAAGCTGGCATGTAACAAAATGTGAGCTGTACTAAATGTCTAAACCTATAAACAAAAGTTAGTGATTGGAACAATCATAATAGCTTTCTTCTGGAACTTGAAACAGCCATGCAGACAAAAAGAGACTCTACAAAGATTTAAAGCAGAAGGTGGCACGGAACTACTTAACCTTCCATTTTACTATTGGGAGGCAAATAAACACACAATAAAGTTTTGGAAATTGGCAAAAATTCACAAATATATATGGACCTGACTTGCAATGGAAAATAAATTTTGTTCTAAATCTTCTTGGTATGACCTGGTCTGTGTTCTAATCAGTACTAACTATCATCAATTTACTGGAACTCCAGTCATCCACCAATTACTTAAAATATAGAACCAATGTAGGACACATTTCAACAAAGGGAAGCTCTTACCTGTTGGTCCTATACAGTACACGATACTCACCTTTTTCTGCCTTTTCAGAGCTACTCACTATTAAACCAATGGAAAGGCTAGGGATTGTTACACTTAGATATCTTTATATAGATAATCTATTTACATCTTATGAACAATTACACCCAGCTACACACTCTTTTCCTATATGCAAATTAGAAATAACACAAAAAAGCAATTTTCCCACATCGCACCTATATCTGTCCAATCTACTACTAGTTAATCTTCATGAAAACTGAAGCAACATTACAATACATAAAAGTATTTCAAAGATTCTACCGTTCAATGATCCTAGGGTATGGTGGGAGAGGGATCTTTAAATTAGCATCTCAGAAAAGAAGTGGAACTCAGCCATAGAGAGAATACACTCTACTATAATTCAACTAAAAATCTATCATCAACTACATTTGTCTCATTTAAAATGATCTAAAATACACCTGCGGAATGATCCAATCTGTAAGCGTTGTCCCCTAGTTCCAGCATCACTAAGCCATGTTTTGGAAATGCGTTAAATGAACATAATTTTAGACAAAAATCTTTATATTCCTCTCAGACAGCCTTGGTGTCAAAGTCACTTCTAATTGATTATTGCCAATATCAGGCAATAAAGTGCATAGGAATAAATCGATTGTAATATCCTATACCACCTTACTAGCATGCAGACATTTTTGTCTAAGTGGAGGAATCCCAAACCACCTTTTATAATTCAGTGGGTAGAAGACTTTCTTTTTTTATTTCAAATTAGAAAAAATCAAATTCTCTTACAGATAGATAGATAGATAGATAGATAGATAGATAGATAGATAGATAGATAGATAGATAGATAGATAGA
>JANRMT010027041.1:93028840-93047084 GCA_026402145.1 Polypterus bichir lapradei
ATAGATAGATAGATAGATAGATAGATAGATAGATAGATAGATAGATACTTTATTAATACCAAGGGGAAATTCATAATGAACATGCTGTGCCACTGTTGGCCAAGATGTCTTGCATCCTCTGCCTGTCTTACCCGAATTTAAATTCTTTCACTCTTTAGTGAAGAAAAGAAGAGCAAGCACCGCCGCATCCTGCCCTCTAGTGTCCTTGGGGGTACATCATACAGTTTTATTGTTTATATGCTTATACTACTGTTTATTGTCTTTTTGGAAAACCTAGCACATAACAGGTGATTACTGCCCCGTAGCGGTCCCTGCAACCCTATCGTGACATGTGCAGGACTTTTTCAACTAGTGTGATTCTGTCTCTCTCTTTCCTGGAGTACGTTTATTGTATTTTTGGCTGATCTGCTACCTACCTGTTTACCCCCTTACCCTTTTGTGTACAGAGTATATATAAATGTAGACACATATACAGTAGTGGCCAAAAGTCTTGCAAACTTTGCTGTTTCAGCAATTTCTGATTTTTTTTACACTTTTCTATGGAATACTGAAGAACAATTATAAACACTTCATAAGTTTTAAAGGCTTTTATTGGCAAATACATCAAATTTATGTAAAGAGTCAACATTTACAGTGTTGACCCTTCACCTGCATAACCTCATGAAATTTGTCCTGGCATCATGGATGGTGATCCATCCTTGCCTTGTTAGTGCTTGGAGATGATTACAATTTGTGGGCTTCTGCTTGTCCACCCGCTTTTTGAGAATTGACAACTGGTTCTCAATGAGAATAAGATCTGGGGAGTTTCATGGTCATGAGTACAAACTTTCAATGTTGTGATCTCCGAGCCACTTCATTATCACTTTTGCCTTGAGAGATGGTACTCATAAAGATACACTGATCATCACCAAATTGAACCTGGACTGTTGGAAGAAGTTGCTCTTGGAGGACGGTTTGATACCATTCTTTGTTTATGGCAGTGTTCTTGAGTAGAATTGTGAGTGGGCACACTCTCTTGGAGGAGAACAACCCCACACATGGATTGTCTCTGAATGCTTCACTGTTGGCATGACACAGGACTCATAGTAGCATTCACCTTTTCCTTCTCCAGAAAATTGATTTTTCAGATGTCCCAAACAGTTGAAAGGAGGATTCATCTGAAAAAATAACTTTGCACCAGTCTTCTGCTCTCCAATCTTTGCACTTCCTGCAGAATTTCAGTCTGTCCTTGATGTTTTTCTTGGAAAGAAGTGTCTTCTTTGCTGGACTTCTTGACACAACACCGTTGTCCAAAAGTCTTTGCCTCACTGTGTGTGCAGACACACTCACACCCTCCTTCTACCAATATTGAGCAAGCTCTGCACTGGTGGGAACACTCTCTAGTTTACTCATTAGCAGGAGACAGTCCTGGCACTTGCTGGACACTTTTAGCTGATCATTTTGTGCCAGCACCAAAAAAAGTGAAAACAGTCTTTTGTGGTAAAATTAACTTTTTATGCCAATGAAAGTTCCTATGCAATGAATTAATATGCATCTGATCACTCTGCACAATAATATAAAAACAATGTAAATTGCCACCACAAAAACTAAAGCCACAAAGTTTGCAAAACACAACATTTGTGTCACTGCCAAAACTTTTGCCCACTACTTTACGTACACACAATTTTCAACCCCATTCAATCCATCTCAGAGTCATGAGGGTCCAGAGCCTATCCCAGCAGCACTGGGCACAAAGCAGGAAACAACTTTAGGCAAGGTGTCAGTCCACTGCAGTGTAAAAACATATAAACTTTTAAAAACTATTATATGATAAGAAAAATGAATCAAAATAAACAAAGACAGAATTTCAGTATTACTAGTATCTAGTACTAGTGTAAAACGGCAAGGAAAGCATTATATAGAAATCAATGCTGAGAACTGTTATAAACATTATGCTTGTGAGCTGCCATAAAATATGCTGCATTCTCAATGAAACATGTATACAGTTGAAAAAAAAACAAATATGTATCGTTTCTAAAAAATAATATTGCCTAATGATAGCTTTTAAAGTTAATAAGCTCTGAAAATAGTTGTCAGAAGCCTGCATCTTGTCACATTTTGCTTGTGGTTGTAAGAAAAGAAAAATTTGACCTGCAATGCTTTCTTATGGACTTTTTGTCTAGATGATCATCTTAGTAATCTACAAACAAAGCTCAAGATAAGGAAAATGTCAAAAAATAGAAACTGGCAATCATTTTACTCTATTGCCAATATTTAAAATTATGATAAATGGATTTAATTTTAAAAATTTAAAATAGAGAGCACAATCAAACAAGCATATCATACACCTTGCAGCAGACGTATTGAAAATACAGCCATCTGACCTACTGTGGCTGCAAATTGCTGAATGTTTATAACCCTAAAGCAGTAATCACAGAATGAATCATAAGCTGTAAAAATAAATTATACGATTGAAGCCTTTGCCGAAATAAAGCTGTCTCTGTGGTAAAATCAGTCTAAAAGTAGATATTGGTTAAGATGACAAGGTCAAACAATCAGCAAGTTACCAGCTGACTTCTTTTTCTCCAGTACGTGCTGCTGCTGCTGCTGGCTGTATGTCTCGTTCATTTGTCTTCTTTGTCTGACACTTATGGAAGTGATTAGAGATGACTCGTTTAAACCTCTGTAAATCGTCAAGCCTGAATCTTGACATTTGTTGCCACCTCATTTTTCTTGCAGTGTAAAGATGAAAACAGGTTTCAGCTGTATGATATCATTTCTTTTATAGAATACATTTGTTATTTCAGTTTGCAAAATGACTGTAAGTGTGGAATGGTGCATCGGTTAGCTGCCTCACACCTTCAAGAGAATCACTTCAAATCCTGTCCTAGTTTCTCTCTATGTGGAATATGGTCTTTATCCCAGTGTCAGAATTGTTGTTTCTCTAGGTAGTTTAGTATCTCTCCCACAAGTAAAGACAAACATGTTAGGTAAACTGGTGGCTTTAATCTGCCCCAGCATGAATGAGTGTGGGAGAATGCATGAGCGTGCCCTGAAGGTGAGAGGTCAAGCTTTGATCCTGATGCTGCCTGGGTAAGATATAGGAAATCTGTAATGGGACAGAAAGTTATACAAAATGGCTAATTAAAAGTACAGAAAAATACATAAAGGGATACAGTATATATTTGGAGTAGTACTGTATATGCAGACTAGCTACGGACAGGTCAGCAATTCATTTCAGGACACAGGCCTAGATTTAAACAATATCATTCATTCATTTTCTACCGCTTATCTGAAGCTGGGTCATGGGGAAACAGTCTTAGAAGTAATGCCCATACGTCCCTTTCCCCAGCCACATTTGCCAACTCATACAGTGGGATTCCAAGGTGTTCCCAAGCCATTTAGGAGATATAATCCTCCCAGTGTGCTCTAGAACTTCTCCGGCGTCTCCTCTCAACTGGTCGTGCCAGTTCACAGGAAGGCATCCAGACCATATCCTTTAGATGCGGAGGGTCAGTGGCTCCACTCTGAACTTCTCCCAGATGTCTGCTGTTCTCACCATATCTCTAAGGGAGAGTCCAGTCACCTTTCAGTGAAACTTCATTTTGGCCACTTGTACCCTTTCAGATCTACTGGTAAGTTGAGAGCTTGTCCATCTGACTCATTTTCTTCTTCACAACTATGGATCAATACGGCAGCTGCAAAACTATGCTTGCCAACCCAATCCATTTCTCAATCTCACCATCCCAGCTCCCTTCATTCAGGAACAAGACCCTAAGGTATTTAAACTTCTCCACTTGAGGCAGTAATTCACCTCCCACTTAGAGAGGACAGTTCAACTTTTTCCTACTGAGGACCATGGCCTCAGATTTGGAGATGCTGATCCTCATCCTTGCTGCTTCACACTCAGTTGCAAACTGTTTAATGCATGCTAGAGTTCACAGCCTGAAGGAGCCAACAGGTCCACGTTATCTGCAAAAAGCAGTGACGCAATTTTAAGGCCATCGAACTGGACACCATCCTCCCCGGCAGCACCTTTGATAGCCAGTCCATGAACATCACAAACAGTATAGGAGACAAAACACAGCCCTGGTGGAGTCCTGCACCCACTGGAAACGGTGCTAATGCTTTTCCAAGTATGCAGATACAACTCTCACTGTGATTACACATGGACCAAATAGCCCTTATTGGGGGTTCTGGAATCCCATGCTCTTCCAGCTCTCCCCACAGAATCCCTTGAGGAACAATGGTCATATGCCTTCTCTAAGTCCACAAAACACATGTAAACAGATTGGGCGTCCTCTCATTGGGCCTCCTCAAATATCCTCATAATAGTAAAGAGCTGGTACATCATTCCACAAATCCACATTGTTCCTCCTGGTTCTCATATTCATTTCAGTTAATTTTTAAACGGCAGTCTGGAGTGAGTACAAGCTCAGATTGCTATAACAAGTTTACAGCTAAATCTAAAGTACAAATGTTTAATGTTATTTGATGGACACACATAAAACAGATTAGGTTATACAACACAGTATCATTGTCATGTAGGCTGGCAACATTGCTAGCATTGACATTAGGAGTGTCCATCAAGTGGAAGCACAGCAGAGACAAGCTACATAACATATAGTAGCAGTATAAAAATGGTAGCCCCACGTGCACAAATGAGGAGCAGTGTTCTGCTGTCTGCTTTTTTAGAGCTGTGAAGGGTTGAAACCTGCCGAAATACATCAGTGAACTGATGAGGACTTCAGATTAGAGGTGTCTTGATGCAACATGGCAGTTCTCTGATCCATACTGCCAGTGCAATGGTTGCACTCATCAAGGGCCTGCACTTCAAGAGTCGTTCATATTTACCAAACCTGCCAGACCTCGCTCCCAGTGGACCATTTAAAGCAGTGATGGACAGAAAGACTTTTAAGTCAGATGAAGAAGTGCAGCAGGAGGTGCATATAAATTGTTGTGCATGCAACCAAAAGACTATTTTTCTAGAGGAATCTATGCTCTTTGCAAGCAATGGAGGACATGCATCAAACACCATGGAAATAACATAGAAAAAGATACAGTTGTATGATACCATTTTGATTCACCCCCATATATACCATACAGTAGAACAGATTATCAATTAACAGATTAACAGGTCATGACAATATAGGCCATTGAAACTTTTGTTGAGATATGATAACTTGACAATGAAAGATAAGAAAACAAAACCTCCAGATATAACACTGTTCTCCAACAAAATGAAATAAATTTAAACTTGGCTTGGGGTACAAAATTTGTTATAGAAAAGGTCAAAACATTTACCATCTTCACCGATAACTCAATCTACTAACAGATTTGTAAAATGGTGCCAGTACTTGTGGTCACAAAATCTTCGCAATTTACCAACCATGATAGTTCCTGGATGAATGAAAAGCATTACCCTTGAGTAGGAGTTAAAAAAGTACAAGAAACTATCTACAAGAAACTACAAGAGGCCTGAGTTCCAGTAGTAGAAATGCTACAAAAGTTCAGAGTTTCTAAAAAATCTCTGGTTACTGAAAAAAATGGAAAAAAAGTTCCTGTAGTGGTAAAGTGTCTTGAGTTTCCATTTAACAACACCATTGGTATCTGGAAGGAAAACAGGAGGACGCAGAAAAAAAACCTCCACACAGACACAGTAACAATGAGCAAGCCCCACACAGACAATATGTAGGGCAGGGTTTCAACTCAGGCCCTTGGAGTTGTGAGGCTACACTTCTAGGCACTGAACCACCATGTTGCCAGAATGGTATTGTATACAATTTAACCATTCATCTCTCAGTTTCATAAAGCTTCCATCCATTCACAAATGAACTCATATAACTCAGTTTGGAGTTATCACCTTCTGAAGCCAATCTCATTAGCATTATACCCGAGCCAGGAACCAGACGTGGACAGGGCCAGTTTATCACATACTTACTCTTTCCAGCCAAGTTTAGAGTACTCAACTAATCTAATGCACACAACTTAGGACTGCAGATGGGAAAAGCAGAGTAACCAGAGGAAATCCCCATGTAGAATAGGAAATATATGGATACTTCACACAGACTGAGACCAAAACTTTGGAGCTGTGAGGCAGCGATCATGTGCATTCCAACACCATGTTACCCATTTCTTTCTTAATCCAGTCTAAGGTGGTGGGAAGGAAGACTTTCAGTTTCTTAACTCATTTTTTCCAATATAAGGATACTTGATGCTACAGCCTATTTAAGCAACATCAGGTTCCAGACAGGAATCAGTCCTGAATAGGACAGCAGTCCATCACAGGACACACAAATACCCACACATATTGGGCCAGTTGTGCATTTTATTCTAACATCCATTTATCTATGACAGTGAAGAAAATGGAAAACTCAAGTAAAATTCAAGTAGACTGAGGAAGTGTGGAGAACCCCAGACCCAAAAGGTGACCAAGCCTGGAATTGAATGTGTGTCATTGGAGCTGTGAGGCAGCAGAGCTACCCACTGTGCCACCAAACTGCTCCTGCTGAGAACAAATGAAACAAAATCCTCTAGGCATATTTCAAAGTACACATGTGATTTGTTATTTTAGTAGATGTTTCCTTTTTTTTTCTAGTCAGTAATTTCAACAGAAAAATTCAACTGGGATTAGAAAACATTCCTAGAGGATTCATCAGGGTTTCAGCAGGAAATCAAAAAAAGAAAAAAAAAAGCCTTTATTACGAGATTAGCTAAAGACTTTTATAATTAAAAATAAACAAAATAAAAATCAATGTGCATACATTGATTTTTTATATACTTCATGACTTCTGCACTGAAAATAAATAAACGTTTCAAACCACGAACATTGGTTCATTGCATTGTAAATATTTGCTAATGAATTACAAATGCAAAGTCAAATATTTCAAGCTGTTAAATACTACTTTTCAGAAAGTTTATTTCAGTAAAATTATTTTAAAGCAGTACATTAATTGATGATTTTTGTTGTTGTCATTCAGATGTTGTATATGCAAATTGACCAAACAAAAGCTGCATATTTTGAAATCCCACGAATTACAAAATATTTTGTTTATTTTCTTAATGTATGGATATACTGTTGTATTGTACTGTAGTATAGTATAGTATAGTCAAAGCATCACATTGGGGCCATTAGACTCCTGATGACACTGAATCTAAATAAATAAGAAATGATGAGCTGTGATGAGGTGAATGATCTGTTTTATCAATACATTTTGTTATACAATAAAGTTCTATCTATCTATCTATCTATCTATCTATCTATCTATCTATCTATCTATCTATCTATCTATCTATCTATCTATCTATAGTTGTGCTTGAAAGTTTGTGAACCCTTTATAATTTTCTATATTTCTGCATAAATATGATCTAAAACATCATCAGATTTTCAACCAAGTCCTAAAAGTAAATAAAGGTAAACCAGTTAAACAAATGAGACAAAAATATTATACTTGGTCATTTATTTATTGAGGAAAATGATCAAATATTACATATTTGTGAGTGGCAAAAGTATGTGAACCTCTAGGATTAGCAGTTAGTTTGAAGGTGAAATTAGAGTCAGGTGTTTTCAATCAATGGGATGACAATCAGGTGTGAGTGGGCACCCTGTGTTATTTAAAGAACAGGGATCTATCAAAGTCTGCTCTTCACAACACATGTTTATGGAAGTGTATCATAGCACGAACAAAGGAGATTTCTGAGGACATCAGGAAAAAGAGTTGTTGATGCCCATTAGGCTGGAAAAGGTTACAAAACCATCTCTAAAGAGTTTGGACTCCACCAATCCACAGTCAGACAGATTGTGTACAAATGGAGGAAATTCAAGACCATTGTTTCCCTCCCCAGGAGCGGTCGACCAACAAAGATCACTCCAAGAGCAAGGTGTGTAATAGCCAGCAAGGTCACAAAGGACCCCAGGGTAACTGCTAAGGAACTGAAGGCCTCTCTCACATTGGCTGATGTTCATGTTCATGAGTCCACCATCAGGAGAACACTGAACAACAATGGTGTGCATGGCAGGGTTGCAAGGAGAAAGCTGCTGTTCTCTAAAAAAAATATTGCTGGTCGTCTGCAGTTTGCTAAAGATCACATGGACAAACCAGAAGGCTATTGGAAGAATGTTTTGTGGACGGATGAGACCAAAATAGAACTTTTTGGTTTAAATGAAAAGCATTATGTTTGGAGAAAGGAAAACACTGCATTCCAGTATAAGAAACTTATCCCATCTGTGAAACATGGTGGTGGTGGTATCATGGTTTGGGCCTGTTTTGCTGCATCTGGGCCAGGATGGCTTGCCTTCACACCAGATACTGAAAGCAAAGGTTCATATACTTTTGCCACTCAAAAATATGTAATATTCGATCATTTTCCTTAATAAATAAATGACCAAGTATAATATTTTTGTCTCATTTGTTTAACTGGTTTCTCTTTATCTACTTTTAGTAAGAGTGAAAATCTGATGATGTTTTAGGTCATATTTATGCAGAAATATAGAAAATTCTAAAAGGTTCACAAACTTTCAAGCACAACTCTATCTATCTATCTATCTATCTATCTATCTATCTATCTATCTATCTATCTATCTATCTATCTATCTATCTATTTCTTAATTCTTCTCAGGTAGAATATTTAGCTCAGATACTGCAATTCTAGTCTTTTCATTGCCTATTATTTTATGTAAATTATACTTAGATATACAAAGAAACTTCAAAGACACCTACAGTGAAAGGGATTTTCATCATGGGCACCATAATTTTATGCTGGTATTTCATGGCTGATACTGATTACGTCTTTTCCCAGAAATATTATTGCCATCACAGCAACCCATGACTTCATCACACAACTGTTATAAAACAATGGTATTCTGGTAATATGGGCGTCCAATCTTTCAAACAATTTTTCAACATCTGATTAGTGATAATGGGGGTTAAGGATCTGAGATTGTGTTAGGACTTCCTTGACCAATGAATCTTTGGCTACATTTTGTTAAACGTTTCTGGTTTTGAAACTTGAATTTATGAATGGGACTTTCAGTATTCTTGACCCATGTGTTTTTATAGACCAGTTTTCAGCTTGCTGCTCTAACTACTACTTCATTTTCTGGTCCTTTCCTAAAACTTAGCCTTAAGGCACTCTAAATTTTAATAGTAAGCATATTAGTATCCAAGCAGGGTTATATATCATTAGAAAAAAGAGTTACTGCATGCCGTCAAATTTACTTCTGCTAATATGAAAGTGTTCAAAAAGATGTCTTTTAAATTTTAATGTTGAAACTAAAATGAATAAATCTATATTGGCTTAATTTAACAGTACTGTAAAAATGTATATATGGAATTAATTTGCCAGTTTAAATTTGTGGTTTCATTTACATTTGATATATAAATAAATATTCAAGAATTGCATTAAATGTAATGACAACATTTCAATGACCAATAAATGCCAGAGAATACTGAAGTGCAATATATTTTAAATAATTCTGTTATCTCACATTTGAATAAGATACCCGTTAAAACTTCAGTGTTAGGAAATGGCACATACAGAGATGTCTTTATGAAAATGCAGTCATTCGTTGCCCTGCAACTGACCTATTTATTCATGACTTCACAGTGCACATGTGGATACTAGCAATGGCAGAGGATGGGTTAAACACAGACAATGGAAATCTGCTCTGTATCAGTCACTGGCCATCTACCTCTTCAGAGTGCAACAAAAAAGAAAAATTGCTGAGCTCATTAGAGAGAAACAATCAGAAAGAGGATCTGTAAACATCTACAGTGGCATCAAAAGTGCAGCTATCAGGATCGGTAATTTAGTATCACTGCCTTTGTTCAAAGCATACAGTAGCAATTTCTTCTTTCTTGATATCTTTTTACATTGTTAATGAATACACTTGTTATTTTTGGCACAACCCTTGTACATATACAAAAAGAAACATTTATACACCTACATGATATTTTTCTAATCCTGATATTCTGTGCTAAGTGTTAATTTAACAATTCCAGTTCTAAGCTGCCTTACAGCTCCAGAGTCCAGAGCTGAAATCCCTTTTGTATGGAGTTTGTCCTCTCTTTGTTGGTTTGAGTTTCCTCCTTATACAGGACACCCGTTTTTTTCTGACATCGCAAATTTGTGAGTGTTAGGTTCATTTGTAACGGTAAACTTGTGCAGTGTGTAGGACTGCATATGCCCTATCTTGGATTGGCACACCATCCAGGGTTTCTTCCTGCTTTGCTACCTTTATATACTTGGAAAGGTCCTCAAATATGTAGACTCAGAAAATTACTGAATATAGTTATGAGTTACTAACACCTTTTAATTGTAATGTAGCACCTTAAAAGTTCCATACAATAAAGTACAATGCTTTGTACTTACTCCAGATATATTTAAAGTATATTTAATGTGCTATTTACCCAAGAGCATTTACATATCTTGTTTCACTTTACCATCATTATTATTTTAGTTGTTTTTCTATATAGTACATTAATGATAAATGATAACAGCTGGACAATCAAATGCAATCAGAGCAAAGGATGATGTCTGGCTTTGAACTTAATGTTTCCTCTATTGTCTTGCTAAGAGCTATCAGAGTGTGCCAAAAGTCTAACACACTTCCTTAGAAATGCTGCTTGACAACTAAAAAAAACCTTTACGAAAATCTAAATCTGATACTTCTTCTTCTTCTTTCGGCTGCTCCCGTTAGGGGTTGCCACAGCGGATCATCCAAAATTGTTGTCCGCATATTGATTTGGCAAAATTGTACACCGGATGCCCTTCCTGAGGTAACCCTCCCCATTTATCTGGGCTTGGGACCAGCATGAAGAAACACACTGGTTTGTACGTCCCCTGTGGCTGGGTTTACATCTAACACTATAAATTCTTAAAAATTGAAGAAAGCGCAAACATCACTTTTTGTTGATTTATTTTATATGACTATTAATAAAACAGGACAGCATAGAAGTGTAGCAACTGGACTGGCAGTATGGAGACCAGGGTGTGCATCCCAGGTCCTCCTTGCATATTCTCTTGTTGTCTGCAGGTGCTCCGGTTTCCTTTCACCATCCAAAGACATTGTGGACACACCGGGGCACATACAACCACCCTAACCTGACACAGACAGGCAGAGACACAAATGCAGTACACAACACACTTTTATTAACAGCTGGGAAGTGCTTTATCCTCACTCCCCAGAGAACAGCAGTACAAAGTACCAAAGTACCCTGTTCACAGTCCTTTTCTTCTCTTCATTTCTCTCTCTCTCTCTGTCCTTCCGCCTCCACTTCTCTTTGTCCTTCTTCCTCCAGATCCTGGCTCCCTAAGTAGTGGTGACTGGTTCCTTTTATAGGACAACCAGAAGCACTCTAGGTGTCCAACGACCTCCTTCCAGTAGCACTTCTGGGTGTGGCAAAAGTGTTGCCAAAAAGGGCTCAGCAAATGTCCAGGAGCCCCCTGGTGGTGACCACGGGCCCCAGCATGGTTGAGCTTCCATGCTCCAAACTCGTGGCTCCACTGCAAACCTGGGGGGCAGCCCTCTAGCGTTCCAGGGAAGATAATGTCCTGGACAAGCCCTCTCTCCCTTTCCTTCCATTGTTGAAGCGTTCTGGCCAGTCAGGGCCCTGGCCATCCATCACGCTATGCAGGTTAGGTAAATTGGCGACACTAAATTGGCCATAGTAATGTATTTGGTGTGTGAGTGTTCACATTATGATGGATTGGCACCCAGACCAGGGTTTGTTTCTTCCTTACATCCTCTGCAAGCTGGGATAGGCTCCAGCCCTCAATTACCCAGGGATAGATTAAGTGGGTTTGAAAATGACTATTAATAAACTTTGCCCACTACCATCGCGCAATACTCTTCATAAAATCTACAAGGCTTTGAAATATAGAAGGAGATATACAGAGTTTTCAAAGTTTAGCACATGAGGCACATTGAACACAATCTACAGTATGTCAGAATAAAGAAAATAATAATAGGAAACAGAAGGCTCACTGGCATGTACATGCAAATCCAGTGTTCTTTTAAAGATTATTATTTTTTTAAATTATAATTATTTCTAATAATTATTTGAATTGTTTTTCCATAAGCAATTTATGGAACAGTACAATGGCTGACAAATAGATTTAGAGTTCTGCATTCAAATTCCATGTTTTACATATGGAGTTTATACATTATCCGGTGTGTACGCATGTTTTTCTCCCACACTTTTGAATCCGTGTACGCACAAACAGACTAAAAAATTGCAAATTCCCATCTGCCATTAACTTTCTGAACTCTGAATCTTCTCAGTCTGAGGTCATTTTTAATTGAACATGTGCAATAAGCTATATTGGTAATGTGCAATATACTAATGTAATACAATATATAATATGTAATGTGCTATTCATTAACAGGTGCAATAACAATTTATGCTGCTGTACTTTGAGCAATAATAATTTGCTCTGGATACTTGATCACTTAACACTGTTTACGACATATCTGGAAGTATTTGACTTTTCTTTAAATGCACCTTGGGGCTGTCACAAAATGTAATTTCGTTGTGTTACACAATAATAATAAAGTGCTTGAACTTGCTTGAAGATGTTCACGTTAGAATAACTTGTATTTCTATATAGGCCAGGTCTGAGTGAGTGTGGGTGTATGTGAGGAGGGGTCAAGTGATGATGCGACACCCTGTCTAGCCACCAGGATTGGCTTCATCTTCCCTTCACTGAAGGGAGAATGACATATAAAAATGCATGCTTACATAATACGAGGGACATTCAAAAGATTTCCGCACTTTTATATTTCCGTAGGAGATGGTGAAGCTGGGACGAGTAGTAATTGGGCAATAAAAAGTTGGTACGATGCTGGGAAATTTACATTGCAAATGAAGGTGACATGTGTAGAAAAGTGATGTCATTTGTTTTTGAAATTCTTAATAAATAGAGTTAAAAAAAAGTCTGGAAACTTTTTGAATGCCCCTTATATATTTATTGCTCCATTTGAAGAATGGCAAAATGCAACATTAATTAATTGACATGAAATGGACAAGCGTTACATGAAACTCTTACCATTTTTGCTTTTTTCTCCTCTGTCTCCCTTGTCTCCCTTGTCTCCCTTTTCTCCTGAGGAGATAAAAACAAGCACACATAAGTTGTGTTCTTTCAGTACAGAGTAATGATACAGTATGCTTTAACCAAGAAAAAGAGTTTAGTTGTTAACATTCATTCTTGTAACGATCGAGCAAATGAAAGGAGACGCAGGAGCCCTGAGTCAGGTCAATCAGCTGCTTACTTCTGCAAAGAGAACTTAATAGTTCAACATAGCAAAGCAGTTTGAAAAACAGAATGAGTAAAAGGTGTTTTGAATCAGCAGAAAATAAGATGACTTGTGGCATTTTTATGATCAGTTTCAGTCAGTTTACCAGTAAAAGGTCATTGTCTAACTAAAACACTCTAATCCAAGATAAAAGGAAATCATCATAAATTTAATTTGTCGGCATAGTGCCTTATTTCACCATACTTTCTTCTTGCTTTAGCAAGCCAAGCATTCCAGCAATTTTAAGGTTCCCATTTTCATCTTCCCTTCCTTGACACACATCTGTTTAAAGACTTCCCAACACAATTCTGTGACCCCAACACTGTGATAACAGTCACGTTCTAGAATTAAATTAGCATGAACTCGCTTTAGCAATGGGCCAACGATTTGTAATCTGTACATACAGTACTGTAACTCCAGGTCCAAATAATTGTGGACAATTATAAATTAGATTTTGCATGCACTAAACAAGAGTGTAATGGTGGGAGTTTGTCCTGAGCGTAGTTTCCATCTAGGTTTTCTTCTGTGTGATGCTTTGCACGGTTTCCTGTTGGTTAGAATGATATTTAATCTAACTGATGTTTTAGTCAGGATGGACAGTGGCAGACGCTGCTGTGGAGTCCTGGGCCCAGAACCCTGGCCTTTTCAATGTCTTTGTGGAATCTGCATTTTCTCCTGGCACACCAACAAAAAGCAAGCAGGAAAAGTGGCAAATATCCACAGAAAAAAATGCATGTAGTGATAAATGCACTCAATATGGTCTAAACATTCAAGGTAAGGTAAACCTCACTGCGTTATAATGTCTCTCTTACATTTACAGTATACATAAAAATATAATTTTAATTATGACATTTAAGTCTTTTGTGAACTCTAAACTTTTTATTAACTGGAAAGATATTTTAAATAAAAATTATAAAAATGAAAACAGAAAACAGGTAAAAAATCTGAAAAAATGAATTAAGGAGAAACACTATAAAGAAATGCAGAGAAAGCACAAGACAGTGTAAATAAAACAGTAACTGTTGTCACACACAGATGAGTAAGGAGCATTCTTAGGGCTGGTGTAACGGCTGTAATTCCACCCTGGGTCGAGAGGGGGTGCTGTTATTTATGTTTTCTCCCTTTTGATCTCCAGACCAGAAGCTCAGAATGTCGAAAACGCATGTAGACACTTCAGGTTATTTGCCTAACTGTGTCTCTTCTAGTCTGGAGATCATTTAACAGCCAGCTCCACCTTCCCTCGCCAGTCTGACTCATGGACTTACTTCTGAAATTCTGTGTGCCTTTTTGATGCAATCTCATGTCTTTTTGCTCAAACAATATATGGGTTTACCAGGTGGTACCTACAATTCTTTATCTTGGTTTTGTCTTTTCATTACATTGTATTGTGAAATTTACAGTGCCACTATTATGTATATTTTCTTATAAAAAATCTAAAAGCAGCACCAGTCTAAATGTTGATATCGGTTGCAGGCAGTGATTAAGCTGGACATATCTTGATTTGGATGCCTTTAGATGAGTTTTGCTTACCTATTGTCTGTAAACTGGGATCTTGATGTGATCCTACTCTTGACAACTATGATTATAGGGTTATTATTGCCCCATGTACAGAGTACAGTGAAATTTGTACTTACTTTGAAATTGAAAGTGAATGCCAATGTGCAGTACTGTTTGAATGCCAAGCGTTAATCCTGCCTCACAAATTCCACACTTCTATTGCAAATCTTAAAGCCATGCGGCCATGCTTATATCTCCAAAATAGACTAATAACAGCTGCAGTCCTGGAGGAAATGTATCTTAAAGCTTTTCAAAAGCATCATCATCACAAGGCATAAAACCTAAAGCTAATAACATTCTAACATACAAGTGAAACTTTTTGTCATTTTGTGAGCATCCACTGAACTAAAATTCCTACTTTCTGGCAAACATGAAAGTAGAGAAGCAAAAGGAATACCTTAAAAGTGAATACATTTATGGCGCATTAGATGCTGTGAACATTTTTATCCTACATGCACTTGACACCAAATACTATTGGTGAGCTTCAGTTGTGCCAGTTGTTTTCCTTTATTTTCACTTTGAGTTTGTTGTTTTTTCTTCTATATGCCAAAAATCAATTAAATGTCACACCTAAATTTTGTTGTCTGTTGTAGACATTTTTCTTTCATAGGATTGGTCTGCTGGGATTAGGGGATTGGGTTGGTTGACAGATGGATATTATTTTGAAATTACAGAAACCCACACACACACATATGTGTATATATATATATATATATATATATATATATATATATATATATATATATACAGTATATACAGTGTCACAGATGTGCATGGGAGGCAGCTAAAAGGCTTGAAAGGAGGTGATTCCATGCCAAACCAGTGGATGGCAGAGTGCGCTAATCCTCTCTATTTTGTGTCTGAAGACCAAACACAGGAAATTCTACCTGGGCTCAGTGACGTCACTTTACGGGACCGATGATGTCACTTCTGGACCCGAGCCCGATGACGTCACTTCCCCTGCCTAACTTTAAAAGCTGTCATATTCCTTATGTCAATAAGTTCTGTTTTAGACTCACATCTGTAACAAGCTTGGATTTATTTTTTTGTTTTACCTATTTTTGCAGCCATATTCCAAGTACATGGGAAGCTGCCCCAAACATTTTTCTGTGTCAAGGTATATTCTTTCCATAACAGTCATGCATGAGTGCCAGAAGATCGCCTTCCGGGCACACCTAAGGTATGTAGTACTACCACCCTGGCACAAGAAGTGGCAAAGTTGCAAACAGTTTTGTCTCCTCTTTCACTCACAGCCTCAAGAAAACGCCCCTTGAGGGCAACAGAGCCAAAGACAATCTAACCCTTCTGGTTTGTTCGTATTAAAAAGGGGGACCTTCCTGGAAGGTGGTGGCTTATTTGGACCTGACAAGCTAGATGGAACATCTTTAAGAACATCACCAGAGCAGTTTAGAAGGCATCAAGTGCACAACTGTTGTAGTGCCATTGTTTTTGTTTTGCTCTTTGTTGTTCAAATTAAGCAGGGTTTTGCCCGCTTGGCACCCCAACTATTTTTGGACTCACCCTGCTACTATATACATATAGTATAAGATAAAAGCTGAAATTCTGTATTTTTGCCTCATGCTTTTATTTGCACAGTGAATTGTTGACACGCTTCTGAATGAATAGCAAAACAGCAATTTTAATTTCTCTATTAGAAATTGTATGATTACAATGACTGTGTATAGCACATTATATTTATATCATAAACTTAGCATAATTAGTAGAGGTATCTCATAGATTAGAAATGTTGAGGGGCAAATAAAAAGATTTTTTTCTTATTTGCTGAGCTTTACTGCATACTGGCAAAATTAATAGAATAATAGAAAGGGTTTCAAAACCAACTAAAATCTAAAGGTGCCAAAACTAGGAAGTGATCCAGTAAAAACATCAACCTCATGGCTTAACATTGTCATTGAATGTGAGTTTGTGTTTGTATGTGTGCACTAATGTGGTTTTGCATTCCATCCAGGACTGCTTTCTGCCTTACATTCATTGTTTCCCATTGCCTTGACAAAATGGAAGAAGATGGATGGAAGTACAGTAGTGTTCCTATTCTGGTGGATTACTGCTTATTTAGTACCTACTAGGAAGTTCACTTAGGGTTTCTCTTTTAAAAATGTTTTATAAAAGCATTCCTAAAAGAACAAATTGTTCATGGTACTGAATTTAGGATAACAGAATAACTACAAAAATCCCAGTGCTATGAAAAAGTGTTTGCACATTTGATTTTCTGCACTATGATGTATTGTTCACATTATGTATTAACACATCTTCAACCAAGTCATAAATTATATGAGTAGTTTCAAATCCCAGTCTTGGGGGACCCCCTGTAGCTTTGAGTCTTTGTTGCAACACATTTCACAATCGGTGCATCATTCTTACCTTTAACTGATCTCATTGTTTAGTGAGCTGTCAATTTTTTTCTTAAACTCTACAACATTCTGGAAAATGTGCATTTTTCCCAGAACTTTAAATTAGGGTTAGGCTTAGGGTAGGAGTTTTTGCAACACACTTTTTAAATAAACACTTTCTGTAGAGCTTGCTCCATGAATTGTATCCATATATTCAGACAACACTAAATGCTAAAGGGCAGCAACTTTTTTCAGTGTTGTGATCACTTGTCCACTCCTTAGCAAGAAAAGCTTCTTAATGAGTAGTGAAAATGGCAGCAAAGTCATTACTCCACCTTAGCATTCAATGCTGTTTGTGCCTGTGCCTGCACTTCCCGATGCTTCACCAAAGAGCCTTTACAGATGGTCACTATTCAGGGAGTGGATGTGAAAGAGGTGCACTGCTTTAAGTGCTTGGGGTCCACATTATTGACAAGATTGGACTGGTCTTGGAACACAGAGGAACTATATAAGAAATGGCAGAGCAGGCTCTTTTTCCTTAGGAGACTGCATTCCTTTAAGGTGGTTAGTGACACGCTTTACATCTTCCATAAGTCTGTGATAGACAGTTTTCTACACCATGGTGGGCTGAGCCAGTAACATCACTTCAAGAGAAGCCCACCAAATCAACAAGCTGATTAAGAATGCAGGTACAGTTATAGGATGCGATCTGGACCCACTAGAGGTTGTAGCAAAGGAGAGCATGAAGGCAAAACTGATGGCCATTGTGAATACTGCTGCACATCTTCTCCAGCGCACACTATGATTTGCACTTTCAGCCAGTGAATTAGTCATAGGTGTATCCATAAACTCTACTGGGGCTCCTTCATACATAGAGAAATATGCCTTATAATGTGTAACTGTGACTGCTCTCTTATCATTAGCCAAGCCACAAGTTTTTTCCCTTCATTTTTATAATTGTGTATGTAAGGGACACTGTACTTTGTTAAAATATTTCCAGTTGGTACAAATACAATTCTATCTATCTATCTATCTATCTATCTATCTATCTATCTATCTATCT
>JANRMT010027041.1:93047094-93102067 GCA_026402145.1 Polypterus bichir lapradei
TCTATCTATCTATCTATCTATCTATCTATCTATCTATCTATCTATCTTTCTGCAGAGAAAAGATTAATTATAAAACAGAAGTTTTTAAAATAAAGCCAAAGAAGACAGAATTTATGATTTTCCTAGAAATAATTAAACAATGTAATTTAACAATGAGTTCAAAGTATAAATGATTTCCTGATTGTGGAACTGATTATAATAAAAATCTACAGCCATGCAAATCCTTCACGACTAAACCTGAAAACCCCCATTTTAGATAAAAGAAGCCAGAGGTTAACAAATAGCAAATGGTTAAAACCTGTTTCATTTATTTAGTAAAGAAAGTTATGCTTACCCAGTGCCCTCAATAAAAAAGTTCCCTTTGGTCTCTGTCACCTGTTACAGTGTATTTAGCATTAAAAACAAGCAAAACTTTCTATTAGTTATTATTCAGTCTTTCTTTCCTAGTGCTGTGTAGTAATCTCGGTCCACTCCTGATACCAACTGCTTCAGTTCAATGACATGTGTATTAACAACCATAAACTTCTCATCACAGGTCCTGTCACAATATCTGAATTCTTTTTCAAAGCTTAAAGTTTCATTTTCGTCAACGATTCAGATGTAGACTTGCTTATGAATTTTTTATCAATGTCTTGCTGAATACTTCAAGACAGACGACCTGACATTCTCCTGAAAAATCATTTAAACCAAGTATAAGTTTGCAATTCTGTCAATGTCAGCAGGTTGACAAAGTCCTGAGGTAGCAAAGGAACTTCACAGCCACGACACTACTACAGTACAATACAATACAAAACAATTTATTTTTGTATAGCCCAAAATCACACAAGGAGTGCCGCAATGGGCTTTAACAGGCCCTGCCTCTTGACAGCCCCCCAGCCTTGACTCTCTAAGAAGACAAGAAAAAACTCCCAAAAAAACCCCAGTATGGAAAAAAATGGAAGAAACCTTGGGAAAGGCATTTTGAAGAGAGACCCCTTTCCAGGTAGATTGGGCATGCAGTGGGTGTCAAAAAGAAGGGGGTCAATACAATACAATACAATACACAGAACAGAACAAATCCTCAATACAGTATACAAATAAAAATTTTAGATGTAGCAGAATTTAACAGTAGATGATATCACATAATAGGATTTGGATATGGTGTACTACCACCATACTTGATGGTAATTTTGAGTATAATGGCAGAGTTTTGTTTCACATTCAGTTTCACAAAATTACCCCAAAAATCTTCAATTGAGAAACAAAAAATTTTGTTTCTGGATTTTTAGGGTTTTTTGGGTTAAAAACCAAGGAATTCTACTCCCTGAGAGTTATTCTGTAGCAAAAACCACTGTCTCCTTCCTCGGCCACCCTGATTTTCATTTTATGCTGCTCCATGTATTCTTATCTGCCTGGTGCACTGCTTGTCTTCATATTTACACTGCTGCTTCCAGCTTGTATGACTCATTTGGGATCAGAGGTAACCATCTGTGCTCACTGTCCTCAACTCTATAAGCCGATATAAGCCAGTTTCCTTCCCGAGGCTTGTTGGAAGCTACCCAGGCCAATGGATTTTAGGAGAGGAGAAGAGCATCTGAAGTGCTTGCAGATAAGTGCTGTCTAGCTACATCACCTCTCCACCCTCTGAATTAGAATCAGCTTTGGTATTCCCTTGCACATGTACAAAAAGGTTGCAAATGAGATGAAAATATATTAGATATTGGCACAAATTTTACATGTGGTGAAACGGTATTTATTTTGTCAAAGTTTCACAGTAAATCCAAGTTTCTGCAAATTGTTTTGGTCATCACTACTTGACAGAGGGTGTGAAGGTGTTACTGTGAAAGACAAATTTACATTTTCTCCAGATATAACAGGCCCAAACTGACCAAAACACTTCTGTTTAGATTCACCTGTATGTAGAATATTATTTGATAACTATGGAGACTCAACAAGTTGTATTTTGACAGTTCTCAGTATGTAACACTTTCTGTCTTGCTGCTCTGCCATGGGTCCTATTTTACCCTAGGGTCTTTCCAATGTGGGCTCATAAACATTTACCTAAGCTTAGGCAAAAGAGAACTGTGGGTCCTTAGATAGTTTTTTATTTTGTTTTTGACTTCTTACTAAATTTTATGCCTTATAATTTGAAGACGTACTGTATATCTCCCAAAGTTTATTTGTATGGACAGCACATCTCTGACTATGATTCAGTGGAGCTCCAGAGTTTTAGAAATGCCTTTGTACCTCCCATTATTCTGAGAAACATTAGCAAATTTTTTTTTTCTGGAAATTTTAAAAAATTTCTTTTGATTACACTTAATTTCTCTCCAGAGCCAGTGTGCTGACATTTTTATTGACTTGATGAGGGCAAAAATATGTTATATTTATCCAGGGTAGTGCTGATCACAATCAGACTTGATTAATTGCTAAAAGTATTTAAATAACTCACTGTAATAATCACAAGGGATGGATTTGCCATCAGAACTATGGTGGGATATGCTGTGTAGCCATAAATGGTGAAGCCTACTTTGAGAGAGTCATACTGCATGCTCAGTGCACCTCTCCAATCACATAATCCTACTATCTTCCAGTCTTTACCCCATCACCCCGGTCTAACTACCTTATCAAAGCAAAAAGGAGGAAAGTGTGAAATGCAGATGAAAGAAGAGATGGAGAAAACATCTTTAAAAAATGAAAGGGCAGGGCTAAAAAAATAAGGAAAAATAAAATTGAATCACTCAAACAAAGGATAAAAACACTATGAAAATGAGTGATATTTATGAGTGGGGACTCCAGCAGGGTTAGAGTGTAGAAGCGGTCAGTTCAGCAGCGTGTTTACTATGACTGTTTATGAAGCTGTGCAAGCTACGTCAGTTTATTACTATGATCAAATTACTTTTTAAGCAATAACAGCAATGATGAATGATAATTGGAAAGTTTAGGAACACAGTGTTAATGTCTGGTGGTAAACAAGACCACGTCATAGTTAGAAGACTTCTGATTTTCATTTCTTTCAGTTTAAAGTGGGCAATGATCTAACTATTTCATGCCTTATTTTACAAGGACACCAACTTTCAAACACATGTGGAATGGAGTTAGTCAGTAATCAGTGATCATACATTTAGTCAGGACTAACACCTAACTTTACACATGTGTTATATATTCACACATTTTATATTTTTGACAAGGTCCAGCAAAGTTCACATCTGCAGAACACCAGAGCATAGTTAGTGAGAGACAAGAGGACAAAGCAGAAATAGTTAGAGGGACAGAGCAGCATCTGTACAGCCTTATGTGTACATGCACTGAAGTACACGCAAGGATCCCAGTCCATCCCTGGTTACCCCTTGAGCAAGGGTTTCATTGACTAGAGATGCAAAAGTTGCATTGCAAAGGGGACTGCCGTTGATCCTGGATGAAACCCCAACAAACACTCTCGATTTACAGCAGTAGCATCGCAGGAGGTGCATGGCCCATCCTGAATGACCACCCCAACACCTGCTCTAATGATCATTCTTGATTTTACCAAAGAGGAAAAGCACTGACAATCTGGCTTGATTCATCTTATACTCTGATGCTCCTAATAATATCCAGCTGCACAGCTCCAGAGCAACACATCATTGAAGTTTTTGACCACAGTTTCTTTGTGAAAGTAAGATTAGGTTAGTTTAAGTTTAGGGGTAAGTGTTATAAAGGTTAGAAGTGAGTGTGGTTAGATTGTAGGATATACAATTTAAATTGGGGGTAGCTTAAAGTTAGGGGTTTGTATGGTTAGCATGTAGTATAGATGTGAGGTATTGTCACTTCTGCCATGAAACTGCTGCTCATTATATTGAGTAGCTTCAGCCAAGAGTCTGCAGTCAAAAACTGAGGTGACGTATTATTCTGTAGTTGGATGCCTCTTTGATGCTCTGCTGACCACCCCAATCCCCTGTCTTTCATGATTGCAGTCAATCCACCGAGCAGGATCACTCCATCCCCCCCCCCCCCCCCCCCTCAGACAAATGTCCCAGTGTGTTGCAAACACACTGGCATGTGAAAACCTGGGTTGTGACAGTACAAAGTTTGTGAAGGACTGACTTATTCAAACTTAAAAATTTTATATTTGAATTCTACACCAAATGGATGAAAACTTATCAAATTTCAGTCTTTTTTCTTCTCAGACTCTTCTATATTTCACTACTACAATCAACAAAGAGTTGGGCCCTAATTCACTATGAAAAATATTGTAGTGATACAGGAAATAAGAGAGTGCAAATACTTTTTCTATCACTCTCTTCATTAGTCCTAACAAATTCTCAGACATGAATGCTTTTCAGAATTTGTAAAGTCATGTTTTAATTTACACATTTTTGAAGTCACAAAGGTGATATATTCAAAATATTGCTTTATTTGCTTTATATCAGGCATGTCAAACTCACTACCATTGGAGCGCCGCTTCGACTGCCATACGTGCATCAGTGGGCCGCACTGTAACAAATACTATTATACAAAGTTACTGTAGCTTTCTTTCCAATACTGAAAACTTAAAAAAAATGTAACACTTAAAGTTTAACGTTTAAAGGAAAGCAATTTATTTCCATACAATCTCCATACAACAGCGTACAATTAGAGTCTTAGCCTCTTAGCTAGGTCCTTATATAGGAGTCTTACAGTCTGAAATCTATTTCTTTCATCCCGACACTTGGCATCTCTTGTTAGTAACCAGTTTGTCAATACCAGGCTTGAAATCTTGTGCAGCTGCAACTTTTATGAGGGATGAAAGGAACTCGACAGTAAGTCTTGAGCGATGTGGGGTTTTGGTAGCTTTCATTAATGAAAACAATTGCTCACAAAGATAAGTGTTTCCTAACATAGACAGTACTCTTGATGCCAACTTATGGATCAGCACATACGAGGGCGGCAGGTAAGCATACAAGCCTGGCACACCAACTTTGTTGTATTTTGCCTTCAGAATAGAACCTGACTGCAGTTCAATCGATTCCATCTGGATATGCTCAGGCGCATTCTCAACGTCATAAGAGTATGGTGACACAAACAGCGCAAAGTCCTGTTCGTATGAACTGAAATCACGAAAACGCTCACTGAATTCATTGTTCAGTAATTCAAGTTGGAAAACAAATCCTCCAAAAATCATCTTTTACTTTATTAAGTTTACTTCAAAGTTTATATTATAAAATGAGCTGATATGCAAAAAGCCCTCTGACCTATACTAATTTTACAAACTCAAAATCACAAAAATGTGTTAATAAACAACTCACCAACTTCTCGCGTCCACTTCAGATCTTCAGCTGTAGTCTGCACTAACTGTTCGTTACAATACTAGCGCAAAATTACATAAAACTAGAGCATAAAAATGTGAAAATATGCAAGCTATTACTACTCGTGATGGTCAGTTCTGCCCAGTGGCCAGTCTCAGCAGCCCAGCCAGTAACGTAACCTGCCAGGCTGCTGTAGCCTAGCACTTCATTTGTGATGTTGCGGCTCATTAACTTTGGTCAAGGCTCTTTGGGGCAGTGTCATGCCTAGGGTATCAAGGAGCTGACGCCGCAGCTGCAACTATACTAGCAGATGATGTTTCCAGTACCGTAATACCATGGGAAAACACGCTTTTGTCAGAAGGTGGAAGTAAGAAAAGTCAATAAGTAATGCTGAAGATGCAGAATGATTCAATTACAAACAACAGTAATCATTTTGTACAAGTTTAGTGCTAACTAGGATCCGTCATGCGGGCTGCACAGATTTCTGCTGTGGGCTGCATACGGCCCCTGGGCCACATGTTTGACATGCCTGCTTTATATAACCCAGTAAATACATTTTTCTGATATTGTTGGATCAAAAAGTGCAAAAGGCAATAATAATAAAAACAGAAGTGTGCAACTTAGCTGATGCCAAAAGATAGATTTTGTAAAGTATAATTTATGATAGACTTTCCAGTTTATGCCATTTTTCCAGTGATATAGTGGGCAAAACTGATAAAGTGACAGGAGTTATACCCAAAAGAGACTGCTTTGTAGAAGAACTTTATTAAGGTTGGAGGAAGAAGGCTTAGTATGAAGGGGGCAAAAGCACCAGAATGTATGACTGGTGCAATAGGGGGAAGCCATCTGGGGTCACCAATACAAAGGAAATGCTGTGTTGGATTTCTGTAGTATCTCTTGCAGTGGTGTGAGATACTGTCAGTCTTATTTGCATGGTGGTGAATAAGCAGTCCAAAAACAATCATGCCCCTTTGAGTTTATAGAGAAGATCAGGGGTGCATTCATGGGTTGATTCACCATCTAGGCATTCTTAGTGTGCGCCAAGGGACCCATGATGGCAAAGGGCCTTTTTACCAGTCCCTCCTCCACCACTTCCTCAATGAATTAGGGTCAGACGAGGAAAGTTGAGTATGAGGTATTTGGGGGCAAAAGCACCAGAATGTATGATTGGTGCTCTAGAAAGAAGTCATCTGTGGACACCAATATAAAGGAAATGCTGTGTGGCATCATTATGATATCTATTATACTTCTCCTAGTCACTACAGTAGATGGCCCCAGGGAGTTCCAATGGGGTGAGATATTGTCAGTCTTCTTTGCATGGTGGTAAATAAGAAGCCAAAAAGAACCTGACTAATTGCCATTGCTACTCCAGAAGAATTATTGATAAGTCTTGAAGACTCAGATAGCATCTACAATTTAGAAAAATATTTCCTTTCAAAAACCACAGAGTACATTAGGGAAAAGATCTGTCACTTAATCTGCCCAGAGGGGACTGGGCGGTCTCATGGTCTGGAATCCCTACAGATTTTATTTTTTCTCCAGCCGTCTGGAGTTTTTTAGTTTTTTCTGTCCCCCCTGGCCATTGGACCTTACTCTTATTCGATGTTAATTAATGTTGATTTATTTTGTTTTCTTATTGTATCTTTTATTTTTCTATTCCTTATTATGTAAAGCACTTTGAGCTACTGTTTGTATGAAAATGTGCTATATAAATAAATGTTGTTGTTGTTGTTGTTAATTATTTCAGAAAAGGAGTGAAAGGCAGCCATGCACAGAATATACTCGAGCTCCATAATATGTGCCAATCATTCAGTCATTCAACTTAAAATCTTTTATTGAGTGCATTTATCTTATTTAAAATTGTCCAAAATGTTTCCAGGGCAAGATTCAACCCGTGAATGTTGCAATCGAGCTCTAGCTTCACTGGGTCATATGTTCTGGGTGTGCACCAAATTATCAACATTATGGACAAAAATCTTTGCAGGTCTCACAGACAGCCTTGGTGTCACAATCACCCATTAACAGCTGTGTTTCTTTGTACAGTAATCCCTCGCTATATCGCGCTTTGACTTTCGCAGCTTCACTCTATCGCGGATTTTATATGTAAGCATATCTAAATATATAACGCGGATTTTTCGCTGCTTCGCGGGTTCTGCGGACAATGGGTCTTTTTACTTCCTGTACATGCTTCCTCAGTTGGTTTGCCCAGTTGATTTCATACAAGGGATGCTATTGGCGGATGGCTGAGAAGATAACCAATCAGAGCACGCAGTTAAGTTCCTGTGTGCTGAATGGCTCAGCGATGAAGCGCCAAATTCGATTCTGCAGCGTTAACCAGGAAGTCTCGTCTCGCTCATTCAGCATCAACGTGTTTCGCTGTGTAAAGAGTTAACTTTTGTGCTCTTTTGTGTTTATCTTTGTGCATAGTCAAGCCCTTCATTATGGCTCCAAAACGATCTGCTCCTGCTACTGCTTCAGGGGCCGTGCCCAAGTGCCAACGGAAGATGTTAACGATTGCCGAAAAGGTAAAAGTTTTGAATATGCTGAAGGAAGGGAAAAGCTACACCGCTGTAGGACGCCATTACGGCATCAATGAGGCTACGATTCTTTTTATTTAAAAAGTAGGAAAGGAATATAAGATCTACGGCCGCAGTGTCCTTTTAACCAGGGTGCAAAACGAGTTGTAAGTGGATGTAATAAGGCAGTATAGTCTGGATGGAATCTGCTTTAGGGATATGGATTAAAGACTGCCGGAAGAAGAACAACGGCAGTGCTACACAGTCGCCTGAAGAGGCTCACTTATAAGAGCTGTAACGCTCTCCTTTGTTGTGCAGTAAAACTAAATTCATCGTTATCAGACAAGTCATTGTGTCATTGTTGGTGAGTAACCATAATTAATTTTCTACTTACAGTACTTAGTACATGTACGTACGTTTAGTGTCACTGTACACACATTTACTGTATACAATTTTTCTTGCATTGTATGTATTTATTGCTGGTGGCCTGTCTATCGTAATGGCTGTAACATATGTGATATTGGAGACACTCGATATCTTTAAAATAATATTTAGGTTTTACTGTATATAAACAGTGTGTTTACATGCATAATTTCAATGAATCTTACCTAATATCTAAGAGAATACAAAGGGTTTATGCTGTATAACTATGCAGGGAATATTTATAAACAGTGTGGGAGAGTTTATAAAGGCTTAAAATATATAAAAATAACCATACAAACATATGGTTTCTGCTTCGCGGATTTTCACCTATTGCGGGGGGTTCTGGAACGCAACCCCCGCGATCGAGGAGGGATTACTATATTCCCAGATGGCCTAAAAGTGGAGAAGGACAAACAAATTGTAATTTCCTTTACTACACTACTAGCACGACTTATCTTGCACAAATGGAAGAATACCACCCCATCACTCTCAAGTCAGTAGTCATGTTCTATACTACTTGAAATTGGAAAAAATCTAATTCTCACATAGAGGATGTGTTCAAAACTTTTTTAAGAATAAGGGTGTAGAATAAGCTTCCATTTCAGGGAAAAGGATACTTTTCTTTACTTGCTCTTTTTATAGAGTAGCTTCAGTGTGAGTTGGGGGGTGGCCGAAGGCGGGGACCTTGGCAGTCCGATCCTTGGCTACAGAAGCTGGCTCTTGGCACGTGGAATGTCACCTCTCTGAAGGGGAAGGAGCCTGAGCTAGTGCGCGCGGTTGAGAGGTTCCGGCTAGATATAGTCAGGCTGACCTCGACGCACAACTTGGACTCTGGAACCAATCTCCTTGAGAGGGGCTGGACTCTCTACCACTCTGGAGTTGCCCCTGGTGAGAGGCGTCGAGCGGGTGTGGGCATACTTATAGCCCCCCGACTTGGAGCCTGTTCATTGAGGTTTACCCCTGTGGACGAGAGGGTGGCCTCCCTCCGCCTTCGGGTGGGGGGACGGGTCCTAACTGTTGATTGTGCGTATGCGCCGGATGGCAGTTTGGAGTACCCACCCTTTTTGGAGTCCCTGGAAGGGGTGCTAGAGGGCACACCTTCTGGGGACTCCTTAGGCCTCAGTTCGATGATCGACTTTGTGGTCGTGTCGTCGGACTTGCGACCACATGTCTTGGACACTCAGGTGAAGAGAGGGGCGGAGCTGTCAACTGATCACCACCTGGTGGTGAGTAGGCTTCGATGGTGGGAGAGGATGCTGGTCAGGCCTGGTAGGCCCAAACGTGTTGTGAGTGTCTGCTGGGAACGTCTGGCAGAGTCCCCTGTCAAAAGTAGCTTCAACTCACACCTCCGGCAGAACTTCGACCACGTCCCGAGGGAGGTGGGGGACATTGAGTCCGAATGGGCCATGTTCCGTGCCTCTATTGTTAAGGTGGCTGACCGGAGCTGTGGCCGTAAGGTGGTCGGTGCCTGTCGTGGCGGCAACGGCTGAACCCGTTGGTGGACACCGGCGGTGAGGGTATGCCATCAAGCTGAAGAAGGAGTCCTACCGGACCCCTTTGTCCTGTGGGTCTCTAGAGGCAGCTAATAGGTACCGGCAGGCCAAGCGGAAAGCGGCTTCGGTGGTTGCTGAGGCAAAAACTTGGGCGTGGTAGAAGTTTGGGGAGGCCATGGAGAATGACTTTTGGATGGCTTTGAGGAGATTCTGGTCTGGCGTCTCAGGAGGGGGAAGCAGTGCAGTGTCAACACTGTATATGGAGGGGATGGTGCGCTGCTGACCTCGACTCGGGACATTGTGGGTCAGTGTGGGGAGTACTTCGCAGACCTCCTCAATCCCACTAACATGCCTTCCAATGAGGAAGCAAAGCCTGGGGACTCGGAGGTGGGCTCCCCCATCTCTGGGACTGAGGTCACCGAAGTGGTCAAAAAACTCCTTGGTGGCAGGGCCCCAGGGGTGGATAAGATACACCCGGAGTTCTTCAAGGCTCTCGATGTTGTAGGACTGTCTTGGTTGACAACATCGCATGGACATCGGGGACAGTGCCTCTGGATTGGCAGACCGGGGTGGTGGTCCCCCTTTTTAAGAAGGGGGACCAGAGGGTGTGTTCCAACTACAGAGTGATTACACTCCTCAGCCTCCTTGGAAAAGTCTATTCGGGGGTTCTGGAGAGGAGAGTCCATCGGATAGTCGAACCTCGGATTCAGGAGGAACAGTGTGGTTTTCGTCCTGGTCGCAGGACAGTGGACCAGCTCTACACCCTTATCAGGGTCCTGGGGGGTGCATGGAAGTTTGCCCAACCAGTCTACATGTGTTTTGTTGACTTGGAAGAGGCGTTCAACCGTGTCCCTCGCGGAATCCTGTGGGGAGTGCTCTGGGAGAATGGGGTACCGGGCCCCCTGATAAGGGCTGTTCGGTCCCTGTACAACCGGTGTCAGAGCTTGGTCCGCATTGCCGGCAGTAAGTCAAACCCGTTTCCAGTGAGAGTTGGACTCCGACAGGGCTGCCCTTTGTCACCGATTCTGTTCATAGCTTTTATGGACAGAATTTCTAGGTGCAGCCAGGGTGTTGAGGGCCGTGATCTTCAGCTCTCTCTGAATCAGTTTGCAGCTGAGTGTGAAGCAGCTGGATGGGAATCAGCACCTCCAAATCTGAGACCATAGTCCTCAGCCGGAAAAGGGTGGAGTGCCCTCTCAGGGTTGGGAGCGAGATCCTGCCCCAATTGGAGGAGTTCAAGTATCTAGGGGTCTTGTTCATGAGTGAAGGAAGAATGGAGCATGAGATCGACAGGCAGATCGGTGCGGCGTCCGCAGTGATGCGGACTTTGCATCGGTCTTTCCTGGTGAAAAAGGAGCTGAGCCCTAAGGCAAAGCACTCAATTTACCAGTCGATCTACGTTCCTACCCTCATCTATGGTCATGAGCTATGGGTAGTGAACGAAAGAATGAGATCGCGAATACAAGCATCTGAAATGAGTTTCCTCCGCAGGGTGTCTGGGTTTTCCCTTAAAGATCGAGTGAGAAGTTCAGTCATCCGGGACGGGCTCAGAGTAGAGCCGCTGCTCCATCCGCATCAAGAGGAGTCAGATGAGGTGGCTCGGGCATCTGATCAGGATGCCTCCTGGACGCCTCCCTGGCGAGGTGTTCCGGCCAGGCCAACCGGAAGGAGGCCCCGGGGAAGAACCAGGATACGCTGGAGGGACTATGTCTCCCAGCTGGCCTGGGAACACCTCGTGATTCCCCCAGAAGAGCTAGAAGAAGTGGCCGGGGAGAGGGAAGTCTGGGCATCTCTGCTCAAGCTGCTGCCCCCGCGACCTGACCTCGGATAAGCGGAAGAGGATGAATTGATGGATGGATGGCTTCGGTTGCTGGTTCCTCTCTCTTTCTCTTGGGTGGAGGTTGAATTTTACTTTCATTTGTTAAATTTGACTTGACTGTATGGAATGTTATTTATTTGTAATTAAAATCAATAAAAAAAGAAGCAGGTCCTTTTGTGCTGTGAGCAATAGAAGAATTCCTAGAGAGACTGTTAATATGCAATACACAGCAGAGCACTTCCTAGTGACGTCGGCTGAGCTCTGTCTCTGACTCAGCACTCATCTTCTGCACACCACTGCTACTACACTGCGATGTCAGGGATACCCAGTAAGTGACTTCCATGACATGACACATGTGACTAATTCACAAATTACTTAAAATGACAATGTAGCTTCAGAAGTTTATAGTTAGTGTACTGGGCTAATAAGTTTAGTCTGCTTTAAAAGAATATATTGAACTGAGTTGAATTGAATTGTCATTAATAAAATTGTAGAAGTAAGACATAATTTACTTAATTAATAATTTTTCCTTTATATTGGTAATTGCTTTCATAGAAGACAAGTGAGTTCAAAGTTTTTACACTATTCCTACCCTTCAGTGTTTTACATTTAAAATGAAAACTAAAGTACGCAGTGGCAAACAACTGGTCTGATCCCCATACCCTGTCTAATTCCTATGTCCTGTGAGGAATTATAGTGCTCTGTTTCTTCTGCGCAAAATCAGATTGTATCAGAGACAGTCCAAAAATAGTAAAAGAAAAACAAGTTACTCTTTTCAATATAAATACACCCAATTTAGAGACAGGGAATGGCAAATGATGAAGGAAAAAGGGTTGTTTATCCAGCAAGAGCATTAAGTTTACAATTAATTATACTGTGAAGATCATTTTCAAGCTAGGAAGGCAAAGGGGTACTGCATAATCAAAGTGGTGTTTTTGTTGGAAAGAAGGGAGCAGGATAACCTAAGTGTATGGCTCAAATAAAAAAATATTTTGTATTTTCTGTAATTCAGAATAACCAAGGTGCCAGCAGACAGGAGCTAGACAGGAGTCTCTCTTTTTTTTGTAGTGCCAGTCAGCCATAATGACTAAAAATAAGGACACTATAATAGAATATATTAATTCAAACCATTTTATTTAAGTTGTTTCAATGGTGCCACAGGTTTGGAGCATGGAAGCTCAACACAGCTTGGCCCTGTGGGCACTGCTTGGACATTTGCTGAACCCTGTTTGGCAACACTTCCGCCACACCCAGCAGTGCTTCTGGAAGAAGCTTGTTGGGCACCTGGAGTCCTTCCGAGTGTCCTTTAAAAATTGGTCGGTTGCCAGAAGTCAACGGCCAGAGTCGGGAGGAAGAGGACAAAGCCTGAGGAGGATTGGAGGCAGAAGGACTGGCGGCAAAAAAGGGACTGTGATGGTCTGTGTGCTTTCTGTACTGTGAGCAATAACATGCTCAACTGTTAATAAATCGTGTGCTGTGAGCACTAAACTCATCTCTGTGCCTGTCTGTGTTGGGTAAGGATGCCTGTACACACCTTGAGCTTCACATCTTAAAACCCCTAGAATTTGTCCTCTTTTTGGATTTTGCATAATTTCCCTTTTTCAGTGTCTGCAATTTTCTGGGTTTCCTTTCATATACATATAAACATAATAAGGTTTTAGGACAATTGATAGATTAATGGACTATGAGATATTGAAGGTTAAAATAATAGAATACAACAATATAGTCCGTCTTGAGAGGCGGTGTTATTTCTCTAGAATTATAAATAACAATGCTAGTAATCCCAGAGTCTTATTCTCTACAAATGATCATCTGCTAAATCCAGGTCACTCAAAGGAATTCCTCCAAAATACTTCCAGTGAAACTTGTGAGTCTTTTGCTGTTTTTTTTAATCAAAACATTAATGATATTAGAAATAATATAGTAAATCCTCCCGATACTTGATTGTCTTAAACCCCAGTACTCTATTATAAACAAATTACATTCTTTCACCAGGATAGATTTACCTGATTTATATAAAATAATTTCTCATCTGAGACCCTCCACCTGTGTCCTTAACCCAATACCAACAAATTTTTTCAAAGAGGTATCGAGCATGCTAATTGATAGTATTCTTGACATAGTAAACTCATCATTAGATACGAGTGCCGCATTTGATACCACTGATCACAATATTCTCAGAAATCGTCTTAGTCAATGGGTGGGCCTGTCTTTTACATACTTCCATTAGTTCAGATTATCTTGGGGCATAAAGTGAGCTACCATAGCTATGCTGATGACATACACCTGCATTTATAAATAGCGCCTGATGACCCCAACTCTCTTGATTCACTGACTCAATGTCTTACTTGTGTTTCCGAATGGATGATGAGTAATTTTCTCAAACTAAATAAAGAGAAAACAGAAATTTTAGTGATTGGCAATAATGGATATAATGAGGTTATTAGAAATAAACTTGATGCATTAGGATTAAAAGTCAAGATGCTGAAAAATTAGTTCACGCTTTTGCTTTTACTCATCTAGATTACTGTAATGCACTCCTCCCAGGACTACCCAAAAAAGACATCAATTGATTGCAACGAGTGCAGAATGCAGCTGCTAGAATCTTAACTTGGAAACAAAAATCCGAGCACATCACCCCAGTTTTGATGTCACTACATTGGTTACCTATGTCATTTAGAATTGACTTTAAAATACTGCTTATGGTTTAAAAAGCCTTAAATAATATTGCTCCATCTTATATTTTGGAATGTCTAACACCTTATACTCCAAATGAATATAGATCTTTAAATGAATAAAAATTCCAACAGCTAAACTTAAAAGAAGTGGTGAAGCAGCCTTCTGCTGTTATGCACCTAAAATCTGGAATAGCCTGCCAATAGGAATTCGTCAGGCTAATACAGTGGAGCACTTTTAAACACTGCTGAAAACACATTATTTTAACATGGCTTTCTCATAGCTTCATCTTAGCTAAATTCTGATGCTCTTTATATTCAATTATTTATCATTATTATTCATGGTGGCTCCAAAATTTGTACTAACCCCTACTTTCTGTTCTGTTTTATTTCCAGTTTTCTGTGGTGGTGATCTGCGCCACCACCAACTAATCAAAGCACCGTGATGTCCTTACATTGATGGATTAAAGGCCAGAAATTCACATGACCATCATCATCAAATTCTTCCATGAGAACCCTGAATACAATGAGGACTGATTGAGGTCATTTATGTTACGTAGAATGCCTAGAGGGGGCTAGGTGGTCTCGTGGCCTGGAACCCCTGCAGATTTTATTTTTTTCTCCAGCTGTCTGAAGTTTTTTTTTCTTGTTTCTGTCCTCCCTGGCCATCAGACCTTACTGTTATTCTATGTTAATTAGTGTTCCCTAATTTTAATTATTTATTTTGTCTTTTTTCTCTTTCTTCATCATGTAAAGCACTTTCAGCTACATTGTCTGTATGAAAATGTGCTATATAAATAAATGTTGTTGTAGTTAAAATCAGAAATAAAAAACAAAATTTTGAATATTTTTCAAAAGTAATGACATATTTTATTTTTAACTGAAACTCATGTTGAAATATTCACTTTCAAAGCCTTACTGCTTTCTTTGCAAAGTCTAAAACAACAAACTGTGCTAGCTAAGTTAGAATAAGGACAGATCAGGAATGGCTAAAGTGTCAAATGCATGTGATATTTCATGTTGGATGGAGCCTTGCAGAAAGATCTTATCCTACATGACATTATTTGGTTTGTGGTTGCTTTATGATGAATTGTGCCAGACCGTTTTTGGTTTTGTGCCAAGAAAAGCAAGGTTCGCTACACTAAATGAAATCTGAAACAGCTGTGAGACCAGTCGTTTACATCACGCAGCAAAGTCTGTACAAGAAACAGGCTCCTGATTAAAGTTTCTGCCTACCACATAGAGGCAAACACAAACACGCACAGTTAATCAATAAGAGCAAAAGGCAACTCAAGAAATCAGAGCTCTGAAGCAGTCATTTATTTCCTCAATTAACTTTTAACTTCTAGGATGTACAACAATAGCTCATACCATTTTTAATTCATTTTAATTGATCACATCTGCTGACACTAATTATATTTCTCATAATTCAAGCGGCCATCTATATACCTATTTATCCCAGATGGAGTAATGGAGGAATCAAAGCCTAGCCTACAGCAATACAAGCAAAGTAGGATCTAGTTCTGAATGAGATGCTAGTCAAGGATAATGTGCAAGCAAAAAGTTATATGTCTTGGTTGTGTAAATGTGTACATCCTTTGTAATGAGGGTTGTAAATGCATTCAAATTTAAGCAGTCATATTGGACATCTGAAGTGGCCTTGTACTAGACCTGACTTGAATCCTATCTAACATTTATGGAATTAATTGAAATACGCAGTCTGAAGAAGGCATCCTTTAAACCTGACACAGCTAGAGCTCAAGAAGTGCCAAACTACCTGTTATCTTACTGAGAGCTACAGGAATTGCTTTTTGGCAGTGATTGCCTCCAAAGGTTGTGTAGCAAAATTTTAGGCTAAGGATTCTGTTGGATCAAATTCTAAGCAAAGTCTGATTTTGGTTAAATATGGAAAATCAATGATCAGTGCCGGTCTCTTTTCTCAGTTTCCTGTGGACAGAACTAAATATACTGTATATATATATACTCTCTATATAAATATATATATATAACCTGTCATTCATAGGTCTAATCTCAATCTGATTATTTGGATGGTTATCTACCAGGTAATGCTTGTGGTTGGTCAGCCAGGCAGGAAACATCCACCACATCCTCTCAGTTGCAAGAAGCAGATCATAGATATGTGATACAGTACCTGCCAAACAATACAAAGAGTACACAACATGTGTTTTGCCCTAACTGGAGCTCATCAGGTGTACATACCTTTGCTTCCTCTTTCGGGAAGCGAACCTTGAATGTCAGTACCTGAGGCAAAGCCTGACTTTGCACCACGGCGGCTGGATCATTTACTTGACAGGGTGAAGATTGGAGTATTACATTCATAGGTCTGCATCGCAATCTGATTATTTAGATGGTTACCTACCGGGTAATGCTTATGGTTGATCAGCCAGTCGACAAACATCAGCCAAATCAAGTAAGTGAACCAGCCACTGTGTCGCAATGTCAGAGGCGTGCTGACGTCTGAGGTTCAATCCCCGTAAGTGGAAGCAAAGGTACGTACACCTGATGAGCCCCAGTTAGGGCAAAACACATGTTGTGTACTCTTTGTGTTGTTTGGCAGGTACTGTATCACATATCTATACTGTATATACAGTATATATATATATATATATATATATATGTAAAATATATGTATTTGTACACACAGATCCACACCCACTGATAAGCCAAAACATTAATGAGCACTCTCATATGAGGTGAATGACGTTGATTATCTTGTAACATCGGTGCATGTCAAGGTCAGAGACATTAAATAGTAAGTTGACATTTGTCGACATGTTGAATGAAAAAGATATGGACATATATAAAGAATAAGTGACTTTGATAAGGACAAAATTGTTGTGGCAAGATGAGTAGGTCAGGGAAACTCTCAAACAACAAGCCTTGTGGGATATTCACAGTCAGCTGTGATGAGTATCTATTGACAGTAGTCTTAGGAAGGGAAAAAGAATTGCCCAAGAATTTCTTTACTTGTAATGATATCCCATTGTTATCTGTATATGACAATAAAACTTGAAACTTGAAACCACAAGCTGCTGACAGGAGTTTGGGTGGCTAAGACTCAGCAATTCAAGAGGTAAATGAAGGCTACCCCATTTGGAATGAACCAACAAATTGGCTACAGTGACAAAAATCAGAGAATTTTAATGATGATTATGATACTTTTATGTCACGACACAACACATTGAGCCCTGCTACATATGGGACTGAGTAGTCATGGGCCAGTCAACCAGCCTGTGCCAACCCTTGTCACCATCCGAAGTGTCTACAATAGGTGCACAAGCATTGGAACTAGACCTTGGATCAAAGGAAGAATACCACCTGATTAATTTATCTGATTTTTGTTGCGCCGTGTGGACAGCCACAGATGAACACAGTTGTAGTGTGGAATAGCACGACCCCTAAACAGATGTTACATAATGCGCCTGAGTTGGAGAGTCAGTAATAGAATCCATTTCTACCTTTCCTCAACACTGTTTTCTCATGATGAGTATTTTGCGAGTTTGGGAAGAGCAGGGTGACTTGGTTGTTGATTATGTGCCCCAACTGCTGGTCCAGTGACCTTGGTTAAGTCTCTGTGTGGAGTTAGCACTTTCTCCTCCAGTTCAAATGTTTTACTCGATACAGTACTAGCATTCCAACACAGGTTTTAATGTGCATTTTGGGATAAAAAAATTAAACAGATGGATTTTGATTTTGGATAAAGAACTTTTACTTAGCATTTTTCATTCTTTAGTTTTTGCTTTTGGAACATCCCCAAATGACATAGACAATTCATATATTTTCCTTTAAGAAAGTTCTTAATCTTTAGTATCTGATAGTATAAAGAAATGCTTTACAGAAGAGATCACTACAGAATGATAATCATGGTATTCTCTTGAAAAGCTTAGCTGAAATTGGACACTTCACCCATAAGGCCTCTATCCTGGTTTTATATGTTAACATTAATGACATTTATATTTAGCAAACTGAGGTAATGTCAGAATTTAATTGTGTCTGGCCCCTGGCCAAGATCATATAAGCTGTTCTGCTTAAAGCACTGAAACAATTTTAGATAATGGTTTGGACTATTTTCAAAACTTAATTATTTCAAATATAACTATTATATTTTTGTGCTATGTGAAAATATGGGAAGTATACTGTCTAGCTAATTGTTTAGAACATTATTCAGGATACAGATATGTGATTTTTGTTTATCCCAGACACCTTACTTTGTGTCATTGGGTCACAATCAATTATAAATAAAATATACTTAAATGGCTAAAATATACAGACTATAATTAGATTTTGAATTAAAGTACGCTCTCCCCCAGGAGTGCCTAAACAAACTTTTAAAATAAAGTTGATTCCATTATAGGAAAGTATATTAAAATGTTACCATTGAAATGTTTGATCATTAGAATTAAAGCCATTAGTTAATCACATTAGATTAGCTTCAGAATAAGATCTCTGTTTAGTTAGAGAACCAGAGAAAGTGGATGGCTATTAAATATTAATTCAATTAATGCAAAGCATAAATATTTGATAAGAAAATAATTTAAAGAAGCCTGCGGTTTGTTCCTGCCATGCGCCCTGTGTTGGCTGGGATTGGCTTCAGCAGACCCCCGTGACCCTGTAGTTAGGATATAGCACGTTGGATACTGGATGGATGGATGGATGGATTTAAAGAAGCTGTGGATCTACCATCATAGAGTTCAGGGTGTGCACCCATGGGCCCGTGATGCCAAGGGGCCTTTCCATCTTGCAGAATCCCCAAACCCATCCAGTTACCTGATGAAACAATGAACTGAAATCACCAAGGGGGACCACACAATGTACTCCTACACCTCCGCTCATAAACAATCAAGTACCTGCAAGCCTAAATCAAGACTGGGTAACCACAATTTGTGAAACGATCAGATATCCACACTCTGAAATTAATAGTTAAAAGTGAATTAAATGAATTGTTAAAAATCATCCAGGGGTCTGTGGTGAACTTAATCCAGCCTTGTTCTTAATTTAAGTGACAGGAAAAGGTAGAGAGCAGTTCTGTGAAGAATATAGGGAATGACAATTTTTCTAGCCACAAGGGGCACCCCCAGATATAAATAAGTTTTACACAGTATAGTGAGTGAATATCAGCAATCGGTCAAGTTGCTATAGGGCAGTAGTTTTTGGGTCTCACCAAGCTGTTGAGATGGACAGTGTATCTGTAACTCCATATGTTCCTAACTATGGTGGTTAGTGCTTCTGCATGACATTCAGGACCCCAGAGCTGATTCCTGGGGCATGCCTTGAAGTAGTCATTAACCAGGGCTTAATAGCTCCTTTTGGCCATAGGCTAGGTGAACTTCAGTTTGGACGTGAATAATTGGCATGAGCTCAACAGAAGGGAAAGAGGAAGAGGCCAGGCTGCACAGGAGGTGTTTAATGAATTATTTAGAGGAAAGTTAACAAAGAATTTGTGGGTGTTTGTGTGAAAAACTGGGCCAGCCACCTTTATTGGTGGCTATCATCACTGTTTGGTAATGGTAACCTCTGTGGAGCATGTTCTTTTGTGAGTTGCACTGTTCTGCATTTTGTATTCTCCATCCATCCATCCATTATCCACCGCTTATCCGAGGTTGGGTCGCGGGGGCAGCAGCCTAAGCAGGGAAGCCCAGACATCCCTCTCCCCGGCCACCTCCTCCAGCTCCTCTGGGAGAACCCCAAGGCGTTCCAGGGCAAGCCAGGAGATATAATCCCTCCAGCGTGTCCTGGGTCTGCCCCGTGGCCTTCTCCTAGTGGGGCATGCCTGGAACATCCCCCCAGGCAGGTGTCCATGGGGCATCCTAACCAGGTGCCCGAACTACCTCAACTGACTCCTCTCAATGTGGAGGAGCAGCAACTCTACTCCGAGTCTCTCCCGGATAACTGAACTCCTCACCCTATCTCTAAGGGAAAGTCCAGCCACCCTGCGGAGAAAACTAATTTCGGCTGCTGGTATCCACGATCTTGCTTTTTCGGTCACTACCCAAAGTTCGTGGCCATAGGTGAGGGTAGGAACGTAGATCTCGCCTTTTGGCTCAGCTCTCTCTTCACCACGACGGACTGCTGCAGAGCCCGCATTACTGCGGATGCCGCACCGATCCGTCTGTCAACCTCCCACTCCATTCTTCCCTCACTCGTGAACAAGACTCCAAGATACTTGAACTCCTCCATTTGAGGCAGTACTGTGCTCCCAACCCGGAGAGAGCATTCCACCCTTTTCCGGCTGAGAACCATGGCCTCGGATTTAGAGGTGCTGACTCTCATCCCCGCTGCTTTGCACTCGGCTGCGAACCGCTCCAGTGAGAGCTGGAGGTCACTGTTCGATGAAGCCAACAGAACCACGTCATCCGCAAATAGCAGAGACGAGATTCTGAGGTCACCGAACAAGACCCCCTCTCCTCCTTGGCTGCGCCTAGAAAGTCTGTCTATATAACTTATGAACAGAATTGGTGACAAAGGGCAGCCCTGGCGGAGTCCAACCTCAACAGGAAACGAGTCCGACTTATTACCGGCATTTTGTATTCTTCCTGCTGTATATCTCTTTTATAAAGATTCAGACACCAAAGGAACCACCAGCTCCCCTGCCAACTTGCTTCCATTTAAACCTGTGTTTAAGCATCATCAAGTATCTGTGTTAATAAATTGTTTTGAAATAAATGAGCAAGAAGGGAGGGACTAATAGACACAAAATGCATTTCCATTGCATTCTCAGAAAATGAAAAACCTTTGTATTGGAAGAATGAATGTGTCAACAGCCATGTAATTAAATGCCAAATTTCATTATCTACTAGGCCTGGCTTCTAAATATGAAAATGGCTGGGCAGAAAACCTGCAGACATTGCAGAGCTCCAGGATCAGAGTTGAGTTCCCTGATCTAAAGGGTCAGTATCCTTGTCATTCTTTTTCAGCCCATCTATTAATTCATATTCTGAGTTTAATTTTTCCAGGACAGATTACTAGAAGGTCAAAGCTACTTGGGCTGTAAAAGGGCCAAGACAGGAACCAACAATACTGACTCAGATTGGAACACAATATTTTGAAAGAGATGGACCAAAAAATGAGACATAGTGAAAATGCATGCAGAGATTGCTGCTGAAAATCAAACTGCACTTTCATAAAGGAAAAAACAAAACCTAGAAATCATTAAAATTAATATCCCTGTCTTCTAGGTAAATATATCCACAAAGCGTGGATGAAAACTTTTCTCCCTGTTCAGACCTTTAAACCCCTTGCAATAGAAACGTCAGAAGAGGCAACCTCAACGACCAAACATCTGGCCACTAGGAGCCACATCTTGGCAATGGGATTTGTGAACTGGCAGTACCCATGACAAAAACAAAATGATGGTGCCTATAACAAAAATTGAAATTGCATCACAAACAGTTTAAGATATATTTAACAAAATGAAATAATGTCTGTGCAAAATGAATAAGATGTTTGGAGTCTACATAGTCTAAAACATCTAAACATCTGCAAATAGCTTAAATGAAAGCTAAGAAACATTAAAAGCAAAATGGAATCACAACACCAACCATAGTGCCCACTCATGCACTCAAAAGAAGTCACTCATACTCTCCATATTTAATGTCCAATAAGCCTAATATGCACATCTCTGGGTTGTGTGAGGCACCCATAAGAAGCTTATGTGAACAAAAAGCTGGAAACTGTGAGAGAAATTAAACTGAAGTGGCAAGAAGAGGAAGACGTGGTAACCACAGTTCTGCATACTTTAAAAGTCAAAGATTTTAGTATTTTGCATTCATTGTCCTGTGTAATAAATGGTATTTTATTTAACATGTCTTAGTGTTTTTTATTTTATTTCACTGAATCAATGTAGTTACACATTATTAGGCCAACTTCAAAACCAATTTTGAATAATCCTTGTGCTGGAAGGCCACAATGGTTGTAGGCTTGTGCTCTAGCTAACTTCTTCATCTGAAACAGATACTAATGGTTTAAAGATAAACACACATCCAGCCACTGATTGAGCTGATTAGCTGTTTTCTTCCTTGTTATTTGCAATACATGGCCAAATGGCTTCCAGTCTCAACGGCCACTGTCCTACGATTGTGATTCTTTACTTAACATATTTTCTTGCTTGTTTTCCTCTCAGTTTTCATCTCCTGATGGGATATGATCTGAACCTCCACCTTTGTTTTATTCATCTGCTGACTTCTTCAACTGGACGCCGGTGTTCACCTGTATCAGTGAGCTGAATGCCTCTCGGAGACGCAAACGCACCCGCCGCTGCCGCTGTAGGAAAAAGAGCCGGTATTGCAGGTAAACAATGCCAACTCAAGTTCTTGAATGCCTGCGAGTCGTCTATGACCCATCTTCTCCTGCATATAACTCCATCCCTGGTTCATGGGCGCTGGACACCAGATTTAATTTCTCCATTTCAAGGCGACATCACTCTTCCTTGGTGTGCTCTTGGGGAGTAAACGTTGCTAATCTTTGCACGCTCACCCGTTCTCATCTCACAGCGAGCTCTTCTACTTCTATCAGTGTCTAATAAAACTTTTATTCTGCAAGACTTTATTATCTCAAATAATCTGGATTTCTTTTCATCACTAAGACCTGGATTGAAAATGGTGACTCTTCATGTTTTACTGACTTGGTACCATCAGGTTATTCATTTTTAAACACTCCTCAGATGACTCGTCGTGTTGGGAACATTGTCACTGTTTTTAAAAGTATATTCTTGTGTCAGAGCCTTACGAAGGGTCCGTTTTAGTAGCTTCAAACTGCAACCTTTCGAAGTGTGCAGCTCCCCTTCTTTGTTGTTTGCTGTAGTTTATAGACCTCCTGTAATTAATGATATCTTCATTTCTGAATTCTCTGATCTCCTGGCTGATATCACCCTCTCCCATGACAAAGTATTTATTGTTGGTGATTTTAACATTCATGTTTGTTGTCAATTGAAACCTTTGGTTAATGTCTTTTTATCACTGTTGGACTCATTTGATTTTATCCAGCATAATACGCCAACTCACTCTCTCGGTCACACCTTTGATCTCGTTCTTACACGTGATATTTTAGTTAATAATATTGATTTATGCGATGTTTCTTTTACTGATTACTTTCCTATAATAATGGATTTGAACATTACTGTAGATGTCCCTACTACTAATTGTGCTTCACGCTGCTCTTGCTTTTTAAATTCTTCTATTATATCTGATTTTAAAACCATATTTTCTAGTCTACATGTGCATGTCCAATATGATGGTATCGATGATTCTGTCTTAGAATTTAATTCTTCTTGTAAAACGGTTTTAGACTCAATTGCTCCGCTCAAGATACGCTGTAATAAGGGAAGACCTGCTCCCTGGCTAAATGAAACTACGTGATTGCTGCGCTGCGCCTGTCGAACTGCGGATTGGCATTGGAAAAAAGATGGACTGATTGTTTCTTAAACAGATTTTTAGGACTTCTCTATTCAACTTCCAGGTTGCAGTTAAGAAAGCTAAACATGATTTCTTCACTGATTTAGTATCCCGTCATTCTAAGAATCCTAGGGTTTTATTTAATTTAATTAATGCGCCCATTCACCATCATTCTGTGATGGGATTAAATAGCACTGTTCTTTCATGTGAGCAGTTTCTTTCATTCTTTGTCAGTAAAATTGATAAAATTCACTGTGGTATTATTCCAACTGGCTATGAACTTCCTACTGTTAATCATAGGTATTGTCTTGGAATCTTTTGATCTTGTCTCACTTTCACAGTTAAAAAGAACTATTGACACCCTTAAACCAGCTCTCAGTCCTCTTGATATTGTACCACCACGCCTCGTAGTGGAAACCTTTGATGTTTTGGGTCCATCTTTACTAGCTATTATCAATGGTTCTATTAGCGAGGGGTTTGTGCCCTCATTTTTTAAACATGCTGCGGTATGTCCCTGTCTAAAAAAGGCAGAATTAGATCCTGGAGTTTTAGCCAATTTTTGCCCAATTTCCCAATTGCCATTTCTGGCTAAAATATTAGAAAGATTTATTTATAATCAATTGGTTGATCACCTTAACTCCAATAATTTATTTGAGATCTACCAATCTGGCTTTAGGCGTTATCATGGTGTTGAGACGGCCCTCCTTAAAGAATTCAATGACATCTCAATTATTACTGACTCGGGTGGCGCTGCAGTCCTTGTCCTCCTGGACCTGACTGCTGCCTTTGACACTATTGACCATGAGATATTGCTGTTGCTGCTTGAACATCTTGTTGGGCTTAATGGGGCTGCTCTTAACTGGTTCAGGTCATATCTAACTAGTAGACACTTTTCAGTGACTTTAAATTCCTCTTTTTCGTCTACTGCTCCTCTTAAATGTGGTGTTCCTCAGGGATCCATTTTGGATCCTATTTTATTCTCTACAGTGCATCTGGAAAGTCTTCACAGCACATCACTTTTTCCACATTTTGTTATGTTACAGCCGTATTCCAAAATGGATTACATTCATTTTTTTCCTCAGAATTCTATACACAACACCCCATAATGACAACGTGAAAAAAGTTTACTTGAGGTTTTTGCAAATTTATTAAAAATAAAAAAACTGAGAAATCACATGTACATAAGTATTCACAGCCTTTGCCATGAAGCTCAAAATTGAGCTCAGGTGCATCCTGTTTCCCCTGATCATCCTTGAGATGTTTCTGCAGCTTAATTGGAGTCCACCTGTGGTAAATTCAGTTGATTGGACATGATTTGGAAGGGCTCACACCTGTCTATATAAGGTACCACAGTTGACAGTTTATGTCAGAGCACAAACCAAGCATGAAGTCAAAGGAATTGTCTGTAGACCTCTGAGACAGGATTGTCTCGAGGCACAAATCTGGGGAAGGTTACATAAACATTTCTGCTGTTTTGAAGGTCCCAATGAGCACAGTGGCCTCCGTCATCCGTAAGTAGAAGTTCGAAACCACCAGGACTCTTCCTAGAGCTGGCTGGCCATCTAAACTGAGTGATCAGGGGAGAAGGGCCTTAGTCAGGGAGGTGACCAAGAACCCGATGGTCACTCTGTCAGAGCTCCAGAGGTCCTCTGTGGATAGAGGAGAACCTTCCAGAAGGACAACCATCTCTGCAGCAATCCACCAATCAGGCCTGTATGGTACAGTGGCCAGACGGAAGCCACTCCTTAGTAAAAGGAACATGGCAGTCCGCCTGGAGTTTGCCAAAAGGCACCTGAAGGACTCTCAGACCATGAGAAACAAAATTCTCTGGTCTGATGAGCCAAACATTGAACTCTTTGGTGTGAATGCCAGGCATCACGTTTGGAGGAAACCAGGCACCGCTCATCACCAGGCCAATACCATCCCTACAGTGAAGCATGGCAGTGGCAGCATCATGGTGTGGGGATGTTTTTCAGCGACAGGTACTGAGAGACTAGTCGGGATAAAGGGAAAGATGACTGCAGCAATGTACAGAGACATCTTGGATGAAAACCTGCTCCAGAGCGCTCTTGACCTCAGACTGGGGTGACGGTTCATCTTTCAGCAGGACAACGACCCTAAGCACACAGCCAAGATATCAAAGGAGTGACTTCAGGACAACTCTGTGAATGTCCTTGAGTGGCCCAGCCAGAGCCCAGACTTGAATCGGATTGAACATCTCTGGAGAGATCTTAAAATGGCTGTGCACCGACGCTTCCCATCCAACCTGATGGAGCTTGAGAGGTGCTGCAAAGAGAAATGGGCGAAACTGGCCAAGGATAGGTGTGCCAAGCTTGTGTTATCATATTCAAAAAGACTCGAGGCTGTAATTGCTGCCAAAGGGGCATCGACAAAGTATTGGGCAAAGGCTGTGAATACTTATGTACATGTGATTTCTCAGTTGGTTTTTTTTATTAATAAATTTGCAAAAACCTCAAGTAAACTTTTTTCACGTTGTCATTATGGGGTGTTGTGTGTAGAATTCTGAGGAAAAAAATGAATTTAATCCATTTTGGAATAAGGCTGTAACATAACAAAATGTGGAAAAAGTGATGTGCTGTGAATACTTTCCGGATGCACTGTATATACCTTCACCCTATTGGAGCTATTTTAGGATATTTAACATTTCTTTTCACTGCTATGCTGATGATACACAGGTTTATATTCCCGTCTGCAACTCTGCAATAAATCAACTGCACAACTGTCTTTCTGAACTAAGATCCTGGATGGCTAATAATTTTCTTGATCTGAATCAAAATAAAATGGAGGTGCTTATAGTGGGCCCATCAGTCAAAGCCCAAATTGGTCTTGGACTTCTCGGCTTTCTCTGGCTTTTGCAGACCTCAAGCAAGCAATCTTGGTGTTATCTTTGACAGTAACCTCTCTTTTGAGAAACACGTTAATTCTGTAGTCAAGAGTTGCTTTTTCCAGCTTCGTCTATTAGGTAAGATCAAGCCTTTTTTATCTTCTAGGGATCTTGAGAAAGCCACTCATGCTTTTATCTTTTCTCGCCTTGATTACTGTATTCTGGGATTAGCAAATCCCTGATACGCAAGTTACAGTTTGTCCAGAAAGCTGCCGTGCACTTTCTGGTTGTGGCAAAAAAGTCTGATTCTGTTTCTCCAATATTAGCTTCTTTACACTGGCTGCCTGTCAGTTTTTGAATTGATTTTAAAATCATGTTGCTAGTTTTTAAATCTTTACATGGGCTTGCTCCTGCCTATTTATCTGAATTGTGTGCTTTACGCCAGCCATCCAGAGTGCTTAGATCTTCTGGTCAGTTGTCTCTTCTTGTCCCTCGTACCAAGTGTAAAACTAAGGGGGAAGGGCTTTTACAGCTGCTGCTCCTCGCCTGTGGAACTCTTTACCTCATTACATAAAGGAGTCACCTACAACTGAACTGTTCAAAACAAGATTAAAGACTCATTTCTATTCACTTGCATTCCGTGACCTTCAGTAATACTGATGGTCCTCATTGTGATTATATACCATTACTTGTATTTATTATTTATTTTATTTATGTTCCTATATTTTATTTCTATTTATGTTATTTATGTTAATTGCATGTTTTTCTTTTATTCTAATATTGTAAAGCACTTTGGCCACAGCATTCCTATGTTGTTTTAAATGTGCTATATAAATAAATTTGACATTAACATTGACATAAAATGAAACAATAAAAAACTAAATTCTTGGCAATTAAGTGAATAAAAAGTGAAACAAAAGCTACATAATTAATAAATTTCTGTACCCTACAAAGCCATGGCAACAATAACTTTCTGAATTTCAAACAGAAGTAAATGTCAAATTATTATTAATTTGTGAGACAGAAGACAGAGATGAAATAAGCCTCCACATTAAACAGGAAGTTTAATTTAAAACAGCATTAAATTTAAAATGTATTTGAAGCTCTATGCCCAGGATTGCTTACTCCTTCTAGACTGTGTATCATAGTCTACCATGGTATGTTTAACTTTGGCAAAAAATGGCCATTTATTGAAAAAAACAATATACATATAAATATACACTGAGTAGTGACAACATTAGAATCACCCCCATAGGGTGTGATTAGGATCGTGTGCAGTATCCCCTTGTGCTGCCAAAACAGTTCTGACCTATTAAGGCACGGACTCCACAAGACCTCTGAAGGTGTCCTGTGGTATCTGGTGCCAAGACATTAGCAGCAGATTCTTTACCTCCTGTGAGTTCCAAGGTGGGAGCCTCCATGGATCGGACTTGTTTTTCCGGCACATAGTACAGGTGCTTAATAGGATTGAAATCTGGAAAATTTGGAGGCCAAACCAACAGCCTAAACGCTTTGTCATGATCAAATCATTCCTAAACAGATTTTGCAGTGTGGCAGTGTGCATTATCCTGCCAAAAGAAGCCCCAGCCATCAGGGTATACTGTTGCCATAAAGGGGTGTACGCGGTCTGCAACAATCTTTAGGTTGGCGGGAGGTGTCAAAGTAACATCCACATGAATGCCAGGACCAGAGGTTTACCAGCAGAACATTGCATAGAGCATCACACTGCATCCACCAGCCTGCCTTTTTCCCATTTCATCCTGCTGCCATCGCTTCCTCAGGTAAAGAACGCACATACACTTGATTCAGTAGCCCAAGCCACCTTCTTCAGTTGCTCTGTGGTCTAGTTCTGATGCTTACATGCCCACTGTAGAAGCTTTTGGGCATGGACAGGAGTCAACATGAGCACTCTGACTGGTCTGCGGCAACAGAGAAATCTGGATGCACTGTGTGTTCTGACACCTTCTTCTCATGGCCAGCATTAAGTTTTTCAGCAATTTGTACTGCAATGTGGGACTGGAAACAGACTGGTTATCCTTCGCTCCCCACACACATAAATAAGCCTTGAGTTCCCATAACCCTGTTGCCAGATCACCAGTAGTCTTTCCTTGGACCATATTTGGTAAGTAATGACCACTGCAAACCAGGAACACTCTACAAGACTAGATGCTCTGACCCAGTCATCTAACCATCGCAATTTGGCCTGAATCAAAGTCACGCAGGACCTTACACTTGCCCATTTTTCCTGCTTCCAAAACCTCACCTTCAAGAACATAAACATATTTTTATAAACAAGTGATTGACTCATGGCTTTTTCTGACACTGGTTAGTTTGTGGTATAAATTTATTCTTATGTTATCATCACAAGTATTTCATTATTTTATTAAATTAAGTTTCATATATTAAACTGTATAGTTTGCTTATGTTAAAAAATCCCAGTTTAACACTCATCAAACCATTTCTGTAGTGAAAGTCTTTCAGTCATATCATTTACTCAAATAACATTTAGAATGGTTTTTGAAATGGAAATCTTGTTCTCATTTCCAAATTGCATGCAACTGCTCTGGCAATGGTTTAATGAAATCCTTTACAAATGGACAGGATGCAAATGGGGTATTTGTATATAAACACAGCAGGCTGCTGTAGCACAATGTATGTTGGCTGAATTTTGAGAGGAACAAAAACAACCGGCTTGGCTCACTGTGTCTCTTACAACAATAAGACTATGTAAGAAAGATATACCTTTTGATCCTTTAGCCCCAGTTAGACCTGGCAGTCCATCAAGGCCTGGATTCCCCTTTGCTCCATTAGGTCCTGGGTACCCTCGCTCACCTGGTAATCCTAAATGAAACCAAAAATTTCACTTTAATATCTTGGGTTAAACATTTTCTATGCAAATATCTACTAAGTTTATGAAAAATGTATTTTTTTTTATCAAACTTTTGCAATATCTTATACTTTTGATAGTTTGGAAACCTAATAAAAAAAATCCATTCATCATCACAGACAAGTATGGGGTCTGACTGCCACAGATGTAAATTAGCTTAGAGAGATTCTGGAAAATGTATATCAGTGACAACTCAAAGGAGCTTTTGTGTTTGTGCTGAGCACTAGCTAGGCTATGGAGATGCTCATAGACTGGAAATGAGCCTCAGTGGGGCATCCCTTACTTGCTCACGTAGTTGGTGAACACCTTCTGTGTGTGTCTCTTCTACTTTCTGTGTCTTGCTGAGCTGCTTTGTTCCCCCCAGGGTGTGCCTGTTATCAAATATTTAAGACAGCATTCAAAATTAAGAAATGAAAAGACCAGCCTGTTTCCTAAACCCTGATGCAGCCTGGTCTGATTTGCAAATTGTCTATAAAATACTGATTTAAAGAGCCTTTTGACAGTGCCCACCTTTCGAGGTGGCTATTTATATGTTGATACTGTCTCTGTTCCTGACTCCCATTTTTCCTCTTTTTGGTTTACTCTTTTCTTTATTTACCTTTAATTGTTTCCCTGTGTCTTGTTTTCTTGCTTAATCTACTTTAAAAACTGGAAAGTGATTTTAGTTTGATTCTGTTTTCTCAGGTGCTGTTGCAATTAGAAATGCAGTCACCTGCAGGGATTGAAGGTCTTGCCTTTGCCACAATTCCTAGCAGAGGTATTTTGTCTTATTGGCCCTGTCCACATTTTTCTCCCAGAATGATGTTAACTGGAGTTTTCATCTTCCTCTCCGCTTTCTCAACTGGCCAGCTTTTCTATCAGGATGACTTCAGGTACAACATAGCAAATGTTTATGGACCAATGCATTCATTGAAATAAACACATTGATATTTAACCAAATACATTTTTTTAAATAAGTATGTGTTTTGTTGCTCCATTGTTATGTCAGTGCCTTGTCGTTGTTCATATGGATTTTGCACATTCACCCAGTGCCTATGAAGGTGTTTCTCTGGTTACTTCAGCTTTGCACCACATCACAAAGATGTATAGTTAGTTTAAATGGCGGCTCAAAACTGGCTCTGTGTGTGCGTGTGTGTGTGTGTGTGAGGTGATCTATTAATTGACTGGAACCCTTTGGTTTCTGTCTCCTACCTGATTCTGCAGGAATAGCCTTCACCCTCTGCCAAACTAAACTGGATTAAGCAGGTTTAGATAGTATATTTTATTATGTGAAAACTTGTGTGTCTTTAAACTTTAAAGGAGTACTCTGTCCAGAAGTTTTATTTTTATATGTTATTATGTTATATTAAATTAATATTACACTAATATACCATATTAACATATTTAATGTTATATTAAATTGTTATTTCTTAAACATTGTCACAAATAATAACCAATTCCTGTGTGATTTCACACAGGCCATTTTTCCTTACAAATGGAGGACTGGAGACATTGTTACTTCTGAAAAACCCAGGCACATTTTGATTTTCTTTTTTTCGTTTTGGCAAAAATGTGTTGTAGGTCAAAAAGTGATTTATATTGCTGCATTTTAGAATTATTTATTTTTTCCATAATGTTTTACCAATGCTCTTCTGTTATTAACTGGCATGCTGGTTATGATTGCAAGGACGAACCACAAAAAATTCTGGCTATATCTGCTATCTAAAAGCTTGGATACTCCGTACTGCATGCTGCCATCTCTTATAATGGTGGAATGGTAACATCACAAACCACACCCAAGTGATGTCACATGGCTCACACGTGTGATCGGCAAAAGGATCATTACCATAAACAATATACTGTAGCCGTCACCATGAAAATCAACCATAAAACTGGTGAAGATTATAAAAATATCTCTACAAAAACAAAATAGTGTTTAAATGATGTCAAAGAAATGATGACAAAAAATAGACGACACACTAAGTAAATAGAAAAAAAATGCTAAAAAATTTATTTTTAATACCCAGAAAACATTTCTTGATGCCTGTTTGTTTTACCAATGTACTGTTTAGTTGCCATCTTCCTTTTTGCCAGCTCTTTAGGAGCTAGTTTTGTTAGGCAGGTACTCATATCTCTTAAGAGAAGGGCAAATAAGTAAAGCAGGTCTTTTTTGACTAATAAGAAGCTCATTTATCTGTTAGGCTAGTTAGGGAATCTGTAATGGTGATACACCACAAACTGTACTTTTTCCATGTTATTCTGTAAACCTTTGCGAGTCAGTGATATGGACTAGGTGTATAAAAATATATTTTTAAAAATCATTTTATACACCAGCTGAGTGTTGTCAGTTTAAGAGTGCAGGAACAGGTCTAAGAATTGCTTAATTGCTTTCAGATCATGATGCTTGGAAATGCATTCATTCATACCAGACAAATACAAAAGATATTTATTATCAGTCACAGGCATTCTGTACATTACCTTTAAGAAAAAACAATATTACTTTTTGAAAAAAATACATTTAGCATGGCCGGTTAACAGACAAGCCAAACCAATCAGAATTCAAACCGGAAGAAAAGTCTGGAATGAGCAATGTGTTCTCTCCAGTGTTTCTAATTTGTTTTGAAAGTTATTGATGTGTAGAAATTATATTACTTGTAAATGAATACTTAGCAAACAGTGTTGTCCATCCATCAACTTACTGATGTACAAAATTATCTAAATATTTCAGGGTTGTAATCGTCCTAAGCCAGTTCTAAAAACATACCAGAAAACAGCCCAAGTCAGGGTGCCATTAAATTGTACACATCAGTGCCAATCTAAAAAGCTCAGATGAACCCAACATGCACATCTTTGAAATGTAGGAAGAAGTGTATTACAAGGGCAGAGAGCAGGTTAAATTCTAAAGCAGTGCAACAAGTGTTAGTGTAGCACAGTGATCTAAAATTTAGGAAATTCAAAATATAATTAGCAGAGTAAGAAAAAATGTAAACCAATATAAAATTTGCTTATCAGAAATTGAGTCATGCATAAAGGGACATGCCATGTCAGTTTTCAATATTTTTGCTCCTTCACTACTGTAAAACAAAATGGGTAGACGTAACATTTAACTTCACAAACGAGGTAAATTGTGCCTCCATGAATTGTGCTTCAATCAAAATAACTTAAATGCAACAAACCTCGCAATCCAGGTAAACCGGGGGCACCAGTCATCCCTAAGGGTCCATTGTCTCCCTTGTCACCTTTTGGTCCTGGAGGCCCTGCAATGAAGAACAAAGATTTTGCAGATTTGTGTTAGATGAACAAAGATTAACTCAAGGAACAGCAGATATCAAAACTCTTTCTAAGTGTTTCTTAACTCTTGCCCTGGAGGACAACTGTGGATGTTTCTTTGAATTACTGTACATGGCTTACTTCTTATATCATTTTAATGTAATATGTATTATATTTGGATTAGTGAACAGTTTTAATTTCAGTGAAACTTTTTCAAAATATTGTGTCACCCTACCTTATTGTACCACTCAGGCCTTAACTGTTTTTTTCCCTAAATGATCTATTAAAGGAGCTATTCAATCACAGCACATTTGGATTTTAAACTGATTGCTCCATTGTTGCTGATTCTACTGTATCTGCATGTTGTTAATGGGTAGCTGGTTTAGAAAAAAAGTAAGCAACTAAGGGCTCAGAATCATAATATGAATGTGTAGCAGTGTTACTAAGTAAGAACTTCATCTCCCAGCAGTTCTTACAGGGGCTGCTGGGGTCAAAGGTGGTCAAAGGAGGTTAAAAGGAGGGCAAATGGAAGAAAAAAAAAAGTTTGTTTTGTTTTGGTGCGTTGTGTGTTGCGTTTATCTGTCATGCTGCCTGCTGTTATTTGAACCTTAATTAATCATTGTGTCCTGGACTGTATTCGTTTGTTGGGGTCTGGATCGTCTGTCTACCTGTGCACTGAGGACTGTGTTGGGATTCATTGGTTTTCCAGAAGAGTGGAGCGCTCCTGAACCATCCAACCAATTTCATCCTTTCAGTAACTACTAGTAGGACTGTGTTTTCTTTCACCCTTTCAACATACAGATCGCTGGATTTAACTTCATCACCTCTCATGTCAACCGGTTTGGTTTACATGGACTTTGCTGTGTGGTGTTTGTGTTGATAAGTTAAATGTAATATCACCAAAGGGGTCAGGGGTGGTATTATTGTTTTCATTTAGTTAATTTAATTTCATTATATTCTTAATTGTTTACTTTTCCCAGTGTGCTTTGTTGGGTCTTTTTTGTGTGTGTGGGTCGATCCAAGGCTGGGGACGTCCCTGGGATCTCCTCTACTAAAATAAATAAATCACCTTCACCCTTGACGGTGTGAATCTTAGCAGCCCCTGACTGCTACAAATGTCTAGTAAACGTATTTGATAATAACAAAAACAACAGAGACAACACAGTAGCTAGTGCTACCCAGAGATGTTCAGATGAAATGTGGGATCCAAACTCGCCTTGTAGATGTGCCCATTAGTGAGTCCTATGGTGGAGTGGCATACTGTCCAGGACCGTTTCCTGCCTTATGCCCAATGCTGCCAGCATTGGCTCCTCTATCCTGACAGCACTGCCAGCCTGAAGTGGGTCTTGATGTGTTATATTATGTGAGACTAAAAGTAAAACATTTATTCATAGAAGTTAAATCTTCATTATGTGTAATTGATAAACTTGCAAAAAGAAAATTGATACAAAACTATAAATAATTAACTAATATTGAAATTCATTTTATTTAGAACTTAGAATAAAATAAGTAGCCACTACAGGTCCTTGGGATAAGGGTTACAAAACAGTACTCTGAACAAATAAATGGATACTAAATGATTTGCTCTCTTGTATAGCTCATCAGAATCTTATTTTAAAAATAGTAAATTAATCATTTTTACTTTATTTTGTATTCATCTTTAAAAAAAACTATATAAATGATACTCGCATTCCTCATCTTTCATTTATCAATGTACACATTAACTAATCATACTTGAATGTTAAGATATCTTTAGCCCATATCAGTCTAAAGGTCAGACGTCTTTAACAGTTGCATCTGATAACAAGAAAATTTCACACTGTACACATTCATTCTTTTATGAAAACAATAAAAACTGTTTATACATTAGCATTGACCTCATGTAGAGTTCTGTGTTCAGTTCTGGTTGCTACGACCATACCAGCTCCCAGTGAAAACAGCAGCTAAATCTATCCCTGGCCTAAAGGACATGGATTACTCAGCATAACCAATCCTCATTAGCTTGGAACAGTGGAGGCTAGCTTAAGGTACTGTATAATCTTGACCCTCAAAACTCTCAAACTTAACTTATGATAGAATTTCAAGGGATTGATGGACAGAGGGATCCCATCATGGCTATAAAGTTTTCTGATATGTATGTTTTAAGTGAAAAGGTATTATGGATACGAAAATAAATTTCTGTGATCTACACTTACACATAAAATATATTTCAAACTAGTGTTGCAGTCCCTTCACCCAACAAACTTATTTGTGCTATTCCCTTCTCTCTCCCTCTTTCTTATATGTGTCTTTGCTTGTCAGTCACTTTAGTTTGATGCTTTCACAGATTGGCATCATGGGAAATATTAATAACTAGCCAACCCACGGCGTACCATACGCCGCATAATCAGGCCGGGTGTTTAGTGATTTTTAAGCACAGGGAGAAAATTAACATTTTAAAAATCGGTAATGTAATAAATCAGCAAGAAAAGCAACATTGTAACAATGCACGGAACAAACCAACACACAATCGTCCGTGACTGAAAACTGGCGGACCACCATCGCGCCTTCTCCTCCCAGATGGAGGGATGGGGTGGATGGTGCTCAGGCGCGGAGGGTGGAATGGGAGGAGAGGAGAAGGACGTCCATTCCGCTCCCTCCGTCATGCTAGTCTGCTGATTTCTCGTTCAGTATGCACTGCCTGCTCATGTGCCCACCTCCAACTCGTCACTTGAGTCGTTGTCGTCTTTGCACAGTCCAGATGCACCTGTGACTCACGTAGACTTTTCATTGCTCTGTGCGGTTTTGGCTGCTTTTCTAAATATAATCCACCAAGACACCCGACCACGGTAGTAGCGTGGTGGGAGGGAGGTGTGTACAAAGGGTAGGGACGAAATCAGAGGGAGCGTATGAGTTGCACTTAGTGGGAATTCCACGGTTTGCAGCCTGAATGGGGTTCAACGGCTTACCCACGCCTCTCTGCACTGGGTAGACACACGCTCAATCTCATGCATAATTATTTATTGAATGCTAAACACTTCTGGAAAGACACGGTTGTCTAAAACGGGTTGGTGTGAGAATACAACAGTAAGTGAATGAAAAGATGGAACTCTGGAGAGAGCAAAATACAACACAATAGTGAACCCGCGGCATAACAAACGCCGCATAATTATTTATTGATGGTTGAACACTTCTGGAAAGACACAGTTGTCTAAAAAGGGAGGGTTTGAGGATACAACAGAAAGTGAATGAAAAGATGGAACTCTGGAGAGAGCAACATGTAATTGTCCGTGAGTGAAGAAGACGCATGTTTGTCGCGGAAGCGAATTGCTGTATGTAGCGTGTAAAACAGTTTGGTATGGTGCACGCGGTCGTGCGTCGCAAACGAAAACTCGGTTTTTAAAGACTGCTTACTTCATTGTGCTTTAACCTCAGTTGTAAAGGATTGTTTTAAGGATCCCATGGGATACCCCTCGCAAACCGTTTTACACGCTGCATATGGCGATTCACCTCCGTGAGAAACATGCCTCTTTGAGCAGTCAACGTGGCTCGGAGGTACATGTGGCCTCTATGACAGACGAATATAAATGACGCCGTTTTTTCTGTGTCGTCGCATCTGAGTTGGTGGGCGTGGCTCTGCGAGTTGTCGTCGTATCCAATGGTCTTGGAGTTGGTGGGCATGGCTCCTTCCTGCATGCGCCATAGGTGTCTTACTTGTCGACGGCTTAGTGAATCCACACCTCTTCCGGCGTGCTTTCCATGGGTGTCTTGCCTTAGTGAATTATATATATAGATATTTTTGTACCATAGAAACAAAACTTCTCTGTGAGGCATCAATGGCATTGTTTCAGATTGCACACTACTGCAATAAACAGTACACTAAATAAAGGGCAGCACACGATAGAATTCATGCTTGGATGAACTCAGCTACTTTTACTACTCAATCATATGGTGACCCAATGTGGGTAACAATCCATCTTTCAAGAGAGGCCAGTCTAAAGACATGAAAAAAAGGATGAACATGAAAATGTGTTTAATGATCATGTGTAAGAGTAATGAGTTCAATATGTTTCACTGTCTGTTAGGAGATTTGTAGGTATTTACTGTATCTTGTGGCCAATAATCTATGGAGCTATTTTAACCCATATGAATTATATAGTAATGTTACACTGACACTAGAAATTAGGATAGCTTGGTTGGTGGTATGTAAGAAAGATAGTTGGAAATCTTACACATATTAAAATGATGAAAGTCCAGTAGAGGAAGGTCTATGAATTAATTGGCAAGATTCCACACATGGGAGTACACTGGAGCAATCAGTCTGAAAATATCACGCATGTGCACCTGGGTTCTCTTTCCTGCCTCTGACGATGTAAGCGATACCACTGCGGGACAAGAGTGGGTGTTCATGCTGTCTCTGCTTTTCTACCTGCAGCTCAAAGAAGTCACTGAGAGATGGCAACTGACCCGGCCATAGTGCCCATAGCAGGCCCTGCCCCTTCTGGTCAGGCTCTATAAAACCACCTGGTCCCCAGGGAATGGTATCTGCATTTGGGCCCAGAACCTGACCTGGAGCAAGCACTTTCATGTTGGTATAGCTTCCATGCGATTGAAGGCAATTCTGTTTATTGAGCTGAAACATTGTCTACTGTTGGAGCTATTGTGACCAGTTTTTGCTTTCTTTTACTTTATTAAACGGGGACCTCCAATTGGTGCCCCAAGATAATGAAATGACTTGTGCAAGTTTGTCTTCTGGTCACATATTAAATAGCTCACTAATTATTGATTGAATCTCTTTCTTTGTTCATAAACTCACTTCGATTCTTAAGCGAGCGCAAACAATATATTGTAGTCTATAATAAGATATAATTTTTGAAGAAAATACTGTACATGCAATTGAAAGACTTCTAAAATTAAAATACTGGTGAGTGCAGGGGAAGGGAAAATTCATTCTAAAAGTATAAATGGAGCTGCTTTACAAAATCAATCTTCCACTACTATAGTTATGGTGAACCACTGGAGGAAAACTGGCTACAGAATCCTTTAAAATCTGCAAATATGGCTTCTTAGGAACTGGCATTGGATGAAGAAGCACTGCTGGACAACAGTGATTTGATTTTCCATCCATCCATTATCCAACCCGCTATATCCCAACTACAGGGTCACGGGAGTCTGCTGGAGCCAATCCCAGCCAACACAGGGTGCAAGGCAGGAAACAGACCCCGGGCAAGGCACCAGCCCACCACAGGTGATTTGATTTTGCTCTGCTGAATTATGCAAAAGCTTCCATATATTATTAAACATCTTATCTAAAGCAGGGAACAAAAATAATGCAATAAATTCTCTGTGTCTTTGAATTGCTGGATATCTTGCCATCATTTCAATCATGACTCCAGAACAGTAACTGTGATTTAAATGTATCTGATACAAACAATAATCTCACTGGTTATGAGTTTGAAGAATGCTTAGTTCTTTAAGTCTTTTTCACATTTTTTTGTCAAAGACATTATCTGGATCTGCAGTACCTCCAAGACTGAGAAACTCCTTACAAATTAAGTACACAATAACACAGTAAACCTTTTCTTTCATAGTGCCTTGATAAAGCATCTGTCTTACTTGTTATTACTACCTGGGTGAAATTAAATTCTAAAATTGAATCTCTCCTCTCAGTAGTAATGGCATTTTTAAATAAGAGATTTTTATGGTCAACATATATGATACTGTAAATAGTATTTTAATGCCCTCCAGGCAGTGACTCCATTATTGTTACTAAGTTTTATTCCATGACATGTAACACTTTCTTTACCATGTTGGAACTTTCTTTTCCAAGAGTCAATTTCAAAAAGAAATGCGTATATGGGTGCAGTTTCTTTATGTCTGAAAAGCTTTGCCAATTGAACAGCCCTTACTCTAAAAATTTGACGTGTCAACCTCAATTTCAAATTGTACTGAACAGTCAGGATGTTGTAATTCAAGAACAGATATGACAATATTGTTTAATTTAATAAAGGCTTGCTTGGCTTTGACTGATCAAAGAAATGGCGACTTAAATTTCTTTGTTAAAGTGGTGATTGTTTAAAATAGATTACTAAAAACAAAATTCCTGTAGTGGTTAGTGAATTCAGTAAATCAGTAAATCCTTGCACTTGGTTAACAGATGTTGGTGCTGGCATTTCCAAAAAAGCCAATACTCTTAATAGATCCATAATTATAGCTTTATCAGAAGTATCGTTACCCAGAAAATGAATACCTGATTTAAGAAATTCACATTTTTTTACATATGACAAAAAATTTATTATAACATATTATAAGACTTCACACACATAATCAATGCGTTCAGCTACATTACAAGAAAAGATACAAATGCCATTAATGTAAACAAAAACAAAGACTCTTTAAGCATCTACAAAACAGTAATTGACAAACTTCTGGAATGATGTGGGGTGTTAACTAAACTTTAGGGATTACTAAATATTCATAATTAAACTCCATATACTTCGCTGAATCCATTTAATAAAAACAATAGATAAAGCAGACAGAAGATTTATGAAGATGGACGATAATTCTTAATTGTGTTGTTATTTAACACTACAAGGGCAATGACACCAATCCTTTTTCTCAATGAACAAATCCAGCATCAAATGGACTGCGATGCTGGCAAATAAATAAATGCATTTACCAAACTGAACCTTCCACAGCCTAAGCTTTTTGCTTCAATAGTGGATATACTGTAGGTAAAGACATTCCGGGGTAATAGATTAGTCTCGCAACAACAATTTATTTCCTGTATAGCCCAAAAATTTAACAGTACTTGTTTTTGACAGATCCCAGCCTTAACTCCCTAAGTAGACAAGAAAAAAACTTCCATAAAAATACCACTATAGGGAAAAAAATTGAAGATGTCTCAGAGAGAGACCCGCTTCCAGGAAGGATGAACGTGCAATGGATGTCAAAAAATGGGGTAAATACAACACACTAAACAGATCACAAGTAATGCTCTTCACAGAGCTAGATGGCCAATCTATCATTGCCACCTCAGAAATACAATACAATAGTACAAAATACAAGGCAAGATGCAAGAATAGATTATACCACTTACTAAATGCAGAGCACAATGATACTCTCGGTGAAGTGACAATTCTAATGTTCTCCATCATCTTAGTAATGTGACACAATGGCAGAACTTATACGGTTGAATCAGTACATGTGTATTGAATCTTTGTGTTGGCAATTTGATTCTGATGTTAAGTAAGTGAGGTTTACGGTATATTAAGCAGGGTTGTGTGTAATCAAGCCTCACTACGTTCATTCAATCCTATATCTGAGTTGATTTATCTAGGAGGCAAACACTTTTTAACACAATGGCAGTTCATGTTTGGTAAAAACTGTTCATTCAATAACTGAAATAGTCAGTCAGTCAGTCATTTTCCAACCCTCTATATCCTAATACAGGGTCATGGGGGTCTGCTGGAGTCTATGGGGAAAAAAGATTTCCTGGTCTTATGAGACAAAACTTGAACTATCTAGGCAGAACTCCATGCACTATGTTTGGCAAAGACCTGTCAATGCTCATCACCTGTCTAATACCATCCCAATGGTAAAGCATGGTGGTGGCATGCTGTGGGTTACTTCTTAGCAGAAGGGACAGGGAGACTAGTCAGCACTAAGGGAAGGATGAAAGCTGCTAAAAATAAAGAGGTCATTGAAGAAAATCAGCACCAGAGTGTACACAACACCAGGTTGGAGTGATGGTTCACCTTTCTGCACAACAATGACCCAAAGCATACAGCCAATGCAATGCTGGTGTTTCTTCTGGACCTGACTGATTTCAAGTGACCCATCCAAAGCCCCATAGAACATGTGTGGAGAGACAGCATCTCCTAGAAGGGTGAAGGAAATTTTTCTTGATAGCATCCATTTTGGGCACTCTCCTCTTTTCACAACAGCTTCTAGTGTACCCAGGGCTTGCACTGTGGTGGAGCAGACTTTCCTAATAAGTTTATTCAGTTTACAGATGCTTTCCATCCAGTCTAACAAAGCTTGAGAGGATCTGCCAGGAGGAATAGGACAAACTACCAAAGTCCTGGGGCCTCATGCATAACGGCGTGCGTAGAATTCACATTATAACATGGCATAAGCACAAAAGCAGAAATGTGCTTACGCACAAAAAATCCAGATGCATAAATCTGTGCGTTTGCCCACTTCCACATTCTTCCGCTACATAAATCCCGGTCAGTGTGAAAAATAACGCATGTGTACGCGCCTCTTATCCTGGCCCAACTCCTCCCAGAATTACGCCTCTTTGAATAAGTCAAATCAATATAAATAGCCCTTAAGCTCAGCATTCTGTGAAAAGGCAATGGCAAAAGCATGGGGGGAAATAGAAGAAGTTCAGCGAATACCGAGTGGAGGCAAGGAAAAACATACTATTTGTTGGTTTAAACAGTGGTATAAACAACAAAAGGAAGTTGATCAAGTGACATAGAGTGTCGGAGAAACTCGAAAGCGCAAGTTCACAAAGTCGCACAGTGCCCGAAATAAAAAAGAAATTGTCAGATATCAATGTCGCCGTGAAAAGGCGAGTTGTAGCCCACCGTCTGAGTGTCATATGAAAGCTTATTAGGGTACAGAGAAAAAATAGGCACACAGTGGGAAAAAAGCATGAAATTTCAACTTTAATTTCAAAATTTCCACTTTAATCACATAGTTTATTTTGTCATTAAAGTAGAACATCATAAACTTCATCTTAAAATCGTTTAATTTACTAGTTTCTCAAATCCCATCGTAACTAAAGTGCTTTGTTTTTTATTTGATCTTCTATGTGCTCTATGTGTGTGAATCACTACGTGTTTCCGGGCTTTCTCTTCCTCTGACTGGACACAGAATCCATTACATTCGTAATATTACTGCTCTCTGAATAATTAAAATACTGAGATGTATACTTGATATCATTTTCATGATGATAGGAGTTAAAGCATGTTATTAAACATGGGAACACGGCGGCACAGTGATTGTGTGCGACCTTCGATGAAATAATTTATTGCAGCAGTACTGTCTCTTTCAAATGTACTAACCCACAATTCCTGTCCTTACTTTGCTTTCTCCAAATACCCAATTGCCACACAATCAGCTCTGTAATAGACGTTAAGCCATCTGTAAGCTTAGAATGCTGATTCTTCAAAACTTTTAAGGAACATTGAAATATCTTCATAGTACATGTTTAATTATTCTATCCTTCCAATGTCACGGCAGTCCCAGAAAGCATACAGTGCGAGGCAGGAACAATCTGTGAACTAGCACAGCGACACCGTGTCCTCACATGTTTAATTATTAACAATATAGATTATTTAAGTGAAGTTAAAGTTTTATCTGTATAATATAATAAACATATTTTGCTGCATTTCAGCAATACGTGCTTTATAAAGAGGCTCAGGTTGTGCAATATTATAACTGTAGTGCAAATTTACTGTGAGGTGATTGTACTTATAAGTACAAAGCGTTCCACAAGGAGCACTTGATGGACTGAATGAGTGCATTTATAGTTCTTGGGATGAAACTGTTTCTGAACCACAAGGTCTGTACAGGAAAGGTTTTGAAGCATTTGCCATGTGAGAGCAGTTCAAATAGGTGGCATGGCTGAGGCAGCGTGTGCTTGATGCTGTATACCGATAATTCTCTTTCTGATCAGCTGCTCCGAGTGGTGCAGTGAGAGTAATATGGAAAAAGTTGATCCGCTGTGGCAAACCCTAACGGGAGCAGCTGAAAGAAGAAAAAGAAGGTGCAGTGAGAGTAAAGCAGCTATGGTATTTAGAATAGTTTGGCCATTCTGTGGACCATTATATTGTTACAGGTTAATTACAATCAGATGCATTAAACTAATAAACAATATGCAGTGTGACAGATAGGGGGCTCTGTCGTCCCATTGAACCCTCAGATCAGACACCAGACCCCAGATAAAAGTCCAATAATTAATTTTATTTGTTCTGTACAGTGCACAAAGCACCCTTCACTCCACAATACTCATAAACAATACAATCACAATAATCAATCCTCCACTCTCCCAGACGCGTTGGCTAACTGCCACCCGACTCAGCTCAACCCTGGGATCTCCCACAGTCCTTTTTAAAGTCCTTGACCCGGAAGTATTTCTCTCTCTCTGTCCATGTGACTGGTAACACTTCTGGGTCAAATAAAAACTCCTTTTCTTCAACCCGGAAGTACGTCATTTCCTCTGTTCACGTGCCTGGGATGTACTCCCTGCAGCGTCCTCTGGCGGCCCCCATGGTATCCAGCAGGGCTGTGAATAAACACTCCAATGCCCATGATGCCCTGCTGGAATTCGGGGCACCTCTGGCGGCCTAGGGGTATTGGCTGGGATGAATGGCCGGCCATATACCACAGCGGTTAATTTCTGTGTATTTATAAAGCTGCATCAGGAATGTGGATCTAAAAAAGAAAGGGTAACCATACATGAACAGTAGCACTGCTTTGACGCTGGGTGCCGCCAGTCTGCAAAACCGAGCGCAGAACTTGCGTACGCCGGGGTATGAGCTAATGTGGAAATGTGCGTGGCTTTATGCCAAGTTTAGGTTTTATACATCATGATTTGAACATGGAAACAGGCTTATGCAACATTTTTGTGCATGCGCACCATTTATACATGAGGCCCCAGGTGTGTTGAGCTTGTAGAGACTTACTTAAGAAGACTCAATGCTGTAATTGCTGCCCTCTGGGCTTCAACAAAGTACTGAATTAAGGGTCTGAATATGAATGAGAGATTTCAGCTTTTGATTTTAAAATAAATTTTAAAACCTTTCTGAGACATGTTTTCACTATAGATTATTATTTTTTAGGATACTGTAATGAAAGAAGTTCGACAAATTGATGGATTTACTGAACACATACAGGAAGCAGCAGTTCACATCTTCTCCAAGATCCTCATGTAGCCACCATGCAAAAGCAAAATTCTTTCATAGAATATGCACATATTTTTTCACTCAAAGTGTGACATTTATTAACATGAATGTTTGTATTAAAAAGTGCGTAAATCTATTAGCCCCCACACTGTGTGCAATCACATTTCCAAGCAGAACACTGGAGTCACTTGGCAGACAAGAGTGAAAATTATAAACCTTGCCTGTTTCTATTGGAAATGTCCATCAGTTTTTTGTTACCAGAGCCTACAAGTCACAAAATGTTCTTGACAAAACAAATCATTATTTTAATATGAATTTTAAATGTTCACATTTCTTTTAGACATCAACACCCCCTTACAACCAATTACCTTGTATTGTTGATGACTTTGCTATAACTCAGTAGCTCAAAACCTACACCTGTGAATGCATTGATAGGCCAAGAGATCATTTTAAGTAGCAAGGGAAGATGTGTGTACCCAGGACATCACTTTTCTCTATCACTTCTTCCCTCACCTACTTTCACATATGTCAAAGTTCAGTTAAATTCTGCGTTGGGCCCTTTCCTGTTTTCCTTATATACCACCATGCTAGGCTGTCCTATGGCTTCTCATATTATTACACACCAAATAATACTGCTGAACCTTTTGTTTCGTTTATGTGAGAGGACACTGTCAAGCCACTGCAGATGCTTCAAAATTCCATGTCTTTTGTGGATCACTCCACTGGCTCCTGGTAGCAGCATACATCAAGTCTAAGTCATTGATGTTTGCCTACAGAGCACCTAAGCACCTACTTATCTGGAGGCTGTTAATAGATCTTTCATGCTCACTCAGGTCTACTAATGAATGGTGTCTGGTGATACCACCGTCATGTGATATTAAATTTTGTTAACACTTTATTTTAGGTACTACAAAAATGCATCTATTACTCCTTTACTCTTATGCAACAAAACCTTAAAAAAAGGCTTGCTTTGGTGTTAATTATACTTATAAAGCATCAGTAAAGTGGTTATTCATCTAAGAGCCTGTGATATGTTGGTAAATTTACTTAGGAATATATAGATCTTATACTGAATTATGCAATATCAAGAGAAATATGTCTCACTTAAGCCACATACTGTATGACCATTCCAAGTTGGCTTTATTTCTGTAGGCCAAATAGCATGGATGAATAAACTCTTTATTGATGCTTTGTAAATGTTAAACATAACATTATTGAAAGTATACCCAAAAGAGTATCTAATAATTAGCAGTTGAAAAATAACTATTAATACAAAATGACCACTGCATAAAATCAGTATGAATATGAAAGGAGAAGAAAAACTTGAAATAAGCTCCCAATCTAGCTTTTAATATTAGTTTAAAAAGGTTTTTTTTTTAATTTATATAAAAAGTAAGAACTTGGAAAGGATCTGATTTATAGCATAATGGGAATACGAAAGGTGACGGTAATCTTAAATGATTTTAATCCCTGTCTGAAGAAATAAAAAAGCAAAAGTGGCACTTAAGGTACAAATAAACCATATTGTGCGCTCAGTCTGTTGTGTGTTAAACCGCTAAGTAATCAGCACCGTACAAACTGTAATCCTGCCCTGTCCCCGTTGCACGTTGAATGGCTCCGATCATCTTCTTGCAGATCAACTGAAGTCTCATTTACAGGGAAATCTGTAGGATTTCTTACCTCCCTATGTGATTGTTGCCCTCTATTCAGATAAAAAAGATGAGGAGCGGAGTTTGCGTGACTGTATGTAAAATCTGTAGAACGGGGTTCTATCTGAGTATCTTGAATAAAACATTTACCATTGATCAGGGTCTATTTTGAATACGATGAGCGAGAAGATAAGGGTCTGACCACAACTGTCTGTGTATATTTGGAACAGAAAGACGGAGGATGTGCGCCAGATATGAGGGGCTTCAGTCTCTAAAGTCACCCACATCCTGATGCCACTGTCCATTTCTAAAAACTTGTTTTATGTTTATAACAATTAGGGCAACTGCACCTTTCCTGTGTTATTAATTAGTTAAAACCATTTAGTTACAAGTTAATATTGTTGGTTCTTTACAATTATAATCTGCAGATAATATTTTTCAGTCAATTCAGTTTAATATAAATGCTTATATAATTGCTTTCCCCTTCAATTTTTTCCATTGAAGTGACTTTTTTTTACTTAAATGGTTCACTTACCTAAAACAGCAGGAAAAGAGCCCTGCTATGTGAGCTGTGTACATCTTATTCACTTGCACAGAGTATTTGAGCAGCTTTTCAGACAAGTAAAAGATGAAGACATAAAAAATATACAAACTGAGAGTAAGTGCTTTCAAGGTAAAATTGAAATAGTAAACAACTAGTTAAAGTCACACAAAACATTTTCTCTGTTTTAAAGATGGTCACGTTCACAAACTCGCTATTGCTTTTCAATGGGAGATTTTGAAATTTTAGAACGTTGTACAACGTGATTTGTTAGAGATATCTCAATGAAAATCAAACTGTATCAATACATTTCTTTGAAAATAACTAAGTGTGCCACATTTCAACAAAACTGCTTCATGCAGACAAACAGACATGACTATGGCAATAGGTGCCTCGCGCATTATACGCAAATGCACCTCACAATGTAACAATACTCTTTAACACAAGAATAAGATTTTATTCATACCTATTTTATACAGTAATATGTGGCAAACTTTTTTGCAGTGCCAGAGTGTTGTATCTGATAAGTAAAAAAGTAAAAGTCCAAATGTGAAAATAATAAGAAGCCAGGACAAAAATGAAAGATCTGAATCAGCAGACAATAACTTGAGGTTTGGTGTACATTTGTGCAGAAGAAATGCACTTTGATTTACAGAAATAAACCAAAAACAAAACAATAGGCAAAAGGTTTCCAATTTAATTAAAGTAAAGCACAATAAACTTAGTGCTATAATGAAAATATGCCTTGAGAACCTACGTCTATCTATTCTTGAAATATGTATAACATCTAAATGTAATGATAAGTTCACACAGATTTCCAGATTAACACTATATATTTTCATGTAGAGACAGCAAATTTATTAGCATTACAAATAGCAGAATGTTGGTCTCTTTAAAAATGAAAATGAAAACATGGACAGAAATGTGTTGCTCTAAACACTTAATGACTTTTAAAAAACAATAAAAGATTACAGTAAACAATTTTGACATTTTCATACCCTGTACAATTTTTTAGTCACATTCTTGGTAGTGATTTATAAATATAAAAAAGAAATGATCTTTTAGTTCCAAACTCTAGAGAACATTGTTTACGCCCTACACTTAACTAAAAACCTAAACAAATTCAAAATTAAACCAGATCCTCAACAAAGGCCTGTTCTAACAAATGGTTACATATTAAATGTAAGCATTATGATCTCAGTGAGATCAAATTAAATGTTCTTGGTGGTGATTTATAAATATGAAAAAAAGGTCCTTTAGTCCAAAACTTTTGAGTACTTTTTTTATACCCAGCACTTAACTAACAACCATCTGTTAAAACCTTAGCATGCAGAAATTTGGCTGCACTACAGTACTGGGAGAGCTCTTGTATGAACTGGGAACCACTTCATTCCTACTGCTGATGCTGGTTCTTTCTTTGAGTTACTTCTTCTTGAACTGCATGATGCCTTCAATACGGTTTATCCTAACAATCTGATGAAGCACACAAAAACAACATACTGTATTGGTTGTGCTACTCCTCTGTACAACAACTCCTGCCTCAGTTCAAACATTCATTTTCTCAAAGTCTCTTCTGCCTCTCTCCTATATTCATTCATTCATTTATTCATGATACTCAAGAACCACTTCATCCAGTTCTGTTCACTACCAAGAGTACTTGTTGTTACTGAGATATGGTTGCAAAACTGCCTAGTTTTTCATTCAATAAATCATCTTAAATATTAGGCTGTGAAGAGTATTATTTAATTTGTAAGGAAATCTAAAAGCAGCTTTTTACTACTGATTCAAAAATCAAATCTATAATTTAGGCCAACATAGAGTGAAAATAAACTCAAATTCAAAATAAGATCAGATCCTCAATTACAAATTGTTTCATATTAAGCCACAGTGCTATGGTGTCAATGAGGCTGACTGAAAGATTGAGGCAGTGAAATGAATAAATTAAGGGTATGGCAAAACAGAGTTAAAAAAACAAGAAAGGGTTAAAATACTGTATCATGAAAACAAAATAATTCCAAAAGAACAATTCAGAAACACTTAACAATAAGCAGAAGTACAAATATGTTGTCTAAAAGGTTCTAACACTAAAAGCCTTTTTGCTTTGACTAACACTATCAAGAAGGTAGAGAGATGTGAGAATAACCTCCAAAACTCGGCTATCAAGATGTGTGAACCACCATCTTTTATAGTGTCACACACGTGTGCATGGGAGGCAGCTAAAGAGCTTGAGTAAAGACAGTTCCGAGACATACCGGGATGTGGCAGAGTGCACTGACTCTTTTTCTCCCTTTACCTGCAGACCATTCTACCTGGCCCGCTTGACGTCACTTCCGGGTCCGAGCCTATGGAAGGAGACCTTGCCGGCTCCAGCCCCTGTGATGTCATGTCCAGGCTCGAGCCTATGGTTGAAGACCTTCATGAGCCTGACCCCTTTGATCTCATTTCCTGTCTTCCCCTTTAAAAGCCTCCACCTTTTCCCTGTTCCCTCAGTTCTGTTTTGATCTCAGTTTTGTGCACAACAAGTACTATCATTACTCTTAATTTGCAGCCAGGAAACCAAATACACAGGTGGCTACCTCAAACCTTGCTATGGCTCTTTGTAGCTTTTATGACAATAGGTAGAACAATAGAGACTGTTAACAAGTATAGTGATACTAAACAATTTGGCAGCAGCTATACAGATAAAGTCAAAATTTGTTCTTTTCTGAATAATGCTACAATGCAAAAGTCCAAAAGTTTCAAATCCTTGATTACAACAGAAACTGTAGACCGATCAGTGGTTTTAATGTTGTGGCTGATTGTTGTGCACATAAAATCTGAATTACAGGCTGGGAGAACCTTGAATAACAACACAAAGCTGCACAACTAATTTGCCAAATATCTGTACAAGATATGAAAAGTGAGGTACTTATGCATTGACCATTGGTTACACTGAAAAGCACCTTAGAAAGTCCTAAATTGATCTCTACCATTTGCTATTTCAAACTGACTGATAGGACATACCATTTGCCCTATTTATTAACAATAAGGTGGAAAGAGACACCATCGTCAAATGTTTTATACTACTGATTGTAATCAGAAAATAAGTTTACTATGTCACTGTGCTCTGTGCAAATGAAGTTAGAGTATAAAGCCTTGGAACATTGCCTGACACACCTTGGAAGCCGATGGACAGATGGGAGATAACATCATTCGATCCTGAAAATCCTTCCAATGCAGCGACGAAAATGGCAGACTCTACACTTCAGGCCCCCACTACCTGAAAGGTCTTGTCATGGCTCCTCGTCTGTTATGCTACGTAAACCATCATTAAAGAAAGCTAAGTTATTTCTCCTATGTGATTTTTTACAGCCATATCACTAAGGGAAGGGTATCGCATTTTTATATTATATCTATATAGTTTCGGGTTATGTAACATGCAGCAATTACAAAAGAACTTATTCCAGTGCGGTCTGCTGGATTTTTACAACATCTTAAAGGTCCTGGTCATACTTATTTGTTAAATTTGATTATCATCCCATGGAGCTGATAACCAACTTGTGTTTTTTTCCTGTTAATGAAAACATTTTAGATTCTTACTTCGTTAGGCTTTGCTGATAAATGCTTATTTAGCAAAAATAATGATAAGAGATCTATGTAACTGCATTACTTGTAGGCTTAATATGCTTCTGAGAACCTCAAGACTATATAATGAGCATTCAGTGTTATGCAAGAAAATTTGGATACAAGCCATTGATTAAATCTTCCTGACATTAGTTGAACAGACATGAAAACTTCTTTGCATTTATACTTAGTACTTATCTGGTACCTTAAATATGATTCTAAAAAGTTATTGTTGGATGAACACCCTTCAAGTGTTAACCCTAAATCAAATACAGTCATGGCCTTCATGTAGTTTGAACACATTTTCTAACAAAAAGGATTCGGTCTAACATATTTACCTTGATCACAAGTCCTTTTGATTGAAAGAGTCTGAAGACGTGGTGCGCTATGCTGAGTGTGTAAGAAAGAATCAGACTGACTTACATCTTAATATATATAAGTAAATAGAAGCACACAGAGGCTTACGGTACAAATAAAAACAGTCAAGGATCACAGGGTTTCTCCACTCTTTAGTAATCAGGAAGAACAGAAAAGTCTTGAAAATTCTGAGAAATGTAGATACTGCAATATGGCTTCTCTTTGGAGTAAAAATCCCAAGCCATGGCATTAAAACACCCCAAACCTGGGAAATGATGAGTAAACTTAAGGTTGTCAAAAAAGATCAAAAGGATCCAGTCTTTCTGGCTCGGCCTCAGAGGTTTACAAAAAATGGACCACAGTGAGAATTGAGAGAAATAATAACCAAAAGTCTTAATTAATAAAATCAAAATAAACCAGTCATTGTAGAATAAAAAAAAAACATATATCAGTCACTCAATGAGGATTAAAACATCTCAGACAGACCTCAAATGAGTGCAAAGTTAGAAGGGTAATGACTGGTACTATTGATTTAATATACATAAACAATATGAATAGGGACATAAATAACAAGATGGTTAAGTTTGTAGATGATACCAAACTAGGAAGAATGGCAGATAATGTGGAATCAACTGAATTATTACAGAGGGACATGGGCAGGATACAGACTTGGGAAGATTTGTGGAAAATAAAGTTTAATGTAAGTAAATGTAAGGTATTAAACTTAGGAAGTAAAAATGTTAGATTGAATAGGCAATTGGAGGAGTCATAGTGGACTTATTACTATCTACATTCAGACAGTGTACAGAAACCATTCAGATGGCTAACAGAATGTTACGTTATATAGCATGATGTTTAGAGCACAAGTCAAAGGAGGTTATGCTAAGGTTTAAAATACACTGGTGGGGCCTCATGTGGAGTGAAGTGTGCAGTTTAGGTCTCAGGCCATAGCAGAGCCAGAAAAAATTCAGAGAAGCGTGACTAGGCTCATTCCAGGACTGCAAGGTTTGAGTTACACACAAAGATTAAAGGAGATCAATCTTTTCAGTATAACTAAATAAAGAGCAAGAGGTAACACTATTTACATTTTTAAAATTATGAAAGAAACTAACACAGGGTTCCCATCCATTACTATACAAGCACACAGTAACACAGATGAAAAGCTCTTAAGGGTAAATTTTGTTCAGACGTTAGAAAGTTTATATTTACAACAAGTTGGAATAATGGAATGTATCAATTTGATACTATTTTAGATACATTAGGTGGATAAGATAGGTATGCTTTGTTGAGTGAAAAGCCTGTTGTCATCAAAATTGTTCCAATGTTCTACAAAAATGTAATGAATGTATATAGTGATAGGACGGAAGGAGCTCCTGAAGCAGTCCAGTGACACCAAAACAGCCTGAGGTTGTGATGAAGTACAAGAAGAACACAAAGTTAAACACAGTAGGAAAGCAAGAAAATTACGACTTCTCTAGACTTATCTAAATGGCTGTTGAAACTCTTTGTCAATCATAAGACAGCTTGCTTCCTCTTCATCACAGTACCTGATCAAAGCACTCCCCCTTCTCTCTCTAGACTCGGGCTTCTCCTCCTCCTAATTCTTTGCTCAATTGCTTCTGACTGTGTGACAGCTTTAAATCTCATTCAAGGATTATTTTCAAACCCACACCAGAAATATTCCTAATTTATTGTGTGACTACATTTGCCCCAGGATCACCTGGCTAGAACATCCTCTGGCCACCTTTTGCGTAACTGCAAACCCAAGCCTTTTCTTGTGTTTACATGGCTAGGTCTTAGATTCAGCCTGCATGCTACCTGTTCTATTAAAAGTGCAGTATGGTTCCATACATTCCCTTTTGGGTCAAGTGTCATCTATTTTTCCTCACTCTCTCTCTCTTGATCCACTGAGCATTACATTCTTCGACTAAAGCTGCACAACTTTTTCTCTCTCATTCTGTTTAAAGGGAAAAAGCATGAACTTTTTACATGATTATTGAAAGAATGTGTACATTTAAACAACTGCCAATCACAATCCTCTGCTGGCATTAGAGTGTAAAAGCAGGAGTCACAAGCTGGACCTGATATATTGGCACTAGCCTTTTATTTATAAATAATGTTATTGTTATTGTAACTGGATAAAACAGTTCTGAGTCCCAGGGGGCAGCAGCCTATCTTTGTAGCACTAGACATGTGGCAGGAACCGACTGTAGACTTAAAATAATGTTATTTCTCAAAACAAGACAAAAAATAATAAAGTAAATTGAAACCTCAGCGCCATCAATAAAAAGCCTTCACTTAAATTCATGCAGCTAGAAATGAACTGGGGAAAAGCACACCATGTAATTCAGGTACACAGCAGTATGACAGCACAATCTACTACTGTCACCAGTTGATTTAAAAAATAAATCACAAAATACATTATTGTTACGATTAGGAATTATTATTATCCAAGATTAATAGGTTTATAGGGTCAATATTGTCATGTGTAGAGAGTGCCACAGTGCAGAATTGTTAATAATAATACAGTATAATAATATAATGTAACATACTGTATAATAAAAATACCTTACTGCTTTAGTACATCAAATGTTTGAAAAGTGTCCTTATTTTGGGAAACCAAGCTGAATACATATGCACAGTATATATATTGTCATGCATGGGCGTTGGAGGACTCCTCTACAGGCCAGGGAAAGGTAAACAATAGCCCGCCGAGACGAGAGGGGGGGCTGCCGCTGACATTGTCCTGTTCTTCCTCTTCCCCAACAACTCTGAGAAGCCGATCGGCAAGGGCACTTAACGCCGCCCCTTCGGGAAATACCGGTATAAAGGAAGCACCGACAAAGTGAAGGGCGGCTTCTGCCGGGATACCGAAACGAGCTGAACACCAGATCCTGTGACACTGTAAGAACATTATTATTGGGAAAGAAGTCCCTGTACGCGAGAGTGCTGAAGCTCTATTTTTCGTTATTTTGCTGACTTTGTTTGTTCGTCTCGCGACAATTAAACAGGACGACCCGGTTGGTGTCCCAACGTTCCTACTGTGGCAGTCTGTCCTTCCACCGCCTGACCACAATATATATATGTATATATATAAAGTGGCAGGTGGCAGGGTTCCATGCTTGACCGGGATGCCCCTGCTGCATATGTTCCAGGAGAGCAACCATGGAAAAATCAATACCCCCACAGGGAAACTTGGTTATAGCCTCCCTGGCCCGCCGTGATGCCTCAACCTCCCGCAGGGCTCCATGGGAGATGGAGTCCTCAACAGACTGGTTGGGAGTTGGGGTGGCCACCAGGGGGTGCTGCATGGATTCCACAGCCCAGCTGGACAACTCCTCAGCCCCACCCGGAAGTGCAATTGGAACCAGGTGGTCAAGCACCTGGAACACTTCCGGGTGGGCTATAAAAGGGGCCAGCCACCACCACTCAGTGGCCAGAATCGGGAGGAAGATGGCGAGGTTGCCTGGGAGGAGTGGTGGTATCAGAAGAAGGGTTGGTTATTTTGATTAAGTGCTTGGGACAGTGTATTGCCTGTGGAGTTCACGGGGAAGACGTGCCCCACAGGTGAAGAAAAATAAAAGTCTTTTGGGTTTGACACGTGCCTCAGTGTGAATCTGTGCCGTGTCAGGTGCCTATATAGTGCCTTTTTTCACTATATATATATATATATATATATATATATATATATACAGTCATGGCCGAGATTATCGGCACCCCTGGAATTTTCCCAGAAAATGAACCATTTCTCCCAGAAAATTGTTGCATTTACAAATGTTTTGGTATACACATGTTTATTTCCTTTATGTGCATTGGAACAACACAAAAAAACAGAAAAAAAAGCCAAATCTGACATCATGTCACACAGAACTCCAAAAATGGGCCAGACAAAATTATTGGCACCTTTTCAAAATTGTGGGTAAATCGTTTTATTTCAAGCATATGATGCTCGTTTGAACTCACCTTTGGCAAGAAACAGGTGCTGGCAATATAGCAGTCACACCTGAAACCATTTAAAATGGAGAAAAGTTGACTCAACCTTTCTGTTGTGTGTCTGAGTGTGCCACAATTAAGCATGGAGAACAGAAAGAAGAGCAGAGAATTGTCTGAGGACTTGACAACAAAAATTGTGGAAAAATATCAACAATCTCAAAGCTACAAGTCCATCTCCGGAGATCTTCATGTTCCTTTGTCCACTGTGCGCAACATAATCAAGAAGTTCACAACACATGGCACTGTAGCTAATCTCCCTAGACGTGGACGGAAGAGAAAAATTGATAAATGACTGCAATGAAGGATAGTCCGAATGGTGGATAAACAGCCCCAATCAACTTCAAAACATATTCAAACTGTTCTGCAGATTCAGGGTACAACAGTGTCAGCTTGAACTATCCGTCGATATGTGAACGAAATGAAACACTATGGCAGGAGAGCCAGGAGGACCCCACTGCTGACACAGAAACATAAAAAAGCCAGACTGGAGTTTGCCAAAATATACTTGAGGAAGCCAAAATCCTTCTGGGCGAACGTCTTGTGGACAGATGAGACCAAGGTAGAGCTTTTTGGTAAAGCTCATCATTCTACTGTTTACAGAAAAACGGAATGAGGCCTACAAAGAAAAGAACACAGTACCTACAGTCAAACATGGTGGAGGTTCTAAGATGTTTTGGGGATGTTTTGCTGCCTCTGGCACTGGATGCCTTGACTGTGTTCAAGGCATCATGAAATCTGAAGACTACCAAAAGATATTGGGGCGCAATGTAGGGCCCAGTGTCAGAAAGCTGGGTCTGCGTCAGAGGTCATGGGTGTTTCAGCGGGGCAATGACCCCAAACATACCTCTAAAAGCATCCAGAAATAGTTAAAGACAAAGCGCTGGAGAGATCTGAAGTGGCCAGCAATGAGTCCGGATCTAAATCCGATTGAACACTTATGGAGAGATCTCAAAACTGCTGTTGGGAGAAGGCGCCCTTCAAATCTGAGAGACCTTGAGCAATTTGCAAAAGAAGAGTGGTCAGAAATTCCAATTGAGAGGTGTAACAAGCTTGTTGATGGTTATAGGAAGCACTTGATTTCAGTTATTTTTTCCAAAGGGTGTGCAACCAAATATTAAGTTGAGGGTGCCAATAATTTTGTCCAGCCCGGTTTTTGAGTTTTGTGTGAAATGATGTCAGATTTGCCTTATTTTCTCTGTTTTTTGTGTTGTTTCAATGCACATAAAGGAAATAACACATGTGTATACCAAAACATTTGTAACTGCAACAATTTTCTGGGAAAATTCCAGTGGTGCAGATAATTTCAGCCATAACTGTGTATATATACGCCTTTAAGAGAGAACAGTGGAACGATGATTCCCTGCGGTTTGCCCGG